>QJPP01007219.1:718401-1436802 GCA_003996215.1 Jaltomata sinuosa
GTCATTTCTCTATTTCAGGCAATGTGTACTTGGAAGCAAAAGTACAATAAGATTATTTCCACTACTTTCGAGAGGAAGGCTAGTGCCAGGCTACGCTAATGGCTTAAAAAAATTAGGGATAATAAAAAGTGTGGATCTTGGCTTCATGAGCAGCTTAAAGAATATTGGAATTCGGAAGAGTTCAAAGCATTATCTGAATAAGGAAAGAAAACCAGAAGTAGTGTCAAAGGTAGATCGTTGCACACTATGGGTGCAAAGAGTATAGGGGACTTTGAAAGGGAAATGGTAAGTAATTATATTAACCTTTTAACTTATATGTTTATATAAACTTGATTAAATAATATTAATTACTTGATTATGTTAAATTTTATTTTATTTGCAGGAGAAGGAATTGGGGCACCCTCCAACTCAGGCTGAGCTCTATTGGAGAGGCCACGTAAAAGAGAAAAAAATAAGTCAGATCCGGATGTATG
Source organism: Jaltomata sinuosa (assembly GCA_003996215.1). NCBI lineage: Eukaryota > Viridiplantae > Streptophyta > Magnoliopsida > Solanales > Solanaceae > Jaltomata > Jaltomata sinuosa. The sequence goes on from QJPP01007219.1 coordinate 718,875, forward strand.
GGTTGAGCAGAGGGCTCAAGACGCCTATGTAAGTTTTAAATTTTGTATATAGTAATTAAAGTACTAACATATATATATATATATATATATATATATATATATATATATTTATTATGTATATAATATAAAATTTTATTTTTTTATATACAGGATGAGTTTGGACGTGTTTTGTCTGAGTACAGCCAGACTCGGCGAGGTTTGGGCTTGCTGACCGAGCCTACAAAGGAGGAAGCCACTCAAATATGGACCGAAATAGTGGCAGCGGGAGACAAAAGGGGAGAGTCTATGGTCTAGGCTCTAGGAATGATTTTCAATGAATCCAGTCAGGATTGGCAGGTATTGGATCCTCGCCCCAATCTGAGGCGGTTGATCAAGTTCAGCTTGCACATATATCATAGCAGATCGCAGATCTTACTAAGGCCTTGGAAGAATCTGGGAGAAAACGGGCTGAGAGCAATGAAGATTTGTCCAACACTATCCAGTCTCTTAAAAAACAAGCATCATCCTTGGTTGGTCGTCGTCGTCATAGTACAAATCATACTCCTTCCTCCTAGTTATTAAGTGACGACGTGACTGAGACTAGTGAAAATGAGGAGGAGTATGTGGATACTACCCCCATTAGGATTGACTCATTTAGTTCATTTTCATATACATTTTGACATATTTTGACACTTTTTTAAGTTATTGAAAACTTTATAGGTCCTTTTGGTGGACCTTTTATGTGTTTAGTGATATTATTACTTCGTATTAAGTTTCTTGTTATAATTGAATCTTATTATGAATGTTGTGACAGCAATTAGTGCTAATTTGTGCTGTTTTGAATTAGTTTCTTAAATGGCTGGTGGTGCATATTAAAAATGCAGATTTTTACAGCTGAAAAAATGCAGAAAAGCGATGGACAGTGTCTCTTTTATCCGTCACTTTTCTGGAATTGTAAAAAAAAAAAACTAGAAAAAGCGACGGAAGCGTCGCTTTTCTTAAAAAAAGAAAAAAAAAGTCATCGCTCTTTAATTTGCGTCATTGTCCGTCACTTTTGGAAAAGTGACTGGCCACTTTCCAAGGAACTGACTCCGTCTCTTTTGGCCAAAAAAGCGATGGACAGCGTCCCTTTTGACCGTCTCTTTTTAGCCTTTTTTTAGTAGTGATTGGGTGATCGAGGATGGGAAGAAATTGCTTTTTGACCTTCCCATAGCTACCTCTTCCATCTTACTCAAAATATGGAACCCAAGATTCACATCCAACCCATCCATGAGTGCTGCAATAATCAATGCTCGGTCAGGAGTCACATCTGTATCATGAGTGGATGGCAGGATCCTCGCACAGATAATCGAAAGCCATGAGTTGGCTTCTGCAGTGAATTCATGTGAGTCAACCCCCTTTTTCGAAGTTAACCAATTCGGATTCACCCCATCATGAAACTTGTCAACCAACCACTGGTGTCCTTCTCCTTTTGATTTTGCAATATAAACCTAATTATCTGCATCCGTAAGGTTGTATAGTACATTGATGATTTCATAGTTGAAACTCACTTGGACACCCCAAATGGTAGTAACTAATGCACCCTTGAAGTCGGGATTTAAGCATCAGCTAGAACTCTGTGACCACCATGTGATTTGCCTTTATCAGTTGAGGAGCAAATAAAATCCACCTACGCTCCACCAACCTCCTATAGAATTCTGGCATCTTTCTTTCAACTTTTTCCATGTTGATTCCTTTTTTTCTAACAAAGGGCTTGGACAAGATCTCATCATATCGATGCTCACACGATGCCTCTAGGAATCTGTCCTGATCATAGTTCTCCTCCATTTCCACCTCCGGAACATTTTCAACTTCATTGTCACTATGGTTGGAGGCCATTTTTAGGAGCAAAGTGCCTACAAAGTAAACCAACATGTTAAAAGTTCTTGGAGACACTTAAAACAATGTATTATGAAGCACTTAGACCAAACAAATGTTTGAAAAAAAATTCTGAGGTGGGTTGTGCGGAGCTACTAATTTGACACTGCCAGGCGTTCCTTCTTCGCGTACGCGGCCAGGTGGCTGCATTTGCAAAGAGGAATTTTATTTTTTAGAAAATTTCCTCCTTCGCAAACGCGGACAGACGACCGCGACCGCGAAGGTAATCGTGTTCGCCCGAGATCAGTGCCTCTTAGAGGCATTTCTTCAAACTCCTGACAGGCACAATTTAATCAAGCCATTTTATGCTCATTAGGCTCATGCTAATCACTATAATTTTTCACTCTTTGCACACACTTTCACCCACCTCATTTAACAATCACCCAATGGTGTATTCATAAATTTAAATTTCAAAATCTCCATTTTAACTATTGTGATAGCACAAAGAGTGGAAAAGGAGTATAATTTATGATAATATTTAGAGCGGATGAGTCTAATACCTTATGGATTGCACTTGGTAAAGCAATGATAGAAGAATTAATGGAATTATTTTGTGCTTAAGGAAGAGGAGTACTTTTGTTTTGAGAAGCAAAAACGTTTGAGGCCTTCTGATTTTTTTGAACGTTTTAACTTACCTGGAAACTTCTTGTAAGCGTTGCGTTCACGGGCGGTCTAGTACGGACGCAATAGCCTGATGGTCAATTAGCCTTCGCATTCACGTCTAGTCCACCACATTTACGAAGAAGACTCGCTGGACCAGATTTTCACATTTTTCTCCAACTTACTATTTGTGATGTGCGACGTCGGGTGCGACGGGCACTTTGGGAAGTGTGAAACGCACCAGTTTCTTACCTACCAATGTTTTTTCCTAGCTCACTGGTTTCTTGTGAGATGGCATTTGAGACGGGCACTCTTCCAGGTGTGAAAAGCACGTCTTTCAGAGGTATTTTTGGTGTTTCTCAACACTTGGATCATCTTCTCATTCCTTTGGGCACCTAAAAACAAATCAAAAGGAAACAAAAAGTAAAGTAAAGCATAAAAATGATGGGTTTCCTCACATCAAGCTCACAATTAAATGTCGCAGCGCGACGCAAGCTACCTCACCATCTAGATTTGCACTTGGAGTATTTGAACCTTTGACCCAAACTTGAATCAAACTTCCGGTGACAATCCCGGGGTGATAGAATACAGACGTCATCATACCAATCTGTGAGACTCTACTAGACACTTTCTCTTGTACCTATGACATCAATGAACCTAGGCTCTGATATAAATCTGTCATGACCCAAAAACTCAGGTTATGATGGCACCTACTATAACCCACCAATAGGTAATCCAAACCCCCTCTCATAACAAAAGCCTACCCGGCAGATGTCTCAAAACCTCTCCTGACTAGCATTGTCAGGGAACCTCACATAATCATACACAGGATCTGGTCCTCAGCCATTGACTTGATCAACCTGCAATATATCCAAGGGTGGAATTAGAACTCAATAAGGCATAACGGATTAAGAAAAAGAAGAATGAGTTTTAAGGGAAAACTTTTCTAAGTGTCAGCCTGAAGGGCTACTGGTTCGCGGCCTTCCGCCATAGCGGGCGGTTTTCTGCTATAGTGGAACTGCTATAGAAGATATTTCTCCACTGTAGCAGGACCACTATAGCAGAGCCTGACTGACCGCTACAACGGTATTCATTATCCTAGCAGCCTCATGGGGTGCAACAATGATGCCCCTTGACCAAAAATTTTGTTTTCAACATTCCAAGTTTAGATCTACACACCTAAAGTACCCTATTACTGTTTTCTACAAAAATTTGGGCATTATAACCTTAAAATTTCATCCAAATTGCAAATATATTCAAGAAACAACCCTTTGTCTCCCACATCATTTTTGGCCCCATTTTGGCCAAAAGTTGTATAATCCTTATGCCCAGGATGACATGGAGGCATTGTGAATGTAAGGGAAGCATCCATGCTTCGTAAATCCAACATTAATCCAACCCAAGTTCAAGTTCTAAAACCACTACAATATACACCCCCAAATCCTTGTTTTCTACCATAATTATGTTTAAATTCATGCAAGGAAGTAGTAGAGGGAGTGAAAGCGATTATTACTTGAAAGTTCTAACATCGAGAACGGGGTTATCAAGAGAAGAAGGGAGTATTTTGGAAGGAAATAGAGGAGAATGGGGATGAAAACCCATTTCTCCCCTATTTAAGTCTATTGCCAACCGCTATAACGGTCGGTACTCTGCTATAGTAGAACCCCTATAGCGACGTGTCGGTCCATTTTAGGAAAGGAAAGGTTCTCCTGGGTCTTTTCAAATTTTATTGCTCCGATATTATTCGAGGCCCCAGATTTCTTGGGTGCCCGAGAGAGGTCATGTGAAATTTTCCTTGGCTGGCTCGGGAATTCCTTGTCAAAGCGGCATAGGGGGGAGATTGATATCTTGCGTAGGTTTGCCATTATGCAGTCACTTGGGACAGTGAGGGTCCCGGGCTAGTTTTTTATCTTCTTGATTTTGGGATCATTCGGGGATGAACGATGGATAAATTGGTATCTGTTGTAACGACTGGATCCGTCATTATTTTAGAAATCGTGTACCCAAAATTTTGGGAATGATTAAAATATGTTTTGTATTAAGTGGGGTTGACGAGGAGGAAATATTTCAGACTTTTGGAAATCATCCGGGCTGATGTCACTCTGTTATAGCGGTATTTATTATGCTATAGCGCTACCGCTATGGCAGAAGGCCATCCTCTATAGCGGCATAACAGGAGGCATGTAATGACCCTTCCGGTCATTTACACATTTTCGCCTTTCTTGTACCATTAGAGCTTTCCTGTAGTGGCCCCAAGTCATTTATGGCTTGTTGGGACCGACAGTTCGGTGCCCAGGCCATTTGTTTGGTCTTTATGGCCATCCCTTATTTTAGAGCTTCAACTTTGGAAATAGTTGACTTCATTCAACATTCTTGGTAATATCAAAGAATTCAACCAAGGTTCTAGGTCAAGGGAATCTCTTACAGAAAAGTTCGAGTTAAAGAAATTCCTCGTGTAACGCCTCGCCCATTTGGAAAGTTTAAATTAACCCATACTTTCGAGGTAAGATTAATAGTGTCTAATAAACTAAGAAGGATGTGTTATGAGGTATTATAATTTCAAAATGGTCGTATGATAAGTTTTGAAGTCAGGCAAGTTGCGAAACAAAAGTCGGAAAAAGATATTGTAAATTCCTTTAAGGAATTCTCTCTAAATTTGGGTTAAATGTCTTGGGGTGTTTCTCCCAATTTATACAGAATTAGTGGGGCCCCAATATACCAAATCTAAGGTCTACGAGTCTAGTTTCCAACTCACTAAACCGTTTGTCCATACAACTTCAGAATAGAGAGATATTCACATTTTTGTAAGACTGCACAAGCAGGAACGTCAAGGTGGGGGCCCCTCCCAAGTCGGTTTAGCTTTATAAAAGCTGATTTCTCCTTCGTTTTAACTCATTCTTTTCACCCAAAATCTACTGAAAATCAGAGGTAAATCCCCTAAATACTCCATGGATGCTTTCAATTCAGAAGTTTGACGTAAGTTGCTCTACATCGCGAGCTCATCATTGTGGTATAGTTTTCTCGTTGTTTTGACTCCATTTGTTGCTACTACAAAAAGGAAGTTCATGGAACTGATATTTATATAGTGTTATCATTTTATTATCAGAATGTAAGAGTTCTAAACCCTCGACTGATCCTTAATTTGAGCTTTAGAATCAATTCCGAGGAGAACTTATTGTTATCGGCATGTTTGTCATATTTTCTTGCCGTATATTGTTACAGCTCGTGGTGTACCCTTATAACAGCATGTTTAGCTTGGTATTTCAAAGCTTTTTGTCAAGGTAACCTTCCTCCTACTACCCTCCTTCGCAATTTCATGTTCTAGTATTGTTTTATGGATTTATGAGCCACGGAGTGGTATTTTAGATCTGTGGCTCCGGGCAGCCCCTTTGTCATATTAAATTGGGTTGTTATTGTTGTATGTTGATGGTTTTACGGTGATGGAGGTACTGGGGATTTTTGTGATTCTTATTGGAGTCACGGACGATGGTTATTGGATTGAATGACATAAAGTACGCCTTTAAATAGTGCCTCGGGAGCTCGTCGCTCCTTTGAGATGTGGGTTGCATATTGTTGTTGGATTTAGCTGCCATTTCTTATTGTTATTGGTCTCATTTTATACTTTGGAGTTGGCTGGTCACGAGTGTGACATTAACACCTTATCAATTGGCTATGACTCGTTCTTGCAGCCTTGTCGATTCTAGCAATTGTTCCATTACTTTGGTTGGTCAGGCTTCATAGAGACGCCTTTGGGGCTTCAGTTGGAAGTATTTTTGTGTGATTCGGAGCTTCCCAGAGCAGTTCGATCCTAGACAACATCGTTCCCGCAGCTAGTCAGCGGATGACAGGTAAGTTATGGCTTCCCCTACATAGACTCTGCGTATATAGACTATAACTGCATTAATTAACATCCTTGGGTGGGTTGTTATAGGTTGGTACCCCAGACCTTGTCTGCCTTGTTCTTTCGTTAATTCATACATTGTTTGTAGTATTTGTGTAGTATTGTATATTACCCTTATGGTCCTGTGTGGCCTTGTATTGACTCTGAAACATAGATGGTGGGTAATTTGGGGAATGTCCGCGAGAATCGGACATAGAGATGATCCTTTTAGGCTGGTTATGTCTACTGCATACCTACTGGGCCTGTGCAGGGCGGATAGGAGTTGTAGTGAGTCGTTGGGCTACTTTTATATTTGTATGCAAGCATATCATCCATGAAAAAGGTTTTTCCCTGCATGTTTTACTACAGTTTTGGTTGCGAGCCACTACAGACAGTTTACTAAATTTGCATGTCCCCGGGGGCTCATTTTTTGTACTATTGATGATAGAAAAGGGGATTTTTGGATGTTTTCGCACTAATTTTATTACTGATACTAGTCTTTATGGGGCAGAGCACCAGACTTGATTTTATTACTGATATTAGTCTCTGCGGGGCAGAGCACCAGACTTTATTTTATTACTGATATTAGTCTCTGTGGGGCAGAGCACCAGACTTGATTTTATTATTGATACTAGTCTCTGCGGGGTGGAGCACTAGACTTGATTTACTACAGTTTTAGACCCGGTTATGCCCGGGCACCCTTGGAGGGGGTTACTGATACTTTGATCACTGATTTAGACCCAAGTGTTACTTCGGGCACCCTTTGAGAGGGTCTTTTGAGATTACTACTACTGTTTTAGACCTGGTTCGATTCCGAGCATGTACTTCGAGGTTCTAATTCTCTGAGATTTTTTGGTTGATACTGTATGTGGTCAGGGACCTCCATGGGCCCTGCCGTTCTAGGACCTAGCCAAAGGGCCGAGCATGCCAGAGGAGGGGTATATGGTGTAGGATGAGGTATAGCAGGCGCGGCCCACCATGGTCCTCCTACCGGTGCGCAGGGCGTGCCGGGGAGGTGCATACAGAGGTACTATTACCAGTTCCATCATATCATCATCATGCATATTTCACTCAGATTCCACCCTTGTTTGTTGTTTATTGATTGTACGCTCCGGTATTATGGGATGCCAGAGGGTTTGTTTTCACTTGATTGTGTTCCTCGATTGTGTGGGCGGCCGTTGGGACTGTAGGTAGATTATATTTTACTCATGTATTTATTTAGAGCTTGTCTTGGCATTCTGTTCTTGAAGGATTAGCAATTGTTAGCCTGTTGAGGCTTCGATTGTGGGATTTCGATTATAGAGAGGGCTAGGGAGTCCTATCTTATTGAGGGACTTTTGTGTGGACTTTTGAGCAGATTATGAGATTCTGGTTCCATTCTTATAAGGATTTGAGTAGTTTTTCTCGGTTATTATGGGTTAGTTATCCCATCCTAGGGCTGTACTTGTGGGGTGATTCCCTGTTTATGCTATCATGTGATTGGGTTGGTGTTATGACTTCCTTATACTTGTTGATTCCAATTTGAGTATGTTAGACTGCTTTCCATCTTTTCCTTTTACTTAAGGTTACCGGTATACCACCATTTTCTCAACTCTCTCTCTCTACTTATTTATATTATTGTGCAAGGACTCCAGGTGCGTTCTCCTTTCCTTCACCTGTGATTCTGTGTAATTGTATCTCTGTGCTAGCATGTGTTACTTGTAGCTCTTGGTTATGGATGATATGTGCTAGCTCCGTGTGCCTTGCTTATTGCTTCAGTGATTGCTTTCCTGCTATCTGTTACTTACTATTTTTATAACTTATATGCGCTCAATCGGCCGATGATGCCTACTGAGTACCAGTTGTTTTGGTGCTCATACTACACTTCTGCACATTTTGGTGCAGATATTAGCTGAGCTTTCGTTGTTGATTGCGTTGGAGACTCGTGCTGCTTTTGGATCTTTGAGACTAGGGTGAGCGCCTGACGGTCGGGGCTTGTCTACATCTCATCTGTTGTACTATTGCTCCTTGTAGTTTCGGAGGCAAATTTGTATTGTATTTTGTTACCTCTAGCACTTGTACTCTATTAGAAGCTTTTGTACTGTCGATACCAAGTCCTGGGGTTGGTGTAGTTTCATTATGTATATATTCAGGTAAATTTCTTCCGCATTGTCTTATCTTTATATTCTGCTTCCACTTATTTCTGCTTGCTGGTGCGTTTTGGTTAGGTAGTAGCTTATTACTAACCGTTCTGGGCTACAGGAATTGGTTCGCCTACTGGGGGGCTGTAGGTGCCATCATGACCTGAGAAATTGGGTCGTGATAAGGCAGTAGCCTCAAAACGGGATTTTAATAAAAGACTTCTCTTCCTCAGTTGGAAAACATATGAGGGTTTCTCCAAAAACCCTCCTAGGATGCTCCAAGGCTTGGGAGCCATGAGGAGGAGGAATTTTGGCTGAAAAGATGCAAAACCTCAGTATTCGAGCTTGTCATCGGGCAGGGAATGCCTTCATGGAGCCAGAAAATGCATGGTGCAGTTGCTTGGCGTCCAGGTAGGCTAGGTTTTCTTATCGAGTAGATTGAACTATTTACATCTTTATACTTATTATATAGTTGAAAAGGGGAATCCATGCTTAGGCCTTCGGGCAGGGAGTCCGGTGGAGTGTGGTGTTGGTTATGTGTGAACTAGGTTTTAGTTGGAAAGGATTGTCGTGTTGTCATGTTCTGGGCTGTACATATTTATTTAGGTATGGAAAATGATAGAATTCAGGGACTGGGATGTCGGGAAGGTTGGGGGAACCAGAAATGCTCGGGTGACTAATTGGCTAGATAAAAAGGGAAATCCTACATAATGATTCGGGAAAATGAATATACTAGTAAAAGAGTGGTTGAATTGCTAAGGCGAAGGGGCATTTTTCCCCATAGTGTAGTATCTAAGGAGGAGTTCGAGAATCAATGTATCTACTGAATGTGTGTTAAAAAGGGGTGGACGGGGGTGTGGTCTTTGAACAGGACCCAAGTTGAGTTGCATACCCGGGGTAAGGGTAGGTGATGGTTATTGATTTCTAATATGCATTATATATTCACGTACTATTTTGTAGTAGTGTATGAGTTGCATGTTTATAAAATGAATTGTAAATGTCTAGTGGTTCGGTGATCAGTCCTGTGAAATGAACTTCTTTTGTTTGCTTGTTGGATTTACAAGTATGTGTGTTCATTAGTTGCGATTGATTTGACTTGTTATGACATTCGGTTAGATCGGGTACCATGCCTGGCACGGGTATACTAATGGTTGGCTCAGGTACCACGCCTGGTATGGGAATTACTAACGGTTGGCTTGGGTACCACGCTTGGTATGGGAATTTCTAATGGTTGGCTCAGGTACCACGCTTGGTACGGGTTGTTTTAATTGCATTACTGTTTTCTTTTGATGGTTCCATGAGTGGACCGGATTGTGTTTCTAAAATTGTGACTATTGCATATGGTCCTTGAGAGGCCGAGTCAATATTATTTGATTGTGAGTTTGGTCTTGGTATAGACCGGGTTGCATGTTTAATACTTAGGTGTTGTTAGGGAGATCTCAGGGTGGGTCCGGTCTATGTGGAATGGAAATATTGATTATTGTCTTTGATTGTTGATCATGGATATAAAGTGGATTACACGTGGTTGATAAGTGTTGCGTCCTTTCGCACATGCAAGTGTACGCGGTCATACAAGTAATATAGAATGTGAGTCCAGATATCGTACCCAAGGGATTTGATGAATTGATTTCTAGCTTTAATCCTTATACGAGCTATTCAGTAGGTAACCGACAATAATAAAGTGATTTGTGTATTTTGAAAGTAAATAAATAACAAATGGTGACAAGTTTTGATTTAATGGGTTGTAATTCAGATTTGGGAAAAGCTCCAGGGTCATGGTATTTTGACAATCCAGTTGAGTTTTCAAACCATACGTTTAGTTGATTTCCTGAGTTACTAGTTGTGGGTTGATTTTAACCATGATGAGCATTTTGCCAACAACTATAGGTCTCCTCGACTATTCCTAACGCCTATATTCCTATGGTCATCGGTTGATAGTGAAGGGCATATGATTTCTCTTCCATATCAACTGGGCAAGGCTAACGGGTATATTCCTATCTACATTAGTGAATTGTTCCCCATCCCTATAGATTTCACAACCAAGCCTTACCTTCCCTTATTGCGTATATAAACACCCTATTCCTAGTCCAATTTATGCAGCGTAGATAGTGTTTGCTAGGTGATCAAGTTAACAAATAATTAAGAGCAAAGGAAGATAAATAACTCAATAATGGAAATCTGAACTAAACAATATGATAATTAAACATCAACCTTCATGTCTTTAACCACAACCCTAGATACTAAAGGTTTACCTACTCATGAATCTCTTTGGAAGAAGGGGTTCCATGAGTTTACAAGAAAAGAATTGAAAATAAAATAAAGAAATAAAACTAGACCTTGTTCTTGAGCTTTGTCGTACGTTTTTCCTTCCCCAAATCAGTTGTTGTTGATAAAAAATATGGGAGGAGAGTATTTATAGATTTTAGGAACCCTTAGGACTAAGAAAATTAATCCCAATCGGGTTAGGAGAAGTACCCGCTCGCGCCACTATCCAAAAGTGGAGCAGTGGCGCAAGGAATAACAAAATTTTCAAACAGCTTGTGAAATCCGCGCCACTGCCCGCTTTTGGGTGTGTGGCGCAGCTGATGCTACTGGAAAAGTTCAGAGAGGCATCAAATTCCGTGCCACTGCCCACTTCGGGTCAGTGGCGCAAGGTTGCTGCTGGTCTTCATTCTTTGCCACATTGTCAGGTACGTTTCTATTCTCTTTGAAATTTCAATTGTTTTGCTTCCAATATCATTTAGTATGTGCTGCCTAACTTTTTCCTTTCAGCTGCTTGCTTCCATTTACTCTATGTCAACTTTTAATCTCAATACCAAATTTAATTAATATCCATGCCTCCAATGTATTTTTTTCTCTTTTAAATTGCTTTGTTCCTTTTGTCTCTTGATTAAGCTCCAAATACCGCAAGATACTCCTACATAAATAAAATACGAAACACAACTGAAATTCAAAACATTTAATCTCAAGACGATATCAAAAAAAGGATAAATGAGAGGCGGATGATCGAATAAAAGAGTACTTTTAGCCTCTCATCAACACCCCATACTTAAACTCTTACTCGTCCTCGAGAAAGCTATACACTCATGACCTAGACTCTACTACAAACTACACCAATTGAATACAAGAACACTCAAGCTAAGACTACAACGACTAGATGGCAAGCGCTTAGCACCACATGCTTCATTCATTTAAAGCTCATAAATAACTACTTCAAGACCTCCTAGCCTCAAGAATTGACTCTATGATCATAGTAAACACTCATAACTTACCCAATCAAGAAATCAAGAATTTCACCTATCTATCGCCAAACATCTGCCCTCACCACAAGAGATTTACCCATATTCACTCATAAGAATACACTTTATCATATAAATGGGTATAAAAATCAAATTACGCTCACTCTCACAAAGAAGTTCACATGAAACATACGATGAACCATAGGCTTGCCCTTAGTGTACTACTCAACTAATATAAGAACGTCAAATCTAAGATCAAGTAGGACTTTTCGGGTTGTAATGTAGGCTAAGGGACGGGTAGGAGTTATTTTGGCTAAAATAGTGACTATCTTCCCTAAGCGCTTTAATACATCACTTTTTTCATTAAGCACTTTCCTCAATCAACAAATTTTTTTTCTTCTACTCTTCTCACCCATAGAATTCTTTGTTTTCCCATATCTTTAAGCACGTTCACACACCACTAGTAAGGAGTACTCAATTATCAAACAATTTTTCTTCTTTCTTTTTCTTTGTTATTTTTCTACTCCCTACTAAAGTATATGAATTTTTCTTTCTTGCACCCTTAGACTATTATACAGGCTTTCATTCTCAACTATTTCTCTTTTTTCTTTCTTACTCCCTCTAACTCTTATTTTTCAATTAAAGCCCTTAGGAGTTTGGGATCAAACTCATTGTCAATTGAAACAAAAGGATTAAGCTTTAGATGTGGCTACCAAAAGAATAGGCTAAAGGCTCAACGGGGTTAACTAGGGATATCTTTTGGGTAGATAAGGCAAAGGATTAAAATTGGCTAATCAAAGAAATGCATGTTTTGATCCTTTTTGGTAAGGACGTGAAAACAATGTGACTTGTTTATTGAAAATCATTTCGAAAATCTAATTAAGGTTTCCAAAACGTCTTCAATTTAAAGCAAGTGTCGCCACTTTGTTTTTATAAAGTAAAAAGCAAGAAAAACTTATAAGAACTTTTAAAACCCCAAAACAGATAAAGGTTTTGAAAGTTAAGAGATTAAGGATAAGGGTTCAGGTTAATACTCTTGGAAGGGTGTTAAGGCACCAAGAGTATCTGCTAACTTGCGGTTGCCCGGGCTTGTTTGAAAAACTAACTTGTTGACTAACTTTTGAAAACGGGATTGGTTTATTTATAAAAAATATCTCGTTGTTTTAGAAAGAGTTGATTTTTTTAAAAGAGACAATATATGAAAGGGTTTGTTTTTATTTCACATAAGGAAAAGGTGTCAATATTTAATGAAAACATTTTCACGAACAGTTGAAAGAAACAGTGATTAATATTAAAAATATTTGAACAGAAATATTAACTTCGTTTGGGAATAATTCGACTAAGTTTACAAGGTCAGCCCAAATTATACAATTAATACTAATTAATAATTAAAGACATATAACATAAGAAGTTAATGACTATTAAACTAATCCTGTCCTAATTCTAGTGTATGGGCCCTCTTTAGGCCCACCGTCAGTTTCACTTTGGACTTAGTCCATTTCTTCGACTTTCAGCCCTTTGGGCTACTGCTGCTGCTAAACATTATGGGCTTTGGCCCATTTTTATTTATTCAGTCCATTTGGACTATCCTGCTGATGCAAATTTCTTTGGGCTTGGCCCATTTTCCTTCTGCCGCTGCTGCTATCTTGGTCTCACAAACTCAGCCCTTTTGGGCTTTGATTAAACTGGTACGGATAGTGTTGGGATTGGCCCAACTGAAGAAATGCGAAGGAGGGAGTGTTGGGAGTCCAATTGGACTCCACCAGATTTTATGCATCAAAGAGGAGTGAAAATAAATAAAGATTAGTATATGTCCAAACAATTTAAGCAAGAATGATCAAACAATGTGCAAATTTCATACTTTTAAAAATACATTTTCTAACAGTTAATTCACAACACTCACAGAAACTTATACACAGTTGAAACATGTGAAACAAGATACCAAGTCACAAATTTATCACCTAAGGATTATACTACTAAGGTCACAGTATTTCCTACTTGCAAATACCAACAAAGATCATTCTTTTGAACTCATCCATTTCCATAAATCAAAAGGAGTAGAGGAATATATTGAAAGAGAGCATGTATACTCAGAACAGTAAAGGGAAAGAAGAAAACAGGACAAGAATAAGACCAAAGAAACTAAGGGTAAACAGGAGAGGGTCAAGTGCTTACTAATGAACCAAACCAATTATAAGTCCTAATAACAGATTCATACTCAAGTTCATAGCATTTAGATTACACAAGTCGACCAAGAATTAATGAAACCAAGAGATTTTTCAAAGAGAACTTAGAACAAAAAATCATGAGAAAATAGCACCGATGCTTAGCAAATTTAGACAGAATCAATAGACAAAATAGGGGGCATAATCATGGCAAAGGGGTTGGGGAAAGGCAAGAGGAAAATCAGACATTTCATGAACAAAACAGGACAGGCTTTACATCATAGCATTCACATCATTTAGCAACAGATTTTTACAACGAATTTAAATTTACCTCTACTGTTTTAACAAATCCAACACAGCCAGTGAAACATCATGCCTCTAAACGAAATTACTACTCAAAATCACAAAACAGCAATCTAAAATTGAAACACATATTCTTAAACTAACAAACAAGACCAGAAATTCAGATTTACTCGACTTGAACATTACATAATGTAAAAAGAAAAAGAAAACAGTAAAGAAAAGAGGGTGAGGGGTATACCTTTTCAGGGCAGCAACTTATGACTTCAAACCTCATCAAAAAAACCTTGTCACCGCCGGATTAGAGCTAAATTAGTATTTATTTTCCTAGCTAGGACTCGATTTTTTAGTGTTTTCTTCAAGAATTAGCTGACTGGTTTCGTGAGGTTAGAGAATTGATTCTCCAGAACCCCCAATATTTTCCCAAAATCAGCTCGTTAACATGCAGCTAGGGGGGTTTATAGGAGAAATCGGGGTGAAAAGGGGGGGGGAAACAAAGGGTTTTTTAGTGATTTTGCTGAGGAATTCCTCAGCTGGAGCAACGTTTCACAGCAATAAACTTGTATGAAGTTGTACCATTTTTCATGGATTTAGTGGAGGGGGGTGACACCTGGTGTCCTCTAGAAGCTTTTGGACGTGCCAGCGCACCTTTAACCGAGAGAAAGGGATAAAAAATGGGAATTTTAACGGGGGTAAGGGATTGGGAAGCTGTGAGAAACGTTTTGGAGCTGTTAGCGTCGGTGTTGTCATTTGTGAGAACGACAAAAGGAGTGAAGGATGAGGGGGTGTACTGGTAAAGTTGAGGTGTTGTACGAAGCGTGTTGCTTCGTACAACAAGGGGAGTCAATGCGTGAGAGAAATGGAGGAGAGAAGAGGGGGCGGCTAGGGTTTCTGGGGTTTGAGCGGAGAAGAAGACGAATGAAAGGAGGTGTTTGGTTGAACTGAGAGAAAGAGAAGAGAAAGAGAGGGGTTAAGGGCGGATAGAAAAGGGGTTTGGACCGGTTGGGTTGGGTCTTGAGCGGGTCAGGGTTTTTTTGCCCAAATAGATGAGACCAAAAGGGGGGTTTAAAGGGTGGGTTTAAATTGTATTTGCAAAATGTGGCCACTTTTGGTTTAGGAAATAGCCAATTTAGGAAAGAATAGGTAGAAATAGGTAGAATTTGGCTAAAATTAAAATAACAGGTTTAGGGATGAATCAATTGAAATTAATTTAGAGCTTTAATAAACTGAAACAATTTAAAATAATTATCATATTTGACCATAATCAATTCTTTAATTAATTATAAAATTATTTTTTCAATTAACTCTTATTTAAATTAATTTTGGAGAAAAATTGAAGGTTTAGCCTTTTAAAGAGATTTTCTTATAAAATCAAATTTTAAAATAATACTTTAAGTAATTTATATAAATTTCACATATTCTAATATGAAAAATATATAATCGTTACTCAGAACTATTGGTAAAGCTGATTTGAAAAAAATATTTTATCCCTTTTTGTCAAAACAATTATTTCAAAAATTATTTAAAATTTAAAAGCTCCAAATCAATTCGTAATGTGGTGGGTAAAAATTGGGTGTCAACATGCCTATATCATCTCCTAAACTTAACATTCTTCATTTTGTTTTGCAAACTCACTGGGCAAGTTCTAGACATCAAAATGAAAGCATGGAATATCACAAAATTCTAACACACATGGCACAGGTTCCACTCAAGAAGGATCCATACAGACTCTCAATCAAGCAACCAACAAGAGTTCAAAGTTAGGCCAAACGTCATATAAGAGTCAAGTAAAAGAGCCTAGGTGTCTCAAAAGAAGTCATTCAATTTTTCACACAGCATTCTTTCAAATTCAAAACCAACTTGCATCATTCAGTCAATTATAGTTCCTAAAAAGAGCACCTAACATACGATCAGTCCTAAATACTCTCTAACTCTAATGACTAATGCTTCCCTCAAGACGGTCGTCAACCATCCATCGTCGGGAAGAGTCATTCTACCTAAAGAAAAACTACTCCTAAAATAAAAAATAAAATGGATACTCGATTTAAAAGGTTACCCCTCGGAAAGAACCGAAAAAAACCAAGGGGTGGACGAAGAATTCCTCTAAAAAGAAACAAAAAACTATGAACTATCCTAACTAAAGAATTAAAGAAAATTGTTTTGTGGTTTTAGACTTTTTCAAAAAAAAATCAATTTTTTTCATCTAACTTAGTAAAAAATAAACAACCTATGGCATACTTCTCCCTTTACTAATATCGAAAGATATCCCACCCCACACTTAAAGTCATGCTTTGTCCCCAAAGCAATAAATAAGATAAAAACCAGTTTAGAGATACTTCTGGAGGCCCTCTAGGGCCTAACTAGCAGCATGCTTCTTCAAAATGAATCAAAGGGGTGAACGACCCCACACTTAAGCTTCGATTATGCTCCTTAGCTTCCAAATTCGGGTACTCAGACTTCCTCAAACCTGCAAAAAAAACAAAAATAAAAAGTGACACTATATAAAAAAATTAAACTATTACAAAATTGGGTTTCCTCCTAATTAGCGCCTGATTTAACGTCGCGGCATGATGCATGTCTCAAATCAATCAATTTCTCTTAATATCTTCCTACCCTATGATAGAGCTTTTGCCTCTTCTTCACTCTTGGAGGATCACTTTCTTCTTTCAGTTTTCTCTTTTTCTTAACATCCCTTTTCGGGTCACTGTTCAACCATCTAAACACATGCCCATGCTCCCTCAACAACTTGCGCGACTCTTTTTGCTGCACCTCAGACAATTTAGTAGAAATATTCAAAGTTTCAACTTTTTCAAACCCACTCTTTTCCATCCCACACTTATTTTTGACCACTTCGGTGATCATGCACAAATCTCTGTAGTGTGAAGGGGTGGAGAGTGATTTATATACCATGAACATTGCCTCCTCATCATGAACTCTCATCTTCAACTCTCCTTTTCTCACATCTATCAATGCTCCACCAGTTGCAAGGAATGGGCATCCCAAGATAACTGGTACCTGCTCATCTGCTTCATAATCCAAAATAATAAAGTCGACAGGAATTACAAACTTACCTACCTTGATGAGCATATCCTCAATTATGCCATCTGGATATACACGAGATCAGACTGCTAGCTGGAGACAAATAGTGGTGTGGTTTGGCTCTCCCAAGATTAGTGTCTTGAAAATAGATAGAGTCATTAAGCTAATACTCTCCCCAAGATCAAACAACGCATGCCCAACCTCATCTTCACCAATTTGTATGGGGAGGGTAAAGCTCCCAGGGTCTTTGAGCTTTTCAGGAAGTTTGCTCAATACCCTCAAACTACACTCTTCAGTGAGTGCAACCATCTCAAACTCTCTCATTCTTCTCTTTCCATCCACCACATCTCGTAAGTACTTAGTATACTTTGGTATGTCCATCAAAGCATCAATCAAAGGAATACTGATGTGAAGCTGCTTGAAGATATCAAGGAACTTTTTATAGTTAGCATTTTCCTTGCTTTTCTAGAACCTTTGAGGGAACGGTGGTGGAGGTCTCTCTCTTACCATCTCAGGCTGCTCAATAGTCTCTTCTTCAACTACTTTTTCTGGTGCACTATCTAACTCAGGCTCAGGAGTTGGTGCAGGAATCAATGCTTGTGGAAATGGAGGTGGATTGTTATAGTTTTCAAGCCCCTCTCCCAGTGACCTTTTCTCTTTAGAGGCTCTTCTTCTTGCAACTCTCGCCTATTTATCAAAATGATGACCATAACCTGCTTGGGCATCTCTGTATTGCTAGGCAAGGTACCTTGAGGCCTATCATGAAGTGTGGTGGCAAGTTGCCACATTTGAATCTGCAATTCATGGATAGCCTTCTTGGTTTCAACATTGACATGTGCTTGTGCCTGCTGAACTTGTTGTTGTTGGGTAATAAACTGCTTTAGAGTTTCCTCCAAAGAACTACTCACTTGTTGACCCTGTTGTACATATTGTTGTCTCTGGCATTTCTGAACTCCACCCCAAGAGAAGTTTGGGTGATTTCTATAATTCTGCTGCCCCACATACAAAATAGACTCAGGATTTACTGGACATATCGAATAAGCATGATTCTCACCAAACTTTTCACAAAACAATACAGATGAATGAAGCTATTGTACTTGCTGAACCTGGCTCACATATGGGTTGGTGACCAATTTGTTTACCGTGTTGACCATCTAACTAATGTCAGATCGTATGGCAACTACATCATCTAATTCAAGTTTACCTGGTGTCTTCTGAGTCGTGGTAAATATTTTACTGGGTTCTGTATAATCTTTGTGTCCTGCAGACATAAGGTTAAGCAACGCCTCTATTTCATCATAGCTCTTGGACAAGATTTGCCCTTAAGTTGTAGCATCATGAAGTGATTTGACTCTGGCCTCATCCCTTTAATAATATTGTTCCCAATGATCTCTTTGGGCTACTGGTGGTGCAGACAATCTCTCAAATATCCCTTGTATCTCTCCCAAGCTTGGGGAAGTGATTCAACATCTTTTTGAACAAATTCAGAAATTTTGCCTCTGAGCTCTTTTGTTCTTCGAGATGAGAAGAACCTGTTGAGGAACCTTTCAGATAATATGTCCCATGATATGATAAAACTGGCAGGTTCACTCTGCAACCATTACTTCGCCTCTCCAATCAATGAGAAAGGGAACAATGTTAACTTCACATATTCATCACTCACATTCTGGTAGTGAAAATTATCACTCAAGTCAACGAACTCTTACAGGTGCTTGTGTAGGTCTTCATATGGTTTACTCTCAAATTGACAAGTGTTCTGCACTAGTCGCACCATGCCTTCTCTTAACTCGAAGTTCCCTGTGATGGTTGGCTTGACAATAACTTTGGATGCATTTTCTCGATTCGGCCTCGCAAAGTTAAGCACAGGGACATAGGGTGGTAGAGTGGGATGGACTGCATCCCTATTACCAGCATTATTCAGGTCAATTGGGTCATTCACATGGTCACCCATAGCTCTCAGACCTCTGAGAGTGCGTTCAAGCTCATGATTAATAGAAATAAAGGGATTGCCTTGACTCCGAGTGTTTAGCATAAACTAACTAGTGACCTGAAATAAACAAAAACAACAAATAAAAGTGAAATTTGAATAGTTCAATAAAAATCCAAAGTAGTATCAATTTCATATCAAATCCCCGGCTACGGCGCCAAAAACTTGTTGCGTCCTTTCACACACGCAAGTGTACGCGGTCGTACAAGTGATATAGATTGTGAATACAGATATTGTACCCAAGGAAATTGATGAATTAATTTCTAGCTTGAATCCTTATACGAGCTATTCAGTAGGTAACCGACAATAATAAAGTGATTTGTGTGTTTTGAAAGCAAATAAATAACAAATGGTGACAAGCTTTGATTTAATGGGTTGTAATTCATATTTGGGAAAAGCACCAGGGTCATGGTATTTCGACAATCCATTTGAGTTTTCAAACCATACGTTTAGTTGATTTACTGAGTTACTAGTTGCGGGTTGATTTTAAACATGTTGAGATTTTTTCCAACAACTCTAGGTCCCCTCGACTATTACTAACGCCTATATTCCTATGGTCGTCGGTCGATAGTAAAGGGCATATTATTTCTCTTCCGTATCAACTGGGCAAGGCTAATGGGGATATTCCTATCCACGTTAGCGAATCATTCCCCCTTCCCTATAGAGTTCACAACCAAGCCCTACCTTCCCTTATTGCAAACATAAACACCCTATTCCTAGTCCAATTTATGCACCATAGATAGTGTTTGCTAGGTGATCAAGTTAACAAACAATTAAGAGCAAAGGAAGATAAATATTTCAATAATGGAAATCTGAACTAAACAATATGATAATTAAACGTCAACCTTCATATGTTTAACCACAACCCTAGATACTAAAAACTTAGCTACTCATGAATCTCTTTGGAAGAAGAGGTTCCATGAGTTTACCAGAAAAGAATCAAAAATAAAATAAAGAAATAAAACTCGACCTTGTTCTTGAACTTTGCCGTAGGTTTTGCCTTCCCCAAATCAGTTGTTGTTGATAAAAAATATGGGAGGGGAGTATTTATAGTGTTTAGTAACCCTTAGGACTAAGAAAATTAATCTCAATCGGATTAGGAGAAGTACCCGCTCGCGCCACTATCCAAAAGCGGAGCAGTGGCACAAGGAACAATAAAATTTTTAGACAGCTTGTGAAATCCGCGCCACTGCCTGCTTTTGGGTGTCTGGCGCAGTTGCTGCTACTGGAAAAGTTCAGAGAGGCAGCAAATTCCACGCCACTGCCCGCTTTGGGTCAGTGGCGCAAGGTTGCTGCTTGTCTTCATTCTCCGCCACATCGTCAGGTATGTTTCTATTCTCTTTGAAATTTCAATTGTTTTGCTTCCAATATCATTTAGTATTTGCTGCCTAACTTTTTCCTTTCAGCTGCTTGCTTCCATTTACTCTATGTCAACTTTTCATCTCAATACGAAATTTAATTAATATTCATGCCTCCAATGTATTTTTTTCTCTTTAAATTGCTTTGTTCCTTTTGTCTCTTGATTAAGCTCCAAATACCGTAAGATACTCCAACATAAATAAAATACGAAACACAAGTGAAATTCATAACATTTAAGCTCAAGACAATATCAAAAAAAGGACAAATGAGAGGTGAATGATCGAATAAAAGGGTACTTTTAGCCTCTCATCAATAAGCTAGGGGAATGACTGAGAGTTTGGCGTTGTGTGGATAGCTGGTATTATCATATGGAAATTTGTCTAGGGATCCTTGAGAGGTTCGGATACTTGGGAGTAGTACCATGAGGGTAGTGGGTCTGGATTGACAGTTACTGGGTTGTTTCTGGGTGTATAGCCATAGGGGTTGGCTAGAACAACAGAGTGGTGGTCCGGGTCTTGGCTAGGGGTTGAATTAGTGTGAGGTGACTTGGGAAGTCTAAGGTTAAGGTGACTGGGGAAGTATAAGGTTAAGGTCACTTGGGAAGTCTAAGGTTAAGGTGACTTGGGAAGTCTAAGGTTAGTGTGATCGCGAAGTCCTAGGAGCCAGGGTGCAGAGTCCCGAGTAAGGGAGTTAGGAGCGGAAGGAATAGGAAGGGTTAAGGCAGAATCCATGAGTAGATGGGTGTTGACATTGGGTCTGGATAAAGGTGAATGTTAGAGGATGGGACTACATTGGTTAATTTCATGCTTTCCCTAATTTTCTTATATGATGGTATGAGCGGATTCGGATCGACCAATGATACCTACCAGTACGGGTGTTTGTACTGATTCTACTCTTGCTATACCTTTTTGTATAGTCTGGTTGCAGAATTGGTAATGTTTCATAGGTATAGGACGACGGCAATCTTCAACAGCTTCTACTCTTGTTCCATGATGGGAGTTATGTCATCTTACTTTTCCTTGTATTATTTATGTAGTAGCTCTTGTACCTGTTTTAGACCAGGTCCTAGAGAGGGTGATCTAAAGTCATAAAACTATTTTATTATATTCTTCTAAAAGGGGTTTTTCCTAATAAAAGGTTGTAAAGGTTTTCCATGTAACAAAAAAGAAGATTTTATGGTTATACCTGGATTTTCCGTATTTACCTGTTGGGACGGGTGGTAAGGGTTTGTCTATCTGGATGCATAGAGTAAATGCCCGCATGGCCCGATAGGTTGGGTTATGACACATTCTTTGGCACCTTTTTGTGACACCATAACCTTTTTGGAACTTCTATATTGGCACCCGTCCTCCCTAATTTCTTGAAAGAGAAACGTAGGCTAAAAGCATAAGTTTGCGGGGGAAAAGAATTGACAAAATAGGCAAAAGCCTAAGTTTGGGGGTGTATGTGATCAATAAGGAGAAGAAAAAGGATGCACTTCAAGTGCAAGGTAGCATCTTAAGTTTGAATTAAAAATTTGCTTCAAAAAGTTCAATCCAATGAACAAAATGAAAAGAAAGAATAGGTTCTACCGAACAAAGGTGCTTCAAGGAATTTTGAATGATCGTGATATAAAAGGAGAAGCTTGGGTTGTGTGAGGAAGAAATAAGGTGAAGTCAAAGTCAAAAATGTGAGCGGTGTTTGAAATAATAACAAAGAGCATTAGGGAGGTGTAGTCACTTGAACCAAATGAAATCCTCACCTTAGCCCTAGCCAACATCATAACCTGCAAGCCCTAGGTGATTCTGAGCTTGGCAATCCTACATTAGTGGTGATTTACATGAAGGGCAAGCCTATGGATCAACATATGTGCACTTGAACTTTCTTGAAAGAGTGAGAGTCTTCTTGGTTCTCTTATAATCCCTTTGTTTTGTGAATTGCATGATTGTGAGTGAGATTCTCTCTTGTGGTGAGTGGCTTTACTCAAATTGAAACATGAAGTTTCTATTTCAATTGAAAGGAATGAATGAGACAAGTTGTGTGATGAATCTCGAGGAAAACCTTGATGGTCCATGACAATGACTTGAGAAGCTTTGTATCTTGTTTCGAATGATAAAATTCTCTTGATTTTAAATGAGAAATGATGTCCTTTTATAAGGGTTTTGAAATAATCTATTGCCTTGATAATGTGGTGGTCCAAATTGAGATGAGCATGATAGTTGAGTCTTTTGGTTTATCATTTTTCTTAGTTTTAAAATAGAGTAGTCGTTGGTGCCTTGATTGAGTTCTAGAGCATAATTCATTCCTTACCTTGTGAGTATCTTGCTTGAGAACAAGAAATAGTTCAAGTTTGGGGGTTTGATAAGTCAGAAATCTACCAACTTATTGAGCCTTTAATCGTTAATTTTTTCTATGTTTTGATAAGATTTAGAGGTTCTTATGGCCTTTATTTATGTCTATGTAGGTACTTGTGATCAAAGATAGAAAACAAGGAAATGGATCCAAAAAGAGCCAAAAAGGAGTGAAGTATGAAGTGATCAAACAAGACGAAGATTCTACTGAGAGATGTGGCACCCATGCGATATGCACTTGCCTTGGTGCGGAACGCACCCTCTACCGCATGGAGATGAAAGCTAACTGAAGAGTCTGCTAAGGGGTGTGGTCGCTTTGTGACACACACAATTCCTGGTGCAGACCGCACCTCACGTTGCATGAAGCTCCCAATTTGCCTCAGTCACTGGACTACTGAAGAAGGGTATGCGACGCGCACATGATGACGTGCAAATCGCACATCGCGCCGTACACCACCCGAAGGGACATTTTTGTCCAAAATTATGTGACGATTTGGGAATGTTTATAAACCCATTTTAGGCACAATTATATATAGTTCTGAAGAGTTTTGAACAATTCTTAGCTTTGTGAACAAGTTTTTCCTTCTAAGAACAAGAAGAGGGTTTCTCCCAATTCCTTCTTCCCAATTCTTAGAACCACCATTTGTGTATAAACTGAGCTTGGATATTGAGAAATTTAGCTTGAATGGAAGGGAAATTGAATTACCGACTTGGTATATCTCTTTCCTTAAGCATAAGTAGCTAAACCTCTTACCTAGGTATGTATTGATGATGGGTACTTGATCAATGGGTGTGGGTATTGTTAATTCTTATTTATAATTGCTTAATTGACATGGGTCTAGTGATTTCACCACATTTTAACTCTAAAATTGGTGGTTGCAAATATTGATTTTCCTTAGTTATATTCTTACTTGAAAAAGGAAATCATAACTTCAGATGTGAAATTGCTAGTAGGAACTTGGGATTCCATTTAGATTGAGGCTAGAAATAGCTCAAATCAACGATATCGTCCACTTAAGAGTCTAAGCTAGAAATAGTGTCACCTCCCTAAGCATTGGCTTGGTTGTTTATTGCTTAATCAATAGTGCTTGATTTAAGACTGTAGAATATATGGTTGTTGATCAAGAGATGAATAACCATACCTAAAACCAAGGTTACCCATGTCGTTTAGCATGAATTTCCATGAATAAGCAATCACCCTTTTCCATGTTCGAGTCCCATTTGACACATATCCCTAGTCGTCCTCTATCACTGTCTACTCCCATTATTACTTATTGCTTTGTTTGGAATTCGAATTGTGACAGATTCCCTATTACCCCCTTCTTCCATTATTGTTGTTGAGCAACCTACTCTCGTGTGAGGTCTATTTAAAATCACCTAGGCTAAGCTCTAAATTTCCTGTGGGGTCGACCCTGACATCCGTCGGGTACTATAAATATGTTTTGCTCTAACAATCGCTGATATCTCCTTTTAGGAGAGTACATTTGAGCGTTACCAGCGGTCACAACAAGGAACGTCAAGATTGCGTAGCATAAGGAAATAAGTGCTACATCGCGGTCGCAGGGAAGGGGCTCGTGATCGCGATTAAGGCCAGAGGACTGCACCTGCAACAGCAAAACCTACAATTTCTAAAACTTCTACGGGGAATTCTAGGCACAATTGGAACCTAATACTCAAAAACAAATAGTGCTAACATAGTGGAAACGACGTTCCAGACTCAATGGAATTGACAAAACTTCAATATGAGGTCATTCCGGAGAAATGTTGACCAACACTAACTAAGACCAACCAGCTAGCCAAAATAAGCCTGGCTCGCCCGGGACCTAAACCAACCACCAACCTAACCCAAACTCAACATTCAGAGCTAATGGAATCTTCGAATTTCGAATCTAACTCCCCGATCATCGAAAGCTGACCAAAGTTACACATCCAACTCTAAATGACCTGAAAATAGAAAAAGCAATGCAACACCCACACCGGAAGTTCTTAGGCCTCGACTAAAGGTCCAACTAGATCAAACTCAATATTTTAGAGCCAATGGAACTGTCAGAATTCAATTCTGAGCGTGTTTACCAAGAATGTTGACCGAAGTCAATGATTTCCTAAGATTAAGCTCTAAAACTAGGAAACGGCCATAACGAAGAAATAAACGGCCAAGGCACCGAACTACCAGTCCCTGCAAGCCATAAATGACTTGGGACTGCTATAGGCAATCTCTAGTAGCACAAAGAATGAGGGAATGCAGAAATAACCGAAAGGGTCATTACATCATCCACTACTAAAAAGGACTTTTATCCTCGAAAGTCAAGAACTAGGAAGTATCTGAAGGCTCAAACAGCTGTGGATACTGAGCCCGTATATCTCTCTCGGTCGCTCAGGTAGCCTCCTCGACTGGATGGTGCCTCCACTGAACCTTCACAACTAGAATCTCCCTAGATCTCAACCGCCTAACATCTTTAGCCAAAATAGCAGTTGGCTCCTCAACAAAAGTCAAACTGTCATCCAACTGAACTGAATCCCACCGCAACACATAAGACTCGTCTGGAACATACCGTTTCAACATCGAGACATGGAAAACTAGATGCACAACTGAAAACATTAGAGGAAAAGCTAACTGATAGGCAACACTACCAACCCTTTGAAGAATCTCAAACAGCCCAATGTACCTAGGGCTAAGCTTTCCCCATCGACCAAATCTCATCACGCCCTTCATGGGCGATACACGGAGGAATACCAAATCACTAACACTGAACTCCAAGGCACGAAGTTTATGGTCAGTGTAGCTCTCCTGCCTACTCTAAGCTGCTCGAAGTCTCTCCTGAATCACTCGAACTCGGTCTAAGGAATCTCGAAGTAAATCTGTACTTTGTGGCCTGGACTCCAACCCATCGAACCAACCAACTGGCGATCTGCAATGCCTACCATACAATGCCTCAAAAGGTATCATTCCAATGCTCGAATGAAAACTATTATTATAAGTAAACTCAGCCAAAGGCACAAACTGATCCCAAGAACCTCCAAAGTCAAGAACACAGGCCCGAAGCATGTCCTCCAGGACCTGAATAGTCCTCACAGACTGGCCATCTGTCTGCGAGTGGAATGTAGTACTAAGTTGCACCTCTGTACCCAAATCTCGCTGAATAGCCCTCCAGAATTGAGATGTGAACTGAGTGCCGCGATATTAAATGATAGAAGCTGGGACCCCGTGCAATTATACAACCTCATGAAGTTAAATCTGAGCTAACCTCTCTACATTGTAAGTAGTCTGAACCGGCAAGAAGTGCGCTAACTTAGTTAGTCGATCCATAATCACCCAAATAGAGTCAAAACCCCTAGATGTACGAGTCAATCTAACTACGAAATCCATACTGATCCCTTCCTACTTCCACTCAGGAATGGGAAGTCACTGCATCAAACCACCAGGTCGCATGTGCTAGAACTTCACCTGCTGACTGTTCAAGCACTGAGATATAAACTTTTCTACATTCCACTTCATACTGCTCCACCAGTAAAGCTTCCTTAAATCTATGAACATCTTGGCTGCGCCAGAATGGATAGAATATCTGGTATAATGTACCTCATTAAGAATCAACTGAATCAAATCCCCAACTCTCATAACACAAAGTCGACTATCAAACCTCAAAACCCCATCTGAATCTAGAGTAGCCCGACTGGCCTCACCCTGAACAACCTGATCTCAAAGGTCACACAACCGCTGATCCGCAAACTAATAACTCTAAATTTTATCAACTAAGGTAGACCGAACCTCAACACTGGCGAGAACCCTTCTATGATCCGACAAGTCAAGCCTAAGCAAACGATTAGCCAAGGAATGGATTTCCAAATCCAACGGCCCCTCCAAAATTGAAAGTGAAGCAAGGCTGCCCATACTCACTGTCTTCCAACTCAAGGCATCTGCTAGCATGTTTGCCTTGCTCGGATGATACAGAATAGTGAAATCATAGTCCTTCAGTAACTCAATCCATCTCCTCTACCTCGAGTTAAGATCTCGCTGACTCGTAATGTACTGAAGACTATGGTGATCGGTGAATATCTCGCAGTGAACCCCATATAAGTAGTGCCTTCATATCTTGAGCACAAAAACTACAACCGCCAACTCCAAGTCATGAGTGGGGTAGTTGCGCTCGTGAACCTTCAGCTACCTCGACGCATATGCTATCATACAACCCTACTGCATCAATTCACAACCAAGGCCAACCTCAAAAGCATCACAATACACTGAGAAACTCTGACCCTCGACTAGTAAAGTCAACACAAGAGCTGAAGTCAACAAGGCCTTAAGCCTCTGAAAGCTATCCTCGCACTGATCTGACCACTAAAATGGGACATCCTTCCTAGTTAGCCTAGTCAAAGGTATTGTTATGGATGAAAACCCCTCGATGAACCGTCTGTAGTATCCTGCTAACCCAACTAAGCTGAGAACCTTGGTAGGAGTAGTAGGTCTTGGCCAATCACGAACAGCTGAAATCTTACCCAGGTCCACTCTAATCCCATCCTTAGACACCTCGTGTCCTAGGAATGCAACTAACTCAAGACAAACTCGCACTTTGAGAACTTGGCATAAACCCGATGATCTCTCAAAGTCTGGAGTATAATCCTCAGGTGCTGCTCATTCTTATCCCTACTCTGCGAGTAGATCAAGATTTTGTCTATGAAAACTATCACAAATGAGTCCAAGTACAGGCTAAGCACCCTGTGCATCAAGTCTATGAAGGCTGCGAGGGCATTAGTCAACCCAAAAGGCATCACCAGGAATTCATAGAGGTCATAACATGTCCTGAATGTTGTCTTATGGATGTCCTCTGCCCTAATCCTCAACTGGTGGTAGTCTGAGCTCAAATCTATCTTCAAAAATAGGTTGAACCCTGAAGCTGATCAAACAAATCATCTATACACGGCATCAGATACCCATTCCTAACAGTCACCCTATTCAGCTGCCGATAATTAATGTACATCCGCATCGGCCCATCTTTCTTCTTCACAAACAGAATAGGAGCACCCCAAGGAAACACACTCGGCCTAATAAAACCCTTAGCTAACAAGTCTTGGAGCTGCTCCTTAAGCTCTCTCAACTCAGCTGGAGCCATACGGTAAGGAGAAATGGAAATGGGCCTGGTGCCCGGCTCTAACTCAATAGCAAAATCAATATCTCTCTCAAGTGGAAGGCCTGGAAAATTGGTAGGGAACACATCTAGGAAATCTCTAACCACAGGAACTGACTATGGGAAGAAGGGGCGGCACTATCATCTCGTACATATGCTAGATACGCCAAACACCTGCAAGAGATCAACTTCCTAGCTCGAAGACAAGAGATGATCCCAGATTGTGCGCGGCTGACAGAACCCTGCCACACAACTGGGGATACAACGGGCATTGCTATGGTAACGGTCTTGGCATAGCAATAAAAAATCGCACGGTGAGGGGATAACCAGTCCATGCCCAGAATCACACCAAAGTCAAACATATCAAGGATCAACATATCACCCCAAGTCTCCAGATCACCAACAAAAATCATACAAGACCTCACAATCTGATCTACTACTAAAGAATCTCCTACTGGAGTCGAGACAGATACAGGCACAGATAACGGCTCACTAGCCAACCCCAAACAAGGCATAAAGTAGGAAGATATGTACGAACAAGTGGATCCAGGATCAAATAAAGCAAAAGTTGATCGACGGCATACAAAAATCGTACGTCTCATCACAGCATCTGAGGCCTCTGTCTTTGGTCTCCCAGGGACCGCATAAAACTGACGACAACCACCACCTGACCCACTACAAGAAAAGGCCTAATTACCAACAAAAATATCTAATAGTAAATTGGTCAATTCGGTTGGTAAATCGAGTTACAAACCAATTACCAACAAAAATTAAGTAGTTGCTAAAAGGCTCGATGGTAAATTTTGGCAGCCAAGTTAAAATCATTGGTAAAATTACCAACTAAAAATCAGTTGGTAAACACCAAAAGATTTTGTAAGTAATTCATGAAACTTGGCTCTAACATTTCCGTTGGAAAATTTACCAACCAAAACTCGGTTGGTATCCTGTTAGTACCTTTACTAACGGATAGAGGTACTAACGGATAGATAATGGGTTAGTAAATTTGGTTGTTCATATTTTAAATTTTGTTGGTAATCAGTTGGTAATTTCAAGAACAGAAAATACTCATTAGTAATCCATTAGAAATTTTACTAACGTACAGGAAATGTGTTGGTAAATTCAAATTTTCATTTTGCAAAATTCGTTAGTAATAGGTTAGCAATCCATCAGTTTTACTAATGGAATAACAATTCATCGGTAAAATTATCATTTTCTAGATTCTATTATGAATAAATGCCAATAAAGTAAACTTCTGCAAATTTTAAAACTAATAGATATGTTAACTATTACTTTAAGAATCGAAAAGGAAACTTTAGTGACTTGAGAACCCTCTCGTCATTCTATAAAATGCTAACACTTATTAGCAATGACAATTCAAATATTTCAAAATTGCATACAAATCAATATAAAGGAAATGGTCTCAACAATACAGCAGAAAACAATGGCTTCAATTACATCAAATAACTAATCTCAAGCCTCAAGAAGAAGAAAGAGTTCATTATCGTCCACAGATGAACAGTTGACGTCTGAGGTAGCGAAAAGGCGCAGTGTCCACTTTAATTACACTAGATAACTCTAAGCCTCTCCTCCTAATATAAAAAATGAAAAATGAAAAACAAAACGGATGGGAAAAGGAAATTAGATAACATAAATAGTACAGTGCAGGCTTTTGGAATCCATAACACAAGATATCATAAATAAGTCTACGAATGCAGTCACACTTTTTCTACTTCTTTCCTATATTGCAATGTCAAATAGAGGAATAAGTACTTGGATGTGTACATAAAGTATTTGGAATGATATAGTGAAAATGAATAATTGATTGATGCAAGTGTGAAGGACACCAAGTTTCAATACACAACTTACCTCTTAGAAAATTTGCACCCATTAGGGGTGTGTTTGGTATGGAGGAAAACATTTTCTGGAAAATGTTTTCCTATTTTCTCATATTCGTTTGGCTAAAAAGTTTTGAAAAATATTTTCCCTAGGAAAACAAGCTCCTTCAAAATAAGAAAAATGACTTCCTTAATCAAAGTAGGGAAAACAAGTTGCAATGTTCACACTACTCTCAAAATCACCAATCCAAAAAAAAAAATCTTACCTACCCCTTACCCTGACTCCACCTCCCTACACCCAACCCCTACTAGCTCCCCCTCCTCCCCCCCCCCAACAAAAAAAAATTAATACCCTCACACCCCTGCCCGAACCCCCTACTACCCCCTCCCTCGCCCACCCCCGACCCCAAAATTTTTTTTCTTACCCCCAACCTAACCCAGCTTCCCCCTCGACCCCGAAAAAAGATCTAAGTTTTTTTAAAAAAAAACTTAAATTTTTTTTCTTACTCCTCGAGCTTGTCACTCCCCGGGGCTACCCCTTTAACGCGACACGGTGCTTAGTGTCACAAGTGACCCCAAGCTAACCCATGGCATGGAATATCTATAAAGAAAAGCATTCTAAAGCAATTCATTGAGCGAAAGCTTAAATAATAAGATATCTGAAAATAAGAATAGTATAGTGTTAACTAGAAATAACACCAACAACTGCTGCATCTAATCTATGTCTGAAAGCCATCTGACTGAAATAGGAGTTGCTGGGACATGCCCCAGCTAACTCTAAAAAAATCTAAAACTAGAAATAAGTACTAAAGTAAAGCATGTCTATGTCCTCGAACTAATGAGGACTCACCACTGATCTGTTGAGTACGTACCGGAAGTTGAACTAAGCGCGGCCTGGATGCTGAGTGCCTGAACCTATATCATAAAATGATGTAGCACAAAAGTATGCATCCGTACTTTGAATGTACTCAGCATACATGATACAAGCTAGACTGAACAATAGATATATGCATATATAACTGAACATGGGAATAGATATGTTGAGATATAACTGAAAGCTGAACTGGATACAATGACCAAGTATAAATCATGTAACTGTAACATGCTGAACTGAACTGAAAACCTGGATACACGGTCAATGCAGTACTGAATGTAGACTGTGGGAGACACTACTAACCGACATACCCCAAGCTGAGCTAGCAATAGGGCCAACCTGTAACCCTGGATGGAAGGGCGTTCGTACCTTGCCAAGGGTACAAACAAGTTTGACGTGGATCCACTACTGATGTCCGCCAGGGACACAGAGGTGCAGCCTAGTCTGACAGCTGACTCCTTTAAACCTACGGTGGCACCGTAGTTCTGGGACTTAGGGACTGATACTAAGGGTCATAGCCTAAACTGACAGCTAAGCCCTCATCCCGTAGTCCGCTTGGTACTAAGTCTACTCCCACTGAATATTAGAACAACATGTTGAAATAAGAGATAGCTCAAAATACTGGTATAACCTGACTGAGAATGCAACATCAAATTTCTAAGGGATATAGCATTCAAATTCTGGAGCATAAGCTTAAAACTGATCTACCTAACAAGTAAAATTCATGAAGTACTAGGATATCTACAAGCTAGGGTTTCTAAGCATTTTTCCTGAATACTGCACTAATTCTCTAAGAAACATGTAATTAGTACCATAAAAACTATAGGAACTGAATTACAACAATTTCCTAAGAGTTTAGAACCCTAGATCTGAAACATGCTTAGGGAGAACTGAAGATTTACTGAAATCTAGGGACCTAATGGGTGAAAAGAACCCACTAGTGAAATCCCACATACCTGGTGAAGAAATTCACGGAGAAATCCTTGGATTTTTGGGGCTGAACTTGGTGAAGACCCTTTTCTGTTCTTGAGAGAAAACTATTGCCTTTTTGAGTTCTATTCTTTCAAAGTCTGAGTAATCTGGGAGAATAGATGTTTAAGGGTGGATTTTGACTACTAAAGTAGGCTTAGACGACATAAAACGACGTAACATAGGCCTTAAAATAGAAAGAAAAAGTCCAGAATACCTCTGGGAATTTTAAAAGAAACTGCAGAAAATTTGACCCAAGGATCATGGTTGGGATTGACGGACCATCTTCTTGAACGACGGACCGTCAACTGGAACCGTGGTACTACCTATGGGCCTTAGGTCCTCTGGTCCTAGGAACGACGGTTCCAAAGGACGGACCCGTCTTCCTGGACGACGGCCCGTCAAAGGGACTCGTGGTTCCTTATGTCAAAGCTGAGGGTCTACTGGAATTGGGACTACGGCTTGAACAACGGACCGTTCTTCTGAACGACGGTCCATTATCGAAGCCATGGTCCCTGGGGACAGAACTGGAGGCTACTGTGTCAGGAACTACGGTTCCCAACGACGGACCATTCTCCTGAATGACAGTCCGTGGTTGGAACCGTGATTCGTGGGAACTTGAAGTCTTTCTGAAATTTTTTAAATTCTGCTAGTTTTCTGAGCTTAGTCTGGGCTTGGAAGTCCTGGGGTTTTACACAGCCGCCCCCCACCCACACCCCGAAAAAAAATTAATTTTTTTTCTTACCTCCCCCCCCACCCCCACCCCATACCCTGAAAAAAGATTTAACTTTTTTTTAATTTGCTTTTTAAAAAAAAATTAAATTTTTTTCTTGACCCCAAACCTCGAACCCCGAAAAAAAATTATTTTTTTTTAAAACAAAAATTAAAATTTTTTCTTATCCCCCCACCCACCTCGACCACCAGCCACCCAGCCCTACCCCACCCCCCCTCAAAAAATAATTTTTTTAATTTGCTTTTTTTAAAAAAAATAAAGCTTCTTTCTTACCCTCCTCCCTACCCTCCTACCCCGAACCCCCCACCCCTACCACCATCCCCAACTCCCAACCCCCCCCCCCAAAAAAAAGGTGAATTTGAAAAAAAAAAATATTTTTTAAAATTTTTTAATTTTTTTTCTTACCCCACCCTTCTTACCCTATTCGTTCTGATTATTTTGTGTTAGATATATACAAATGCTTCTAGAAAAAAATTTCCTACTTGCATACCTAACACAAGAAAAATAAGTAAGAAATAACTTATTTTCCTAGTAAATATTTTCCTTGAAAAACATTTTCTTCCATACCGAACACACCCTAGGTCATGCATGTAATTGCTACCTCCGGTCGATCAAATCACCCAATAAAATGGCCACATTGAGAACCAGAGGAGTGATGATGGAAATACTTGACATACATAGCATACTTCACTTTTTTCCCTTTTTATAGTCATGGTTGAGTTTGCTTTTTGATCCCAAAAATCAACAAATTAAAGACTTTTTTTTGGGTAAAATAGATACTTATATTATATATTAATATGCATCACTACAAAGTACTGGGTGACCGACACCACTAGTAGTGTTTAGAGTAGTAGAGGTCTGCTTATACAAACGATATACATTCATGGCTTTTGGCCGCTTAAGCCAAGTAAAACTTGTTCCTTCCTTGTCTGCTTGCAACTTTTCTTGAACAAAATCTGCTGGAACAGGCCATGTAACAAAAATATCATACCTTCTAGTACGGGTTCCTTCCTTAGCTAAAGCATCGGCCATCTGGTTCCCTTCCCATAGCTATGCTGGATCAGTGGACTCCTGGAGTAATTGCATGCCATTCAGAGATAAGCATATTATAAATAGGGTGATTAGTATTTAGTAGTCGTATTACTTCCGTTGAGTCCAAACTAAAAGTTAGAGGTCTAAGGTCATATTCCACTGCTAGTTTTAGACTAGTTAATAGAGCAAGGATTCCTGCTCTTGTATTGGTGCTCTTGTATTGGTTGTATGGTATAGGCTTTGCACTCCTCATTTCTCTTTCTCAATATCTGTTGAACATCCTCCTTACATTGAATTATTCTTTCTCTTTTTCTCTCCTTATAATGCATTGAATCATATTCAAAAAGAAAGCAAACATGTACATTATTTGAATGTACATTGTGCAATCGAACTCTAAAGACTTCGGCCATCTCATGTAAATGGTAGCCTTTTTATCTTAGCTATCTTTTAATTGGAGCTTATTGCTTCCCTCCCTGACCTTCGCATCCCCTTGTAACAAGAGGTAAGGTTTGATCCCCCTCTGGTATTCTTTAGCTTAAATAATACACAAGGTAGTGGTTCGGGCCAAACCCCCCACCACCGCAGGAGATGAAAGCTTGGTGGATGGACTTTTATCAACAAAAAAGAAAGATACACTATTTGATACAAGATATTAGACTCAATTTATTTAGCCTTTTGTAAATTACAACTTTTTTGTTATTATTCAAATATTTTTCCACCTAAAACATGTGTATTGAGTGTCTTAGAAGCATTTTCTTTTAATTTTCCTATTTATTTCTTATATTGCAATGCCAAAATAGAGGTGATAAGTACTAATGTAATACTTATCAATTACTTTCTAATAGATTTTGCTTATTTTTTTGCTTTCGTAGTTTTATCTATGCATTATACTGTCCAAATATGTCTCTTGTTACCTCAGTTGTTCAGCTATCCAAGTTAAATCACAAGATAACAATATCAATAGCTACCTAATTCTCTCAGTCAAGTTTCCTGTAATAACTTTACAATTAGAAAGTAGAAAGATACAAGAGAAATTCTTTGCTTCTCTTAAGAAGCTTTGACATGCTTGTGGCTCTATTCTGTCAGTTAAGAATCTTAAAAAACTTAATACTACAAAAGTGGTATGAGCTAAACTCGAGTTCACATGTATGGTAAGAAGAATGCCATTGGCATAGTTTTAAGTTGCAAGTTTCAACTATTCATTTTTGTTGGTGAAGAGTATTGAGGATTTAGGCAACATATATGATATCCTTTGACAAGTATTCATGTAACATTGGCAGAGATATTTGTATAAGACATACCCTCACATAACAACAAAGTGAGTCACTATCATTAACCATGACATCTCAAATGGAAGAGAGTAGCAACAATGATAATGCCAACAATCTGAATGGTCCATTTTTGAATTCTTTTGTAACTCTACTAATTCAATCTCCACAGATATATGTAGCACAAGGGGATGAAGATAAATAGTGTACACATACAAACTGATTAACCTAATCATAAGAAAATTAGTACCACTACAAGAGTCGGTGAAAAAAAAACTACACTCAACAGAGCTCTAGAACCTCCAGCCTACTACAAACACTTGAGCAATAAACTGTATGCATTTTAAAGTGAATTATTTGTCCAAATTTATTTGGGTCAAATTGCTGAAAACTGAAAAGCAACGCATAATAATTGCTCTACATGAGATGTACAATGCTCAATAAGGAAGAGAACTTACTGGAGAGCAGCCATATTTCTAAGGGGAAAACCTCAATTCCCCATTTGTTGAAACCGGTTGTTGAATCTGTCTGAGAAACAAAGATTAAATCATAAATATGTAGAAATTAACACATTTGCGGACCAAAAATAAGAGAAAACCCACGAATTCAAAAAGAGAACAATGGTCACGGAGAGGCAAGGCCGACCATTTTTCATTGCCGATTGGAGTGGGCAAAGTGGGAGTTAATCCGGAGGAAAAATGAGCAAATGGTTAGGCTACGGTTTTATTGCCGAATTGGGGAAGAATACACGAAGAAAAGAAAAGGACTAATTTTTTGCCTAATTTGTCTTCCAGTTTTTAACCCCAAAAAAATGAAAAGTTTTCCCGCTTTAACCCAAAAAGAAAAGCTGAAAAAAATATTTCTACATAAAATATTGGCTACAACTTATAATTGAGGAACTTCCTGGAATCCACCTTCAAAATTAGCTAGAAATTAATTATCGATATTATAACTAGTTACACTAAAAAAATGAAAATAAAAAGTTAGTGGTAAGTTAGGCTTTTTAAAAAAAAAATAGCTATTGATTTGTAGTCGTACTACTTAAAATTTGTAGTTAGATAGTTTGTTTTTTTGATTAAGCGTGTATTTGATTCTAATTTTTAATATTTATGCTTCTATAAATTTTAAAAAATCGTTTGTGCCAAGTTTGCTTACATCATTGGTTGAAAATTCGAATAAAGGAGGATTGTGATAGACTGACAGCCAGTATAAAACTTGTCAATTAAAAATATATATCATTGAGACGTACCCATATAAACACGTGTTACATCGGCACCAGAAGCTAAGATGATGAAAGATCGATGAGCAAGGGGTTCCACCATGTTGTTGTGTGGTTGTGAGGAAGTATAAACAAGGGGTTTACACATCATGGATATGTGCAGGTAATGAAATTAGTTTCGCAATATCAACGCCCATATCAGATGTGGTAAACACTATGAAAAAGTTTCCCACTTTATAGACCGGCGTAGGTAAAGAAGCAAGTTCCACCACATCAGTTTTTGAATGTGGTGAAAATTAGAAAAAAAGTTCCCATATCGTGAACGGGTGAGGCTAAAGAGGTTAGTCCAACAACGAAGAATTCAGACAGATAGCTTAATTATAGACACTTTCATAAGTAAGTCGACAGAACTAGAGGATACTCTAAAACGGAGGAAAACCAATATTGCATGCCTTCAGATGTAACAACTCTCATAGTGATTTCTGACTTTGGTGTGTTTTAATCATTTTAACCCTTTTCATAGTTGTATTATGGTATTCATGGTTTGAGGGAATGGGTGGCTGGTTCCCGAGGTAGTTGGTTGAGAATTATGCAAGTTTCTCATTTTGGAAGGTTGAAAAATTGATATGGTTGACTTTAGTCAACATCCGTAGAAGTTGAGCTCATAATGAAATTTCATCAGCACCATCAGCTCCAGAACATCATTTTTGGGTTAGTAGGATTATTGGTTTGGTTCCGAATATATTTGAATGAGTTTTTGAAGAGTTTTTGAGTTTTGAATGTTGGAAACTTAAGAGAGTTGACCAAAGTCAACATTCGATGTTAGAAAGGTCGTTTGCAAGTTTTGACGATTTTACTAGGTCCGAAGGATTACTTTTGGTCTAGTTGAAAGTTTAGTTTAGTTTTCGAGACTTTGGAATGAGTTTTGAGTCATTATTTGAAAATTTGAAGGTTTCTAAGATAAGAGACTTTTAACTATTTAAATACTATTTTCACCTGTGCTTTCACACGAAGGATTTAAGGACTTTGAAGTTTTTTTTGGAGCATTGAGCTTGCCAAGAGTCCTATTGGAATATCTTTGTGTCAATGGAAGTATGCCTTGGATATCATCTTTAAGGCCGGATTGCTGGGAGCTAAATCAATTGGCTCACTTTGGAACAGATTAATCATTGGTTGGCATTGGTAGGTTACTCGGATCTTTCAGATCAGGAATGATATCGTCGATTGATTGATTAAATTATCTATCTATGTTTCATCCGATCAGAGTTGTCATACTGCATGCACATGTTATCTCAGTTCATGCAGCACCCAAAACATGTTATTTAGACACTTGGTAGCTTTTGACTGGCTCTTGAATTTGAATGGGAATGTCACATCACTTGAACACGTGACACCCTCTTGTTGGTCTTGAATTTAATTTGACTGGGATGATAAGTCGCCTTGACACGTATCATGAGTTTGGGCTTTAAGGTGAAATGGACCTTGGACTTGAATTAATAAATTTATTTATTTATTTGTATAGTCCAAATTAATTATTCAACCCAAACGAACATCGATTTAATTCATGTTTTGTATGAATCTAACTCAATAAATTGTATGTGTGTCTACAGATAGTTTTGTATTTGTAATAATTAGAAAAAACAATTATTGTAGTCCTATTGAGACAGAGAAACAATTATTATAGTCCTATTAGGATAGGAAAGCCACGCCTAAATTATAAAAGGAGGTGATATTGTGAATATTAAATAACAAGGAGAAAGAGAAATTTCTCAAAAAAAATATCTCTTATTCTTCATTTCTGCATCATAATTTTATCCCAACTAATACAAAATTTATTGGAAAAATTTGCTAACGACACAAAGATCCTGGTTGGTAAGTTTATCAGGAAAATAAATTTATTGGCAATGTTTATAAGTGGAACAAGAATCTTTTGACAAATGTAACGACGAATAACAATCATATTAGTATTTTCCCAAACAAAAATGAAATCCATTAGCAAAACTAACCAACGAAGCAAGATTGTATTGGCAAATTTACCAACAAAATTAATTTCGTTAGTAAATTACTAACCAATTGACAATCTGTTGGCAATTTACCAGCAATTAATTTATGTTGGTAAAAATATGTTAGTAATTGGTTAGTAACTTGTTGCTAAATTACACATCACTTTTTCCTACCTTATTTACCAACAGATTTTCAATCCATTGGTAAATTAACAATGGATAATTTTTGTTGATAAAAAATTCGTTGGTAATCTGTTGGTAAGTCATTGCCAAATTAAGCGCCAATTTTTTCCCGCGACATTTACCAATGGAAGTTATTTGTTGGTAAAATTTGGTTGACAATTCATTAGTAATCTGTTGGTGCGCTCTTGGAGAAAATTTGGTTTCTAATTCATAGGTAATCCATTAGCAATTTACTTACTAATTTGGGTGGTTAGTAAATTCCGTTGGTAAATCAAGGTTTTCTTGTAGTGACCGACCGTCATCCCTACCACATGTCCTGCCTCGTGGGGCACCACCCCTAGCCTAACCACCACCTCCTTTAGCCGATGGCTGAACTGCATGAATGGGCTGAGCTGGCTGAATTGTACCACGTTGGGGGCAATCTCTAGCATAATGACCACTAACCCCACACTCGCAGCTAGTTGAACCCCACTAGGGGCACTTTCTGGCATAGTGACTACTAACACCGCACTCATAGCAAGGCCCTGACGGCCCACCCTGTCGAGATGGACCAGCTGAACCTTTGTGGCCACCACGGCCTGATGCCCCAGAAGCTGCACCCTTCGAAGACTGACCCCGGTGACCATGCTGGCTACTCTGAACCTGCTCAAGCAGAGAACTACCAGAAGACTGCAATGAAGCCTGAGCCAGACGACTAGACTGACCCTGGTGATGCTGCGGCGATAACCTCGGCCCCACTAGCCTGAACCCCTACTACCATGACGATAACCACTGTAGCTACCCTGATGTCGAGGCCTCTTATCTCTGACCTCGGTGTCATGATGATGCAAGTCCTCTACTGTACGGGCATAGTCAACAATAGCCTGGAATGACCAATCACTAGCAACCAATACCTCAGTTGGCTCTCTAAACTCTGTTCATAAACCCCAAACAAACCTACGAACTATGTCGAGCTCGGTAGGCATGATCATAGCCCCAAGTGGAGCAAGCTGGTGGAAATGGGTCTCATACTCCAATACGGTCATCGAACCCTGTGTAAGTCTAGTGAACTTCTCCCTACGTCATTCCGGGTCGCTCTATGTCAGGAACTTGTCCATGAAGGCCTCATAAAACTCTGACCAAGACAATGGAGGTGACGATGATGGTCTACAAGCAACCTGGGCCCTACACCATAACTTAGCTGGGCCCTCCAGCTGATAAGTAGTGTACCCAACTGCGTGAGTCTCCAATAATCCCAAATGATGTAGCATCTCCTCGCAAGTAGTGATGAAGTCATGTGGATCCTGACCGGAAGTACCAGCGAACCTCGAAGGTGCCAATCTAAAAAATCTACCTAACGCCTTCTGCTCAATCTCTGTCATAATTTGGCAAGGAGCAAGAGGTTGTGTAACAGATGGAACCAGAATAACCTCGGCACGGGAGCCGCAGTAGCAAGCTGCACTCCTGAACTCTGTACACCTAGGGCTACCCCTTGAGCGGATGTCTGTGCTACCTCAGAAGGTCGCTCTCCAATCATACCCAAAAGCTGAAGTAGTAAACCCCAAACATCTGAAGATTGAGCTGGGGATGGAACTGGCACAGAGGCTGGTGCTGAAGCTGGTACTGGAGTTGGTGGCACCTGGGCTGTCTCCCGATCCACATGCTACTCGGGAACAAACTCGGGCTCATAATCGGGCTTAACCTCAACCCTAGGAGCTCTAGCAGGTGCCGCTGCTCGGGCACGTCCTCGACCCCTACCTCTACGACCTCCCAGGCCCCTAACTATCATCGAAGGTGTTGGAGTTTAAGGCTCGCCCCCGCTTGACATCGATGACCTCGTACGAACCATCTGTGGGAGAATGAATTAGAACAAGTGAGATTTTAAGGAACTTTCAAGGATACTATGCACAATACAGAAGCAATAAGAGAGTCATATTTCCTAAGATGCCACTGTAGCCTCCCAAAGATTGAGTACAGATGTCTCCGTCCCGATCCACAGGACTCTACTAGGCATTGGCTCCTATACCGATGACACGGGTGAACGTAGGCTCTGATACCAAGCTGTCATGACCCGATTTCTCGATCACGATGGCACCTACAACCCTCCAGTAGGCAAACCAATCCCCGTAGCCTGAAACGGTTAACAATGGGCTACTATTTATCAGTAAATGGAAGAAAATGTAACATAATCGGAAGCAAGGGATACAGATAAAGAAAAGGAACAACATTAATAAAACAGAAGCTAAAACCTACCCAAAATCTTATATCATAGTATATGAACCGAAACAAAGTATAAGGAGTACAAGGGATCCAAAATAATATATACAGCATAACAAAAGAGTACATGATACAAGAATGAGATAATCAGCTAAATTCTGGTTGCTAAGAGCTCACCTTTAGTCTCGAATGGCTCAAAACACCTCGCACGAGGTAGAACGGTCAGCGGCGAGAGCTCACACTCGGATCTGGATCAAAAGATGCAGAAGTGTAGCATGAGCACCAATTGCAAAGCAATAGGTACCCAGTAGGTATCATAGGTCGACTGGGCACATATAAGATAAAAGATCAGTAATAAGCAGAATAGAAGCAAATAGTCACAGAAAATAATGAATAGTATACGGAAGCTAGCACGAAAGGAATACAAGAAGAAAACAACATACATTAGCTACTAGAATATATATCACAGGCACAGGTGAAGTAAAGAAGTAACCCACCTGGGATCCTCGCAATAAAAATATATATAGAAGTTTTTAGAAAATGGGCGGTATACCAGTAACCTCAAGTAAAAAGAGAAGGAGGAAAGCAAAATAACAATAGCACACTTGAACACATGAATAATAACCAAGCCAAGCTACATAATACTAGTCTCAATATCCAGTTACAATAGGCAATAAACATAAGAATTAATATCTCGGTAAAGCAATAATAAGTCTACCTACAGTGCCAATGGGCGTCCATACACCCGAGGAACACAACAAGTGAAGACAAACCCTTCGACATCCCATACTACCGGAGTGTACACTCAGCAAACAGCAAACAAGGGTGGAACCTCACACAATGAATGGTATGATGCATGATGAAACCTGGGTGGAATAGTAACCCTGTATGTACCTCCTCCGGTGCCTAAAGGTTCAGTAGGTAGGTTTCATGGAAGGACACAACCCGTATACCTCAACTACACCATATACCCCTCCTCTAACACACTCAGCAGATAGCCCCTGGTCCGGATCGACCAGGTCCATGGAGGTCCTCGACCACATACTAACTCTCGTAACCTCAAAGTAACAGTCCGAGGTGAATCTAAATCCAAAGTAGTAACCAAATCTCGAAATGCATGCCCGGAACCTATCCGGGTCTAAATCAGTGAAATAAGTCTCAAAAGCCCCTACAGGGGTGCCCGAGCATAACCGGGTCTAAACAATAGTAAAACAAGTCCAGTACTCGGCCCCGCCGAGTCTAGTGGTAATCTGAAAACGGTGATAAAAACTATCTTTTAACTCTCTTACCCCAAGAAGATCCACAAAAGCCAGTTTAAAACCATTTAAAAATTATTTCAGCCAAAAATGGGCCCCCAGGGCCATGCAAAGTTTAGAAAACCAATAATAGTGGGCCCAAAGACAAAATGTAGTAAACATACAAAAAAATCCATTTTTATGCATGAAAATGACATGCTCAATCACAAATAGCAGCCCAATGGCTCACAATCAACCTATCGACCTTACACAGGCTCCAATCGCTCTACAACACAGATAACCAATATAAAATCATAATATCGATGTTCGGGACTCACATACATTCCCATATAACACACCATCTATGGTCCTGAGTCAATACAAGGTCACACAGGACCACAAGGGTAATAATATCGTCTATAACAAGTACTACAAATATCAGATGAAGAAAATGAGCCGTACATGAAGAAGCGGTCAAGGTCTGTAGTACAAAGCTAATAAACCAAACCCAAGGATGCCAATTAGTACAATTTTATCCTATATATACAAAGTGTAGAGGAGTTAAACCGTAACCTACCTGTCGTCCGATGACAAGCTGCTGAAATGACGATGTCCAAGCTCGAATCGCTCTGAGAAGCTCCAAATGGAAATCAAACTATCAAGAACATAAACTACACGTTAAAATGGGACTAACGATACCTTTATTGCTATAACTGTAGCCGGGTCAAAATTCGAATCACTGGCGAGCCCATGGGCCCTAAAAATGAAATCCAGTACGAACGAGCGTACAATGATCACCACACTCTCACGAGTGCATGCTCAAAATTTGAAGGAAATTGACCGATAAATAGGCTCAAAACAACCTACTAAATAATAGAGAAAATCAAGGATCAAGGATGCGAATTTTAACAGAATTAAGCGGATAAAACTTACATTAAAGATGGAGGAACGATCAAGGCCAAGAAAATCCTACCCTAGCACCAAGAATTGAAGCAATAACGAGCTTAAGTGAGTTTGGATCTAAAAATAATGATGGAACCGAATTTTGAAGTGTCGAAAATGAAGGGGGAAACTTATATACTGCCTAGGGGTCCTTCATCGCGATCAAGAAGGGACCCCACGCGGTTGCGAAGACTACGCTGGCTAGACCATCGCGATTGTGAGGACTAGCCACGCGGTTACAAAGAACAAAGAGGAGAAGTCTTCATCGCGATCGCGATAAGGAACATCGCTATCGCGTAGCACAAGGAAACAGGTGCTACATCGTGGTCGCGGGGAAGGGGATCGCGATCTCGATTAAGGCCTGAGTCCTGCACCTGCAACAGCAAAACTGTGATTTCTAAAACTTCTACGGGGTATTCCGGGCATAATCAGAATCCCATACTCAAAAATCAATAATGCTAATAGAGTGGAAACGATGTTCTAGACTCAACGAAATCGACGAAACTTCCATACGAGATCGTTCTAAAGAAATGTTTACCCAAGTCAACACTAAATAAGACCAACCAACTAGCTGAAATAAGCCCATCTCCCTCGGGACCCGAACCAACCACCAACCTAACCCAAACTTATCATTCCGGAGCTTATTGAATTTTCAGATTTTGAATCTGCGTCCCGATCATCAAAAGCTAACCAAAGTTACACTTCCAACTCCAAATGGTCTAAAAATAGAAAAAACAATTCAACACATTCACCGAAAATTCTTAGGCCTCGACTAAAGGTCCAACTAGACCAAATTCAATGTTCCAGAGCCAAAAAAACTATCGAAATTCAATTTTGAGTGCATTTACCAAGAATATTGACTGAAGTCAATGATTTCCTAAGTTTAAGCTCTAAAATAGGGAAACAGCCACAACGACCAAACGAACGACCAGGGCACCAAACTACCAATCTCAGTAAGACATAAATGACTTAGGGACGCTACAGGTAAGCTCTAGCAACACAAAGAAAGCGTGAACGCAGAAATGACCAAAAGGGTCATTACATGAGGTACCCCCGTCGAGCCGTGATGTTAAACCAACTGCTTCTTGGGAGGCAACCTAATTGTTCTTCTCGTATTTAGCATTTTTCTTCTTCATGTTTTGTTGTTTGTTAGATAAAGTGTGAATTAGTGCGTCAATTGAATGCTTAGAAGCCAATGATTCACCTACGTGTCACATGCAAAATACATGTGCCAATCTGTGACACGCAGGGGAACCGCCCATGCAAACTAGAATCGTGATAAAAGTCCCCAACATTCACGGGTCACATTCGAACCCATGCGCAAAACACAAGTGAGGTTCCATGGCACGCAGGACATAACGCATGTGGCAGGAAGTGAACTGCTTCTTCATGTAAAAATAAGAGCTCATCTATGACATGACCTATAAAACGTAGGTCATAACTTGTAACACACAGATCATAACACAGATGGGAGGCAGATCACTGGCAACTAAGATAATTTCCAATATGATATATGGTTTCCCTTTCTGATCTGTGACACGCAGGTTGCAGTGCATGTGAATATTAAATCTGCGCACCAGGGGAACCTCATGAGCTACTTGCAAGATGAAATTCTCATCGCACTTGAGCACACCATTAATCTGAAGGCCCAAGCAATCTCAGGGAGTCACTTTATCTTTTCCCTTTCAAGTTTATCATGTGCATTAAGGACAATGATTTGCTTTAGTTGGGGGTGTCCTTCCTTATTGCGAATCCATGAGCTCATAATTTGAACATTGCCTTTGTACATAATAGCTAGTTTTGAATAAACTTCGAGGGTTTTCTTCATACTACGGTTCTCTCCCAAGGAGCAAAAATTTCTTTTCTTTTCTTATTTTCTTTTCTTTATTTTTGTGTTGAACCGGGTGACATTTACCTATGATAGATTGTGATACAACTTTTTAAGGGAAAATGCCAAGTTTTAGATCTTAGATTGAGTCCGTGTTTTACTTGTCTCAAATGGGACCACAAAAAAAAAATTGTGGCAAAAGAATTTGAAAAGTTTAGAAAAGAGGGGAAAATGATTTTTGCAAAAGCATTCTCTTGTCATGACTTGCACATTCTCCATTTGGCTTGATTGATTCACAAATGAGTGTGTGGAACTCGAAATAGCTTGTCAAGGTCATTCACTCCAATTGATTTTT
The DNA here is from genome assembly GCA_003996215.1 of Jaltomata sinuosa. NCBI lineage: Eukaryota > Viridiplantae > Streptophyta > Magnoliopsida > Solanales > Solanaceae > Jaltomata > Jaltomata sinuosa. Next base: position 763,585 of record QJPP01007219.1, read on the forward strand.
GGACTAATTGTGAACTTCTTGTGTTGTGATGCCTAGTGAAAAAAGGTCTACTTAGTTCTTCTGTATGCATGTCATCTAGAACATGCCCCGAATGTGATTCAAGGCAAAATCCTAGATGTTTCTTAGCTTGGAAGATGACCTTAGGCTATCTTTGAATAGTCATTTTTCCCAAAAAATTCCTTACCCTAACAATGATCCTAGTCAACTCCCTTTGAGCCTTTAACCTTTCCTTGGAACCTATGTTACACACCATGACCTTCTTGAATCCTTGATATTAGCACCCAATCCTCCCTAATTTCTAGAAATGAGAGTGTAGGCTAAAAGCCAATGCTTGGGGGAGGGGGAGGGGGGGGGAATATGATGATAAAATGGAATGTGATGTAGGCAAAAGCCTAAGTTTGGGGGTGTATGCGTTATTTATAGCACAAGGAGGAATTGAACTTTAATTGTGAGGTAGCACCCTATGCTTATCTTAAGAAGTGATTGAAAATGTTTAAAAAAAGTTATCAATGAAAGAAAAAGAATTGAGTGGTGTTACCTCATAAGCTAAAGAAAGGGTGATTGGAATAATAGTTTGTGGGAAAATTTGGGATCGTGAGAGGGAGGAATAAGGTATAGTTGAACCAAAGATGTGAGTGGTGCACTCGAATGCTTATGATAGTGTTAGGTAGGTTTTGACACCTGAGCCAAATGAAATCCTTACCTTAACCCTAGCCTACACAGTTACTCGCAAGTACTTAGTGATTCTGAGCTTTGCAACTCTACATTAGTGAAAAATTACATAAAGGGAAAGCCTATGGTTCGACGTGAGTGCACTTGAATTTACTTGAGAGAGTGAGAGTCTTTGTATTCTCTTATAATCCCTATATTGTGAATTACATAGTTTTGAGTGAGATTCTCTCTTGTGGTGAGTGGCATTGCATCCTTGAAGTAAATAGTGAGTCTTGATTTCAATTTAAGGGAATGAATGAGATAAGTTGTGCAGCGAATCTTGAGGCAAACCTTGAAGGTTAATGTCAATGACTTGAGAAGCTTGAATGATCTTATTTTGAAGGAAAAGTTCCCCTGATTTTTTATGTAAGAAGTCTCTTGAATTTGTTTTTCAAGTGAACAACTTTGCCTCGGGTTTATGGTGGTACCAAATGATGTAAGTTTCTTTTTTTTGAGTCTTTTATTTTTGATTCTTTTGTTTGTTATTTTCTTGAGTATTTAAGTTGGTATAATCCTTTGTGCAATCTTTGTGTCTTGAGAAGTTGTGTCAATCCTTTACTTTCTGAGTGCTTTTCTTGAGGACAAGCAATAGTTCAAATTTAGGGGTTTTATAAGTTGGTAATCTACCAACTTATTTAGCTCTTATTCATGAATTATTGTCTTGATTTGATGTAATTTAGAAGGATTTTATGTCTTTATTGTATTATATGAAGGCACTATTGATCAATAAAGATAGAAGAGGATTTGAACAAAAAATAAGCTAAAAGTGGAAGCCAAGTTAACAGATGACCGAAAGAGAAAATATCTATCCATGATGTGCGAGAAGATCTACGCGTTGCATGACAGCAACTGCATTTTGAAGGTGCCAGCACACAAGGAAGTTGAAGCACTGCCTAACATTACAGGCACCTGCGAACTGCAAGTTGCCAAGGGTGATCACAGATGTCTGCACAGACGGAGTCACATGTCAAAAGGCTTCTCACTGCCTTGATGACTTGGCACCCGCGTGCTACAAGTCAGCATGGGCAACCGCAGGTGCCATCGCAGGTGGTCTCGCAAGTTCCTCGAAGAGCAAAATGGTCTAGATTTAATGTGGCATAATTAGGAAACTTCCAAGACTCTTTTTGGGATCTGTGCAAGGAATATACATCAGTTTTTCCATTTCTCAATTGAGAGTAGTAAAAGTACACTTTAGAGTACAAGTTTTCTTCTTCCTTGAATTGAAAAACACCATTGTTGATACTTGAGCTTGGAATTCAAAGCTAGTTATAGAAGAATGAATGGAATTATTGAAAACGCACTTGGTATATTCTCTTATTCCTTCATTATTAGTCACTAAATTCAATTCTAGGGGTGTGTGCATGATGGGTGTTTGAATTTGAGAATGGGTGTTGATTATTTGGGTTTATAATTGATTATTATGTGTGGGTCTATTGAATCCTTCATGTTTTCATTATAAAATTTATGGTTGCAAATATTTTTTTAGCTTACTAGTTGTGTTCTTACTTGAGAAAGAAGTTCATTAATTGGGTAAGAATTCAATAGTAGAGATTTGGGATTTCCACCATAAATTGAGGCTAGAAATAGCTTGATTTAGGAAATTCCCACCTAAAAGTTGAGGCTAGAAATAGCTTGACTCACCTAAGCCAATTAGTTGATTTGTTGCTCAACTATGGGGTTCAAAAGGGACAATAATGTATATATGTTTAGTGGGTTGAAAGACAACTAAGCATGACTTGAACCAAGGCTACCCGCACTTTAATTGGAAATAAGCTTGAAGAATCAACCCCTATCCCTTTGCATGACCCCATCGAAAGCACACCCCTAGTCTTTCAATCATGATAAAAATAATTGTGTTTATATCGTTGTTTTGTTACAATTTGAATTTTAGTTCCGAAAACCAATTCCCCCATTTTATTTACTTGCTTGAACATTTTTGCTTGCTCTTATGAATCAACATGACAATTAGTGGTTAATCTCTGTACCAATCATCATGGATTCAACCCCGACTCGCGTTGGGTTATTTATGTTCACGACCTAACTACTGGGCCGTGCGGGCACCTACTCTAATCTACCTAGATAGGAGAACCCTTACCACCCGAACCAACAAGCAATGCGAAAAAGAAAATAACCATTAAGTAATTCCCTTTTATACATGAGAAATCCTTTTACAAATATTTGAAAAATCTTTATACAACAACTTTCGAAAAATAACAACCTTAGAACTTGTGGAAATTTACTAACAATATAACACAACCTCCCCAGAACCTAGTCTAAGTAGGTACAAGAGCTTCTACAAGATGAGCTTATAACATAAGATGGACACCACTGCCACTATAGAAGTAAGTAGGAGCTGCTGGAAGATCACTGCAATCCTGAACCTGTGAAACATCACCAACCCTGAAACCAGACTATACCCAAAAAGGTATAGCAAGAGTAGAATTAGTACAAACACACATATTGGTAGGCATCATTGGCTGACCCGAATTCACTCCTACCATCATATAAAATTCAATATAAAATGCACAAGGTAAATGCTTCACCCTTTTCAACATCACTTTTACCAATCTCCCCTTTCAGAACCGACCTTCCAAACCTTTCGCTGCCAACTCCACCACCCTAGCCTTGACCCTGACATCTAGGACTTCCCAAGTCTCACTCCTAACTAGACTTCTCAGGTCGCCTTGTCACCTAGACTTCCCAAGTCTCACTTTAACCTTTACCATAGTCAACTACCTTGACTAAATATCCAAACTTAACCCGGCCAACTGCCCCACCAACCCACTTATGCCCGTAGTATTACCTACCATTGTCTGGACCTTTCCAGGACCTCTAGGATAACTTTCCAACCTGTTTATATTAACCAGCAACTACACCCAGACTCTCAGTCTTCCTCCCGATATACCAATCATATAGAATCCTACTAACGACCATTGATACCTTCAATGACCACAACAGAGTTACATCTCAATCTCTTTTTACATCACATTACCCGGACCCTTCAAGGATCCTCCATCCACACCTAAGTATTCAAAAAACTACCCCGGTCTACACCAAGACCCACCCTTAGCTTATTAACCACAATAATTCCTGACCGCCATTAGTACACTCAATGACAACAAATTATGAACATATAACCTCTTGTTGCATAGTCCGGACCCACCCTGGATTCCCCTAACACATTTATGTGTTAACATGACAAACTTGATTGACACCAAGACCACCTAATAACCAACATAATAACCCGTTCTACACCAAGACCAACTAATAACCAACATAATAATCCGGTCTAGACCAAGACCAAACTAATAACCAACATAATAACCCGGTCTACACCAAGACCAAACTAATAACCAATATAATACCCCAGCCTACACCAAGACAAAACTAATAACCAACATAATAACAAGGCCTACACTAAGACCAAACTAATAACCCGGCCTACACCAAGACCAAACTAATAACCAATATAATACTTTGGCCGACACCAAGGCCAAACTAATAACCAACATAATAACCCGGCCTCTCAAGGACCAAAATGCAATAACACAATTCATAAACACAACCCGGTTCCCCCAGGGAACCATTAATAAAGATGCAATAATACAATAAAATAAACCCATACCAGGCATGGTACCTGAGCCAACCGTTAGTGTTATCCCATACCAGGCGTGGTACCCAAGCCAACCGTTAGTATTCTCGTACCAGGCGTGGTACCCAAGCCAACCAAATGTCAAACCAATCCATAGTCACAAACAATGAACAATCAACTTGTAAACCAACAAGCAAAATATACAGTTCAATTCACCAGACTGTTAAACAGGACCTTTAGACATTACTAAATCATTCCCTAAGCAATGCAAACATCAGACAATTACTTAGATAAGAGTACACAAACATACAAGGTATACAGGAATCAATAACCATCACCTACCCAATTCCGGGTACACTATGAACCATTAAATCCCGTCCAGAGACTAACCCCTAATCACCCCTTTAAACATGCCATTAGATACCTTTATTCCTGACCCTCCTTCTAGGACCGATATACAACATGGTAAAACCTCCCCTAGCCTTAGAAACACAACCATTACGATATTCTAATTATACCAATTCATTTTCCGAAACTTTTGTTCCTTGTACATTAGTTAATTACTAACCCTTTCCGGTTCTCCGAACCTTCCTGACATTCTAGTCCCTAAATTTCATTAGCAAAACCATACCAAATAAGTATACACCCAGAATATCACAAAGCACTGTCACAAATATACTATTTCCAGTTCAATCAAACAATCCAACAATCTTCCTCCAAACTCTGTGCCTGAAGGCCTAGACATGGATTCTCCCTTTCATTCTACACAATAAATAAGAAATGAAAATAGGTCAAAAGTCTACTCAATGAAAAACCTAGCCTACCTGGATGCCAAACAGCTGCACGATGAAATTTCTAGCTATGTGAAGGAGTTCCTTGATGGATGACAGGCCTGAAATCCATGGTTTCACGTTCTTTCAGCCAGAATCTCTCCTCCCCATGACTCCCAAGCTTTGGAGTAGCCTAGGAGGGTTTTTAGAGCAACCCTCATCTGTTTTTGACTAAAGAAGGGTGGATGAGATTATAAAATCCATTTCTCGGCTTTCTAGTTCCATTATTCCGCTATAGCGGATTGCCAACCACTACGGCGGTACCGCTATAGCGACCTAAATCCTGCTATATCATACTCAATTTTTTTAGCATGGACAGTCTTCAGTAAAACAGTCATAACTTTTTACTCGGGAAGCGGATTGATGAACGGTTGGTGGCGTTTGAAAGAAGACTCAGAGATATTTAATTTGGTGGGTATTGGGAACCCTAACTCCTTATATTCTAGGAGGAATGCATGTTTGAAGTTGACCCTAGTTTGAACTTAGTCCGAAACTAAATCGGTAAGGAAACTTTCAACTTAACTTTGTGCTAGGAGTATTGTATGATCTTAATACATAAAAAATGTACTCTCATACAAAGAATTAATCCTAAATCTTATTATGAATGAGAGGCACCTGCCTTGATCCCAGATATTTTCAGTAACGATGGAACAGGTCATTAAATTTATTGTCTTGCTCGACCATTGTTGCCACCTTCTTTGTGAGAGTTTTTTTGAACGTCATTAGGCTCTCTTAAACTGATATTTCCACCCGTGTAGTGTTTTCCCTGTAGTGTGTGTGCCATACCTACGGATCTGGGTGGGGGGTCCTGTTGACCCCCGCTCCTATGGTGGTCTGGCCACTACGATAATACCGTACCTGCGTCAATATGACTGCAGGTGTGTCTATCGCTGGCAGTTTTAAATAAAGTTCTTCTTCATTTCTTTCATTCAAACAAACTCATTTCCTGCATTGATAAGCTCGGTTAAGAAGAAGAAGCACCCATTCTAGGTGAATTGTTGAGCTAGTATGGTGAAACTTATTTCCCCCTCGTTCTATCTTGCATCCAGTCCTTTATTTCACGTTTCGTTCTTGAATTGGAATCCTAAATTTGAATGATTTCCTATTTAAATTCTAGTGTTGGGTTAGGACTATTTGAGGTTTGAACTTACACCCATTTCCACCCAAACTTGGGGCATGCACCCCACATCTCGTTGGGAGCATGTTTATGAATTTTATTTTTTGTTTTGTTAAGTGGTCCTTGAGGGTTGTTTTTGGACCTGATTTTTGGCCAAAATTTTTGTATAGAAATATGGTTGTTATTCTCCTCGTTTTGACACCTAGTTTTTGTTTGTGATAGTGTGAAGTGTTCTGAGGCTATCTGGAAAGAGAAGGTACACGATTGATGGTTTGTGCTAGCAGTTTGACCTCGAGGCAGGTTATAATTTATTTTTTTTAGGCTTGGTTTAGTTATAATTTATATGTTATAAGCAACATAATGTTAGGGTAGGTTTTAGGGTAGAATTAGTCTTAAATCCCGTCTTCTACTTATTTTTGCCATTTTTGGGATCGTAGAATAAGTACTATCATGCTTATCATTAGTTTAGGAGCTTGTAGTTTTGTTGTGGCTAGCCTAGAATCCCTAGAGTATTTAAAGGAGGTTTGAGAGATAGAGTAGGTGCTTTATTTTATTTTCATATTTTAGTTCTGTTTTTCCATTTTTATTTACCGTTATTGTGTAACTATGGGCTCGAGGCCATAGCTTTGAACTGAATGGAATTTCAGGTGAGTACCTTGTTTGAAGAGTGCCCTTGGCCTATATTTGATATATATTCCTGTTGACACCCAATTTTTGCCCTCCACTATTGGATTAATTATTGGGCTTTTAAATTTTAAATAATTTTTAATAATTAATTTTATAATTAATTTTTTTTTTCAAAATCTATCCTAGAGAGTATTCTATAATTTTCATGAATAAAAATACGTCTAAGTATATTCATACTATATATGTATATTATTTTATGAATTTTAATAGATATTCAAAGGATTTTTTCGAAAATTATTTCAAAATGTTTTAAGATTGTCTATTTTGGTCAAAATTAATTTAACCGAGAATTAAATTATGACATTGGTGTTTTATAAACACATGATTAAATATGATGGAAATTTAATTATTTTAGTTATTTTAAATAATAAAAGCTAAATTAAATTAATCATATTTAATTCATCCTTATTCCAATTACGGCCTAATTTCTTTCGAATTAATTCAATTAGGTCTAGTTGGCTACAATATTAATGGTTTGGCTAAAATTTAAATCAAATTTGGTTATCAATTCAACCAAATCTGGCCACATTTGCGAAGCAGAGTGGCCAAATCCTTAAATAAACTTAAATTTCCCAACTTCAATTTTTAGCCAACATTCTTGGCCCAATCCCCATGACCCGCTCCAGCCCAAGACTCACTCTTATACTCCCTCTTTCCTTTTCACTCACACAACATACACCAAACACACCCTTCTTCATTTCTCTTCTACAAATGAACAAGAACAACCCAGAAGCTAACTCCGTCAAACCCAACTACCAAACGACGACAACAACCTGTTCCAAACGACGCCCAAAAACCCACAATTCGTTATCCCTCCATCTGTTTCCCTCACCATCGTTCATTGTATGAAAACAATGAGTTATCCAGGTTCTAGAAGAACCCAAAAGAGGACAGATGGCACCTCAATGTTCTTTTCCTCAAAAACATCGACTCTTGATCGAATTTGTACCTCAAAGGTACAAGCGTGTCTCAATCAGGGAGGGTTGTTGATTTTGAATTTCAAAATTCCCAATTCTTATCCGAAAAATCCCAATTGTTTTTCCCCCAATTTTCACCCGTTGAAAACCTAAATTTCCCCCTATATAAACCTCTAACTCTCCACTGTGAAGAGTTGGTTTTTTGGGTAGCAAAGTCTTGGAGAGTCATTTTCTCTGACTTTTGGGGAAACCTAAAAAATCAAGCAAAATTTGAGGTAAAATTTGCACTGGTTCATCAAGTTTTCTAGAAGATTTTGGGGTTGTTCCACTGTAAAAATCTGAGAAATCCCTAGTTCGTCGGATAGTCAAGATTCTCCAGTGAAGCTCAACTCATCTCGTCTCTGTTTTGCTGCCCGGAAAAAGGTAAAATCACTCCTTACTTTGTTGTTTGCTTAGTACTATATTTGTGTTGGTTTGTTGTAGTTCATTTGACTGTGTTGAGTTCTATTCGACAATTAGCTAGTTGTTTTTAGTTTCTGTGTGAATTGAGAGGAATAATGAGTTGAACTTTGGGGAATAATCGAGCTAGGGAGAAGCTTTGAACCTTCAAGTTTGGCTTCTCCCAGGGTGCTCTTGAAGACCCAAGGTTCCTCATCCTTTCCCGTTGTTGTTATTGTCTGAACTGTCAAAATATGCACTCTCCTTGTTTCTGTGAGGTTCAACGGCTGCAAAAATCATCCAAATAATGGATGACATTGTTCTAAGTAGTATGCTTGAACTCCTATGATCTTCAATACCATATGAAGTATCAGGGGTCGAGTTTCGAAATAATTTATCAGTTACTCTTGAGGAACAACCTTTAGAATATGTTTAAGCTCATTGGTTTTCTTGCTACTTGGTATGCATTATATTGTTGATGAGATCCAAATTTTAGGTTTATCAATCATGCTTAAAAGGGATGACAGTCTTGTTCTTGTTAAGATATTTTCTTCTTAAAGTTTGTTTCTATAAGATTGGTGATTTTATCGTTTCACGATTAGTCTGTGGCAATGTTTTTGTGCTCTTCAATAGATTTATTTTGATTCATGGCATCACCTAGAAAAGGTGTTCTTGATCTTGGCTATTCTCATCTTGTTTTTTTTTCTGAAAGAAGTGTTGGGTGCAGGACATCACTGTCTCTATTTTTCCTATGTAACCGCTTGTTGGGATATAGATAGGTGTAACTAAACCTTATCCACTTTTGTTCATGATGAAGGATTAGTCATCCTTAACTGTTATACATTTATTTTCCTTAGCTATAGCAAAGGCAGTAAGTGAATTTGAGACCTTGTTTGATAAGAAGAGATAAAAAATGTTTGTCCAGCTCTTGCTCTCATCTTTGGTAACGTCGTTACAACAAAAATGTGAATCGTGTTCTTCTCTCATGGGTCTTTGATTGAGTCTAAGTGTATGAATTGATCCTTGAGTAAAAGTCTTTCTAGTAGTTGAACGTTGAGTATACTCACTAGTGTATCTTATTCATATGAGCTTAAAATCAAATTCTTTGAGAGATTCATGCATCCTACTTAGTGAAAACTTGTCTTGAGGTTAAAGTTACTTTAAACGAGCTGCTTTGTCAGTTTGTAATTAGTAGATTTTTCAATGTGTTTCTTGAAGATGATATAGCTAGTTGGCAGTTTATCATTGTTTCTTACTGTGAGTCTATGAATTGACTATCTTTAAACATACAAATTGTTGTATCTTACACAAGTTTTCTTATGATTTACTGCTTTTGACTTGAATTTTACTTTGAATTGATAATTAATCCTTTACTTTTCTGTATGTATGAACACCATTCCTCTAGTCCATTCAGACTCTTTGCCTTGCATTCCCATCGGGGCTAAGCCCCAACATTTCGAATCAAGTCCAAAATGGACTGATATACAGTGATATACACCAGCTAAGGGAGCTAGTATACAAGTCCAAGAAGGAGAAGAGTGGAAAGGGAAGCTAATATACAGGTTTCAAGAGCGGATATACAGGTTGGCATACAAAGAAGGAAGCTGATATACGAGGATACGACTGCTATATGAATGGTATACACAACTGTGATACAAAGAAAAATGGACACAAAGTCCATTAAATCTAAAGTCCAAATACAAATTTGAAATGGGCCAAGGAGCCCATTTTCCCTTTATCCCTTCTCTTATTTAATTATTTTGTAAATTATCTTGATTATTTGTATTAACTAATTTTAGTTTAACCAAATCCAAATAAATCCCCTAAAGTATTGTCATTTTAATCTTTATCCTTGTGTTTTCTTTAACTTTGTTTGAATTTTCTTGCTCAATTTGTATTTGTTAAAAAGGGAGTAAAAATGAATCTTTGTCAATTGCCTTTAAAAAATAAAAAAATGGACTTTTCTTGGACATAAACGAATTTTCTTCAAATTTGTTCTTCTCCCATAAAACTAGTTGAAATAATTTCCTAATTTCTTCAAGTTAATGTCTTCAATAAAATCACCCTCTTTCAAACTCTTTTCTCCAAAATCACTTGTTCTCCTACAATTTTGATCATTTAGGATTTATTCAAATCTCTAAAAATTATCTTTCAAATAAAATGCCTTTCATTTAGTTAAATAATACTTCGATCCCCGCCATTTTACCTATGAATGATTGTTTCTTAAAATAATTTTACATTCTCTTTTTTCAAAAAATAAGTCTCACCCTTTTCACTACTTATTAATAAAATAAGCCTTTTAGAAGTCCTTGGCTCAAAAAGAGATTTTTTAATCTTCATTTTGAATTATAATTGCTCTAAGTAAGTTAAATTTCTTAAATCCAAAATCTTTTCAAAGAATGAATTTTCTTTAGTTGACATATATATTATTTTTGCTTTGAATTAAATGATAGCATTTTTCCTTAAATTTTCTCTATAAATCTCAAATATTTTTCATTATTTCAACCCTTTCAAAAATTAGTCATTTTCTTCTAAGTTTGTCAAAATTATTTTGGTCAACCATTTTTTAAACGGATGTTCTTAAGTGCCTTAAAATCCTTCTTAAGACGTTACTTGAATCCTTACCCATTTTTTCTAATTTTAAAAGATTTATTTCTGTTTTTAAGTCTTTGAAATTCTTTTAAGTTATCTTAATTTCTTTTAAAGAAATTAAGTGGCGACTCTATTTGTTTTAAAATTATTTTGTTATTTTCTTTTCAGTTTTGAAATAATTTTGAGGTGTTGAAAACCATTTAATTTCCCTTTTTAAACAAAATAAATCCAAAAAGGGATAAAACAGAAATGACGACTCCGCTGGGGATTTATTTAGGTTCTAACCAAAATTTGAACTATTTGACTAATTTTGTGTGACTAACTATTCGAAATTGTAATAATTAGTAATTTTTATCGCTTTCCTTATTTGTTTACTTTTCGCAACTTATAAGCTGTTCATGGCATATTCTGCCTCCCTTGGCAAAGCATTAGTTTGCATTAGGAAAAAAGAGCGATTATACAAGTATTTGCAGTCGTCCTTCACTAAAATATAGACTTTCTCTAAACAGACAAGTGAAGTAGTTGACCCGCGGTCGGTTAACGGTCACTTATTATTTTTGCCCGTGGTTGTCCTTCCGGGTTCCCGATCCTTTTCAAACAACCTAAGATAGAGAAAAACCAAATCCCCAAATAGGCATTGGCCTAATATGTCTTAATAACCAAGGGATATTAAGTCCATAGTAGGACCAACTTGTGTTCAAATGGGTCTCGGCCCGAAAGAACAATCATCCCTTATCTGTTTAATTGAAGGATGTGATGTCGAGTTGTACGAACCATTGTCCCTCGGGGTTGAAAAATATTTAGATAGTCTTTTTACTCAAGGACCTTCACCGGAAAGGCGTTTGGAAATCCAAGAAATACAAGAATGAAGAATCCATGGCGGCCTAGTTTAGAAATGCACCTTTGCGTGGGACTGATATTCACTTGTATTCCCTTTTTGTATCCCCATTCGATTTATCTGTAAAGATTGTATATAATATGTTTTTGGGGCAATGAAACATTTTACAAATGACATACATATCTTTCAATTCGTTAGGCTTACCTTTGGCATAAAAATGTCACATATCTATATAGGACGCACTATAAATTGTTATGTGATATGAACTGTCTTATGTGCTACGTGTGTTACTCGAATCAAGGATGAATTGATCCACTTCTATTTTTAAATTTTTAGAACACCGTAGGCAGAAAATATAGACTCACCACACAAAGTCCTACCAAATTACTCCTCGAGTTCTCCAAGTATCTCAGAAAAAACTCAAGCTTCCTATAAACCTTTTAAGAAGTTTAATTCCTCAGGAAGGTTGACTTACCATGGACACTGAAGAAGCAATGCGCAAGAGAATGGAAGAGATTGACCAGGAAATCAACGTAATGAAGGAACAAATCAAGTAAGCTAAGCAGGTGGAAGGAAAATTGGTAGCCAGGTCCGCAAAAGTGGATAAAGAGATAACTTTTATGGAAGAAAAGATAGCCAACGTTGACACAAGGATAGACCAGATAGAAGAAATGATCAATCAAATGGATCGAAAGTACCAATTGACACTTAAGAGGTCAGTTTAAGTCATAGGGAATGATGAAAAGTATGTGGGAGAAAATGACGAACAAATCCAACCTCTTAATCGAATCTCAAATTATTGGGCTAACTTTAAGGATGACCTCATTTGGCCAACTAGGTTCAAGCCGGGAAAAGGAAAGATCATTCTCAAAGCTCACGCATGGGAGAACGGCCAGAGGTCCAGAATTGTTACATGCTCAGTCATTTTCCTAGCTTCAAAGATGAAGGAAATCTTACATCCTGATCAAACCCTGGGTTTTTGGTATAACCCCAAGGATGAACAAAAGAGGTGTGCTTACCACCCATGCCAAAAGGGGCATACCACCAACGAATGCACCATGTAAGGGTTAGGATTCATGAGATGATCAACAGTGGACAAATTAGTCACATGTGGGGCCCTCACACTTTGCTGATCTGTGATAGGGTAAGGCTGGGAATGCTAATCACTCAAAATACCCTGATTCACCACTATGACTTCACCATATTTTATGACACGTACCTCGACATCTACTTCAAGCTGGTCCACGCTGGTATCATTGAGCCAATTGAAATGAAGGCGGGGAAAATGTCTCGAGCTTGGCGCAGTTGCAAGGAAATATGCCTCTACCATGCTGGATCAGGGGGGCATGACATAGAGAATTGTCGAACTTTTAGGATTGACCTTGAAGATCTAATAGATGCAGGAAGGATCCAGATTGAGTTTCCACCATATCATCCTTAAAGAAGAATATCGAGAAGAGTCCAGAAGACCCGCCACTATCCAAATGAAGCTTTAAAAGTAGCAGAGTTTTATTTTAGTTATTTACTTTATGTCATTTTTTTACTTTCCTCTTGTAATCAAAGACAGTGGATGAATAAAATGAAATGAAAATGAATATTACCCACTCGAACTACGTAGGGCCTGAATTCTCCTTCGTGAGATACGTAGGCAGCCTTTCAAGGCCCGGTCCCTATCTTTAAGAAATTTTCATTTTCCTACTTTGACAAAAGTTCCAAAGAGTTCAGAAGATACAACAAGCGAAATACTACAAGACAAGTATTAGAAGACGAAGACTTAGCAAGTCAACTTTCCTGATGAAATCTACTTATCAGAAATCGATGGGAAAATTCCTGTCCATCAAATCCTTGAGTCGATAATTACCTGTGGATCAATTTGCCTTGACAAAAAGCAACTTTATATGTTTAAAGCAATGCTCTTATGTGTTTATTTCCAGTAAGATATCTTGTGTTGTTTACCACTAATGGAATCTAACATATTTACCTTTGAGTTGTTTTCACTTCAACAGGTAATAAAAACTGATTTGTGTTGACAAAACTGGCGGAACACCCTTACTTCACCCGTTCAAAGGCACATATAGATTCCTCCTCTAACCATCGCTTCTCTAAGGGAAAAATGACTGACAACGAGGAAGAAAATGCTCTGGCCATGAGAGATAATGATATTGCTGAACAAAGTGAAATGATTGCAGAGCTTGCAAGAAAACTGGAAAAGATGCAAGAGGAAGTACAGAAAGTAATGGAAATGGCAAGTTTGAACATTGCTGCTAATACCCTAACTCTAGGTAATTCCCAACCCCCTCTCCAAATCCCTCAACTCAATTCCCTATTAACTGAAAACCATCCAAGAGATGTCCCCTCAACCTCTGTCCCTAGACCTTCCAACGAACCTATCTCCAACAACCCTCTCCATATCGGATCCTCATTCAAGATCCATACTCACCCTATCCAGCCTACTAATCAAAACAATAACCCCAATACCTATAATCCACAAAACCTCCCCCTGAATTACCAAAATACACCACCAAACACCTACAACTCCCAGAATAACCATTCCAATGTCACTAACCCACATAATTATACCCTAATATACCCAAATGCCATTCCACATGTACAACCTCTGCCCATCCAAAATATGCCACCTACTACTTTCCATGCTATGGTAGAGCTATATACCGCCCTCCCAGAAAGTCCCACGCTTGACCACTATGAGGAAAAGGAGAAGAAGTTAAGGGCCGCAGAGAAGAAGTGTGATCATTACATGGCACTGATGAAAGAGAAAATAGCTATGATCAGGGAATCCCGAGGTTTATCTTATGAAAAAGGATATGATTATGACGATCTTTGCATTCACCCAAAGTTGGATCTGCCGGACGGATTCAAAACCCCTAAATTTAAGACTTTCAATGGTGTTGGGAACCCTGAGTCTCACTTAAGAAGTTATTACGATAAAATGGTCGGCGCAAGGAAGAATGAGGCTTTGTTGATGAGGTTGTTTACCCGGAGTCTGAGTGGGGAAGCTTTAGAGTGGTTCACCACTCAAGAGTTAAAGAAGTGGTATAGTTAGAGTGATCTGGCCAGAGACTTTGCTCGGAGATTTGCGTACAATGTGGAAGTTGTTTCGGACCGATACTCTCTGGGTCGTATCAGGCAAAAATCAAATGAGGACTTTCGAGATTACGCTTATCATTGGAGAAAAAAGGCGGCAAGAGTCTGGCCTCCCATGATTGAAAAAGAGATTAGCATGGTGTTTATGCGCTCCCAAGAATCAGAATTCTATGATAAGATGATATCGGCAATTAAGGCTAAGTTTGCTGACTTAGTTAAAATTGGAAAAATTGTTGAAGAAGGCCTTCGAAGTGGTAAGATAACCAAAGTCTCAGTATCATCGGGATTGGTAGGATTCCCCAGAAAGAAGAGAGAGGATGTGTCTTTGGTATCCTCTAGTCCAAGTATAAGATCCAAAAAACCCTTCGGAGCCAATTATAAGAAATCACTTGTGCCATCGACCCCTCCCCCAGCTCCACAAGATTCTCAACCCATTTTCTATACTCAACCTATTTACCAAGCTCCACTACCAAATATGCAGCCTATTTACCAAACTCCACAACCAAACGTGCAGCCCAATTACCAAACCCCTCCCCCAAACTTCCAAGTGTATCCAAAGGCTACCAAAAATCAAAATTATCATCAAGTCCCTCCCCCTACCAATCAAAATAACAATCTTCCCTGTCCAAACTTGGAAAAGAAAGTTCCTCAAACTTTTACCCAGCTAGCTGAAACCAAAACTCAGTTATACGAAAGATTAAAGGTTGTCGGATTTATCCAACCTATTCAGCCCAAACTTGGTAATAAAGATTCTCGTTTCTTCAGGGCTGATCGACATTGTGCTTATCATTCCGGAGGAGCCAAACATGATACAAAAGATTACATTAATCTGAGGCACATAATTAAGGATTTGATTGCTCAAAGGGTGGTCACACTACAGATATCACCACCAAATGTTAATAACAACCCGCTTCTGAATCACGGAGGAGCCACTGTTAACACAATAGAGGTTGATGAAGAATGGGCTGTAGCTATTTTGAGTATCGCTGAATTACCCTTTGAAGGGTTAATGCACAACAAGGCCTTGTATGTCATAGTCAAATGCCAGGAGAAGATTGTAAACAGGGTTCTGATCGATGATGGTTCAGGTCTTAACATCTACCCGTTGTCTACACTTACCCAGCTAGACTATGATCTGGGTAAAATTCACCAAAGCAGAGTAAACATGAGAGCCTTTGATGGAGGTCAAAGGGACACTATAGGAGAGGCCAGTTTGTATATCCAGATGGAACCCGCTGAGTTTCGATCAGATTTTTAAGTTATGGACATTACCACCAGTATAACGTGATCCTTGGGAGGCCATAGATCCACCAGGCTGGAGCTATGCCCTCAACTTTACATCAGATGGTAAAAATTATATGGGAAGACCACGAGGTGCTCATTCATGGTGAGGGGAGTCATCCGAGTCACCCTAACGACTGTGTCCCCATAAGAGAAGAAGTTCCAAGGGTAGAGACTTCTACACCATGGAAATTGTGAATGCCACTGGAGAAGATCTCGCACCACAAGTGCCAATGCTGCTGGTTTACTAGATGATTGCAACTACAATGTTGAGAAGCGGATTTGAGCCAGGGTTTGGATTAGGCAAGAATTCTGATGGCATAATTGAAATAATAAGGATCCCTGAACAGTCCGTGCTAGTTGTCCAAGCACGGACTCGGGTATTTGTTTCGAGGAGGTAAGATGGAAAATGTAGAAAAGGAACATGCAGGATTGCCAAAGCCACTTCCTCACTTGTACCAGTCATTTCCGGTACGGAGTGGTTCTCTAAGTGAGGGTATAAAGGATGGAATAAGAGGTATGTTCGAGGAAGTGAGGCCATAATAGAAGAAGTCCTCGAAGCAACCATGATCAGGGATGCCAATCCTGGTGAGAAGTTGCAGAATTGGACCACTACTCCTATTATGACTCTTCGTTTGTCTGGGTAGACAAAGACTTTACTTTATGAAAAATCGATATTGGTCCGGTTGAGGCCCATGACCCACCCTTTATATTTTAATTTCCTCGTACTATTTTAAAACTTTCCAAAAGGCATGGACCCGTATTCATGCGGGTTGTAGCCATAGTTTGTAAATATTTATGGATTTCAATGAAAAGCCTCCCGTATTATGAAAACCTTTGTTGTTTATTTTATTTACTTGTTACCATCTAACTTGTTTTGTTTATGGTTTCAGTAATAATAACTTAAAACTTGCTAATGTCATATCATGCCAAGAGCTGAATGAACAAATCAAAGTATACGATATTGGAGCCGAAGAGTATGTTGAAGAAATCATGGTCCTAGAATGAATAACTAAGGAGTCTAAGAATTTTAAAGACCAGAAAAGGCCCCGCCTAAAAGAGTTTGAAGTGGTCAATCTGGGAGATATCGGTCAAGTTGAAGAAATCAGCATCAGTGTTCATTTGACAAAAGCCCAAAAGAAAAAGTTTGTCAATCTGCTCACGCCATACATAGACACATTTGACTGGTCCCACAAGGATAGGACAAGAGCAAGCATAGACCTCATCTCGCAAAACGTTACTGGTCAACCCAGAGTTCAATCCAGGAAGTGGACAGTTACATCGAGATAAGGGCAAGGGAAAATTTTCACCAAACTGACAAGGACCGTATATCATCCATAAAATTATTTCTGGAGAAGCCTTGATGGATGGTCGAGTAGAGACACTATGCCTAAAAATGGTTCTTTATTTTCTTTCCCTGTAATTGCACTTTCTGATTGTAATTATTTTTATGCTTTGTAGTAACTTAAAATTCCCTATCCTCTTTGTTCGAACTACGTTTGACCTGAATTCTCAAGAATGAGATACGTAGGTGACCTGTGTCAGCTTCAGTCAACCCCTTAGAAAATTCTATCTTTTCCTTTTTTATCTTGAACTACGTGATGACCTGAATTCTCAACAACGAGATACGTAGGCGGCCTTTGTCGGCTTCGGTCACCCCTTTATTAATTTCCAATATTCTTCTACTATAAGTGTGAGAACTATGTTTGACCTGATTTCTGGTTCTACGAGATACGTAGGCACCACAAGAGCTCGGTCATATTACCCAAGGAAATAGAAACTAGGGCAAAATTTTCGAGAAAGGAATCTCGAAAATTCAGAAGGCAAAGATCGTTCTCCAACAAATTAGAATTCAAATTGTGCCGAAAATCAAGTAAAGTGAATTTTGAGGAAAAACAATCCCATAATACCCACAGAATGTAAAATCTCTTATCAACGGGATGCGATTCATCATGAAACCTCTAACTGGGGCAGAAATTTTGAGGAAAATCTCAAAATTTCCACCAAGCTTCATTTGAGAGTTCAAGGGAGAACTCCAAGAATTCTCCAGCACTAAGAGATTAGACTATACTTCAGAAATTTCCAGCTGCAACAAAGTCCAAAGTAGACTCGCCACAACTGTGACAAATTTCTCAAAAGATTATTTCCAAATTCCCTAGCTGGGACGATCAAGAATCTCCATAACCCGCCAGCAGTATGTCATATATGTCAAGGCCTCGAATAAAGGACGCTCATTGAGCTAGTACATGACATGCAAAATAGGCAGAGACCTTTCCAAATTATCTTTTTCAAACCATTATTTTTCAAAACTCATTTGAAAAATCATTAAAACTTAATTCGCTCCTTTATAACTTGATTTTGTCTTACATCTACTCTGACCTGGGGAGTCAAAGATGATGAGCACCCAAGGATGGAGAGCAACCGGAGATGATAGAGAAAGGAGCATAAGATCAAAGGAGGTCAACACAGATCGGTTTCTCCAAAACTAACAATTTTTTTGTGGATGCAGGATATCCTAAATAAGTGTCAGTGATCGGCGAAAGCCTATAATCATTCGGCGTATTCAAAATAGTACAATGAGACTAAATCCCTTATATTAACAAAGAACAGCCGAGACTACTAAAAGAAGCCAAAGACGACAAAGTTTTCCAGAACTAGCGACTTTCTTTTGGTTGTAGGGACCATCAGATAAGGAGAAATTAACGACATCCTCCTCAAATACCAGCAAATCAGGGAAAATGACGAACATGTAGTGTTCAAAAGTGATATTCGTAGCGATCCACAAGAATGGGTTCTCAGCTGATCGCTTGAAATGACCTCTTGTTTGTTTATCCAACTCGAAAAGAGGATGATGTTTGAAAACAAAGTTATTTTGATTAAACATTATAATCACTTTCCTTAAAGCTTTTCGAAATTTGATTGTGGTTGCTAGTAAAAGCAACATTTTGTCTACTAACCATTTGTCATGAGTACAGGTACACACTAAGGAGTCAACATGATAGTAAAGTGATCAGAGAGATCATCAGAAAAGAGATCGGTGGTGTCCTCCTCAAATCCCAGCAAATCAGGGATCACAATGAACATATGGTGTTCAAAAGTGGTATTTATAGCCGTCCCTAGAAATGGGTTTTCAACTGTTTAAAATAAACTTTTACTTACCTATCCACCACAAAAGGGAGATGGCGTTGAAACAAAGTTATTTAATTAACATTACAAATGCTTTCATTATTTTTTCCTAGAAATTTGACGATAGTCGCTAACAAAAGCGACACTGCTAATTATTTGCTTTGAGAGAAGGTACATAAAAAGGAGCCGATACGTCAACAAAACAGTGGAGGTGATGTTTTTTATAACTTCCCTATGGTCCATTGCATCATGCTGCACTGTATCACATTGAATTATATTGCATCATACTGTATTGCATTGCGTTATGTCGCATCATATGACATTGCATGATATATATATCATAGCCTATTGTATCGCATTGCATTATATCATAAGTATCATGTCGCGAGGACCATATCGCGAGGACCATGTTGAGATGACCATGTCAAGAGGATCATGTCGCGAGGACCATGTTGAGAGGACCATGTCACGAGGACCATGTCGAGAGGACCATATCACGAGGACCATGTCATGAGGACCATCATCATCAAATGCCGCAGATATATAATTGCTGCGAAGATTATTTTCCTCTACCAACTAGTTTTAAGAGGATGACATTCAGAGGTGTCCCTAAGTCGCACTTGGTGTGGGGGATCGACCCAAAAACACTTATATCTAATATCAGATAAAGAGGACAGAGTCTGACATTGAGGATATTTGCACCTGCATATTCATACCACCGGAGGCGATATAGTCTTGAGTTGGGAACACTTATATCCTATATCACATAGAGATGGTAGAGTCTGACGTTGAGGATATTTGTGTATTCACATATTTATTGCCCCACAAAGGCAACAAAGTCTAACGTCGAGGATATTTGTGCATCCAAAAGAGGTATTTATATTTGATCACGTAGCAAAGTCCTTTGCTAACCCAAAGGTCAAATGAAACCTACCATCTGGGACAAGGAAAGCATATAGTCTGGAAGAGGTCTGTAAGTCGCTATCTAAAATCTGATGATGAACTAGATTTCCCAGAAGTTGACAAATTGAAGGTTGTCTGTAAGCCACATTCATGTTTAAAACCAGATAGTGTGCAAGATTACCCAAATTATACAGCCCAAGAGCTATTTGTAAGATGCAACAATATCTGGAACCATATAGTATGCAAGATTGCCTAAGAGTTGGTAGTTCAAGGGTAATTCATAAGTCACAACAATATCCGAAACTGAATAAAAGTGCAAGAGTACCAAAGATAGAAAGCCCAAGGGTCATCTATAAGCCGCGATATATCCACTTTGATATTGCACAGGACTACCCAAAGGTTAACAATTTAAGGAAAATCTGTAAGTCATGTTACGTCCAAAATTGGATAAAAGTGCAGGATTACTTAAAAACTAGCAAATCAAAGGGTATCTGTAAGCCGCCTCTATCCAAAGTCGGATGATGTGCAATATTACTCGTAAGCTAATAATTCAAGGGACATCTGTATGCCGCCTCTATCCAAAGATGGATAATGTGCAAGATTACCTAAGGTTTGATAATTCAAGGGAAATTTATAAGTTGCATCGATACAAAAGATGCGCAAGACTTACTCGAAGTCATATGCAAAGATTATCGCTGAATAGCCGAGATGGCCATCATATCAGAAACTACAAGAAGCGGTTACAAAGACCGTCATATCCGATGGCCAAGAAGGTCACTTCATTTGAAGAATTGTCACATTCAATCATCACAAAGGTAATGTTATTCGATGCCCTACAAGCCCATCATGTATATATCGTCCTGAGAACCATTGTTCCCTAAGACAAAGACAGAAAAAGATGACATATCCCCCAGGATTCAACATACGCGGAGATGAGGTAAAGAAACTATCCCTCATTGTTGAATTACTTTAATACTAATAATTTTGTCTTAAAATTATTGTCGAGAGCATCTGAGAGGATGAAATTCTCAAAACAGAACCACAGGTGCAAACGACGGACATCGCACGATATGAATATATTGGGACATAGTTCAAAAGGGCGGTATAGAAACTATCTCTCCATATGGAATTATGTTACCACTAACCATCTTATTTTGAGATATTGCCGAGAGCATCCAAAAGGATGAAATTCTCAAAATAAAACCACAGGTGCAGACAACGCCAAAAAGGACACAACACAATGTGGAACTTTTTCTTAGCAGCAAGCTGGGACGTAGTCTAGAAAGGAAAGTCAAACTTTCTGGACGTGAGTTGAGAATCGACTTCTGCTTAAATCAAACCGCACCCCTGTCAGAAGGCATGTGGGAATTCATTTATTCTCTAGCGTCAATTTCGCATCTAGAGTATTCCTAAACTCACTCTAAGAGCAATTTTCCTTCTCTTTAAATCCAGGTGACAATACGCCCAGAGCTTTGGAAATTATGTCAAGGTAAATTCTTACCTATGGATGTGAAGAGCTCCACATTCACGGTTGAGAGGTTGCAAGCTAATTTTCTGTAACTCAATTTTTTCACTTATCCCGAACCAAAGGTGGTCTTAAACATAAAGATTACCTTTTCCACTGATTGAGTCAAATTATAAGCAACCTGATTCCCTGAGTCCTGAGATATGTAGGTGGTCTCTATGTTGAAAACTCAACTGCATTCCAAACTCTCCCCAATCCTCTTACTCCCCATCTTTCCGGTCTCTCCGTAATCTGAAATCGAAATTGTTTGGAATTCTTTGAAAATCTTTTGTAAAATCAAGCATCTTGAACTACAAGTGGCCTGAATTCTCATGTAACCTGAGATATGTAGGAAACTCGACATCGGAGGTCGGCCATAATTCATTGGAATTCGTGCTAAAACCAATAGCTTCCAAGAGATGAACTAGTGGTTGGAAAAAATTAGAATCGTCAATTCCCTTTGCCTAGGGTTCATTGCACTCACCCTACTCAAAGGGAGGGACAATTGTTGACACCAAATTTTTGCCCTCCATTATTGGATTAGTTATTGGGCTTTTATATTTTAAATAATTCTTAATAATTAATTTTGCAATTAAAAGAATTTTTCAAAATCTATCCTAGAGAATATTCTATAATTTTCATAAATAAACATACGTCTACGTATATTCATAATATATATAGATGTACATTATTTTGTGAATTTTAATAGATAATTCAAAGGATTTTTCCAAAAATTATTTCAAAATATTTTAAAATTGTCTATTTTGGTAAAAAATAATTTAACCGAGAATTAAATTATAAAATTGGTGTTTTATAAACACATATTTAAATATGATGACAAATTAATTATTTTAGTTGTTTTAAATAATAAAAGCTCAATTAAATTAATCATATTTAGTTTATCCTTATTCCAATTACGACCTAATTTCTTTCGAATCAATTCAATTAGGTCTTATTTGACTACCATCTTAATGGTTTGACTAAAATTTAAATGAAATTTGGTTACCAATTACACCAAATCTGGCCACATTTGCAAACCAAAGTGGCCAAATCCTTAATCAAACTTAAAAATTCCCAACTTCAATTTTCAGCCAACATTCTTGGCCCAATCCCGATGACCCGCTCCCGCCCAAGACTCACCCTTATACTCCCTCTTTCCTTTTCACTCACACAACAGACACCAAACACACCCTTCTTCATTTCTCTTTTACAAACGAACAACAACAACCCAGAAGCTAACTCCGTCAAACTCAGCTACCAAACGATGACAACAACCTGCTTCAAACGACGCCCAAAAACTTTTAAATCATTATCCCTCCGTCTGTTTCCCTCACCATCATTCGTTGTATGAAAACGATGAGTTTTCCAGGTTCTAAAAGAACTCAGAAGAGGACAGATGGCACCTCAACATTCCTTTCCTCAAAATCATCAGCTCTTGATCGAATTCGTACCTCAAAGGTACAAGCGTGTCTCAATTAGGGAGGGTTGTTGATTTTGAATTTCAAAATTCCCCATTCTTATTCGAAAAATTCCAATTGTTTTCCCCCAAAATTTCCACCCGTTGCAAACCTAAATTTCCCCCTATATAAAGCCCTAACTCTCCACTGTGAAGAGTTGATTTCTTTGGTAGCAAAGTCTTGGAAAGTCATTTTCTTTGACTTTTGGGGAAACCTGAAAAATCAAACAAAATTCGAGGTAAATTTTGCTCTGGTTCGTCAAGTTTTCTAGAAGATTTTGGGGTTGTTCCACTGTGAAAATCAGAGAAATCCCTAGTTTGTCAAAAAGTCAAGATTCTCCGGTGAAGCTCAACTCATCTCGTCTCAGTTTTGCTGCCCGAAAAAAAGGTAATATCACTCCTTACTTTGTTGTTTTCTCAGTCCTATATTTGTGCTGGTCTGTTGTAGTTCATTTGACTGTGTCGAGTTCCATTCGGGAATTGGCTGGTTGTTGTTAGTTTCTGTGTGAATTGAGAGGAATGATGAGTTGAACTTTGGGGAATAATCGAGCTAGGGAGAAACTTTGAACCTTCAAGTTTGGCTTCTCCCGGGTGCTCTTAAAGACCCAAGGTTCCTCATCCTTTCCCATTGTTGTTATTGTCTGAACTATTAAAAGATGCACTCTCCTCATTTCTTTGAGGTTCGACGGCTGCAAAAATCATCCAAATAATGGATGAAATTGTTCTGAGTTGTATGCTTGAACTCCTATGATCTTCAATACCATATGAAGTATCAGGGGTCGAGTTTCGAAATAATTTATCAGTTACTCTCGAGGAACAACCTTTGGAATATGTTTAAGCTCATTGATTTTCTTGCTACTTGGTATGCATTATATTATTGATAAGCTCCATATTTTAGGTTTATCAATCATGCTTAAAAGGGATGGCAGTCTAGTTCTTGTTAAGATCTTTTCTTCTTAAAGTTTGCTTCTATAAGAGTGGTGATTTTATCGTTTCATGATTGGTCTGTGGCAATGTTTACATTCTCTTTAATATATTTGTTTTGATTCATGGAATCACCTAGAAAAGGTGTTCTTGATCTTGGCTATTCTCGTCTTATTTTTTTTTCTGAAAGAAGTGTTGGGTGCAGGACATCACTGTCTCTGTTTTTCCTATGTAACAAGTTGTTAGGATGTAGCTAGGTGTAACTAAACCTTATCCACTTTTGTTCATGATGAAGAATTAGTCATCCTTAACTACTATACATTTATTTTCCTTAGCTATATCAAAGGCAGTAAGTGGATTTGAGACCTTGTTTGATAAGAAGAGATAAAAATATTTGTCCAGCTCTTGTTCTCATCTTTGGTAACGTCTTTACAACAAAAATGTGAATCATTTTTTCTCTCATTGGTCTTTGATTGAGTCTAAGTGTATGAATTGATCCTTGAGTAAAAGTCTTTCCAATAGTTGAATATTGAGTATACTCACCAGTGTATCTTATTCATATGAGCTTAAAATCAAATTCTTTGAGAGATTCATGTATCCTACTTAGTGAAAACTTGTCTTGAGGTTAAAGTTACTTTAAACGAGTTGCTATGTCGATTTGTAATTAGTTGATCTTCCAATGTGTTTCTTGAAGATGATATAGCTAGTTGGCAGTTTGTCATTGTTTCTTACTGTGAGTCTATGAATTGGCTACCTTTAAACATACAAATTGTGGTATCTTGCACAAGTTTTCTTACGATTTACTACTTGTGACTTGAATTTTACTTTGAACTAATAATTAATCCTTTACTTTTCTCTATTGCATGAACACTTTTCCTCGAGTCGATTCGAACTCTTTGCCTTGCATTCCCATCCGGGCTAAGCCCCAACATTTCGAATCAAGTCCAAAATGGACTAATATACAGTGATATACACTAGCCAAGGGAGCTGGTATACAAGTCCAAGAAGGAGGAGAGTGGAAAGGGAAGCAAATATATAGGTTTTAAGAGTGGATATACAGGCTGGCGTACAAAGAAGGAAGCTGATATACGAGGATATGACTGATATATGGCTGGTATACACAACTGTGATACAAAGGAAAATGGACACAAAGTTCATTAAATCTAAAGTCCAAATTTGGACAGATTTGATTTAATCTGTCCTTTCTCCCTTTCTCCCTTTCTCCCTTTCTCCCTTCTCTTATTTAATTATTTTGTAAATTATCTTAATTATTTGTATTAACTAATTTTAGTTTAATCAAATTCAAATAAATTCCCTAAAGTATTGCTATTTTAATCTTTATCCTTGTGTTTTCTTTTACTTTGTTCGCAATTTCTTGCTCAATTTGTATTTGTTAAAAATGGAGTAAAAATGAATCTTTGCCAATTGCCTTTAAAAAATAAAAAGTAGACTTTTCTTGGACATAAAATAATTTTCTTCAAATTCATTCTTCTTCAAATATCCCTTCTTCCGTAAAACTAGTTGAAATAATTTCCTCATTTCTTCAAGTTAATGCCTTCAATAAAATCACTCTCTTTCAAACTCTTTTCTCTAAAATCACTTGTTCTCCTACAATTTTGATCATTTAGGATTTATTCAAATTTCTAAATATTATCTTTCAAATAAAATTCCTTTCATTTAGTTAAATAATACTTCGATTCCCGCCATTTTACCTATGAATGAATTTTTCTTAAGATTATTTTACATTCTCGTTTTTTTAAAATAAGTCTCACCCTTTTCACTACTTATTAATAAAATAAGCCTTTTAGAAGTCCTTGGCTCAAAAAGAGATTTTTTAATCTTCGCTTTGAATTATAATTGCTCTAAATAAGTTAAAAATTTTCTTAAATCCAAAATCTTTTCAAAGAATGAATTTTCTTTAGTTGACATATATATTATTTTTGCCTTGAATTAAATGATAATATTTTTCCTTAAATTTTCTCTATAAATCTCAAATATTTTTCATTATTTCAACCCTTTCGAATATTAGTCATTTTCTTCTAAGTTAGTCAAAACTATTTTGGTCAACCATTTTTAAACGGACGTTCTTAAGTGCCTAAAAATCTTTCTTAAGACGTTACTTGAACCCTTACCAATTTTCTCTAATTTTAAAAGAATTATTTCTGTTTTTAAGTCTTTGAAATTCTGTTAAGTTTTCTTAATTTTTTTATAAAAATTAAGTGGCGACTCTATTTGTTTTAAAATTATTTTAAAATTTTCTTTTAAGTTCTAAAATATTTTTGAGGTGTTGAAAACCATTTATTTCCCTTTTTAAACAAAATAAATCCAAATATGGATAAAATAATTTCTGCATTTACTTGGGTGTTGTGTTGCATATACTCATTTCTGCGTTCATGGACTTGGCACATAAATGGGTTTTCTATGAATGAATTATTGTATACCGAGTTAAAATGGGGATTTTTGCTAGAACTACACATTTTGATGTTCTAAAATGGATTTGTAGTACTTTACTGATTTTGGTTTTTGAAACTAAATGCCTTCATTTATACTGATTTGAGCTCTGTGGAGGGCATTTTTACTCATTGCATGTCTGATGTAAGATTTGTGGCCCATATTTATTTATTGAGTATTCGATGTAAGATTCTGGACCCATATTTACTTATCGCATGTCGGATGTAAGATTCCGGACCCATATTCATTTATTGCATATCTAATGTAAAATTCTGAACTGATGATTGCATTGGCCTCATACTGCACCGTATCCATCTTATGTTGCACCACATTGTATGATTGATGGAATTTTATTTAAGTACCTGGTTTCCTTATTATTATTATCTTCACCATCTGAGAGATTATGGCTCTTTTCAATTGATCACTAGATTTAGGTAGATCCCTGTAGCTAGTTTACTTTTCTGTATCTTATAATATATATTATCTTTTCGAGCTAGGTTGGCCAATGATGCCTACTAAGTACCCTGTGTTTTGGAGCTCTACATCTTTTTTTGATGCAACACCTAGTACGAGTCACCCTCAGTGACCATTCTTTCATTCATAGCCAGCTGTTATTTGGATCGTGGTGAGCTCCCAGGCATCTGGAGACCTTTACTGCTTTCCTTTTACTCTTCTGTCTATATTTTATAGTTTCGATAGATAGTGTATGTTGTATAACTTATTTCTGTACTTTAGGTGCTCCTGTATCGATGACACCAGGTCCAGGGTTGGTTTCTGTCTATGTTAAGTCTTTCCCGATCACTGGGCCTTATTTTGTATATTTTTTACGGTTGGTATGTATCTATACTGTTAGCCCCCATCTTAATATATTTTCTCTTCTGCTTCTCTTATTTAAATGTGTAGTTGTATTGTCATATTCTTGGGTTGTCTTACCTATTGGGGGGTTTTAGTTGGAGCTATCATGACCCAATTTTGGGTCATGACAGAGTGGTATCAGAGCTCTACATTCACCGGTCTCATTAATATAAGAGCAAAGTGTCTAGCAGTGTCTCATAGATCAGTACAATGACGTATATATCCTATATGCGAGAGGCTATATGACATTCTTAGAAAATATTCCACCTTGTGGGATTCCTTATCATACCTCATTGACCCTACCAACTTCTAAATATCTGTTGTTTCACTCTTTCTCAGATGGTGCGGATGAGATCAACGACAGGTTAAGACGAGGCCCTATGCTTACAGTTAGATCCCCAGCTAGGGGACGAGGCAGAGGTCAACCTAGAGGTGGAGGCTCGGGTTCATAAGGAAGAGGCTACATATCCATACTAGTCTAAGAATTTCAAGGTGGTGATCAACATGCTGCAAAAATACCAATGCCAGACATGATCGCAGCAGTCCAACTTCCAGAGATTAAGGTGTCACACATTATGAAGATTAGTGTGCCACAGAGAGTTCTAACCCCTTGTTCTTTATTTATTTCTAATGTATTTGGGACACTGTATAGTTTTTAGCTTGTGTGGGGCATTCTATTTCAGCCTCTTGTTTTGTAATTTCTTGATATTCTTGAAGGTTGGTTATCCTATGTTTTTATTTTAAATAAGTAGTGTTAGTCCTAGTTTAGTCATCTCCTAATTTTCATAGCCATGGTTCTTTTTTGAGAGCTTATTTTGATGTTGAACCAAGAAATCTTTAGGTGTAATCGAGTCTTGAGAAATGATTTTTCCTATGATAGATTTGTAGGTGACTTTCTTAAGAGAATAAGTCATGTGTAGTTAAGTAGGATAGATTAGGTTTAACTTATATGCTGGTAGTCCATTTTCTTATGGCATGAAACTTGTCTATTTTTAAAAATGGACCCCTGTAAAACGATAATTGTTTGAACTCCAATTTTATACATTGACATGTATTTCTCTTTCTGTAGCATTGAAACTTTTTTGATGTGTAGAGTACTAATTTTTGAGTTAAAATGAAAGCTAAATAAGTTGTAGTGCCATTATGTGTGTAAGTACTTTGATATTATTTTTGTGTTATGAATGCAATCTAGAACTTTCTTGGTTAGTCATATATATCTTGTCCGAGGATAGCTTAGTTCAAAGATGACTTAGGTCTTCTTTGTGACAAAAAAACTAGTTTAGCCCATATTAGCCTTCCAAATGTGAAATAATATCCCTAGTCTCCCATATTGAGCTTTAAACCTTTTTGTTCACTAGACGTAACTAAAACCCAAATCCCTTGGTGTAATGACCCTTGAAGTCATTTTTATATTTACTCCATCTTTGTACTATTAGAGCCTTTTTGTAGCGGCCCTAAGTCATTTATGGCTTGCTGGGACCGGTAGTTTGGTGCCTTGGCTGTTCATTTAGCCGTTATGGACATTCCTTGTTTTAGAGCTTAAACATAGGAAATCACTGACTTAGGTCAACATTCTTCGCTAAAGTGCTCATAATCAAATTTTGACAGCTTTGTTAGCTACAGAATGTTGAGTTTGGTCTAGTTGAACCTTCAGTCAAGGCCTGAGGACTTCCGGCGTGGGTTGTATGTTGGTTTTTCTGTTTTCAGGCTATTTGGAGTTGAAAGAGTAACTTTGGTCAGTTTTCGATGATCGGAGCATCAGATTCAAAATCTGACGATTCCATCAACTCTGGAAGGATGAGTTTGGGTAAGGTTGGTCATTGGTTCGGGCACCGAGTGAGAAGGGCTCATTTTGGCTAGTTGGTTAGTTTTAGTTAGTGATGACTTAGGTCAACATTTCTCTGGAACGACCTTGTATGGAAGTTCCGTCGATATTGTTGAGTCCGAAATGGCATTTTTTCTCTATTAGCATTATTGGTTTTTGAATATTGGGTTCCGATTGTGCCCGGAATACCCTGTGGAAATTCTTAGTGCAGCTGGTTTGCTGCAGTTGTAGGCCTTCAGCGCCAATGATGCCCAAGCAGCGCGATCGCATAAGCCTATGGCCGGCCCTTGTGCGCGATGGCGCCAGCACCGATGGAGCCTAGGCCAGCACCAATGGCGCCCCATGCGCGCGATCACGCCTTGGCGCCTGTCCTCCCTTAGCGCGATGGCGCTGACTAGCAACCAACAACTATATATCTTTTCTTCTTTGTTTTCCAGCTTGTCTTTTTTTCCCCAACTCCAAATTCTTAATACTCTCTCCCATTTTGCTCCTAACAGTTCCTAGTCTTGGGAATTACTTTTAGTTGTTGGATTTTATCATTTCCTCGTCAATTGGGTAAGTTTTCTTCCTCCCCCAAAGTTCCTCTTTTTCATGAAAGACCTCTATTGTTGTTGATTCTCAAGCTTGGAAATATCCTTGTAGAAGCTGCCCTTTGTGATTGCATGCTCGTGGGTTTCGTGGAACTCACTGCCTTGGCATAAATTCTCTCACTGTGGCAAGTAATTCTTGTTCTATTTCCGAATTTTATTTTTAAAATTCCACCTTTAAACCCTATCTTGAGCGGGCTATTTGGTGCCATCTCTTGGCCAAAATTGCTCAATCTTGGAGCATGTCTTCTTGACATTGTTGTGGTCATCGTGCTTCTTTCTGTTCTTGATTTTGGGTTATGGGCCCTACGGCCTGCCGATGACCCAAAATTTGACCCGGCTATGATTATAGCAATATGGGTGTCCTTAGTCTTGTTTTAATGTGCCTTTTGTGTTTTTGATAGTTTGATTGTCATTTGGAGCTTCTCGGAGTGGTTCGGCCTTGGATATCATCGTGCCAACAGCTTATCACCGGACGACAGGTAGGTTACAGTCTAAACTCCCTAGACTTTGCATATATCGAATAAAATTATACTAATTGGCCTCTTTGGGTTTGGTTATTAGCTTGGCACCACAAACCTTGACCATTTTTTCCTGTCCATCCCGTTTCTTTCCTCCGATGTTTGTAGTACTCCTCGTGTTTTGATGTTATCACCTTTGTGGTCCTATATGGCCTTGTTTTGACTTTGGACCATAGATGGTGGGCTATTCGGGGGTGTCCATGAGTTTCAGACATTGTTATCGCAATTTTAGGCTGGTTATTTATGTTGTAGAGCGATTGGATCCTGTGCATGGCCGATAGGTTAGTTGTGAGCCATTGGGTTGTTATCTTTGATGGATCATGCCATTTCCATGCATATAAAGAGGATTTTTACCATATTTACTACAATTTTAGCTTCGAGCCTACTTGTATTGATTTTCAAAACTTTACATGGCCCAGGGGGCCCATTTTTGATGGAAATGACTTGGAAATGGTTTTGGTCTTGATTTGTGGATCTTCTTGGGGTAAAGGATTTAAGGTATGGTTTCTATCACACTTTTTACTACTATGGATAGACTCGGCAGGGACATAGTGCTAGATGTATTTTCTTACTGATTTGAGATGGTATTAGACTCGGTCGGATCGAGCCTAAGAGAGGTTTTACTACTGTTTTAGACCCGATTATGCTCGGGCACCCTTGGTGGGGTTTTTGAGATGTATTTTGCTGTTTTAGACCTGGACAGGGTCTGGGCATGCATATTTGAGATTTGAGTCTCCAGCTTGGATCTGGATCCACTCCGGATGATGTTTTCAAAGCTGAGTTATTGTATGGGGTCTGGGACTTCCATGGACCTTGCCAATCCGAACATAGGCCCTTGAGCTACGTGTGCTAGAGGAGGGATATTGTAACACCCCATACCTTTCAAAACCTATGTGACTAAGTAAATATCGACGAAGGTATTTGAGCTCGAGATTGTGAAGGGGTACTTTGGCCTAGAATTTGAAATGGTCAAATGTATATAATTGTTAAGTTAAATTATAAGGATGAGGGTTTTGAAAATAAGATAAAACAAGTGAGGTGATTGCTCGACTTATCTAAGCTTTTAGGTGACAAGTAGGTGCATCACCTACCTACGCTAACGAACCAAGTTCTGAGGGCCGATTACGGGCAGAAACATCATGGATTATTAGACCTAATGGTAGCCCAAATGAAGCTTAAAGTTGGCCCATCAAAGCACAACCAAATCTGGCCCAAACAACTATAAAAGTTAGGCACCAATATTGACCACATTTTGACCCAAGAGAAGCCCAAAATCAGCCACAAAACTTAACCCTTTTGAGGCCCAAGCAAAGGGTAATTTTTGCCCAAGTTTCTTGACCCATTTTGGCCCAAATATACTCAAAAAAGTCGGCCAAAAAGGTCCCTTTATACAGACCTTTTGTTGATCAATATTGATCACAAAAAGCTGGAAAAAATTCTCTCTTATCTCCTTTCCTTTGGCAGCCCCTCTCTCCCTTTAGGGTTCTAAGAAGATCAAGATTCATTCAAGCTTAAGGTGAGTTAAACAACTTGTTATCTTGGTATTAATCTACTACATATATCTAGGATATCCTATGGTAAGAAAGACATGAACTATGGCAGCCCCTTTCTTAAGATTTAACACATAGAAATTGTGTAACAATTAAGAGATTTCTTCTTCTCTTGTTGGTTATGTGTAGGGGGTGCTTAAGATTTTCAAGGTATCAATAAAAAGAGGATAAAAACACCCCTTCAAGTGTGGTAAGTACTCTACCCATAATCATATATATTGATTGAAGTTCGGATGGACAATTGTTGTTGAATTGTTGTTAAGAACTCACGGGACGGCGATCGAAAGCCGTGAATTCAATGTGTTGCTATTGTATTTCGGCATGGTGAGTTATGCAGGGGCTGTTTGATGTGTTTTGTATTATTGGAGGCAGTAGGTTGGTGTGTGTGTGATGTGTATTGGATAGGGGAGAAAGGTGTGACGATACACCTTTAATTAATGCAAAATACGTAAATCTGCCCGGGAAATATTTAGCTACTGTTTTGGGAAAGTTGCATCAGCTTTAAGAGCTAATATTAGCTTCATTATACCCTTGTGTTGTAGATTAACTTAATAAAGGAAAGTCCAAGTTGTGGTAAGCGCAATCTTCGGAAGGAACGAGGTATGTTAAGGCTTATTTATTCCTTATCGGCATGAATCTAGAAATAGAACTCTAAATCTCCGAAAGAAGGAATTTGAGTATTCTGTTGTAAGAGAGCTGATTTGGTAACTCAACAAGTCTTAAGGAACTAAGTTATACATTATGGTGATTCAAGTCGCCTTCTTATAAAAATCTGATTCTTTTTGCACGAAACGTAAGTTATCCTTTTGTCGAGTTTCTTCTTTGTATTGTGATCCCTAATCAAGCTTTAGAAAGTATACAAGGAAAGTTAGCAAGTCAAATCCCCATTTATATGTGTTTGGTATGTTGAGTCCAACACCTAGTAAGCCAAGTCTAAAGAAGTTTTCTAAATGAACCTTCATAAATAACAAGAATAGCTTTAAAGGTCAATCTAGTAATACACTTATTATGCGTGGTTTGCGTGTTAGTGTGCACCGAGGTGCTACTGCCATATTTAGGCTATTATATACATAGTGTGCACCAAGGTGCTACTTCCATATTGAGGCCATTATATACATAGTGTGCACCGAGGTGCTACTGCCATACTGAGGCCATTATATACATAGTGTGTGCCGAGGCGCTACTGCCATATTGAGGCTATTATATATAGGGTGCACCGAGGCGCTATTGTGGTTCAGCGTGGGTTATAAAGAGTGAGTTGTGGTGTGAGTTAATGCATGTGTTGTATTCTAAAAAGAATAAAGGAGAAAGAGCTTAACGAGTCTTACCAATTACAGTTTACAAGTTTCATATTATATCTTGTTCAGATTTACTACTTGCGACTTGCTTTTATGTTTCTACCTTAGATGCCAGTACATTATTGTGGTACTGACGTCCCCATTGCCTGGGGGCGCTGCATTCATGCCAGCAGGTCCAGACTGATACCCAGACATATCTCTTCCGTAGGAGTTGCAGAGTTCAGCCATTTTGGTAAGCTCCATTCTTCCTGGAGCTGACGAGTCAGAGGTCTAGCTTATATTTTGACCAGGTTATGTATATGTACATCCTATGGGTAGTCCAGGGCCCTATCCTGGATATGAGATATTTTACTTACTACTAGAGGCTTGTAGACGTGTATATGTATATCAGTGTTGGGTATGGACTTGTCAGCCTTGTTATTAGCTATCTGCTATGATAATAGCCTTGTCGGACTTGAGTTGTTTACCTATTATTGAGCTTTCAGTGTTTCAAATTTCTATTCTTAGAGACCTTGTCGGTCTCAGACCCCCAGCAGGTTCAATAAAGATACACTCTATTTTGACACCCTCGGCCTTTTGGGGCTCCGGGTGTCGGTCATGCCTCCCATGGTTTGGGGCGTGACAAACTTGGTATTAGAGCACGTTGAATCCCAGGGAGTCTACAAGCCATGTCTAATAGAGTCTTGCCTATAGGTGTGTTGTGCACCATACCTATAATCATGAGGCTACGGGACATTTAGGAATTGTTATCCTTCTTTCATTTGCTAGATCATGCAATAGAGCGAGGTCATAAGATGTTTGAAGTCTAATTCATGTTTTTCTGTTCCTTGTTTACATAAATGCCTCTGACCAGACAAATTAGTAGCCGATGGGTTGGCACGGATATGGGGGAAGGTACTATTCGTTCCCCGCCTATCCGATTGGATAGATTTGAGGCTCAAAGTGAATCACCGACACCAGAGATTCCCAGTTCATCAAGTACCTGATGAGACTAGAGGGGATCCAGTACCCCTGACCCTACCTGCTCCAGTGGCATCTGAGATAGCTAGAGATGAACCAGCACCTGTAGCTCCTTCACCTGAAGCAGAGGACCAGGACATCAGGAGTGCTGTTCGATTATTGACCCAGATGGTAGCCACACAACAATAAAAAATTGGGGCATCAATGAGTGCTAGGTCAGGTTGATCAGAAAGTTCTAGGGCTCGAGAGTTTATCAGCCTAAGTCCTCCTATATTTACAGGCTCTGACCCACGTGAGGATCCTCAGGAGTTTATTGATCAGAATTATTGAGTACTTTGAGTCATGCATGCAACAGTAGTGGAGGCAGTGGAGTTTGCATCTTTCAGGTTACGAGATGTGGCCATTTTATGGTTCGAGGCTTGGGATCGGTTTATGGGATCAAATGCACCTCCAGCTGAATGGGAGGAATTTTCAGAGGCCTTCCTAGCTCACTATCTTCCACAGGAGGTTCGAGAGGCCAGACTTGATCAATTTCTAGCCCTTAGTCAGGGCAATATGAATGTTCGACAGTACAGCCTCGGGTTTAATTCATTAGCCAGGTACACCCCCGATATTATGAGTACAATGCGAGCTAGAGTTCATCGATATGTGCGTGGCCTTAAGGATGAATTGATTAAGGGATTAACAATAGCAGCCACACAAGAGGATATGAATATTTTTAAGATACATGCTATTGCACAGACTGCAGAGGATCTTGAAGTACAAATTGGAGATAACCGAAGCCGAGAAAGGGATCAGAATAAGAGGACTAGATCTACTGGGTCCTATATAGAGCCACGAGGTAATGTTAGGCCACATTTTAATAGGCGATCACCCCACCCTACTAGTGGTTCCCCATATCAGTTGGGCAGAGGTATGATCATTATTCTCAGACTGGACCAGGCCACAGTTCAGGTGCATCCAGTTCCTATCGCCAGGGATATTCAGGTCAGATGAGGCCACCTTTGCCACCTTGTGTTCAGTGCGGTAGGAAGAATCCTGGGATATGTCTCCTGGGTTCAGATACTTGTTATTCGTGTGGGCATCCTGGTCACTTTATGCGAGACTGTCCGAGTAGAGGTAGGGGTGAGATGTCCCAGCCTACAAGGTCGATAGAAGCTTCTTCATCTACTATTCATCTGCCTAGTACAGGACCACAGGCTACACCAGGTCATGGTAGAGGTAGAGGAGGAGGAGGAGCGTCCAGTTCAGGCGGTGGTCAGAATCGCACTTATGCTCTAGCTGGTCGCCAGGACTTGGAATCGTCACCTGATGTTGTTATAGGTACATTGACTATTTTTACTCATGATGTTTATGCACTTACAGATCCTGGCTCTACTCTTTCATATGTTACCCCACTCGTTGCTGGTAAGTTGGGGGCAGGCCCTGAGTTGTTGCCTAGACCCTTTGTTTTATATACGCCGGTTGGTGAATCTATTATAGCTAGACGAGTTTATCAAGATTGTGCAGTGTGGATTTATGACCGTCTCACTTCAGCTGATCTAATCGAAATAGATATGATTGACTTCGATGTCATTATGGGCATGGACTGGTTAGCTGCATGTTATGCTAATATCGATTGCAGAACTAAGGTTGTCAATTTCCATTTTCCAAAAGAGACAATCCTGGAGTGGAAAGGTAATGCTGCCATGCTAAGGGGTAGGTTTATTTCCTACCTAAGGCCCAGAAAATGATTTCTAAAGGCTATATTTATCATTTAGTCCGAGTAAGAAGCACAGAGGATGGACCAGCGACTCTTCAATTGGTTCCCGTGGTGAGTCAATTTGTAGATGTATTCCCGGATGAGCTTCCAGGAATCCCTCCAGAAAGGGAAATTGAGTTTGCCATTGACCTACTCCTAGATACTCAGCCAATATCAATTCCCCCTTACAGGATAGCTCCTACAGAATTAAGAGAGTTAAAGGAACAGTTAAAGGATCTACTCGAAAAAGGTTTCATTAGGCCTAGTACATTGCCATGGGGCGCATTAGTTTTGTTTGTTCGTAAGAAGGATGGGTCCTTGAGAATGTGTATCGATTACCGATAGCTGAACAAAGTTACAATCAAGAATAAGTATCCGCTTTCAAGGATTGATGACCTTTTTGATCAGTTGCAAGGCTCCAAATGTTTTTCAAAGATTGACTTGCGGTCGGGGTATCACCAGTTACGTGTTAAAGGGGTAGAGGTTCCAAAAATAGCCTTTAGGACAAGGTATGGCCACTTTGAATTTCTAGTAATGTCTTTTGGGCTTACTAATGCCCCAGCAACTTTTATGGACCTAATGAATCGGGTCTTCAAGCCATTCCTAGATGTATTCGTGATCGTATTTATTGACGATATCCTGATTTACTCGCGGTCCAAAGCCGAACATGCTGATCATTTACGTGCAGTATTGCAAACACTTCAGAATCATAAATTATATGCGAAGTTCTCCAAATGTGAGTTTTGGTTGACTTCAGTGGCTTTTCTTGGCCATATAATTACAGACGAAGGTATTATAGTTGACGGCCAAAAGATTGAAGCAGTAAAGAATTGGCCGAGGCCCTTGAATGCTACAGAGATCTGTAGTTTTTTGGGCTTAGCAGGTTATTACCGGAGGTTTGTGGAAGGGTTTTCTTCTATCTCTGCACCATTGACAAAGTTGACTCATAAAGCTGCCAAGTTCCAGTGGTCAAATGCATGTGAGTAGAGTTTTCAGGAGTTGAAGGACAAGATTACTTCAGCACCTGTCTTAACTCTGCCAGAGGGCATGGAAGGTTATGTTGTGTATTGTGATGCTTCAAGGATTGGGTTGGGATGTGTTTTAATGAAACATGATAAAGTTATTGCCTATGCCTCGAGACAACTAAGAAAGCACAAACAAAATTACCCTACTCACGATCTTGAATTGGCAGCAGTTATATTTGCCTTGAAAATTTGGCGCCATTACTTGTTTGGAGTCCATGTAGACGTGTTTACGGACCACAAAAGTCTACAGTATTTATTCAAACAGAAGGATTTAAACCTAAGGCAAAGAAGATGGCTAGAGTTACTGAAGGATTATGATGTAGATATTTTGTACCATCCAGGGAAGGCCAATGTAGTGGCCGATGCACTTAGCTGCAAATCAATGGGAAGCTTGAGCCATGTGGAAAATAGAAAGATTGAGATGACAAGAGAACTATATCAGTTAGCTAATTTGCAGGTTCGACTACTAGACCAAGGTAATGGGGGAGTTGTTATTCAAAGCACAGCGGAATCCTCACTTATGACAGAGGTAAAGGAATGACAATATGATGATCCAGAATTTTTAAGATTGAGGGAGGAAATTCCACAACAGAAGCAACCACTAATAGAGCTTAAGGAAGATAGGGTTTTGAGATATAAAGGTGGTCTATGTGTACCTAACGTTGGGGAGCTTCGGGAGAAAATTTTGGCAGAAGTTCACTATTCTCGCTATTCAATCCATCCAGGAGCGACGAAGATGTATCATGATCTTCGACAGATTTATTGGTGGAATAATATGAAGAGAAAGATCGCGGAGTTTGTAGCCTAATGCCCGAATTGTTAATAGGTAAAAATTGAACACTAGAGACCCGGAGGTCTAACTCAAAGTATAGTGATACCTACCTGGAAATGGGAGCTGATCAACATGGACTTTATTACAGGCTTACCCCGTACTTATCGGAAGTATGACTCCATATGGGTGATTGTAGATAGACTTACAAAATCAGCTCACTTTTTGCCAGTCAGGACAACTTATACTGCTGACGATTATGCCAAGTTGTATATTAGTGAAATAGTTCGACTTCATGGTTTCCCAATTTCCATTATTTCAGATAGGGGTGCTC
This sequence comes from Jaltomata sinuosa, assembly GCA_003996215.1. NCBI lineage: Eukaryota > Viridiplantae > Streptophyta > Magnoliopsida > Solanales > Solanaceae > Jaltomata > Jaltomata sinuosa. The sequence goes on from QJPP01007219.1 coordinate 801,522, forward strand.
AGTTTACAACAAATTTCTGGAGGTCTTTCCAGAGAGGCTTAGGTACTCAAATAAGTGTCAGTACAACTTTTCATCCACAAACAGATGGACAAGCTGAACGCACTATTCAAACACTCAAAGATATGCTACGAGCTTGTGTACTAGATTTTAAAGGGAGTTGGGATGACCATTTGCCACTAATTGAGTTTGCTTATAATAATAGCTTCCATGCAAGCATTCAAATGGCTCCTTATGAGGCTTTATACGGACGAAAGTGTAGATCACCGATTGGATGGTTTGAAATTGGAGAAGCAGGATTATTAGGGCCAGACCTAGTTAATCAGGCAATGGAGAAGGTGAAGCTAATCCGAGAAAGATTACTAACAGCCCAGAGTAGGCAGAAATCATATGCAGATGTGCGACGTCGGGATTTGGAATTTAATATTAGTGATTGGGTTTTCCTAAAGGTTTCACCCATGAAATGCGTTATGCGATTTGGTAAAAAGGGAAAGCTTAGTCAAAGATATATTGGACCATACAGGATTATTCAGAGGGTAGGAAAAGTGGAATATGAGCTAGATTTACCCACAGAATTGGAGACAGTCCATCCTGTATTTCATGTATTGATGCTACGAAGGTGCATAGGAGATCCTTCACGTATTATGCCTATAAAAGATGTTCAACTTTATGAAGACTTATCCTATAAGGAAGTACCAATTTCTATCCTAGATCGTCAAGTTAGGAAGCTCAGAACCAAAGAAGTAGCCTCAGTAAAGGTGTTGTGGAGAAATAATAATATCGAGGAAATGACGTGGGAAGCCGAGGAAGAAATGAGGAAAAAACATCCCCAGTTACTTATGACTTGAAGATAGTATAGAGGTAAGTCATATTCTTATGTTCTTGATACTCTTCCTACTATGCAAATATGATTAGGTTTGAACATGTGAAAATGATTACATTTAATTGTATATAGTTGTATCTCCCTGTGAGGCATTGTGTTGGACTTTTGCTGAGTTTCAGGTTTTTTGATAGTCACAATTATAAAGGAAACTCTGCCAAAATTTCAAAAAAATCCTAAGGGACTAGAGCTCTATATGCATTACCCTCATTCGAGGACGAATGATTCTAAGGTGGGAAGGATGTAACACCCCGTACCTTTCAAAACCTATGTGACTAAGTAAATATCGACGAAGGTATTTGAGCTCGAGATTGTGAAGGGGTACTTTGGCCTAGAATTTGAAATGGTCAAATGTATATAAGTGTTAAGTTAAATTATAAGGATGAGGGTTTTGAAAATAAGATAAAACAAGTGAGGTGATTGCTCGACTTATCTAAGCTTTTAGGTGACAAGTAGGTGCATCACCTACCTACGCTAACGAACCAAGTTTTAAGGGCCGATTATGGGCAGAACCATCATGGATTATTAGACCTAATGGTAGCCCAAATGAAGCTTAAAGTTGGCCCATCAAAGCACAACCAAATCTGGCCCAAACAACTACAAAAGCTAGCCACCAATATTGACCACATTTTGACCCAAGAGAAGCCCAAAATCAGCCACAAAACTTAACCCTATCGAGGCCCAAGCAAAGGGTAATTTTGGCCCAAGTTTCTTGACCCATTTTGGCCCAAATATACTCAAAATATTCGGCCAAAAAGGTCCCTTTATACAGACCTTTTGTTGATCAATATTGATCACAAAAAGCTGGAAAAATTCTCTCTTATCTCCTTTCCTTTGGCAACCCCCCTCTCCCTTTAGGGTTCTAAGAAGATCAAGATTCATTCAAGCTTAAGGTGAGTTAAACAACTTGTTATCTTGGTATTAATCTACTACATATATCTAGGATATCCTATGGTAATAAAGACATGAACTATGGCAGCCCCTTTCTTAAGATTTAACACATAGAAATTGTGTAACAATTAAGAGATTTCTTCTTCTCTTGTTGGTTATGTGTAGGGGGTGCTTAAGATTTTCAAGGTATCAATAAAAAGAGGATAAAAACATCCCTTCAAGTGTGGTAAGTACTCTACCTATAATCATATATATTGATTGAAGTTCGGATGGACAATTGTTGTTGAATTGTTGTTAAGAACTCACGGGACGGCGATCGAAAGCCGTGAGTTCAATGTGTTGCTATTGTATTTTGGCATGGTGAGTTATGCAGGGGCTGTTTGATGTGTTTTGTATTATTGGAGGCAGTAGGTTGGTGTGTGTGTGATGTGTATTGGATAGGGGAGAAAGGTGTGACGATACACCTTTAATTAATGCAAAATACGTAAATCTGCCCGGGAAATGTTTAGCTACTGTTTTGGAAAGGTTGCATCAGGTTTAAGAGCTAATATTAGATTCATTATACCCTTGTGTTGTATATTAACTTAATAAAGGAAATCCCAAGTTCTGGTAAGCACAATATTAGGAAGGAACGAGGTATGTTAAGGCTTCTTTATTCCTTATCGGCATGAATCTAGAAATAGAACTCTAAATCTCCGAAAGAAGGAATTTTTGAGTATTCTGTTGTAAGAGAGTGATTTGGTAACTCAAAAAGTCTTAAGGAACTAAGTTATACATTATGGTGATTCAAGTCGCCTTCTTATAAAAATCTGATTCTTTTTGCACGAAACGTAAGTTATCCTTTTGTCGAGTTTCTTCTTTGTATTATGATCCCTAATCAAGCTTTAGGAAGTATACAAGGAAAGTTAGCAAGTCAAATCCCCATTTATATGTATTTGGTATGTTTATTCTAACACCTAGTAAGCCAAGGCTAAAGAAGTTATCTAAATGAACCTTCATAAATAACAGAATAGCTTTGAAGGTCAATCTAGTAATACACTTATTATGCGTGATTTGCGTGTTAGTGTGCACGAGGTGCTACTGCCCTATTGAGGCTATTATATACATAGTGTGCACCGAGGTTACTACTACTGAGTCCATTATTACATAGAGAGGTGCTACTGCTATTATATACATAGTGTGCGCCGAGGTGCTACTGCCATACTGAGGCCATTATATACATAGTGTGCGCCGAGGCGCTACTTCCATATTGAGGCTATTATATATAGGGTGCACCGAGGCGCTATTATGGTTTAGTGTGGGTTATAAAGAGTGAGGTGTGGTGTGAGTTAATGCATGTGTTGTATTCTAGAAAGAATAAAGGAGAAAGATCTTAACGAGTCTTACCAATTACAGTTTACAAGTTTCATATTATATCTTGTTCAGATTTACTACTTGCGACTTGCTTTTATGTTTCTACCTTAGATGCCAGTACATTATTGTCATACTGACTTCCCCATTGCCTGGAGCCGCTGCATTCATGCCAGTAGGTCCAGACAGATACCCAGACAGACCTCTTCAGTAGGAGTTGCAGAGTTCAGCCATTTTGGTAAGCTCCATTCTTCCTGGAGCTGACGAGTCAGAGGTCTAGCTTATATTTTGACCAGGTTATGTATATGTACAGCCTATGGGTAGTCCAGGGCCCTGTCCTGGATATGAGATATTTTACTTACTCCTAGAGGCTTGTAGATGTGTATATGTATATCAGTGTTGGGTATGGACTTGTCGGCCTTGTTATTAGCTATCTGCTATGATAATAGCCTTGTCGGCCTTGAGTTGTTTACTTATTATTGAGCTTTCAGTGTTTCAAATTGCTATTCTTAGAGACCTTGTCGATCTCAGACCCCAAGCAGGTTCAATAAAGATACACTCTATTTTGACACCCTCGGCCTTTTGGGGCTCCGGGTGTCGGTCATGCCTCCCATGGTTTGGGGCATGACAGATATACGGTGGAGTAGAGGTATACGAGTTTTGTCCTTCCATGAAACCTACCTACGGGGACCGTTCGGCACTGGAGAAGGTACATATAGAGTTATTATTCCACCCTGAAATCATCATGCATAATATCATTCATTGTTTGAGGCTCCACCCTTGTTTGCTATTTATTGAGTGTACGCTCCGGTTGTATAGACGTCCGGAGGGTTTTGTTTTCACTTGTTTGCATTCCTCAGTTGTATGGACAGCCGGGGACTGTAGGTAGACTCTTGTTACTCTATCACATTATTGTTCCCTGTTATGGTTGTATATGGGGTTTGATATTGAGAGATTGTTCGTTTATTGACTTGAGATTTGTATGCTTAGTGTGGTTATTAATTCCTGTTCCCAAGCATGACTATCTTTATTCTTCTTCTCCCTTCCTTGTCTACCTAAGGTTACCGGTATATTGCCTACTTCTAAACTTACTTTATATACTGTTATTGCGAGGAACCCAGGTGCATCATTTCTTACTTTCACCTGTTCCTGTTGTGTATATATCCTACTTGCTAGCCTTGTATGTTGTATTCTGCTACCTTCCCTCTGGGCTAGTTTCTGTGTACTTCTTTGTTGATTTTGTGACTACTTTCTTCTACTCTGCCTGTTACTATCCTTTTATCTTATATGTGCCCAGTCGGCCTATGATACCTACTTGGTACCATTTGCTTTGCATCTGGTGCTCATACTACACTCTACATTTTCTGATGCAGATCCTAGTGTGAGCCATTGCTACTAGCTCATGGAAGACTCATGCTTGGAGATTTTGGACCATCCAGACTAAGGGTGAGCTCTTGCCGATCGGAGCTTGACTGTAGTTTATCTTTTGTATATTTTGTACTCTCTTAGCTTCAGAGACATTATGTATATGTATTATTTTGGATCCCGTTTGTACTCCTTATTTGTACTTCTGGCTCGTATATACTATGATACCAGTTCTTGGGTTGGTTTAGCTTCTTTTATGCTCGTATTGTTACTTTTCTTCACGTATAACCCTTGCTTCCTTTTATATTACCTGTCCTTCCACTTGCTTGTTAGATAGTAGCCCATTACTGGCTGTTCCGGGCTACAGGGATTGGTTCGCCCACTGGGGTGGTTGTAGGTGCCATCATGACCGAGAAATCCGGTTATGACAGCTTGCTATCAGGGCTTAGGTTTCACCGGTGTCATCGATATAGGAGACCATATCTAGTAGAGTCCTATGGACCGAGGCAAAGATGTCTGTACTCAATCTTCGGGAGGATATAGTGACATCTTAGGAAATATGACTCTTTTATTGCTTCTGTATTGTGAGTAGTATTCTTGAAGTTTCTTGAAATCTCATTTGTTCTAGTTCATTCTTTCGTAGATGGTTCATACGAGAGTGTCAGCATTAGGCAGAGATGAGCCTCTGACTTTAGCACCCTCAGCATCGGCTAGAGGTCGGGGAGATCGTAGAGGTAGGGGTCGAGGACATGCCCGAGCAGCGGCACCTGCTAGAGCTCCTAGGGTCGAGGTAGAGCCTGAGTATGATTATGAGCTAGAGTTAGTTCATGAGCAGCAACATATGGACCCAAAGACAGCCCAGGTACCACCATCTCCCATACCAGCTTCAGTATCAACTCTTGTGTCAGCTTCAGCCCTAGCTCAGTCTTCAGATGTTCGGGGCTTACTATTGCAGCTGTTGGGTATGATTGGAGAGTGTCCTTTTGAGGTGACACAGACATCCGCTCAGGGGGCAGCCCTAGGTGCACTGAGTTCAGGAGTGCAACTTGCTACTGTGTCTCCTCGTGCCAAGGTTATTCCGGTCCCATCAGTTGCATAACCTCTTGCTCCTTGCTTAGCTATGACAGAGACGGAGCAAAAGGCATTGGGTAGATTCTTGAGATTGGCACCTCCGAGGTTTATTGGTACTTATGGACAGGACCCATATGACTTCATTACTACCTGTGAGGATATGTTACTTCATTTGGGTTTGTTGGAGACTCAAGGGGTTGGGTATACTACATATCAGCTGGAGGGCCCAACGAAGTTGTGGTGGAGGGCCCAGGTTACTCGTAAACCATCATCGTCACCTCCTTTGACTTGGTTCGAGTTTTATGCGGCCTTTATGGCCAAGTTCTTACCACAGAGTGACACACATCATCAGAGAGAGAAGTTCACTAGACTTACTCGGGATACTTGATCATCTAGGAGTATGAGACCCATTTCCATCAGTTTGCTCTATTTGGGGCCATGATTATGCTTACTAAGTCTGACAAAGTTCGTAGATTTTTTAAGGGGCTATGGAGAGAGTTTAGAGAGCCTGCAGAGATATTGGTCACTCGTGGTCTGTCATTCCAAGCTATTGCGGACTATGCCCGTACTATAGAGGATTTGTGTCAATATGACACTCGGGCCAGAGATAAGAGGCCTCGACATCAGGGAAGTTATAGTAGTTCTTGTTATGGTGGTAGGGATTCGGGCCAGTGGGGCTGATGTTATCAGCTGCAGAGGCTGTCGAGAGGCATAGATTCTGGGGTATCAGGCCGTGTTGGCCATATGGGTTCTGCTGGTTCATCCCAACAGAGTAGTTCATCAGAGGTTTGTTATGCTTGTAGTGTTATTGGCCACTGCAAGTTCCTGGTGATATGTTTTGGGTTGACTAATGCCCTCGCAGCCTTTATGGATCTGATGCACAAGGTGCTTAGCCCGTATTTGGACTCATTTGTGATAGTCTTCATAGACGACATTCTTATATACTCGCGGAGTAGAGATTAGCATGAGCACCACTTGAGGATTATACTCCAGACTTTGAGAGATCCTCTGCTTTATGCCAAGTTCTCAAAGTGCAAGTTTTGGCTTGAGTCAGTTGCATTCCTAGGGCATGTGGTGTCTAAGGAGGGGATTATAGTGGACCCAGGTAACATTTCAACAGTTCGTGATTGCCCTAGACCTACTACTCCTACCCACATTTATAGCTTTATTGGGTTAGCAGGGTACTACAGATGGTTTGTTGAGGGATTTTCCTCCATAGCAGCACCCTTGACTATGCTGACTAGGAAGGATGTCCCATTTTAGTAGTCATATCAGTGCAAGGATAGCTTTCAGAGGCTTAAGGCCTTGTTGACTTCAGCTCCTGTTTTGACCTTGCCGGTTGAGGGCCAGAGTTTCTCCGTGGATTGTGATGCTTACGGGGTTTGTCTTGGTTGTGTGTTGATGCAACAGGGTCGAGTGATAGCATATGCGTCAAGGCAACTGAAGGTTCATGAGCGTAACTACCCCACTCATGACTTAGAGTTGGCGGTGGTAGTTTTCGCACTCAAGATCTGAAGGCACTACTTATATGGAGTTCATTATGAGATATTCACCGACCATTATAGCCTTCAGTACATTATGAGTTAGAGAGATCTAAACTCGAGGCAGAGGATATGGATTTAGCTACTAAAGGACTATGATTTCACCTTTCTTTAACATCCGGGAAAGGCAAATGTGGTAGTGGATGCCTTGAGTTGAAAGGCAATGAGTATGGGAAGCCTAATGTCACTTTCAGTTTCAGAGCGACTATTGTCCTTGGACATCTAGTCCTTGGCTAACCGCTTGGTTAGGCTTGGTTTACCGGATCCTAGTCGAGTTCTTGCCAGCGCTAAGGTCTGGTCTACTCTTGTTGATCAGATTTAGAGCCGTCAGTTAGAGAATCAGTGGTTATGTGACCTTCGAGATTAGGTTGTTTGGGGTGAGGCAAGCCGGGCTACTCTAGATTCAGACGGGGTTCTGAGGTTTGGTGGTCGACTTTGTGTTTCGAGGGTTGGTGATTTGATTTAGTTGATACTCCATGAGGCACATTGTTCTAGATACTCTATTCATCCTGGTGCGGCAAAGATGTATAGAGATTTGAGACAGTTTTACTGGTTACAATTATTATGAAGAGACATCTAAAATAATTAGTCTTGGACAGTTTATTTGGGAAAATGAATGTATAGACAAAAATAGACCGCCCCTCAAATCGGGTCAAGTTATACTTTGGAGTGGTATGAAGTGGGACATAGTGGAGTTTGTATCTCAGTGCTTGAACTGTTAGCAGGTGAAGTTCGAGCACATGAGACCTGGTGGTTTGATGCAATGACTTCCCATTCTTGAGTGGAAGTGTGAAGAGATTACCATGGATTTCGTAGTTAGTTTGCCTTATACTTTAGGGGTTTTGATTCCATCTGGGTGATTGTTGATAGGCTGACTAAGTCAGCACATTTCTTGCCAGTTCAGACTTTCTACGGCACCGAGAGGTTATCTTAGATTAACATTCGTGAGGTTGTCCATTTGGATGGGGTCCCAACTTTTATCATTTCAGACCGCGACACTCAGTTCACATCTCTATTTTTGAGGGCTATTCAACAAGATTTGGGTACATAGGTTCAACTTAGTACTGCTTTCCACCCTCTAACAGATGGCCAGTCCTAGAGGACTATTCAGGTCCTGGAGGACATGCTTCGGGCCTGTGTTCTTGACTTCGGAGGTTCTTAGGATCAGTTTGTGCCTTTGGCCAAGTTTGCTTATAATAATAACTTCCATTCCAGCATCGGCATGGCACCTTTTGATGCATTGTATGGTAGGCATTGTAGATCGCCGGTTGGTTAGTTTGATGGGTCAGAGTCCAGGCCGCAGAGTACTGATTTACTTTGGGATTACTTAGACAGAGTTAAGGGTATCAAGATAGACTTTGAGCTGCTCAGAGTAGGCAAAAGAGCTAGGATGATCGTAGACTTCATGCCTTGGAGTTTAGTGTCGGTGATTTGATATTCCTCCATGTGTCGCCTGTGAAGGGAGTGATGAGATTTCCTCGATGGGGCAAGCTTAACCCCAGGTACATTGGGCCGTTTGAGATTCTCCAGAGGGCTGGTAGTGTTGCCTATCAGTTAGCCTTGCCTCCAATGTTTTCAGCTATGCATCTGGTGTTTCATGTTTTGATATTGAGACGGTATTTTCCAAATGAGTCTCATGTGTTGTAGCGGGATTCGGTTCAGTTGGATGGGAGGTTAGCTTATGTTGAGGAGCTGATTGCTATTGTAGCCAGAGAAGTTAGGAGGTTGAGATCTAGGGATATTCCTATTGTGAAAGTTCAGTGGAGGCACCACCCGGTCGAGGAGGCTACTTAGGAAACTGAGAAAGATATGCAGGCCCAGTATCTGTAGCTGTTTGAGCCTTCACGTACCTTCTTCTTCTTCTTCTTCTTGACTTTCGAGGACAAAGTCCTTTTTAATAGTGGATGATGTAATGACCCTTTCGTTCATTTTCGTGTTTACGCCTTCTTTGTACTATTAGAGACTTCCTGTGGCAGCCCCAAGTCATGTATGGCTTGCTGCGATTGGTGGTTTGGTTCCCTGGCCATTCATTTGGTATTATGGCCATTTTCCTATTTTAGAGCTTAAACTTAGGAAATCACTGACTTAGGTCAACATTATTAGCTAACGTGCTCAGAATTAAATTTTAATAGCTCCGTTAGCTCTGGAACATTGAGTTTGGTCTAGGTGGACCTTCATTCGAGGCCTGAGGACTTCCAGTGTGGGTTGTATGTTGGTTCTTTTGTTTTCAGGCCATTTGGAGTTAAAAGTGTAACTTTGGTCAGCTTTCGATGATCGGAGCATCAGATTCAAAATCTGACAATTCCATCAGTTTCGGAAGGGTGAGTTTTGGTTAGGTTGGTGGTTGGTTTGGGCCCCAGGTGATCCGGGCTCATTTCAGCTAGTTGGTTGGTTTTAGTTAGTGTTGACATGGGTCAACATTTCTCCGGAATGACCTCGTATGGAAGTTTCATCTATTTTATTGAGTCTGAAACGTCATTTTTGCTCTATTAGCATTATTGGTTTTTGAATATCGGGTTCTGATCATGCCCGGAACACCCCGGGGAAATTCTTAGTGCAGCTGGTTTGCTGCAGTTGCAGGCCTTTAGTGCCAACGACTCCCAGGGAGCGTGATCGCGCTAGCCTGAGGCTGGCCCTTGTGCGCAATGGAGTCTAGGCCAGTGCCTGCCTGCCAGCGCCGATGGCGCCCCATGCGCGCGATCGCGCCTGGCCTCCCTTAGCGCGATGACGCTGACCAGTGACCAACAACTATATATCTTTTCTTCTTTGTTTTTCCAGCTTGTTTCTCTCTCTTTTACCAACTCCAAATTGTTAATACTCTCTCCTATTTTACTCCTAACAGTTTCTAGTCTTGGGAATTCCTTCTAGTTGTCGGATTCTATCATTTCCTCGTCGATTGGGTAAGTCTTCTTCCTCCCCCAAAGTTCCTCTCTTTCATGAAAGACCTCCATTGTTATTGATTCTCAAGCTTGGAAATTTCCTTGTAGAAGCTGCACCTTGTGATTGCATGCTCGTGGGTTTCATGGAACTCACTACCTTGGCGTAAATTCTCTCAGTGTGGTAAGTAATTCTTGTTCAATTTCCATATTTTATTCTTAAAATTCCACCTTTAAACCCTCTCTTGAGCGGGTTGTTTGGTGCCCATCTCTTGGCCAAAATTGCTCAATCTTGGAGCATGTCTTCTTGACATTATTGTGGTCATCGTGCTTCTTTCCGTTCTTGATTTTAGATTGTGGGCCCTGCAGCTCGGTGGTGACCCAAAATTTGACCCGGCTATAATTATAGCAATATGGTTGTCCTTAGTCTCGTTTTAATATGCTTTTCATGTTTTTGATAGTTTGATTCTCATTCGAAGCTTCTCGGAGCGGTTCATCCATGGATATCATTGTGCCAGCAGTTTATTGTCGAATGACAGGTAGGTTATGGTCTAAACTCCCTAGATTCACATATGTCGGATAAAATTGTACCAATTGGCATCCTTGGGTTGGGTTATTAAGTAGGCACCACAGACCTTGACCGCTTTTCCCTGTCCAGCCCATTTCTTTCCTCCGTTGTGCATAGTGCTCCTCGTAGTTTGATGTTATCACCCTTGTGGTCCTGCGTGGCCTTTTTTTGACTCTGTACCATAAATGGTGGTCTATTCGGGGGGTGTCCATGAGTCTTAGACATTATTATCGCGATTTTAGGCTGGTTATCTGTGCTATAGAGTGATTGGAGCATGTGTAGGGCCGATAGGTTAGTTGTGAGCTGTTGGGTTGTTATCTGTGATGGATCATGCCATTTCCATGCATATAAACATAATTTTTATCATATTTACCATGGTTTTGGCTTCGGGCCTACTTGTATTGATTTTCTAAACTTTGCATGGCCCTGGGGCCCCATTTTTGACGGAAATGACTTGGAAATGGTTTTGGTCTTGATTTGTGGATCTTCTTGGGGTAAAGGATTTAAAGTATGGTTTCTATCAAAGTTTTTACTACTATGGCCAAACTCAGCAGGGTCGTAGTGCTAGATGGATTTTCTTACTGATTTGAGATGGTATTAGACTCGGTCGGACCGAGCCTCAGAGAGGTTTTACTACTGTTTTAGACTCAGTTATGCTCGGGCACCCTTGGTGGGGTTTTTGATACGTATTTGGTTGTTTTAGACATAGACAGAGTCTGGGCATGCATATTTGAGTTTGAGTCTCCATCTTGGATCCGAATCCACTCCGGACAATGTTTTCGAGGTTGAGTTATAGTATGGGGTCCGATACCTCCATGGACCTTGCCGATATGGACTAGGGGCCTTGGACTATGTGTTCCAGAGGAGGGGTATATGGTGGATTAGAGGTATATGAGCAGTGTCCTTCTATGGAACCTACCTGCTGGGCCCGTTCGGCACCGAAGGAGGTACATACAGAGTTATTGTTCCACCCAGAGATCATCATTCATCATATCATTCATTGTTTGAGGCTCCACCCTTGTTTTCTATTTGTTGAGTGTATGCTCCGATATTATGGACGACCAGAGGGTTTTGTTTTCACTTGTTTGCATTTCTCAGTTGTATGGGCAGCCGGGGGACTATAGGTAGACTCTTATTATTCTATCACGTTATTGTTCCCTATCATGGTTGTATATGAGGTTGGATACTGAGAGATTGTCGGTTTCTTGACTTGAGATTTGTATGCTTAGTGTGGTTATTAATTCTTGTTCCCGAGCATGACTATCTTTATTCTTCTTCTCCTTTCCTTGTCTACATGAGGTTACCGGTATACCGCCTACTTCTAAACTTACTTTATATACTGTTATTGTGAGGAAACCAGGTGTGTCATTTCGTACTTTCACCTGTGCTTGTTGTGTATATATCCTACTTGCTAGCCTTGTATGTTGTATTCTGCTACCTTCCCTCTGGGCCAATTTCTGTGTACTTCTTTGTTGATTTTGTGACTACTTGCTTCTACTCTGCCTGTTACTATTATTTTATGTTATATGTGCCCAGTCAGCCTATGATACCTACTGGGTACCATTTGCTTCGCATCTGGTGCTCATACTACACTCTGCATCTTCTGGTACAGATCCTAGTGTGAGCCATCGCCACTAGCTCGTGGGAGACTCGTGCTTGGAGATTTTGGACCTTCCAGACTTAGGGTGAGCTCTTGTTGTATATTTTGTACTATCTTAGCTTCGGAGACATTCTGTATATGTATTATTTTGGATCCCGTTTGTACTGCTTATATGTAGTTGCAGTTCTTATATACTTTGATACCAGTTCTTGGGTTGGTTTAGCTTCTTTTATGCTCATATTGTTATTTTTCTTCTCGTATAACCCAAGCTTCCACTTATATTACCTATCCTTAAACTTGCTTGTTAGATAGTAGCCCATTACTGACCATTTCGGGCTATGGGGATTAGTTCGTCTACTGGGAGGTTGTAGGTGCCATCATGACCGAGAAATCAGATCGTGATACTTGGGTAAAATTCATTTTATTTTTTAACTTGTCTCTCCTTGACACTAATTGTTAGACATGAGGCCTAAATAGCCTAAATTGGGGGTGAGCGGTAAAACAATGGTGACAATCAATGCTTTAAGCCTAAGTTAGAGGTTGGAAGAAGTTATGTATAGACTATGACTGGTGTGGTAATAAAAATATATAGATCAGAATAAATAAAAGGTTAAAAAAAAGAATAAAAAAATAAAAAGCACCACACTAGGTTCAATAGAAGAAAATAAAAGGGAAGAAAAGGGAAAGAAAAAGTAAAAGGTTGAAAGGTTGAATAAAGTGTAGTATTAAATGAGGGTGTAGTCACTATTCAAAAATATGTATCCTATCCATTATGAAGTTTAACACCTCATACATTTGGATTATTTTAACTATCCCATTGAAGACTTATAAGTCTAAGACTATCATTTTATGTCACCCATCAATGAGATGTAGGGAGAATTGTCACGACCTAACCTGGCTATGAGTGGCACCCATACTAAACCTCTGGTGGGAGAACCATCTAACCAAAACCCAATTCTCAAACTTAACTAATTTTAGAAGAGATAGATAAAACCCAGCAATTAAGTCATAAGAAGTCAGCTCTAATATAAATGAAAAACAATATGACAGAGTAGTTTAAACATCCCCCAAGGAATTGAAAGTCACTATTCAAGAACTCTAACAAAACATCATCTAAGATATCTAAAAAAGTACTAAATGCAGTAAATAAATAGAGTCCCATTGTCTGGAAGATGGACAACAACTCGCAGAGGATCCATGGCAGTGTGAGAAGAAGTGTTCACCCTTGGATCTGAAGTCAACTCATTTACTCTAGCCGAAGTTGTGTCTCAGCCTCTGGAACACAGTTTGCACTTAACAAAACAAGAGCACAGGGTAGTATCAGTACAACACACTATGTACTGGTAGGTATCATAGGCCGACTTTAACTAAAACATGAATATAGTAAAATCATATAACAAGTAAAAGGACTTCACAATTAGCTTTTAAATCAATCAACAGGTAATCGTCTCAGATTCAATCAACAACATCAGTATCAAGTTCATAGATTTCAAAAGAATCTTCACAAAAATGTAAGCTTTTACTTTTAAGGCATATCACATGGAACTCTGTCCATCTATCTCTCATTAACAAATCTAGTCTCTTTAATCTCATTCAACTCATCACATTGACTTACTATGAATAAACACACAACTATACAATACTAAGCAAAAGAGTATACATGTATGCTAAAGGGACTTATTTCTGCCCAACTAGCCATGACCTGTAGGGGACCCTAGGTGTCCATGTACCATACCGATGTGGTATCCGATACATAACTACTGTATAAATATAATATTCTACATAACCAGCCTCTCAGACATATTCTTCATGATTATACATAGTGCTCAAGGCACAATTACACTTAGCCATTTCAACTAACTTTATACTTCCTGTTCATTTAGCTTATTCATTCAAGCATAACATGAAAACACATACAATTCAACCATATCCGAAGACCAATCACAAGTTACACATATATACCTTATAGCATGTAATAATATGAGTCTCAACTCCAATTAAACCATAACCTAGCTCAAGTGAAGATACAATCCGCAAGTCAACTCACAACAACCTTGCCTTTTCTCAACTCTTTGGAAAGCTAAAGGTCTATAAACAACAAGTATATAAGAGTAATTATCCAGTTAGCCGTCATATCAGGTCTTGGAAATTTAATCCATCAATTATGTCATCTCTAGTGGGACCTTTTGTTCCATCAATGTTGTATGCTCTGAAACATTGACTTTGGGCTAGTGGGACCTTTGGTTCAGGTCTCGAGGCTTCTGAAATCATTTTGGGCTATCAGGTTACTTTTGGCTAGAAGTTGGATTTTTAGCGTGGGGACCACTTTTCATCAAAATGATCTTCATTGGAATTTTCATCGATTCTGTTGAGTCCAAAATGGAATTTTTTGTAAGGTAGCATAGTTCATTTGCATATGCGGGACCCCTGATGAATTTCGAGGGTCGATTTGACGTATTAATGAGTTCTTAAAGTTGATGGTTTTGCTGCAACTAGTACAGCAGAACCCAACCCATCAAGTACGCAAGGGGTTAGTTGCGTAGGCAGGACCACCAATGCGGTGGCCCTATCGTGTGCACAATAAAGGGGTACCTGGCCCCGCCTCCCTCTTCTCTTTCCATGCGCGAGGTCTAGGCCACCTACATGTCTCATCTGTGCGGTGTCTTGCCCGCGTTCGCAAAGGCCAACCGCTTGACAGTACATATTGTTCCAACTTTGGTTTCTCATTCAAAAATTAGAAAAGCACCATTGTGGTTGAGATCAAAAGCTGGACTTGAACTATTTTCCATCTCCAAGTATTTCCGATAATTTCATCGTGATCCCCCGCTCTTTTTATGCTAATATTTTGTATATTCCATCTTTAAAATTTGTTTAATTCTATTTTCTAAATTCCTTGATCAAGTGAACTTTTGGGGATATTTGATGAACACTCAAATCATGCTCTCCAATTAGGAGGCCATGGCGATCGTGTAGAAAAACCAAATTTATAAACCCAACAGATGTCGGGGTCGTACCCAAGGGACTTGACTTAGCCAACTAGAGATTGTATGAGTTGATTTCAAGGCGAGAGTAATTGTTTAAACAAAAACAAGTAAAGAGATGGGGTGAATTTGGAAAAGTTGTCACTACTAACACAATTCAACAAAAAAATAATGAAACTAAAGATGGGTGTACCAAGTGATTTAGAAGACTAGGGATGCATATCCGATGGGGCATTCGCTATATGATGGGGTAATTATTAATTCACCTATACTTTCACCTATTGACATGAATAGTGTTGGTCATAGGTGTGGAATGCTATCTTCCGATCAACATCCACATTTCTGATAATTTTGGTTAGAACATCATCGGTGTATTAAACAATCAACCAACAATAGCTTGGGGAGGTCGTCCTATTCCTAGATTGGACCCTTAAATGGGAGATTCCTGCGATTAGACCTATTCCTAGCCTCCAATCTAGATTCCGAAGTACCCACTAGTAATTTCATATCCACAACTATGAAATTCTCTCCCGAGCAATCACATAGCTAAGTAATGTAAATTAATGTTTGCAGCCACCAATTTTAGGATTAAAACTTGGTGAAATTACTAGACACATGTCAAATAAGCAATTATAAAGGTGAATTAACAACACACACACCCATTAGCTATAGGATGGGGTAATCATTAATTCACCTATACTTTCACCTATTGACATGAATAGTGTTGGTCATAGGTGTGGAATGCTATCTTCCGATCAATATCCACATTTTCGATGATTTCAGTTAGAACATCATCGGTGTAGTAAACAATCAACCAACATGAGCTTGGGGAGGTCGTCCTATTCCTAGCTCAGACCCTTAAATGGGAGATTCATATGATTAGAGTTATTCCTAGCCTCCAATCTAGATAGATTCCCAAGTACCCACTAGCAACTTCACATCCACAACTATGAAATTCTCTCCCGAGCAATCACATAGTTAAGTAATGTAAATTAATATTTGCAACCACCAATTTTAGGATTAAAACTTGGTGAAATTACTAGACCCATGTCAAATAAGAAATTATAAAGGTGAATTAACAACACCCACACCTATTAGCTGAGCACCCATCATCTATACACCCCTAGACAAGAGAATTTAGCCACTCATAGTAGGAGAAGAAGAGATACCATATGGGTAATTCAAATTCCCATCCATTGTAGCTGAATCTCAAGTTCTAGAATCAAATTAGGCACACAAATAGTTAACCAAGAGATTTAGATTGAAACACTCTTCTCAATGGAGGTGGAAAATTGTTTACAAAGCAAGAACTCTCTTCAAAACTCAGGTATGAAGTATTGTATTTACAAATTGGGCCTAAAATAGCCTTTTATATGTTCCCAAGTTGTCACATAAATTTAGGACAAGTTTTCCCTTTTGGGAGGTGTGCGGTGTGATGTGCGGTTCGCACATCGCAATGTGCGCGTCGCACCGACTTCAACTCGACCAGTGACTTCAGCTGAAATTGTGGGCTTCATGCGAAGGTGGTGCGTTTCGCACCATGGGATGTGCGCATCGCACATCGATCGCACTCTTTTGCAGAATCTTTAGCAACTTTGGCAGCTTCATGCGGAGGAGGTTCGAACCGCACCTTAGTTTGTGCGTGTCACACTACCACTGCATATCATGGCATATTCTTCAGCTTTTCTCAACTCTTCACACTTATCTCCTTTTTGGCTCTTTTTGGGTCCATATCCTTGTTCTTCATCTTTTATCAAAAGTACCTGAATCGACATCAATACAGACCATAAGAACCTCTAAATAAATTCAAAACATAGCAATAATTCATGGATATAGTCTCAATAAGTTGGTAGATTACCAACTTATGAATATTTTGCCCCCAAAAATAAGTCTTGTTTGCGCTCAAATTTTGGGCATGTGTTTAGAAATCCACGGCAAACATAATTATAATTTTTAATTTCTGTTTCATTGTGCGGGCCCTGTGGGTAAATTTTCTACTTAATTTCTGGCCTGAATTTTTGTATAGAAATATGAGTGTCATTCTTCTCATCTTGACACCAAGATTATGTTTATGATATCATGACAATATTTTGAGGAACTCTGAAAGGGAAAGGCGCCTGAGTAACAGTTCGTTCATGCAGTTTGGCATTGAGGTAGGTTACAGTTTCATTCTCATAGACCTGGCTTAGTTAGATTATATATTTTATAAGTTACTTGAATATTATTGTAGGTTTTAGTGTATAATCAGGATTAAATCTTTTTTCCTGCATATTTGGCCATTTTCGGGACCATGAAGTTGGCTTATCATGCTTATCCCTAGTTTTGGAGCTTATAGCTTTGCTATGGCTAGCCTAGAAACCCTAGAGTATTTTAAGAAGGTTTTAGAGGTAGAGTAGGTGCTTTGGTTTATTTTCATATTATAGTTCTATTTTTCTGTCCTTGTTTACCAATATTATGTAACTATAAGCTCGAGGACATAGCTTTGGACTGAACGGAGTTGCATCTGAGTACCTTGCTTGGAGGGCGACCTAGCCCTATCATTGGTGTATATTTATGTATTTACTTGGTTTCTGCATTGCATTTATTCTTTCTATATTCATGGACTTTGCACATAATGGGGTTTCTAAAGAAGAAATGGTTGTTTGTTTTCTAATTTGAAAACCTTACTACGTATTTCAAATTTATAAATAGGACTGGTACTACTTTACTACAGATTTCAAAGTTAAAAACTAAACGCCTCTTTTTTTACTGATTTGAGCTTCGTGGAGGGAATTTTACTTATTGCATGTCTGGCATAAAATTCCAGACTTAGGTTTACTTATTGCATGTCTGATGTAAGATTTCAGACTCATGTTTACTCATTGCGTGTTCGATATAAGATTCTGGACTCATATTGCATTGGCCTCATATTGCATCGGCCTCATATTGCATCAGCCTCATATTGCATCGCACCTATCTCATGCTGCATTGCATTTTATGTTCGTTGTTTCTACTTTAAGTGCCTTTTTTCGTTTATTGTTATATCTGTATTGTTAGCTTGAATGTTTTTTGTTTTTCAGTTTTCCTGTTATAACTAGATTTAGGTGGATCCTGATAGTTAGTTTACTTTCCTGTTATAACCAGAGCCTGAAATTGAGATTGACAAAGTTTGGCATGAGCCAAAGGGCATTAGGCCAGCCCATCCCCCATTAGGTTTTGTGGCTACCCTGATTCTCAAGGATGCATTGGTTAATTTGCTTGGGTTTCTAGAGGACATGTCATA
Source organism: Jaltomata sinuosa (assembly GCA_003996215.1). Classification (NCBI taxonomy): domain Eukaryota; kingdom Viridiplantae; phylum Streptophyta; class Magnoliopsida; order Solanales; family Solanaceae; genus Jaltomata; species Jaltomata sinuosa. The sequence goes on from QJPP01007219.1 coordinate 819,904, forward strand.
ACCTGCAGCTTTTCCCGGTACTCTGATTGGCTCATATATTAGGGACGAGGCTCATACTTTAGCCCAGGTAGCGACATATGGTTCAGAAATATAGCCTGCTTTTACGGCTCCCCTTCTAGAGGTTTTGCCAGTTCCTACAGTTGTTTCTCCTATTTTAGCTATACATGTTATATCTTCTGAGGAGCAAAACATTCTTGGTAAGTTTTTGTGGTTGGGTCCCCCAAAGTTTTCAGGTGCTTCAGTAGAGGATGCTCATGAGCTTCTTACTCAGCTGCCATGATAGGTTACATAACCTTAGTTTGGTTGAGTCACACGGAGCAGATTACAGTGTGTTTCAGCTGGATTGTCTAGTAAAATAGTGGTGGAGGTCCTACATTGCTTGTAGACCAGCTGAGTCACCTCAAATTACTTGGGCTCAGTTCTCTGATACTTTCTTGGAGAAGTATATGCCGCACAGATTGAGGGAGTGGTTGATGGATGAGTTCACCAAGTTTGAGCAGGGCTCCATAACTGTTACAAAATATGAGGTCTATTTCTATGAGCTTTCTAGGAATACCACCATGATTATGCCCACCGAGCATGAGAGGGTACCCTATTTTGTTAAAGGGTTCACCTTACAGCTTTGTTTAACCACAGAGGGTATGGTAGCCTCGGGCCAGTCTTTCTTGGATGTTGTTCTTGCACTATTAAGGGCATACTTCATGAGGCCCAAGTGGGTAGCAATAAGAGGCCCAACCATCAGGGTAGTTATAGTGGTTCACAGACCCAGGGTAGAGGCTTTCATAGCCAAGGTTAGCATCAGCAGTGCTTCTAGCTGAGCTAGCATGTTTAAGTGGCATAACAGATTACAGAGGGTCAAAGTGGTCAAAGTAGTCAAGGCTTGGTTCAGGCTTCTCGTCGTGTACATTTTTGGTACTTAGAGCGTGGTGGCTAGTCTGGTTCACCAGGTTGTTCTAGTCAGACTTTTGCTGGCAAAGGTTGCTACAAGTGTGGTGAGTAATTGCACTTTGTTAGAGATTGTCCTAGAGTCAGACATAGTAGTCAACAAGGTCAGCAGGTTTAGGCCCCCAGGGCTTTGGTGCCATCAGCCAAAGGCAGTGTGCAGGGTAGTAGAGGAGGTCCTCAGGGTACTCGAGGAGGTCCTCAGTCTGGAATATTAGGTTGTTGTGGCAGTCAGAGCCACATGTTTACTTTTCCTGGTCGGCCAGAGGCTGAGGCTTGAGATGCTATCATCACAGGTATGATCTATGTTTGCCATCAGTAGGATTCTGCATTATTTGATCCGGGGTCTACATTTTCCTATGTGTCTTCTTATTATGCTACCCGTCTCGAGTCTTCTTGTGAGTAATTTCCTATGTCTTTGCATGTATCTATACCAGAATGAGATTCCTTAGTAGTGGATCATGTTTATCGGGCTTGTAGGGTTACTATTTTGGGTTATAACACGTGGGTAGACCTGGTTGTGTTAGACATGGTTGATTTTGATGTGATTCTAGGCATGGATTGGTTGTCTTTATATTATGCGATCTTGGATTGCTTTGCCAAACTATTACTCTTTGGATGCCTGGTATTCCTCCTATTGTATAGAAGGGTGCTGATAGCTATCTACCAAGGGGAGTTATATCATTCCTAATTGCCCAGTGGCTGGTTGGGAAGGGGTGCTTAACCTATCTTGCTTACATCCGTGATACTAGTGCCACCACACCTTCACTTGAGTCAATTCCCATGGTTTGCAAGTATTTGGATATGTTTCCCTCTAATCTACCAGGTCTTCCTGTTGATCTCTATATTGGATTTGGTTTTGATGTTGAGCTGGGCACTCAACCCCTTTCTATTCTGCCTTATCGGATAGCACCAACTGATTTTAGAGAGCTTAAGGATTAGCTCTAGGATTTGTTGAGTAGAGGGTTCATCAGGCCTAGTGTATCTACGTGGGTCCTATGGTTCTATTTGTGAAAAAGAGGGATGGGTCCATGCGTATGTGTATTGATTATAGACAGTTGAATAAGATGATCAAAAAGAACATGTATCTAATGTCGCGCATTGATGATTTGTTTGACCATCTATAGGGTGTAGCAGTGTTCTTTAAGATTATCTTTAGATCCGGGTAGCATCAGTTGAGGTTTAGGTCGGCAAACATCCTAAAGATTGTGTTTAGTACTTGATACGACCATTATGAGTTCCTAGTCATGTCTTTTAGGTTGACAAATGCCCCAACAATATTTATGGAGTTTACAAATCGTATGTTCCGAGCCTACATGGATTTATTTGATATCGTATTCATTGACGACACTCTAGTATACTCGAGGAATAGAGAGGAGTATGAGAATCATATGAGAGTTGTACTTCAGACCTTGCGAGACCATCATCTATATGCCAAATTCACTAAGTGTGAGTTTTGGATTGAGTCTGTGGGATTCTTGGGGCACGTAGTGTCCAAGTATTGGATTATGGTAGATTCCACGAAGATTGTGGTAGTTCATAATTAGGCTAGGCCTACTTCTCCTTCCAAGGTTTGTAGTCTTGTTGGGTTGGTAGGTTACTACAGACAATTTGTGAAAGGGTTTCTTCTATAGCATCTCCATTGATTAGATTGACTCAGAAAAATATCCCTTTCCAATGGTCTGACGAGTGTGAGGTGAACTTTCTAAAGCTCAAGGCCTTATTTACTTTAGCTCTGATTCTTACTCTTTTGGTCAAGGGCCAGGGATTTACTGTGTATTCTTACTCTTCTGGGGTTGCTTTGATTTATGTATTGATGTAGTAGCGCCAAGTTATTGCTTATTCCTCCAGACAACTGAAGGTTCACGAGAGGAATTACCCCACTCATGACTTGGAGTGACCAGCTGTAGTCTTTGCATTGATGATTTGGAGTCATTATATGTATTGTGTGCATTAAGAGATCATCACTGACCATCATAGTCTTCAGTATATTTTTATCCAGAAGGACCTAAATTTGAGACAGCGTAGGTGGTTAGAGCTACTATAGGAGTGTGACGTATAGATACTCTATTATCCGGGCAAGGCAAACATGGTGGCAGATGTCATGACCCAGAAGGCAGCTAGTAGCAATAGCTTGACATTCTTGATAGCAAAGGAGAAACCCTTAGCTTTGGACATCCGGTCCTTAGATAATAGGTTGGTTAGACTTGACATTTCTAAGTCGAGCCATATTCTTGCTTGTGTTGAGGCTAGGTCTTCCTAGTTAGAGCATATTTTGCCATAGTAGTTTGATGATGCAAGGTTGAGGATCATCCATGATAAGGTACTGATCAACGAGGCTAGGAATGCGACCTTTGATTCAGAGGGTGTTCTAAGGATTGAGGGTCTTATTTATGTTCCTAGAGTTGGTGATTTAGTCAAGTTGATCTTTGAGGAGGCTTATTGTTCTAGGTTTCCCATTCATCCCTAGGTAGCTAAGATGTATCACAACTTGAGGCAGCACTACTGGTGGTGTGGGATGAAGAGGGATATCTCAGATTTTATGTCTAGGTGCTTGAGCTATCAACAGGTGAAGTACGAGCACTAGAGATTAGGCAGTTTGACTGAGAGGCTACCCATTCCGAAGTGAAAAAAGGAGCATATAGTTATGGAATTCATGGTAGGCTTTCACTTGTAGAGATTTGATATTATATGGGCGCTCGGGGATAGGTTGACAAAGTCTATTTATTTCCTGCCGATTCAGACTTCCTATAGTTCAGAGAGGTTGGCTTAGATTTACATTCGTGAGATTATCCTGTTACATGGGGTGACTGTTTCTATAATTTTTGACCATGGTACTCAGTTTACTTCATGTTTCTAGAGGTCTATTCAGATAGAGTTGGGTACCCGAGTTGAGCTTAATATTGCTTTTCACTCGTAGACTGATGGATACTCAGAGCATACTATCAGGTTCTAGAGTATATGTTGCGTGCATGTGTTATTGATTTTTGAGCTCGATGGGATCAATTCTTAGCTTTGGTAGAGTTCACATATAATAATAGCTACCATTCCAGTATCTAGATGGCTTCGTTTGAGGCTTTGTATGATAGGCGGTATAGATCTCTGGTGGGTTGGTTTGATGCCTTTGAGGTTAGGCCATGGGTTACTGAATTGGTACATGATTCTATGGATAGAGTTTGGGTCATTTAGGATAGACTTTGCCCTGCCTAGAGTAGGCAGAAGAGTTATGCTGATTAGAGGGTTTGTGACTTAGAGTTTATAGTTGATGATCGTGTGTTCCTTCGTGTGTCACCGATAAAGGGCGTGATGAGGTTCAGGAGAAAGGTAAGATCATTCCTAGGTTCATTGGGCCATTTGAGATCCTTCATCTTATTGGGGAGGTAGCGTATGAGCTAGTCTTGCCTCTAGCTCTTTCAGTTGTTCAACCTATTTTCCATGTTTCTATGTTGAGACAACATGTACTAGATGAGTCGCACGTACTTCAGTGGGATTCTGTCCAGTTGGTTGAGTCTCTAGGTTTTGAGGAGGAGCAGTTGCTATTTTCATTAGGTAGGTTAGGAAGTTGAGGTCCAAGGAGATTCTATCAGTTAAGGTTCGGTGGCAGCATCATCCTGTCGAGGATGCTACTTGGGAGACCGAGATCGACATGCGGACCTGTTATCCTCAGTTTTTAGAGCCTTCAGGTACATTCCATTCTTTAACTTAAGAGGATGAAAGTTCTTTGTAGTGGATGTTGTAATGACCCTCTTTGTCATTTTCCTTGTTTTCATTCTTTTTTTGCATTTCAAACTTTTCTACAACAGCTACATGTCATTTATGACATGCTGGGATTGATGGTTTGGTTCCCGGGCAGTTCATTTGTGTGATAAGACCAATTCCCTGTTTTGAAACTCTTAAAGCTGAAGAGTTGACTTTGGTCAATATTCGGAGAAGACGAACTCGAATGGAAATTATGCCAACACTGTAGATCTGGAATGTTTACTTTGGGCTAATGGGACCTTTGGTTCAGGTCCCAAGGCTTCCGACCTAGTTTTGTGCTATCTGTTTACTTTTGGCTAAAAGTTGGTTTTCAAGTGTGGGGCCCAAGTTTTGTCAAAATGATCTCTGTTGGGAATTTTGTCAATTATGTTGAGTCTGGAATTCTATTTTAGGTAGGGTAGCTTAGTTTGTTTGCATATGCAGGACCCCGAATGAATTTTGGTTGTCCATCCGAGGCATTTTTGAGCTATTAAAGTTGCTGGTATAGTAGAACCAAGCCCTTCACGTACGCAAGGGGTTGGCTTCATACTTAGGATTGCCTATGCAGTGGCTGCATCGCGTGTGCAATGAAGGGGCACGTGGCTTCACCTCCCTTTGCTCTTTATGTGTGTGAAGGCCAATCGCCATGCAGTATATATTCTTCCAACTTTGGTTTCTCCTTCAAAAATCTGAAAACCACCATTGTTGTTGAGCTCAAGAGCAGGGTTAGAACTATTTTCCATCTCCAAGTATTTTCGGTAAGTTCATCGTATTCCCCTGCTCTTTTTCTGCTAATATTTTGCAAATTCCATCTTTAAATTCCATTTAATCCTTTGTTCTAAATTCCTTGATCAAGTGGACATTCAGGGCTGTTTTGAGCCCCGAAATGAGTCCCATTTGAGCTCAAATTTTTGGCATGGGTTTTGAAACCCGCTGCATATATAATTGTGATTTTTAATTTCTATTTCATTAGACAGGCCCTGCGGGTCAATTTCTCACCTAATTTTTGGCCCAAATATCAGTATAGCAATATGGGTGTCATTCTTCTTGTCTTGACACCTAGTTTATATTTATGATAGCGTGGCAGCATTATGAGGAACTCCGAAAGGGAAGAGCTCTTGAGTGACGGTCTGTGCATATAGTTTGTCATTGAGGTAGGTTATGATTTCTTTCTCTTAGACCTGACTCAGTTAGATTTTATATTTTATAAGTTACTTGAACGGTAGGGTAGGTTTTAGGGTAGAATTAGGCTTAAATCCCGTTTCGTGCATATTTGGCCATTTTTGGGATCGTAGAGTAGGTTTATCATGATTATCCTTAGTTTAGGAGCTTATAGATTTGATGTGGCTAGCCTAGAATCCCTAGAGTATTTTAAGGAGGTTTTAGAGGTAGAGAAGGTGCTTTGGTTTATTTTCGTAATATAGTTTTATTTTTTTGTCCTTGTTTACCAATATTGTGTAACTATGGGCCCAAGGCCATAACTTTGGACTTCACGGAGTTGTATATGAGTAGCTTACTTGGGGGAGCCCTTTCCTTATCTTTGGTGTATATTCATGTATTTACTTGCTTTCCGCATTGCATTTATTCTTTCTGCATTCATGGACTTGGCACATAATGTGGTTTCTAAGGAAGAAATGTTGGTTTGTTATCGAATTTGAAAAAGGTTTTCACCCTTACTACATATTTCAAATTTCTAAAAAGGATTAATACAACTATAATAATGATTTCATACTTAAAAACTAAACACCTCCCTTTTTACTGATTTGAGCTTTGTGGAGGGCATTTTACTTATTGCATGTACGACGTAAGATTTTGAACTCAGGTTTACTTATTGTATGTCTGATGTAAGATTCTGGACTTATGTTTACTCATTTCTTGTCCGATGTAAGATTCTGGAGTCATATTGCATCGTACCCATCTCATGCACCGCATTTTATGTTGGTTGTTGATACTTAAAGTGCCTTTTTCCATTTATTGTTTTATTTGTACTGTTAGCTTGGATGGTTATGTTTTCAGTTTTCTTTGTTATAACTAGATTTAGGTGGATCCTTTACTTTCTTGAATGATATAATATATATTATCTTTCAGAGCTCAGTCATCCTATGATGCCTACTAAGTATCCCGTGTTTCGGTACTCATATTACACTTTTGCATCTTTTTCTAATGCAACACCTCGTACAAGCCACCCTCAGTGACCATCTTCTCATTTGTGGCCAGTTGTTGTTCAGATCATGGTGAGCTCTTGGCATTTGGTGATCTTTACTGCTTTCTTTCTTCTATTTATATTTGGTATTTTGGATAGAAAGTGTATGTTGTATAGATTTATTTTGTACTTTAGGTGTTCTTGTACCGGTGACACTAGGTACGGGGTTGGTTTCTGTATATGTATTATCTTTCTTGGTCTTTCTAAGGCCATTGTTGTATATTTTGTACGATTGGAATATATCTATACTGTTGGCCCCTTCCTTATTTAAATTCTTAGTTGTACGATCATATTTTTGGGTTTGCTTTCCTACTGGGCACTATTAGTGGGCGCCATCATGGCCTAATTTTGGGTCGTGACAGAGTAGTATCAGAGCTATAGGTTCACCGATCTTGCCAGTACAAGAGCAAAGTGTCTAGTAGAGTCTCATGGATCGGTTTGATGATATCCATATCCTATTCATGGGAGGCTATAAGGAATTCCTAGGAAATATTCCATCTTTTTTGATTCTTTATCATGCGTCCTTAACTCTACCAACTTCTAAATATCTATTGTTTCACTCTTTCTCAGATGGTTCGGATAAGATCAGCGCCAAGTCAAGACAAGGCCCCTGCGCCTGCAGTTAGTAAACTAACTAGGGGACGGGGTAGAGGTCAACCCAAAGGTCGAGGTAGGGCACAGGCTGAGGCACCAGCTCGGGCCTAGAATAGGTTACCATCACCAGAGCCAAACATTAAGATTGAAGAGGTTCAGTATGAGCTGGAGGGCACGGGGACAGCCCATCTCCTAATAGGTTTTGTGGCTACCCTAATTCTCAATGATACGTTTGTTTATTTTCTTGGGTTTCTAGATACTGAACTTACACTTGAATGAAGAGGAATTTGACTTACCCACTTGGTATATCTCTTTCCTTTAGCACTAGTAGCTAATTTCATTGTCTAGGGATGTGTTGATAATGGGTGCTTGACAAATGAGTGTGGGTGTTGCTAATTCTTGCTTATAATTGCTTATTTGACATGGGTCTAGTAGTTTTACCAAGTTTTAATCCTAAAATTGGTGGTTGCAAACATTGATTTTCCTTACTTGGTTATGTTGTTGCTTGAAAAAGAATTTCATAGATTCGGATGTGAAGTTACTAGTGGGAACTTGGGCTTCCATTTAGATTGAGGTTAGAAATAGCTCATATCGATGGAATCTCCCATTTTAGGGTCTAAGCTAGAAATAGTATGACCTCCCTAAGCTTTAGCTTGGTTGTTTGTTGTTAAACTGATAGTGCTTTAACCGAGACAGTTGGATATATGGTTGTTAATCGAGAGATGACAAACCATACCTAAAACCAAGGCTACCTATATCAATGAGCGAGCATTTGGGTGAATAGGCAATCAACCTATCCCACATTAGAGCCCCATTAGATGCATATCCCTAGTTGTCAACTCTCATTTGTATACCCATTTTACTTTACTGTCTTGCTTGAATTGAGATTATTGTGACAGAATCCCAATTCCCCCAATCCTTTACTTTCGTGTTTTCAACCACTTACTCTCTTAGTGAAGTCGTTTCAATACAATCATCATTGTGCTATCTACAAGTCTCTGTGGGCATGACCCCGATATTCATTGGGTACTTATAAATGTGTTTTGCTTGACGATCATCGATACCTCCTACTTAGAGAGTAGATTGAGCATTTATAAAAAATGGCGTCATTATCGAGGACTTGAATTTGATAGTTATTTTTGATTGTAGATTTGAAATCACTTAGAGAGTGCTTGTTTCTTTTACTTTTGTTTATTGTTTGTGTTGTGATGGAGCAGGATATCCTATGAGTAACGCAGATGATAACGAGAGAATTGATGGCTTCATGGATGCAAACACTGCTGAGCTTGTGATGCATGGGGGTGTGGGTGCAATCCGCCTACCCCCACGGTGGGAAATGATGTCTTTCACGTTACTAGCACCATGCTCCACTTGATCAAAATGAAGGGCATGTTTGGTGGAGTAGAACATGAAGATGCCAACCGACATATTTGGAAATTTATGGAGATTTGCCAACCATTCATATTTAAAAATATATCCTAGGAATCCATCTGATTATGCCTATTCCCCTTTTCCTTGACGGGGGAAGCCACAACGTGGTTGAAAGAATTGCCAGATGGATCTATCATATCTTGGGCCTAGTCGGTTGAGGCATTTATATCAAGATTCTTTCCTCCGTCTTGAATGATGTAGCTAAGAGACAAGATTACCAACTATAGGCAACTCCTGGATGAGCCTGTACATAAGGCTTGGTTAAGGTTCAAAAAGAAGCTTGTCTTGTGTCCGAACCACGAGTTGCCGAACAACGTATTGATCCCAATCTTCTATCGATTGTTGAACTATATGAATAAGTTGGTGGCTAAAAACCTTAAAAGTGGCACCTTCATGGACTTAGAGTTTCGTATTGCCTCAATTTTATTAGAGCGAATGACCAAGACAACCCAAGCGTGGCATACGAGAGAAGAAGATGTGCTAACTTGGGGAGCGCCTTCATCTATCTTGACCAATGAAATGAGAAAAAAGGATGAGGAGTGGGATGATTCAATGGACAATGTGATGACTCAAATTAATTTGATGTCTAAGCATGTAATGGGAGCAGGTGGTGTGAAGGCTGTGAATGCAGTGAGTACACCAGAAATTAAAACAGTGATGATGAGCTGATGACAATTGTCAATGGTAAACTGTGCTTTGTGTCAGCGGGTTCTAGTCCCAGGTATTATCGCCCAAGGGAATAGAACCAAGGTTAGATCAGAGATAAGGAAAGGATGGCAATTGGAGACATAGAGACAAAGATGGTGATCGATTCAATCACCGAAGCTCGAATCCCTGTGTGCCTCTAAACAAAGTAGACCCTCTCTACCAACCAACCACAAGCAACTCCAGTCATTCCAAACTTAAGGACATGTTGTCCTTGGTTATCAAAAAGGTGGATACAACAAATAATGGAGTGAGTGAGCTAAAGAGTGAAGTTTCAACACTTCATCAAACTGTGAGCTCTCACTCAGCCTCAATCAAGCATCTTGAGGCTCAAATGAACCACCTCTCGACCCAAATGAACCCGAGGATGATGGGGACACTGCCCAGTGCTACCATTACTAATCCAAAGAATGACTTAGTTCGAGGTATTATCATCGAGCCGCGACGTTAAATCAAGCGCTGCTTGGGAGATAACCCAAGTTTATTTCTGTTGTTTTTGGTTATCTTTTGATGTTTTTGGTGTGTTTTAGGGATGCAAGGAGCAGAAATAAATGGAGAAGTAAAAATAGGGCAAAAATAGGCTGTGCAGAGAACTGTGCGGACCGCATGAACAGTAGTGCATATCGCATGACTCACCACATGCCAAAATAGAAGGCCTGGAAAAAAAATAGAGCCATTAGAGGTGATGTGCCCTAGGCCATGCGGACCGCACAAGCCCAAGTATGTGTTGCACCTCTATCGTATGGCCAACCAGAAGCCTGGGAAACCCCAGAGCATAAAAGGGCAATATGCGAAATGACATATGGTCCACACCAAGGCTGGTGCGAATCGCATGACGCGGGGCACCAAAGGTAAATTTGATATTTTATTGACCTAACTCGTTGACTGAACTGACTCGGCCAACCTTTCTTCTTCTTTTTCTTTTTAAACCGCCACCCCTCTTCTCTTTCTCCATATTTTCTCTTCAAACTTCTCAATCCCTCTCCCAAATTCTCTCTAAATCCCTCAAACTTCCCCAAAATCTTCTCCTCCTCTCACCCAACCATCTCCTCTATTCCACCACCATCGCCTCCATTCGTATCTCCAGGCAAGTTAATTGGGTCACCATTATTGCTTCCCAAAAGCTATAATTTTTACTTCTATCCGCCAAATCTTCACTTGTGATAAGTTATCCAACATGAAATACTTGTTTTTATAAAGGTCCGGATCTCATATTGTGAAGCATGATTGATAAAATTTCTATGTTGATTTTGGGTGAGATCCGAAAATTTTGGGTCCCAATTTTGAATTGTATTGAGAATTTTGCTTAGTGTCAACTTGGTAGAACTTGAATTTTGTTAATGCATTTTGATTGTAGTGATTCTTAGCCTCAAATTCTACATTTGGGGTGAAGTTTGAGTAACTCACTCGTGATTGATGCATGGTTTGGCCTGATGATAGATTGGGTGACGTCGTTCTTAAGGGCAAATCATTGTTTGTCATGAGGTTTTGTTTAGAATAGTTTGTTGGGGCTGAATCTTGCTACTTGTAAGCCCATGATTCTTTGTTGAAGATTATCTTTGGGTGTATGATCTTGTGTGGTGAGGGGTTAATTATTGCTAAACTTGTTAGTGCCCATTGTTGCAAGTAACGGCTTGATGTTTCCGATGATAGATGGGGTAACGTCCATCTTAAGGGAAGTCGTTAAGTTCTTTTCTTGCTTGTTGATTTTGTCAATGGAAATCTGGGGAAGTCTGAGTACCCGGATGTTTATGGTCATGACACCCCTTGCCTCTTTGTTTAATATTGTTGTTTTGTTGCGTGGTTCCAAGTGCCTAAGCATATCTTTCTCTACGGATCAGATATGTAACTCACAAGAACACAAGGAACCATAAAATCTAATTGTGCCTTTGTGCATTTCGCATATGATTCATAGATCTTGATGTGCGGGTTGTGCCAGGCATCACACCATGTTAAAAAAAGAAGGCCAGTTCACTGCTTCGAGGGGCGAAGCTTGGTGCGATGCACACTTTGGTTGGTGCGGTTTGCACCAGCTTCGCACCTCAGTGGAAAAACTCCTGCAGGGTTCTGATAGCTAGTGCAGAAGCATATGCAATGTGCACTTCCTATGGTGAGGTTTGCATGTGGCTTGCACGAGCCATCAGTCCCCTACTTTGTTTTCTACTTTGTTGCATTCCATATTTTTTAGTTGTTAACTTCTTTTGAGGTTTTTTTTTTGGATCACAATCTCTATATGCAGAACATGTCTTCTAACAGGAGAAACACGGGAGGCCAACCAAGGCAAATGTCTGCTACAGAAGAAGCAAGGCTTTGCTTCGGTGTGGAAGGCATGAAAGCCTTCTATAAGCGGGACAAGAATATGACCTTTAATGTAGAGCAGAGTTTTAACTTGGGGGAAGTTGGGGATGAGTTTACCAACATGCACCGTCAATTTTCCGACCGAGAGTGGCAGCTATTTCAGGATGTACCTTGTGGGTATTATGAAAAGATAGTTTGGGAATACTTTGCGGCCTATCAAGCCAGACAAGATTCCAAGGGCTACACAGGGAACAAGGAGAAGTTCCCTAACTTGGATTCAGTTGTCGTTCGTGGCAAGAGAGTTTCTGTCACCCCAGCTTCCATCAACGCTATTTATTAAGGTCACCTAATTGAGCCTCCCCCTACACTCTTAGCTAGGCTGAATGCTGAGCCAAAGCCATATCGTGAAACAGCCCCCGTCATTGCTCAGGATGCCCCTATTTCGTCCACTATGGGAGGAGATATTCCAAGAAGGTCCTTGATCTTAGAATCTCGTCTTTGGTATGATCTTGTTCATAATTATTTCTTTCCTTCCCAAAATGATCAGAAAATAACCCAAGATGGGGCCATTTTAATTATGGCCATTATGACGGGGGAGCATGTAAATTTTTGGGAGTTGACATCTATGGTGATAAGGAGAAAATCTCATCGAGGAAATGATTCTTTCCCCTTCCCGGTGCTGATTACTAATATTTGTACTAAATCTATGTCCCCCCCCCTCAGTTGTGATAAGTTCACTCATGCTATTAGGACTATCGACCTTGATAAGAAAACATAATGCGACACCCCTTATTATAAGAGGTGAAGGACTGAGCAGTTGGGGGAAGTTGACATTGATAAGCTCGATGCTAGAGTAGATACTTCATCTCCTTCCCGAGCTACTTCAGAGGAATTTTTATGCACACATACCCCCACACCCTCTTTAACCAAAAGAGGCCTTCAAGACATGGTGGACAAAACTTATAGCCATGAGCAACAGCTGGCCAACCTAGCTACGAAGCTACCCAGTATGATAAACAAAGCTGTCAAGAATGCAGTGCAAGGGATAGTGGATAGTGTAACCACACTGTGCAATAGGGTGGACGCCATTGAAGGGGCAATCAAAATACTCCGGATAGATATTGACAAAGCTAAAGGTAAAGCTACGGTAGTAAAAGCATATTTAACCACCTTACCCCCACCTCATCACAGGCGTGGCCCCATGGATGACTTGTTGGATATACGCAAGCCTTGAGACCTCGTATTCCTCACAAATGCATCTCTAGACAAAGGCTTGGTCAATGGATCTGCCAACATATCTTGTGTAGAAACATATTTCACATTTACTGCCTTGCGTCTAACCATGTCTCTCGCATAGTTATACTTGATATCTATGTGTTTGGTTTTACAATGAAACTTAGGGTCCTTGGTAGAGGATATAGCAACCTCACCATCACAGTAGACTAACACTGATTCAGTATTTTCTGTGATATTCAATATGTGTTCCAAGAACTTTTTCAACCAAACAGCTTCTTCTGTTGCTGATGCGAGAGACACGTATTCGGCTTCCATCGTAGATAGTTATATACATGATTGTTTATACTACTCCATGATATGGCGCCATCACTGAGTAAGAAAATATATCCTGAGGTAGACTTTCTATCGTCTAGATCTCCTCCATGATCAGCATCACTGTATCCAACTAATCGCATATCTTTGTTGCCTTGGTAACAAAGTGCATAGTTAGATGTCCCTTTTGGATATCTCACGATTCTATATACTGCTTGCCAATGTGTTAAACCTGGGTCAGTTTGATATCACTTACCAAGCCAACTGCCTTACATATATCAGGTCTAGTACACACCATATCGTACATTAAACTTTCGACTGCACTCCTATACGAAACTCGGTTCATTCTTTATTTCTATTTAAGAGTCTTAGAACACATTTGATTGCTCAAAGATTGGAGTTTGCTAATAAGAGTGTCAACGGGGCTACTATTTTTCATATTAAATTGTTCAAGAACTTTTCTAATGTAATTCTCTTGAGAGAGATATAATAGTTTCCTTGGATGATCTCGTGAAATCTTAACTCCAAGAATATATGCAGCTTCACCCATATCTTTCATCTCGAATTGAGATGACAACCAAGACTTAATCTCGATTATGAACTCCATATCATATCCATCTATCAATATATCATGTACATACAATGTTAAAATTACAAGTTTATTTCTTGATATTTTGGTATAAATGCAATGATCTTCATCTATCATGTAAAACCATTAGATACAACAACATTTTGAAAACGTATATACCACTACCTTGAAGATTGTTTGAGCCCATAAATAGACTTCAAAAGTCTACAAACCTTTTGTTCGTAGCCCTTTTCAATGAAACATTCTGGTTGTTCCATATGAATTTCTTCATCTAATTCTCCATTGAGAAAGGCAGATTTTACATCCATCTGATGTAATTCAAGATCCAAGCTTGCAACTATAGCTAGAACCAGGCGAACAAAGGTAAATCGTACAGCAGGTGAGAAAGTCTCTTCGTAGTATATTACTTTCTGCTGTGTATACCCTTTCGCTACCAGTAGAGCTTTATATATGTCACGACCCGATTTCTCAAGTCATGATGGCACCTACAATCCCCCAGTAGGCGAACCAATTCCCGTAGCCCAGAACGGTTAGTAATGAGCTACTACCTAACCAAAACGCACCAGCAAGCAGAAATAAGCGAAAGCAAAACTCGAACATAAATACATAAAGGAAACTACACCAACCCCAAGACTTGGTATCAATAGTACAGAAGCTTCTAATAGGATACAAGTGCTAGTAGTAACAAAATACAACATAAATTGCCTCCGAAAGTACAAGGAGCAACAGTACAACAGATGAGATGTAGACAAGCCCCGACCGTCAGGCGCTCACCCTAGTCTCAAAGATCCAAAAGTTGCACGAGTCTCCAACGTGATCAATGACGAAAGCTTAGCTAATATCTGCACAAAAAAAGTGCAGAAGTGTAGAAGTGTAGTATGAGCACCAAAACCACGGGTACTCAGTAGGTATCATAGGACGACTGAGCGCATATAATATATAAAAGCAGTAAGTAACAGATAGCAAGAAAGCAGTCACTGAGGCAATAAGCAAAGAACAAGGAGCTAGCACAGATCATCCATAACCAAGAGCTTCAAGTAACACATGCTAGCATAGAGATACAATCACACAGAATCACTGGTGAAGGAAAGAAGAACGCACCTGGAGTCCTTGTACAACGATATAAGTAAGTAGAGAGAGAGTTGAGAAAAAGGCGGTATACCGGTAACCTCAAGTAAAAGGAAAAGACGGAGAGCAGTCTGACATACTCAAAATGGAATCAACAAGTATAAGGAAATCATAACACCGATCCAATCACATGATAGCATAACCAGGGAATCACCTCACAATTACCACCCTAGGATTAAATAACTAAACCACAATAACCGAGAGATACCACTCAGCTTCCCACAAGAATAGAACCAGAGTCTCACACTCTGCTCAGAAGGCCACACAAAAGTGCCTCAATAAGATAGGACTCCCTAGCCCTCACAATAATCAGATATCCCACAACTGAACATCATTAATCCTTCACTAACCGAGTGCCAAGACAAGCTTTAAATAAAGACAGGAGTAAATATAGTCTACCTACAGTCCCAACGGCCGCCCATACAACCGAGAAACACAATCAAGTGAAAGCAAACCCTCCGGCATCCCATACTACCGGAGCGTACACTGAACACACATCAAACAAGGGTGGAATCCAATGAATGATATGATATGATATGAAATAGAACCTCTATATGTACCTCTTCCGGTGCCAATCAGGCGCAGCAGGCAGGTTCCATGGAAGGACTCAGCCTGTATACCTCTACTCCACTGTATTCCCTTCCCTCTGGCGCATGCAGCCCGAAGCCCCAGGCCCGAAGTGGCAAGGTCCATGGAGGTCCCCGACCCCATACTAAAACTCAGTATCAAGCCATGTCATCCGGAAGCAAGTCCGGGATCAAGATAGAGACCCAGTCTCAAGTATGCATGCCCAGACCCCGTCTAGGACTAAAGTAGTAGAAAATGCCTCAAAAATCCCTCCAAGGGTGCCCGGGCGTAACCGGGTCTAAAACTTTAGTAAATCAAGTCTAGTGCTCCGCCCAGCAGAGACTAGTATCAGTAATAAAATCAAGTCTGGTGCTCTGCCCCGCAGAGACTAGTATCAATAATAAAATCAAGTCTGGTGCTCTGCCCCGCAGAGACTAGTATCGATAATAAAATCAAGTTTGGTGCTCTGCCCTGCAGAGACTAGTACCAATAATAAAATCAGTGCAAAAACATCCAAAAATCCCCTTTTCTATCAAAAATAGTACCAAAAACGGGCCCCCAGGGCCATGCAAATTTAGGAAAACTGTCAGTAGTGGCTCACAGCCAAAAATGTAGTAAAACATTCAGGGGAAAACCTTTTTCATGGATGATATGCTCGCACACAAATATAAAAGTAGCCCAACAGCTCACAACAATTCCTATCAGCCCTGCACAGGCCCAATAGCTACTCAACAGACATAACCAGCCTAAAGGGATAATCTCTATGTCCGGGACTCACGGACATTCCCAAATAGCCCACCATCTATGTTCCAGAGTCAATACAAGGCCACACAGGACCACAAAGGTAATATACATTACTACGCGAATACTACAAATAACGTATAAAATAGACGGACAAAAGGCGGACAAGGTCTGGGGTACCAACCTATAACAACCCATCCAAGGATGCTAATTAATGCAGTTATAGCCTATATACGCAGAGTCTAGATAGGGAAAAACCATAACCTACCTGTCATCCGATAACTAGCTGCGGGAACGGCATTGTCCAGACTCGAACAGCTCCAGGAAGCTCTGAATCACACAAAACAAATACTTTCAACTGAAGGCCCAAAGGCGTCTCTATGAAGCCTGACCAACCAAGGTAATGGAACAATTGCTAGAATAGACAAGGATCCAAGAACGAGCCATAGCCAATTGATAAGGTGTTAATCTCACACTCGCGACCAGCCAAATCCAAAGCATAAAAATGAGGCCAATAACAATAACGAATGGCAGATAAATCCAACAACAATACGTTAACCACATCTCCAAGGAGCGATGAGCTCCCGAGGCACTATTTCAAGGCATACTTCACGACTGTCCAATCCAATCACTATCGTATGTGATCCCAGAAAGAATCACACAATTTCCCAATCCCTCCAACACCATACCATAACTAGAATACCACAACAATAACCAAACATAACAAGATAAAGGGGCTGTCCAAAGCCACAAATCCAAAATACCACTTCGGGGCTCAGAAATCCATAAACCAATACTAGAACATATAATAACGAAGGAGGGTCATAGGGGAGAGATTTCCTTGACAAAAATATTCAATATCCCAAGATTAACAACCTGCCTCCTTGCACAAACAACAAATAGATCCAAAATCAACATGGAACTACTACAAGATATCGGCAACAACAACTTTTCATAACTAGAAGCTTAAAATCTTGATCCAACAAATAGATAAGTATACGGGATCCATACCTCACCAAAATAACTCCATAGCTACTTCCAAATACTCAGAAAACACCTGCTAGCTCGCTGCATCCACACCCACGAAGATACGCCATGAAATCGATGGGACAAACTACACCAAAATGACGAGCTTGCGACGTAGAGCAATTTCCGTTAAACTTCCGAATTGAAAGGATCAAAGTCCATGGATTATTTATGAACTCTCCCTCTAATTTTCTAAGAATTTTGGGTGAAAAAATGAGTTAAAACGAAGGAGAAATCAGCTTTTATAAGCTGAACCGACTTAGGATGTATGCTCCACCTTGACGTGTCTGCTTGTGCAGTCTTACAAAAATGTGAATATCTGTATATTCTGAAGTCATATGGATGAACGGTTTAGTGATTTAGAAACTAGACTCGTAGACTTCGATTTGGTATATTGGGGGCCCACTAACTCTTTATAGATAGGGAGAAACACCCCAAGACATTTAACCCAAATTTGAAGAGAATTCCTTAAAGGAATTTACAATAACTTTTTCCGACTTTTGTTTCGCAACTTGCTTGACTTCAAAACTCATCATACGACCATTTTGTGATTATAATACCTCATAACACATCCTTCTTAGTATATTAGACTCTATTAGTCTTACCCCAAAGGTACAGGTTTCTTTAAACCTTCCAAACGGACGAGGTGTTACACGAGGCATTTCTTTAACTCAAACTTTCGAGTAAGGAATTCCTTTAACCTAGAACCTTGGTTTAATTCTTTGATATTACCAAGAATGTTGTCGGAAGTCAACGATTTCCAAATTTGAAGCTCTAAAATGATGAACGGCTATACATACCAAATAAATGGCCCGGGCACCGAACTACCGATCCTGACAAGCTATAAATGACTTGGGCCGCTACAAGTAAGATCTAATGGTACAAGAAAGGCTAAAATGTGTAAATGACCGGAAGGGTCATTACATCATCCACTACTAAAAAGACTTTCGTCCCTGAAAGTCAGGAAGGAAGAAAATACCTGAGATTTAAGAATAGCGGATACAAGGCCCATTCTACTCTCTCGGACAAACCGGGTAATCTCCGCGACCGGACAGCAGCCAATATAACAGAACCAAAGAAAGCAACCAAGCCTTAATTTCTTAATAGCCAAGCTAGATTTCAACCTCTAAAGATCTGCCAACCCATACTGAACCTCGAGAATCTTAACCAAAAAGCACCTACACAACACCGAAACCAGAGCACCAAGGTTATCAACACACAAAACACGAATCCTTAAAACCATACCAAGTTTACCAGAAAATCCATCAACCCAAAACTCTAACTCATGAACCCGCTGTTCCGCAAAAGCCCCTTTTTTATTCTGAACTGAATCCTTTAGCACCACAAAAAGGAATCTGCATACAAGATGAACACTCAAACCAACCTCGAAGCATCAACTGACACACCAGAGATCCATAGTTCCTGCTTATACTTTACCACGAACGAAGTCACCCATTGTACAAATGCGTTTTAAGCAAAGATATAGGCTATTAGCCTTTGCCATCCAAGATAACAACCCGTAGCATATCATTGAAACTAAAGTTACCTGCCTTGACTGACCACCAACCAACGAACAAACATTTTTTCTAACATCAAATTCGCTAACTGAACCGTGCCAGGTCTGAATTAGCTGAAAGTGAATGAACCAGGGCAGTCTGCCCAAAAGATCCAAACTAAAACCACGATCCTGCAAGAAGTGTGGTAAACCTACCACGA
This sequence comes from Jaltomata sinuosa, assembly GCA_003996215.1. Taxonomy (NCBI): domain Eukaryota; kingdom Viridiplantae; phylum Streptophyta; class Magnoliopsida; order Solanales; family Solanaceae; genus Jaltomata; species Jaltomata sinuosa. The sequence goes on from QJPP01007219.1 coordinate 839,130, forward strand.
AGTCTGTAACCATGAGCCAAGATCCCAACTCTAGAAAACACTACTGCCACTCTGAACACTCGAATACCATTTGAATGTGAAATTGCCTTATGAATCTCACCTTAGGAAGAAGTCCACCATGCCATAAATATCAAGTCCAAATTCCCCGAAGGCAAAGGAAAAAGGTGCCTGGGGTTCAAAGTTACCATCTAGCCATAGAAAGTTTTGCATATACTTTCAACTCATTCCTTTGACTCGAATCAACCGCTCTACTGGTTCTGCAAACAACCAACCACTTTGAAGCATATATCATAATGAACTTCTCGTCCATACTGGCCGAGTGTAACCAACACTAGAACCCCACATAAACAATAACTCCGGAGGAATTAATTAAACAAGCTTTCAAATCCTGGGCAAACGAATGGCTATTATCAGTCTCTACATATCATCAGAGCTCAAAATAGCCTCTCTAGTCTTAACCCGCACAAGCTGACCACATAAAGTATAAACTACTGCTGAAGCTCAAACTTACGTCGCTGAGTCTGTCCAACCATGGTAGAAGAACCTCGTACTAACTAGAACACTGCTGAAATCTAGAATATCTCGCCTCTTGCAGAGGTTAGCCAAGGACTAGGTGTCCAAGGTCAATAGCCGCATCTGCAACTGAAGTAAAGAAACTAAGTTGCCCGCACCCACTGCCTCCTGACACTAGGATGCTGAAACCAAATAGAAACTGCCACGAACCATCTGATGTAACCTGCCAAGCCATGATTCTGAATCCCAACTTTCAAAACTACCAACCAAAGCCTTGGTCGAACCAGTATGCTGCCAATGAACCTGTAAGAACCCAAGCCAACTAGGCCTGAATATGCAAATTGCCAACACCGCAGTTGCTACTGAAACAAAACCAATCGATGAAAAACCCACGACAATGTGTAGACGGCTGAATCGAATCACCGACACATAATCCCAAAACAAACCTTCATCGCCACCTCAGGCAACTACGAGGACACATAAACATAAACAAAGCGTCATCTCCCTTCTTTTTCAACTAAACAAAAATCCTTCCTTAGCACATATTAAACATTACAAATCCTTTCTCGAATAAGAACTTGAAGCCATTACCTTACTACTCATAGCTACACGTCAAATTCAATAAGGCATGAGAAGAATGGGCCGGATGCCCAACTCACCCGAAATGCTTACAAATACAACCTAACCACGAGGTTACGATCAACACTTAGTCGGAAGTGCTTAAAGTCAAGACCCAATCACGATGCCAACATCAAGAGCTCATCGAAAGAACTACGATCAAGATTCATTCCAACTGGAGCTAGGGATACAACAAAACACCCAACGGACCAGGAAGTGGAGGAGAATATGGGAACAACCCACATACCTACCAACCTCCTAAACTAATCAACAAAGAGGGTCGACTCTAGACACTCGGGAGACCAAACCAATCTATGCACACTATCATAACCAATATCTCCCAACTGAAGCAAAATCTTAACTCCATCCCAACTACCGGTAATACACCGAACCATCACACGGATCTCTAGCCAGGCTAGATAACGGCCTAGGCAACAACCATCTAAGACCGCTCAACAAGGGAAACCCAACCAAAAGTCCAGAATCACAATGAAACAGGGGTAACCCGACTAGAAACAGAATAACAAGAACTACCCACGAGCTACAACTCAGGGAAAACACCTCTCAAGGCTAACTTACCCCCATCCACTACTAAAGAATAAACTACCAATAAAATAACATATCGGTACTACAATTCGGGTAGCCAAACAACTTAAACAAATAGCAGGTAGGTATTTAAGAAAATAAACGACCGAAGGGATAGAATCGCAATGCGAGCAGGACTATCACAAGTCGAAGGTAGCAAAAGCCTAACCTGGAGCAACGATATCAGGAACCTCTACCTCTGGCCCACCAAGAGGAGTATCAAGCTGATGGGATATAACTCTGGACTGAGTAGTCAAAACTAAAGGCCTAACCGGCCCTCACCGGGGACAATATCTATAAAGGTAACCAATCTCTCCACAATGACAACAACCAGGCTGTCTGGGATACACAATTTTGGGGCAATTCCTAGCAAACTGCCCATGCTCACCACACCAAAAACAGCCTATACCAGATGAAATCTGATGGGAAAATCTCACCTCGTACTCCAATACCAACAGACAACCCTGCTGAAGAACTACAAGCTCAACTATAACTGAAGCACCACTCACAAAACCAGGTACTGAAACACTTATTGGAGGACTCAGAGTCCTAGCCACGATGTCCTGAAGCACTGAGGTCGCTATAAATCCAGTCGGAGGTTGGAATGACCCCACACCCCCTATCTAGTGCAGTAAACCCTCACTCTGGAGTCCTGGCGCTAGTGGAAGCACTGAAGCAACAGGCACAGAAGCCTCGACACCAACCGCTATCGCATTCGTCTGAGGAATTCAAGAATGAATGAACAACCGAAGTTTAAAAGTCAATAGAGCTAGGAACGCACGATGAGGAGCCAAGAAGATGAAATATTTCCTAACAATGCCCTGTAGCCTCCCGCAGATAGGATACGGACATCATTGTACCAATCCACGATACTCTACTTAGACACTTGCTTCTGTACCATGACACCGGTGAACCTAAAGCTCTGATACCAAGCTGTCACGACCCGATTTCTCAAGTCATGATGGAACCTACAATCCCCAGTAGGCGAACCAATTCCCGTAGCCCAGAACGGTTAGTAATGGGCTACTACCTAACCAAAACGCACCAGCAAGCAGAAATAAGCGAAAGCAAAACTTGAATATAAATACATAAAGGAAACTACACCAACCTCAAGACTTGGTATCAATAGTACAGAAGCTTCTAATAGGATACAAGTGCTAGTAGTAACAAAATACAACATAAATTGCCTCCAAAAGTACAAGGAGCAATAATACAATAGATGAGATGTAGACAAGCCCCGACCGTCAGGCGCTCACCCTAGTCTCAAAGATCCAAAAGCTGCACGAGTCTCCAACGTGATCAATGACGAAAGCTCAGCTAATATCTGCACAAAAAAAGTGCAGAAGTATAGTATAGGCACCAAAACAACAGGTACTCAGTAGGTATCATAGGCCGACTGAGCGCATATAAGATATAAACGCAGTAAGTAACAGATAGCAAGAAAGCAGTCACTGAGGCAATAAGCAAGGAACAAGGAGCTAGCACAGATCATCCATAACCAAGAGCTTCAAGTAACACATGCTAGCATAGAGATACAATCACACAAAATCACTAGTGAAGGAAAGAAGAACGCACCTGGAGTCCTTGTACAATGATATAAGTAAGTAGAGAGAGAGTTGAGAAAAAGGCGGTATACCGGTAACCTCAAGTAAAAGGAAAAGATGGAGAGCAGTCTAACATACTCAAAATGGAATCAACAAGTATAAGGAAATCATAACACCGATCCAATCACATGATAGCATAACCAGGGAATCACCTCACAATTACCACCCTAGGATGAAATAACTAAACCACAATAACCAAGAGATACCACTGAGCTTCCCACAAGAATAGAACCAGAGTCTCACACTCTGCTTAGAAGGCCACACAAAAGTGCCTCAATAAGATAGGACTCCCTAGCCCTCACAATAATCAGATATCCCACAACTGAACATCATTAATCCTTCACTAACTGAGTGCCAAGACAAGCTTTAAATAAACACAAGAGTAAATATAGTCTACCTACAGTCCCAAGCCCGGAGCGGCAAGGTCCATGGATGTCCCCGACCCCATACTAAAACTCAGTATCAAGACATGTCATTCGGAAGCAAGTCCGGGATCAAGATAGAGACCCAGTCTCAAGTATGCATGCCTAGACCCCGTCTAGGACTAAAGTAGTAGAAAATGCCTCAAAAACCCCTCCAAGGGTGCCCGGGCGTAATCGGGTCTAAAAGTGTAGTAAATCAAGTCTAGTGCTCCCCCCCGCAGAGGCTAGTATCAGTAATAAAATCAAGTCTGGTGCTCTGCCCCGCAGAGACTAATATCAGTAATAAAATCAAGTCTGGTGCTCTGCCCCACAGAGACTAGTACCAGTAATAAAATCAGTGCAAAAACATCCAAAAATCCCCTTTTCTATCAACAATAGTACCAAAAAGGGGCCCCCAGGGCCATGCAAATTTAGGAAAACTGTCAGTAGTGGCTCACAGCCAAAAATGTAGTAAAACATGCAGGGGAAAACCTTTTTCATGGATGATATGCTCGCACACAAATATAAAAGTAGCCCAACGGTTCACAACAATTCCTATCAACCCTACACAGGCCCAATAGCTACTAAGCAGACAGAACCAGCCTAAAAGGATAATCTTTATGTTCGGGACTCACGGACATTCCCAAATAGCCCACCATCTATGTTTCAGAGTCAATACAAGGCCACACAAGACTACAAAGGTAATATACATTACTACGCGAATACTACAAACAACGTATGAAATAGACGGATGAAAGGCGAACAAGGTCTGGGGTACCAACCTATAACAACCCATCCAAGGATGCTAATTAATGCAGTTATAGCCTATATACGCAGAGTCTAGATAGGGAAAAACCATAACCTACCTGTCATCCGATGACTAGCTGCGGGAACGACATCGTCCAGACTCGAACAGCTCCAGGAAGCTCTGAATCACACAAAACAAATACTTTCAACTGAAGCCCCAAAGGCGTCTCTATGAAGCCTGACCAACCAAGGTAATGGAACAATTGCTAGAATCGACAAGGCTGCAAGAAAGAGCCATAGCCAATTGATAAGGTGTTAATGTCACACTCGCGACCAGCCAACTCCAAACCATAAATATGAGGCCAATAACAATAACAAATGGCAGCTAAATCCAACAACAATACGTTAACCACATCTCCAAGGAGCGACGAGCTCCCGAGGCACTATTTCAAGGCATACTTCACATTTGTCCAATCCAATCACTATCGTATGTGATCCCAAAAAGAATCACACAATTTTCCAATCCCTCCAGCACCTTACCATAACCAGAACACCACAACAATAACCAAACATAACAAGATAAAGGGGCTGTCCAAAGCCACAAATCAAAAATACTACTTCGGGGCTCAGAAATCCATAAAACAATACTAGAACATATAATAACGAAGGAGGGTCGTAGGGGAGAGATTTCCTTGACAAAAATATTCAATATCCCAAGATTAACAACCTGACTCCTTGCAGCAACAACAAACAGATCCAAAATCAACAAGGAACTACCACAAGATATCGGCAACAACAACTTTTCATAACTAGAAGCTTAAAATCTTGATCCAACAAATATATAAGTATACGGGATCCATACCTCACCAAAATAACTCCATAGCTACTGAAAAATACTCAGAAAACACCTGCTAGCTCGCTGAATCCACACCCACAAAAATACGCTATGAAATCGACGGGACAAACTATACCAAATTGACGAGCTCGCGACGTAGAGCAACTTTCGTTAAACTTCCGAATTGAAAGGATCAAAGTCCATGGATTATTTATGAACTCTCCCTCTGATTTTATAAGAATTTTGGGTGAAAAAATGAGTTAAAACGAAGGAGAAATCAGCTTTTATAAGCTGAACCGACTTAGGATGTAGGCCCCACCTTGAAGTGTCTGCTTGCGCAGTCTTTCAAAAATGTGAATATCTCACTATTCTGAAGTCATATGGATGAACGGTTTAGTGTATTGGAAACTAGAATTATAGATCTTCGATTTGGTATATTGGGGGCCCACTAAATCTTTATAGATAGGGAGAAACACCCCAAGAAATTTAACCCAAATTTGAAGAGAATTCCTTAAAGGAATTTACAATAACTTTTTCCGACTTTTGTTTCGCAACTTGCTTGACTTCAAAACTCATCATACGACCATTTTGCGATTATAATACCTCATAACACATCCTTCTTAGTATATTAGACTCTATTAGTCTTACCCCAAAGGTACGAGTTTCTTTAAACCTTCCAAACGGGCGAGGTGTTACACGAGGCATTTCTTTAACTCGAACTTTTGAGTAAGGAATTCCTTTGACCTAGAACCTTGGTTTAATTCTTTGATATTAACAAGAATGTTGTCAGAAGTCAACGATTTCCAAAGTTGAAGCTCTAAAATGATGAATAACCATACAGACCAAACAAACGGCCCGGGCACCGAACTACCGGTCCCGACAAGCCATAAATGATTTGGGCCGCTACAAGTAAGCTCTAATGGTACAAGAAAGGCAAAAATGTGTAAATGACCGGAAGGGTCATTACAATATCTCTCAACTGTGCCATCAACCTTAAGCTTGATTTTGAGAACCCATTTGCTCCCAATTGCTTTGCGTCCCTCAGGGAGGTCAACTAGTTCCCAGACTTTTTTGACTTTCATAGATTCCAATTCATCTTCCATTGCTTTTGTCCATTTATCCTTAGAAGGGCATGAGAGATCCTCCTTCATATTTTTAGGCTCGTTTTCATCTTGTAGGAGCATCATAAATAGTTCACCACCTTCAATATCAAATCATCGGCGAGGAGTCTTTTTATGAGAACCACATCTATTTTGTGATTCGTCATTGCTCCCATTTGGATCAATGTTACTCCCACTTGGATCAAGAACATTTATCCTACTCCTATTTGGAACAAGATCGATGACCATATCGCTCCCACTCGGAACAAGATTCAGTTGGTCAGTCTCATTAAGTGTAGAAGAATTACTTTCATTCGCATCTGATGATGAAAGAGGTATTAATTCATCATCTGCTAAAATACTCCCACTCGAATAAAGTGATATTTTTATGTCATGATTCCTTATCTCTAACAGGGACAGGTCTTGACCTATCTCTCCCCTTTTGGGAAACTCATTCTCTAAGAATGTGACATCTCGTGATGCAAATTCATTTACACTTCCATTGTTTTGCTCGCCTATAAACACATAACCTTTAGAGGTTTCTGAGTACCTTATAAAGATACTTTTCTTTCCTCTTGGACCCAATTTACCATACTTGTGAGAGGAATCATATGTATAGGCAGCACAACCCCAAGGTTTTAGTACACTCAGGTTAGGATGTCTTCCAGTCCATAACTCATATGGAGTGGTTGCAACTGATTTTGTAGGCACTCTGTTAAGTACATAGGTGGCAGTAAGCAAAGCATCACCCAAAAAATTGATTGGAAGGCTGGCTTGTGCCATCATAGACTTAACCATCTCAAGGAACGTTCTATTTCTTCTCTCCGCAACACCATTTTGTTGTGGAGTATTTGGAATAGTCAACTGATGAACTATTCCCTTTTTATCACATAACCCATTAAATTGAGCAGATAAGTATTCTCGACCACGATCAGTTCGAAGAGCTTTTATCTTCTTGTCAAATTGATTTTTCACTAAGCTCATATAGCTTTTGAAACAACTTATTGCTTCTGGGAATCGAACCCGCATCGTTAGCTTGGAAGGCTAGGGGTTATAGTCGACGTCGATTGTGAGAAGTTAAATAGACATAACTAAAACAGGTGAAATCATTGATAAATATAATGAAAAAACTTGCTCCATGCTTGGCCCTAACATTCATAGGACCACATATGTCTGAATGGACTAATTGCAAAGGATATTTGGCTCTAGTCACTTTACCGAAAGGTTTCCTTGCAGATTTTCCAGCTAGACAATTTTTACAAGTGGACAATTCCACATGTGCAATACCGGTAAGCACACTTTGTTTTGCTAGCCGTTGCATTCTCTGTTGGCCAATTGGCCAAGTCTAGCATGCCGTATATTTACATCACAATCGTATTTATTTGAAGAAGCAAACATTGAAAAACTGATATTATTATTAAATGAATTAAAATTCAAATCCATAATAAATAAACCTCCAGTCAAATAATCAGAACCAAATAAAGTTGATCCAAAAGTCAACTTATTGAAATTATCATGAAAGAATAAATCATATCCTAACTTAAGCAAAACATTGTCTGAAATAATATTTCGGCGAATCTTTGGTGCATAGAGGACATCATGTAGCATCAGGTTTCGACCTTCACGCATGTTCATCTTGCATGTGCCGATTCCCTCAATATTAAATCTATTGTTGTTGCCCACATATACCTACTTTTCTCCACGTGAAACTCGTCAAAATTCAACAAAGGCAGTACATTCCCATGCTATGTGGTCTGTTGCTCCTGAGTCTACAATCCACAAAGTATTAGATTCAAATAGTAAAACAGAACTAGAAACACAAAGTTCACTAATTCGATGAAATACCTTTTTTGAAGGTTCAGAGCAATCTCTGGCATAGTGGCCCTTCTTGCCACAATTAAAGCATTTCACTTTTGCAACATTGATATATTTAGGAATTTTCTTGCCTTTTTCAATCTTTGTTTTCTTAGCAGGATGAGTTGGATGAGGATGAGATGACCCTCTCTTCTTTTTCCAGTTCTTTCATTTTGGATCACTTTTGAATTTAGAGATTGCTGCCATGTGCAACTCAGCTATTGCCTCTGCAGATTTAAGCCATTTTTCCTCTAACTCAAGATGCCTCCAGACTTGTGATCAGTTGATTATGGGTCAAATGCATTTTCATATGATCCTAAGAACTAGGTAAAGAGTGTATTACTGCTTGGATATGTTGTTCGTCAGTCAACACATGACTGGCATCTTTCAACTCTCCGATCATATTTGTCATTTGCCTCAGATATGTTTTCATTGAACGTTCTGGGCGTTTCTTGTATGAGTCAAATTTGATCGTGAGACATTTTATCTTTGCAGTGGAACAAGTACCAAACCTGTTCTTCAAAGCATTCCAAAGTTCCATAGCCCTTTGGTGATCCTTGAACTCTCTTAGGATGTCATCATCCAAGGTGCTTAGCAACGATATGCAAGCAATGGAGTCCTTTTTCTTCCAAGCATAATAGACTTCACGGTCACGCCAATGTTGAGCCGTGTTGCCATATTCAGGCTCATTTAGCACATGATTAATGGCCTCAAGAGCCTCTTCCTCTTCTAGCACATATTGAACTTTCAAGCTCCAAGTTTCATAATTGTCACCATTGAGTTTCAACCCTTTGTTGAGCTCAGCAACAATATTTTTCGAAGCAGCAGTCATTCTTTAACAAAATAAAAAATGCAATGAGAATCATAAAAAAATATACAATGCAAGGTTCGATGTTCAATATTCATACATATTGTGACACTATGCACCAATTGATTAGGATAATAAACACATATATTAATTATGAAGTCGAGAGTTCACTATGTTCCCACTCATCATCCAATAATTAAAATATTATGAAGATTAACATATTCAATTACTTAGCTAAGTATTTTCTTCATATTTAGGACAACATATTTATCCATTATGATTTTGTGATCCCATATGAATCATTAGTTAAACAAATTAACTATCATAAGCATGCCAATAACAAATAATGTCCAACTAATAAACTAAATCACATGATTGAAAAGTTTTCATGAAAGTCTTAATGTTACTTATTAACATATTATTCAATTCAAACTAAATAATGTTAAACTAATTAACATTATTTCATGCCAAATTGATTTAAAAAGAATGTTAAACTAATTAACATCATTGCATGCATTTTGAACATGTCAAAAAAAAATTATTTATATCAAACAACTTAACATTTTAAGCATGCTTTTTAATCAAAACAATAAATAAACATAATGTTAAACTAATTAACATTCCTTGCATGTTGAATACATAAGTATAAAATTTAATGTTAAACAAATTAACATTTTAAATAGCTAAACAGAATAACAATAATTTTAATGTTAAACTAATTAACATTCATGCAAACATGCTCAACAAAATAATAAATATTAAGCAATTGGGATAATAAATTAATTGTGACTATTCTAAATATAAATACTAAATTTATATTTCAAAAATTAAGTCCATATGACTTAAATTTTATAGTTTAATTTTTTTTTTTGTCAGGCCATTTGTCCAAAAAAAATTAAATAAAGCTTGTAAAAGTGGGCCTTTAACCCAAATTTTAAATTCTGTCAAGAAAAATAATTTATTGGTTGTTGGGCCTTTAGCCCAACTCTTCAAAAGAAAAGTGGCAGCCTTTTTTTCTGAAAGTACAAAAGCCCATGTGGCTCTAAACAAATAAAATTCAGTAAATTGACAAATAAAGTGCCTATGTAGCCCATGCTCATTGAAAAAAAACCTTATGTTCCTTTTGTTACTGCTGCCACCATCTAAAAAAACACACACCAACTTCTTCTTCTTTTTTCTTCTTTGTTTTCGTGGCTGCCATTTTTGGAGCACTAAGCTCCTGATTTTTTATTTATTTATTTTTCTTCAGAAAACAAAGAAAAATAATGTGATAAATAACATATTTTCTCTTTTGTTCTTCCTCTGTGCTCTTTTGTCGAATCATTAATGAAAAAAAAACCTTTTTCTTTTTCTCTTATTTCAGATCTGTTAAAAAAAATTTCGTACAGATCTGTTTCGTTCATAATGAAAAACGAAAAAAACTTATTTTTTTGTTTTCAAATCTGTTCTAGGAAAAAAATGTTTTCAGATCTGTTAAAAAAATTTCCGTACAGATCTATTTCGTTCATAACGAAAAACGAAAAAAAGCTTATTTAAAAAATTTGGATTACAAAAAAATTAATTACTGATTCAAGAACTTTTTCTAAATCAGTGTCTAAAAAATAGAAACATAATTCTATATTTACACACCAAAAAACCAACCTATGGCTCATGATACCAATGAAGGAATATATGAATCACATCAATCTAAACTAAATAGATAATATGTGTAAACCATAATACGAGAACTTACTTGTTATTCGCGTAGCGGAAGCGAAAGCGTAGGATGAACCACAGTTAAAATTACCGGTCGTTGATGGCTGTCACGGTGTGTCAGAGCAACCCCTATACCATAGCCTAAACCCTAACTGAATGGGAGAAAAATAAAGCGTAGGATGATTGTAATATTTTCTATATATCTAATAATACACCATATGTGTTTATATAGAAAAATTAATTAGAGTTTATTAATTACCCTAATGAGCCTTAAGACACCCCTTATGGATGGACCCGAATTTCCTACACTCTCTAACTCTGAGGGACTAATATATTTTTCAAAAGAAGAGAATAAAAGACTAATGGGTAGAAACAAAAATCACAAGTGGTTGGTTTGTTTTGAGGACGTACTAAGCTCTTTAAATAGGAAGAGGATAATATCTCTTTGTAGCTAGAATACTTGAGTCAAGTCTTCTCTTTCATAGACATAATTCTAACTAATACTACTACTATAGTAAGTAGTGAACATTCTAAGTCCACAAACAGAGGCCCCCTACTACGGGCTAAAAAACACATGCTAACAGCACTAAAACAGGTGAATAAAGTGAATAATAGGAAGCAACAAACAATTTTCAATTACTACAACATGAACCCCATGAAAATATGAAAAATATTCAAACATCTAAGAAAGAACATATGATAGTACCTCTACAAGATAGGAGGATATACTAACGATTGCAATAATGTTCATCAGCAATAAGCACCTAGCTGCAAGCTCTCTACATCAATTGCAATATCATCCTCGTCAGAATTATCCGCCACTTTTGGCATTTTTTGGTAAGAATAAACTTTGATATCTCCCAATTACTCATCCTCCAATGCTGAACGTTGATTCAGACACAACAATACTAATAGGTATACTTAAAACATCTCTGGACATCAGTGATAACTCAGGGTATCTATTCATGTTATCTTTCCAAAACTTGAATACATCTAGATTTGCTTTTCCTTGTGGTCATGTCACGCCCCGAGGTTATCCCCTAGACGTAACAGGGGACTCGAGACCATAAGGATCCCAAGCTAACCCTTGTTCATAGCATTCTCAAGCATAACAAAGAAATAATACATAGCGGAAACATCAACGTAAATCCAAATCGGAAGACATATCATAAATATAGAGTCGAATAGGAACTACAACTCAGAAATCATCTCATAAGGTCTATGTCTGAAAAGCCTCTAATACTATCATAGAGAGTTATTGGGACAACACCCCCAACTAACTCGAACATCTGAAAATAAAGAAGACATAAAACTGAGGTGGAGCCTAGCCCTCAGACTATGAGAACTCACCAATAGCTAGGTATGAGTGTCCGGATCTCTAGCCACGGATCTGAGTAGGAACACCTGAGTTTGCATCATAAAAGGATGCAGCGCAATATGTGTTAGTACTATGGAATGTACTAAGTATGTGAGAAATGCATAAGTCATGACAAAGTATACTGAAAACATGCTTAAAACTGATATCATGCGTAACTTGTGGTAAAACATGTTTAACTTATCCTTGAAGCTGAAGTCATGTGGTAGTAGTAAAATCTGTAATGTAATGACTCAATGTAATATCATATGCTAAAAACATAATCATAAGTAGTAAGTCTGAAATCTGAAAGCAAAGAGTCAATACATTTTTAAAGCATAAATTATTTCTGTGGGAGGTTCTCTAACCGACATAGACCATGTGAACTACATGGAATCCGATGTATCTGCCCCATCAAAAGGACCCAATATTCCTTGCCAGGATATAGACGCATTACTTTGGCATGATAACTAAAACTGATGCCCAATAGAGGGGACTTAAGACCTACAGGGGCACATAGTTCTGGGACCTTTTTGGGTACTCTCACCCTGTCCAACTTGGTGCTAATACTACTCCCAAAACATATACATATAGCTCATATAATACTTGGGCATATCTGATGACAACTCTGTTTGAAAAGAATAAGAGTACATCTGATACCATGCAATTCACTTAGCTTAGGTGGACATATCTAGATGCCAAACCTTTCTTGAAACATAGGGACATATTTGATGTCCAAAACTGTTGGAAAAGCATAAGGACATATCTAATTTCATGCAATTCAAAAGTCATGAATCTTAAAGCTTTGTAAGACCATAATTCAAAATATACTTTTCTTGCTAAATTCATACTTAGAGAATTTGTCATGCAATTTTATAAGTACATAAAGGCCACGATGTCTAATCATGCCAACTTTCTCTTGAAAACATGTAAATTCATAGTTTCATGCTAGAAATCAATATTTATGCTAGGGCTTTTAAAATCAATGAGAGAATCACAATCAAATCATGAGTAATCAAGAGAAAACCATGAATTTAAACATAGAAACTGATTTCATAAACTCTCCCCAATTTTAGATCAAAACCCTAATTTCATAACTTCATAATTCAAATTAAGGCTTGGGGATTTTAGGCACAAGGGTAAAAGGAACCCATTGTTAGAGACTCACATACTTTGGATGAAGATTACCTATTTCAATGGAAAAGATTTAAAGACTTGACTTGGAGCTTGGAGACTTGAGTTTGAAAGCAATTTTCCTCTTTAAGGGAAGAATGATGAACTTCAGAGGGACTTAGGGTAAAATGGGTGAAAACCCTTCTAAAAGTAGTCAAAATGACTTCACTTAATACATAATAGGGTGGGAAATGACCAAAATACCTCTAGGAATTAATTGGGAAAAAGCTGGAAAATGGTCAACTTACAATGACCATGACTCAGTCTACGAGTCGTGGTTTGGATGACGAATCATCGTCTGGAGTCGTAGAACTCAGGCTGAAAATTCGAGTTGCAACATCACTTCTACGGACATGAATCACGACCCATAGAATGGATCACGGTTCGTGGAAAGGGTTCGTGGTTCTTGGGTGAAGTTTCATGTATCTGAATGGTTTCCACGAGTTGGTTTCACGACCCGTGGAAGCTTCCACGACTCGTGGAACCTTCTCGTGGTTTTCAGGCCACTTTTAAGCTTCAGGACAGTTTCCACGAGTTGATTTCACGACCCGTGGAAACTTTCACGACTCGTGGAACCTTCTCATGGTTTTCAGGTAAAAAACTGATTTCCACGAGTTGGTTTCACGACTCGTGGAAACTTCCACGACTCGTGGAACCTTCTCGTGGTTGATGTATGTCATTTTGACAGACATACACCCTTTAGTAAAACACTGATAACTTTTTACTCTGAACTTATATTAAGGCACGGTTGGTGGAGTTGGAAAGAAGATTCAAATACCTTTAATTTGGTGGGTACTTTTCCACCTAAATCTTTATATTCTAGGAGTTATGATTGTTTGAATTTGACTCTTGAAAAATCTTACACTAAAACTCAATCGGTAAGGAAGCTTTCAACTCCACTTTGAGCTAGAGGTTCTTTATGACCCTAATTCATTTCTAATACACCTTTAAAACTTCAAAATAAGTCTTATTACTTAGATACATAGAAATATATCTAGTTTGGGATTAACAACACAAGAAGAATGATTCAGAATTGGCTTAGAATTTCTGGGGTGTTACAATATCTCCCCCTTGGGATTATTCGTCCTCGAATGAAGACTTCTAAGTTGAGAGTGGAGGGGGAAAGGGTTGCAATCCCATCAACTGAGTTTTAAAAGCTAAAGTATTTACATGATAACTGATCTCCAACTGAATTATAAATTGAGCTGAATTCATGAGGCATGTAAGCATACTGAGGGTATGAGAACAACTGATGGTGTATGAAATAGAATGGCTATCATGATAATTGATTTGGATTAAGAGTACTGTCTCAGCTAAAACTCATAAGGAAGGAGCATTCTTAGAAATCATAGATAACTGAAAAGGACGACAAATTGAGAGGGGTAACTATACGAGGAAACCATTCTCTTTTAAACTGAACTTACTACCTTGGACTAAACTGAATGTAGGGCCTTCTAACCTTAGGAATGATTATCGATAGGTCTGATATGAGGAGTCTAGTATTCTTGCAAGCTGAAGTTACTGGACCTAAGATATGGGTACCCTGGTCTAGGAGTAAGAAAAGTCTATTCTGGCCTTAATTACTACGGTTGACAAATCTTATGATTAGAAACACCTTTCAACTACACTAACCCCTCTGAATACTAAGGTCTGAGTCTAACTACCTACTTTCACTATGTTCAAGCCTATCTTGACTAAATCTCTTACATACAGAGTTACCTCCCAAGAGTGATATCTCTCCTTATCACGAAAATCAATTAAGCCTGAGCTCTAATCAATGGGTCACTAGGAACACACACCAAAAGCCCACATGTATTTCATCACAACTTTTAAGCCTATCACTATGATCACCCTATGGTCTATATCTCATACTATCCAAGACTTCCCCTCTCTTCCTAGCACATCTAGGAGTTGTAACTTGAAGAACTTCTACAAAGGGACATACCAAAATTCCTCATCTAACTATTCTTCCACGCTTACAACCTACTACTTCCCATCTAGGATACTACTTAGCTTTCTCTACTAACAGCTATGACAACACAAGCCAAGATTACTGAGATAATAGAGTGGGAGCATGAGCATCATGAATGAAGGAATACTGGTCGATCTTGACTTATACTTAGTTTGATCTATCCACTCAAGGTGGTGTTTGAGAAGTCAAGTGATAAGGGCATGAGTGTCTCACATCCTAGACACACAAAGCATGGTTAGAGTAAGGAAATCACAAGCATGAATTATTAGAGAAATCTGGTATGAGCATATACATGATGTAGCCTAATTTCATTAGCTATTAAGGCGTATCTTGAGAATCGAGTATAGATACTGAGCATAGTGTGAGACACGAGCTTTCATAAATGACAAGTATCATCACGTAAAGCTGGAATTCGTAGAATCATAGAGTAAGATTTGAATCACTGTCTGGAGCAATTTCTTGCCATTCTAGAATCTGAACATGAGCGTGAATCTAAAATAGGACCATGGCGCTGACACACAAGGCATGCAAAAGGTATCATAATGGTAGAAGTATACTTAGGACGCTAGGATGGAAATAAGCTTCTTCCTCACCTCTTGACTTTGTCCTAACACCCACAAGCATCGCTACCTGAGCCTCTAAAATCTGATTGATTCTACATTCCACCATCCCCTCCTTAGGTTCATGCTACCCTCCTAAGCCTATGGACCTCTAACCAACCTCTCAAAGTAACCATGATCATTTTACCCTAACAAAACATACACTACTCCAGAATCTAGCATGAATACCCACTTCCTTCTATAGTCTAAGACTCTCCTTCTCCTAAAAGTCTAGGCCTCAACCCTTCTATCCCCACTTAGTTCTAGGTCAAGCCAACTCATAACCAAATAAGAGTAGGGGTTCGGGGGCTATGGGTGCATAAAGGAAGAAAATCTAGTGACGTACCTGATTCAACTTTTGGAGGAATACTCTGACCCGACTAGCTAGGCAATAAAAGGAATTGGTTTTGGAGCTGTACATCACAGTTGGTCCTCTTAGATGAGGGGCAATCCCTGATCATATGGCCTAACTGACAACACCTAAAATACCCCTCCTTGCCCGCAAGGCACTCACCCAAATGAAACTTACCACAACTACTACAATGAGGGTACCTCAAGGTCGTCGGAGCCCTATGGTGACAAGACTGAGAGTCGAGGGTAGGTGTGCTAACTGAAGATGAGGTTAGTCTGGATGACCTTTGCTGAGAAGATGATTGGTTTCGTGTCCTAGTCTTTTTGTTCTTTCTCTTCCTCTTCTTTAGTTTCTTTTTCTCATTCAACTGAGCTGTCATGGCTTGAGCCAACATACATATGGCCTCATGAGATTCTGTATTCGTAACCTCATGATCTGGAGTTGTTGGATTAGCATTTCTCCTAGGGTTTCTTTGCGGAGACATTATCTGGAATGCGTAAGGAAAAAATTAGAAGGGTAAGTAGAGTCAAACTCTATCGCACTATAGTGAACCTGAAGAAGTAAAGTTTTTCCTTAAACATCTCATAGCCTCCCCCTCATAAGCGTGGCATGCTTCACACCCATGAACGAGAATCTACTTGATGCAACTTTCAGACATCCTAGGACTCTTGAACCTGAGGCTCTAATACCAAGTTTATCACACCCCGAGGTTACCCCCTAGATGTAACACGGGACTCGGGACCATGAGGATCCCAAGCTAACCCTTCGTCATAGCATTCTCAAGCATAACAAAGAAATAATACATAGCGGAAACATCAACGTAAATCCAAATCGGAAGACATATCATAAATATAGAGTCGAATAGGAAATACAACTCAGAAATCATCTCATAAGGTCTATGTCTGAAAAGCCTCTAATACTATCATAGAGAGTTATTGGGACAACACCCCCAACTAACTCGAACATCTGAAAATAAAGAAGACATAAAACTGAGGTGGAGCCTAGCCCTCAGACTATGAGAACTCACCAATAGCTAGGTATGAGTGTCCGAATATCTAGCCACGGATCTGAGTAGGAACACCTGAGTCTGCATCATAAAAGGATGCAGCGCAATATGCGTTAGTACTATGGAATGTACTAAGTATGTGAGAAATGCATAAGTCATGACAAAGTATACTGAAAACATGCTTAAAACTGATATCATGCGTAACTTGTGGTAAAACATGTTTAACTTATCCTTGAAGCTGAAGTCATGTGGTAGTAGTAAAATCTGTAATGTAATGACTCAATGCAATATCATATGCTAAAAACATAATCATAAGTAGTAAGTCTGAAATCGTAAAGCAAAGAGTCAATACATTTTTAAAGCATAAATTGTTTCTGTGGGAGGTTCTCTAACCGACATAAACCATGTGAACTACATGGAATCCGATGTATCTGCCCCATCAAAAGGACCCAATATGCCTTGCCAGGATATAGACGCATTACTTTGGCGTGATAACTAAAACTGATGCCCAATAGAGGGGACTTAAGACCTACGGGGGCACGTAGTTCTGGGACCTTTTTGGGTACTCTCACCCTGTCCAACTTGGTGCTAATACTACTCCCAAAACATATACATATAGCTCATATAATACTTGGGCATATCTGATGCCAACTCTGTTTGAAAAGCATAAGAGTATATCTGATATCATGTAATTCACTTAGCTTAGGTGGACATATCAAGATGCCAAACCTTTCTTGAAACATAGGGACATATCTGATGTCCAAAACTGTTGGAAAAGCATAAGGACATATCTAATGTCATGCAATTCAAAAGTCATGAATCTTAAAGCTTTGCAAGATCAAAATTCAAAATATACTTTTCTTGCTAAATTCATACTTAGAGAATTTGTCATGCAATTTCATAAGTACATAAAGGCCACGATGTCTAATCATGCCAACTTTATCTTGAAAACATGTAACTTCATAGTTTCATGCTAGAAATCAATATTTATGCTAGGGCTTTTAAAACCAATAAGAGAATCATAATCAAATCATGAGTAATCAAGAGAAAACTAGAAACTGATTTCAGAAACTCTCCCCAATTTTAGATCAAAACCCTAATTTCATAACTTCATAATTCAAATAAAGACTTGGGAATTTTGGGTAGAAGGGTGAAAGGAACCCATTGTTAGAGACCCACATACTTTTGATGAAGATTACCCACTTCAATGGAAAAGATTTGGAGACTTGACTTGGAGCTTGGAGACTTGAACTTGAAAGCCATTTTCCTCTTTGAGTGAAAAATGATGAACTTAAGAGGGACTTAGGGTAATATAAGTGAAAACCCTTCTAAAAGTAGTCAAAACGACTTCACTTAATACATAATAGGGTGGTAAGTGACAAAAATACCCCTAGGAATTAATTGGGAAAAAATTGGAAAATGGTCAACTTACAGTGACCACGACTCAGTCTACGAGTCGTGGTTTGGATGACGAATCATTGTCTGGATTCGTCAAACTCAGGCTAGAAATTCAAGTTGCAGCTTGGCTTCTACGGACATGAATCACGACCCATAGAATGGATCATGGTTCGTGGAAAGGGTTCTTGGTTCTTGGGTTAAGTTTCAGGTGTTTGAATGGTTTCCACAAGTTGGTTTCACGACCCATGGAAGCTTCCACGACTCATGGAAGCTTCCATGACTCGTGGAACCTTCTCGTGGTTTTCAGGCCACTTTTAAGCTTCAGGACAGTTTCCACGAGTTGGTTTTATGACCCGTGGAAACTTCAACGACTAGTGGAACCTCCTCGTGGTTTTCAGGTAAAAAATCTGATTTCCACAAGTTGGTTTCACGACTCCTTTTAGTAAAACACTGATAACTTTTTACTTCAGACTCGTATTAAGGCACGATTGGTGGCGTTGGAAAGAAGATTCAAATACCTTTAATTTGGTTGATACTATACCACCTAAATATTTATATTCTAGGAGTTATGATAGTTTAAATTTGACCCTTAAAAAATCTTACACTAAAACTCAATCGGTAATGAAGCTTTCAACTCCAGTTTGAGCTAGAGGTTCTTTATGACCCTAATTCATATCTAATACACCTTTAAAACTTCAAAATAAGTCTTAATACTTAGATATAGAAATTTATCTAGTTTGGGCTTAACAACACAAGAAGAATGATTCAAAATTGGCTTAGAATTTCTGGGGTGTTATAGGTCAAGTATAGGTTCTTCCAAATATTGGTCTAATTGTGTTTTTTTAACTAAATTCTGGCCGACTCTCAAACAAATCAAATTCAACCATTTCATATCTCATCTTAGTATCAAGTTCATTAATAGTACTTTGCACCAATGCACAATTAGATTCGGGAGATTTCATGTAACGCTCAAATAATCGATGCAAGGTATCTTCAACCACCTCCACCTTTTCACTACAAGTCAAAGAATCAAGTTTTGAAAAGAAATTTTATACAAACTTTAACTTAAATTGAGGGTCACGAATGCTTGGCAAAGACAAAACTAGAGTATACTTTTCCCAATACCTCAAAATTTTCTTTTCCATTTCCTTAATATCAGAATGTTGACTTTTTTTCTCTTGCATTATCAATAAATGAATTTTTCTCACTAGATGAAAAATTAAGTTGGCCCGGATATTGGCTTTCGAAAGCAAAGTAGTGATTTCATCTAAAGGCTTTAAAAAATTGGAAATTGTTTCTGCCTTAATCCAATCCATTTATGAAGGAGAATATTTAAAATTTGCATCAAGTAATTTCAAGTAAGAAAAAAGTCAAATGATAAGGAATAACACTCTCAAGCAGAAGAAAAGTATAGTTCCATCTCGTAGGCACATCTTGACACACTTTCCCAGTCAACTTCAATTCAAGATTCTTGATACAATCTACAAACTTTATAATTCCGGACTCCGAACCTTTCACATATTTAGTGCTCTCTCTTATGTTAAAGGTTGAAGCCTCAATTGACTTTCACGACCTGAAACTGGACCATGATGGTGCCTACATAACCCCCAGTAGGCAAGACAAACCCAACAATGCGGAAGATAATAAAAGTAGTTTATGTAAAGAAAGCGGAAGATATGAATATAAGGGAGATAGGACCAGTAGCATATATACATACCACCAGTACTAAATATAAAAAAATGGCCTTAAAATGACCAAGAAGAAAAAATATACAAGAACCAACTCGGACCTGGTGTCACCGATATAAGAGCGTCTAAAGTATGGAGTAGCTATACAACAGACTCTGTCTATCCAAAATACAAAATATAGACAGATATGATAGATGGAAAGCATGTAAAGTCTCAAAGTTGCCGGGAGATCACCCCGATCCACACTGCAACAGGCCTCGAATGAAGGGAGGATCAATGAGGGTAGCTCGTACTAGGTGCTGCATCAGAAAAAAGATACAGAGTGTAGTATGAGTACCAAGAAAATCGGTACCCAGTAGGCATCATAGGCCTACCAAGCATAAAAAGATAATACTCCCTCTGTTTCAAAAAGAATGACCTACTTTCCTTTTTAGTCCGTTTCAAAATGAATGACCCTTTCCTTTTTTGGCAACACTTTAATTCTGACTTTCCACGTGGCATGTTTAATACCACAAGATTAAAGGGC
This sequence comes from Jaltomata sinuosa, assembly GCA_003996215.1. NCBI lineage: Eukaryota > Viridiplantae > Streptophyta > Magnoliopsida > Solanales > Solanaceae > Jaltomata > Jaltomata sinuosa. The sequence goes on from QJPP01007219.1 coordinate 859,958, forward strand.
ACTTTGGTATATTTGACATAACATTAATTTAAGACCACAAGATTCAAAAGTCTTCTTTATTTTCTTAAACTATGTGCCAAGTTAAAATAGGTCCTTCTTTTTGAAACAGAGGGAGTATATAATATAAGTTACAGGAAAGTAAGCTATCTACAGGGATCTACCTAGATCAAGATATAAAACTGGAAGTCAATGCTAATCCGCTAACAGAGAGGAGAGTACCAATCAAAGTAAAACCAAGGTAACAAATAATCCAATTATGCTCCAACATGATGCAATGCGATGAGAGATGATGAGGTAATGTATAAATGTATAAAAGTAAAACCCAGAATGTCACAACGGGTGCCTGAAATTTAACCTCACACTCATCAATATATGCATAGGAAGTAAAACCCAAAATAACATATCGGGGCACCCAAATCAATCATCGGACTCATCAACAGAAAAGTAAGTGGAGAAAAGGTCAAGAAACGTCCCTCGGACTGGCATAAAAATAGTATTTTGTTTTCCTTTCCAAAACCAATAGTAAAACCAAAATAATTTCCTTAAGGTCCAAAAATCATAGTGACCATAGTAAATCCCAAGTTTTGAACAAAAAACCTCAAGAATACTTCCTTTCTATAAAGATGGCATGAGAATGCAGAATGAACATGTAAATTTTTGACGTTCAGAATATATAGCATATGACAAGGCAAAATAGGGCAAAACACCCTAAAATCAAAAGAACTGACCTGGAAACTTTGTTCAAATCCAAGCTATGGCCTCGGACCAACAGATACACACAACGGTGAAATAAAAAAGGGAAGAACAGAAAATAACTACGAAAATAGCTAAAAGCATGCTAAGGACTCTATGATAGGCATAACAGTACTACGGGCTCCTAGACTAAGGATAACATGAACAATTCTAATCTAGGATCCAAAATGGCCAAAATAATACAAATAACATGATTTAATCCTAATTCTACCTAGAGTCCAACCTAACATTCCAGTAACAAAAAATCTAACTAAACTCAGTCTAGGAAGTAAACCGCAACTTAGCTTGGGGTTGAACTGCAAACACAAATCATTACTCGTGCACCTACCACTTTTGAACATCCTCAGAAATCTTTCATGCTATCAAGAACATAACCCAGGCGTCAAGACGAGAAGAATAACACCCATATTGCTATACAGAAATTCGGGCCAAAAATTGGGTCGGAAAATGACCCTCAGGGCTCGTGCGACAAAATAGAAAATAAAAATCACAATTATGTTTGAATGGGTTAAAGAACCCATACCCAAAATTTAGGCGCAAACGGGACTCATTTCAGGGCCCAAAACAGCGCCGAGGTCTACTAGTTCAAGAGTAACCAAAAATGGAGGATTAAGGATTTTCAAGGGCAGAAACGTACCACTTTGGAGGCAAAAAATTAGCAAGGACCAGAACAAAAATCACCACCAAGCCTAGGGGAAAGTCGGAGTTTAATTTGGAGGTTAGAGCTCAAGTTTATGGAGGAAAAACGAGTTGCAAAGGAGTTGGGAAAGAAATGAAATTTCAATGGAGGAGGGGGTAGCTTGTAACTGCCAGCACCCAGGCGCCGCAAGGGCGGCCGTGCCATAGTGCCCAAGGCACCGCAGGCGTGATGAACGCTCAAATCGTGGCTCTCCAACTAGGAGGTCACATCGATCGTGTGTCAAAACAGATTTATAAACCCAACGGATGTCGGGGTCATACCCAAGGGACCTGATTTAACTAATTAGAGATTGTGCGAAGTGATTTCAAAGTGAGAGAAGTTGTTCAACAAAACCAAAATAATAAAATGGGGGAATTGGGAAATTTGTCGCTACTAACTCAATTCAAATAAAAACTATAAAATTGAGATGGGTGTACCAATAAGAACTAGATGACTAGGGGTGCATTTACGATGGGGCATTCGCTATAGGATAAGGTAGTCACTAATTCACTTAAATTCTCACCTTATGACATGGGTAGCGTTGGTCATAAGTGTAGAATGCCATCTCTAAATCAGCATCCACATATCTGATGATTTTGGTTAGAACATCATTCGATGTGCTAAATAACCAACCAACATTTGCTTGGGGAGGTCTTTCTATCTCTAGCTCGGACCCTTAAATAGGAGATTCCGCGATTGGAGTTGTGTCTAGCCTCCAAGCTAAGTGGATTCTCAAGTACCCACTAGCAATTTCACATCCACAACTACAAAATTCTCTCTCAAGCAATTATATAGCCAGGTAAGGTAAATTCATGTTTGCAACCACAAATTATTAGATTAAAACATGGTGAAATTACTAGACCCATATCAGATAAGCAATTATAAAAGCGAATTAGCAACACCCATAACCATTTGCTAAGCACCCATCATAAATACACCCCTAGATAAGAGAAATTAGCCACTCATAGAAGGGGGAGAAGATATACCAGCTGGGTAAATCAAATTCCCATCCATTGTAGTTGATTCTCAAGTTTTAGAGTCAATTAGGCACACAATTTTGTTAACCAAAAGATTGGATTGAAACTCTCTCTCAATGGAGATGGAGAAAAGTGTGTACAAGCCAAAAATATCTCCAAGTTCTCTCTCTGAAATTCTTTGCTAAAAATTGTATATATAAAACAAGCCTAAAATTGCCTTTTATATGTTCCCAAATTGTCACATAAATTTAGGACAAAATTGCCCTCCGGGTGGTGTGCGGTTCGAACATCGTAGTGTGCGCGTTGCACAACTGCTTCAGGTTGACCAGTGACTTCAGTCGCTTAAGTAGGTTTTGTGCGAAGGTGGTGCGTTTCGCACCACAGGATGTGTGCATCGCATGGCGACCGCACTACTTAGCAGAATCTTCAGTGATCTTTGCAGCTTCATGCGGAGGAGATGCGAACCGCAACTCGGCTTGTGCGTGTCACACAGCCACCGCACCTCTCGGCATATTCTCTAGCTTTTCTCAACTCTTCACACTTAGCTCCTTTTTGGCTCTTTTTGGGTCCATATCCATGTTTCTCCTCTTCTATCCAAAGTACCTGCATAGACATCAATACAGGCCATAAGAACCCATAAATCGATTCAAAACATAGCAATAATTCATGGATATAGGTTCAATAAGTTGGTAGATTACCGACTTATCAAACCCCCAAACTTGAACTATTGCTTGTCCTCAAGCAAGGAAAGAATTATGCTAAGGCTCAATTAAGGCACAAAAACCATTCTACACTAAAAATTTAAGAAAAATAAACAAACAAAAGTCTCAAGCAAGAGACTCAACTACTATGCTTATCTGAATTTGGACCCCCACATGCTCAAGGCAATTGCTCATTTCAAAACTTTTTTTTTCAAAAAGGACATCATATCTCTCTTAAAACTCAAAGGAATTTTCCATTCAAAACAAGACATTTTAGCTTCTCAAGTCATTGGCATGGACCGTCAAGGTTTGCCTCGAGATTCGCCACACAACTTGTCTCATTAATTCCCCTCAATTGAAATAGAGACTCTATGCTTCAATTCGAGTGCATGATGCCACTCACCACAAGAGAGAATCCCACTCACAATTATTCAATTCTTAACCACAGGATTATAAGAGAACCAAGAAGATTCCCACTATCTCAAGCAAGTTCAAGTGCATACGCGCCAAACCATAGGCTTTCCCTTCATGTAGATCGCCACTAATGTAGGGTAGCCAAGCTCGGAATCACCAAGGACTTGCGGGTTACGATGTTGGCTAGGGCTAAGGTGAGGATATCATTTGGTTCAAGTGACTACACCTCCCTAATGCTCTTTGTTTTCATTTCAAACACCGCTTACATTTTTCAATTTTCAACTTCACCTTATTTCTCCCTCACTCAACCCAAGATTTCTCCTTTTTTACCTCATGATCATTCACACCTTATATCACCTTCACTTGGTAGCGCCTATTTTTTCTTTTCAATTTTCTCGTTAGGTTAATCTTTTGGAGCAATTTTGAATTCTCGAATCAAGGTCCTACCTTACACTTGAAGTGGATTTCTTTTCTTCTCCTCATTTGATCACATGCACCCCTCAAACTTAGGCATTTGCCTATGTTATCTTTTGTCCCCCCCCCAAACTTAGGCTTTTAGCCTACATTTCATTTTCCAAGTAATTAGGGAGGATAGGTCCCAAGATAGAGGTTCAAAAAAGGTCAAGGTGTTACAAAGGTGTCAAAGAATGGTCACAAGCTCAAAGTGGTTCACTAGGATTTTATGTCATTGGGAGGTCATTTGAGTGAATTGGCTATCAAAAAGGGCCTAAGGTCATTTCCCAAGCTTGGTTACACCTAGAATTTTGCCTTGAATAACATTCGGGGCAAGTTCTATACTACCCTTATGCACAAAAATCAAGGTAAAGCCTCACCACACAAGGAATCATGCCACAAGACTTCATCCATTAGTCCCACAATCAATTGGGGCAAATGACTTTTGACAAGATATTCCAAGTTCATTACACACTCGTTTGTGAGTCAATCAAGCCAAAGCGAGAGTATGCAAGTCATGACAAGAGAATGCTTTTTTTTTCTCAAAAATTCATTTCCCTTCCTATTTTCCTTTTCAAAAACAATTTACCAAGAAAATTTTTCGGCGGGCCTATTTCGAGACAAGCATTTACGGACTCAATTCTAAACTAAACTTGGCATTTTCCCTTAAGAAAGTCACCTCTCAATCTATCATAGGGAAACACCAACCTGGTTCAACACACAAAAACAAAAAAAAAGAAAAAGAAAATAATCAAAACTTTTGCTCCTTGGTAAAGAACCGTAGTATTAAGAAAACCCTCAAAGTTTATTTCTACACTACTATCAGCAAGGCGATCCACAACTTTTTGCTCTCATGAATCAATCAAGAACAAGCCTCCGCATAGGCATTTAGCGCATTTGCAAGGCACGGGTAGTGGAACAATGGACCATGTAAGACGAACCTGGCACATCATCAATGAAATTCAAGCTCGGAGGGCACAATTGAGCTCAAAGTAATACAAAAACATAATCTAAAGAAAGAAAAAAATAGTAGCATCACAGTCAATTATCCAAAATGTGCCTGAGAAGGGCCAAATAAAACTAAGAAGAATAGTCAACTAGGCCCGACAAGGGCAATAAATTGTCTCAAGCCCACTCAAGGGCACCAAAAATCAAGTAAAGAAAGCCACCCCCTCCCATGAAAGAAGCATTGTCCTTAATGCTCATAGCGCAATAGGAAAAGGGTGGAACTCCCTGTAGGATCTAGTCCTTATCGTCTTCTGCTTCCTCCTCATCATGATCGGGCAGCTCTTCGAATGCATTTGAAGTAATCAAGTCATCCAACGGGCAAGGAATCCTTCTAGGTGGAGGCAATGTGGACAAGTCCTCTTGAATTATCGGTGCTTTCCCTTTTTCTTTGGACATGTCCGACCGAATGGTCTTGAGAGATCTTTTGCATGTATCCACTCATTTTCGTAGGTCGAGAGTACTTTCCACCACTTCTTTTATGGCTACTTTGACAGCCCTCCCAATCAACCCTGGGAGATCATCTGACAGATCCTTCAACTGCCTCTCATGATTATATGCTTTATCAACTATGTCTTAGAGGCTGAGTGGCTCCCTGGGTACAGTAGCTGGAGGAGTGTGCCCTTGTGAGGCAGTAGGCAAAAGAAGAGAAGTATGCATGTCTACATCCGAGTCATCATCCTTGGCTTCCACCAATGCTTTAACCCTAGGACTTTTGAATCGGGGAGCGTCCCGGTCAGTCTTTTTTGTCAAGATCCAATACACCAATGGCGGGGTAGGAGCATCACAATCGAAGAAGGGGACACCGACTTGTGCACATAATTTACTGATCAATTCCGGGAATGGAAAAGCATCACCACTCCTTTGGGACTTCCTTTTTAACACCATGGAAATGACCTCTCCCACATTGACATGATATCCTGCCATGATTGCAGCTATCAGCATGGCTCCATCGTGTGTCATCTTTTGGTAATTTTGAGATGGTATAAGACGGATGCGCACAAAGTCATACCACAAGTGAGCCTCGAAGTACAATGTCGTGCGGGGGATTTCACCTCCCATGGTGTATCAGGGGCAATGATGGGGGTAGCCCACTCGAGAGGTTTACGCCTAAGGAGAAACTTTTCTATTAGGGTGGGTGCTGACTCGATTGGACTGCTCCAGTAGATGGCATTAATAATAGCTGGTGTGATGTGGACTTCTTTCCCCCTAACTGTAATGGATTCCAATACGGGAAATTTCTCACCACCCACTTTGTGGCCCCTAACATCTTGGGCGGCTTGATATGCAGCGAAAAACTCCCAGACCAGCTCCTGCTAATAGTTCTCGGGTACTTCCTGAAATGGTTGCCAGTGGCGCTTAGCAAACTGGGTGGGGATGTTGGGAAGATTACCCCCCATTGAATTTAGGTTAAAGCTTTGCTCCTCATTGAAGGACCTGCCCCTATCAGGATCATAGATTACTTTCATGCTCTCCATTCAAAACCGAACTCTCTCCTTTTCTGAGGATTGATCACAGGCCGATGAGACTTTCTTCTTCCCTTTTGAAATTGGCTTAGAGGAAGAGGGACACATTGGCCTACATGAGATCCTCTCGGTGTTACCCCTATTAGAAGACATAGTCTGCATCCAAAGATTGTGAGCCAAAAACAAAACAAATCTACTAAGGGTGGAATGCAACAAAATTGGAAAGCAAAGTAGATGTATGTTGTCTTGTGCGGACCATATGTGTAATGCACTAGGAAGAGTGCATGTCGCATGTGCTGTCACACAAGCCAACAGAACCTTCAGGAAATTTTTCTATTGATTTGCGAAGCTGGTGCGATCCGCCACCCCTCAAGTCAATGATCTGCACTTTCTTTTCAACTTGGTGTGATGCCTTGTGCGACCCACACATCAAGATCTGTGCATCATATGTGAAATGCACAAAGGCACAATTGGAATTTTTGGTTCCTTGTGTTCTTGTGAGTTACGCCTATGATCTATAGAGCAAGTTGTGCTCCAACACTTAGAACCACACGCAACCAATTCATAATAACAAAGAGGGCAAAGGGGATTCATGGCCATAACTTCCGGGTACTCAGAATTCCCCGTATTTCCATTAACACATAACCAACAAGAAAGGACTCAATGACTTCCCTTAAGATGGACGTTACCCCATCTATCATCGGGAACATCAAGCCTTCCTTGCAACCATGGGCACCAACGAGCATATCAATAAATAACCTCCCCTCCACACAAGATCATACACCCCACTAGATTTTTAATAAGGATCATGGGCATACGATCAGTAATATTCAGCCTCAATTATCAATTATCGAACAAAACCTCATGACTAACGATGACTTGCCCTTATGAACGACGTCATCCAATCTATCATCGGGCTAAACCAAACACTAGTCACAAGTGGGTTTCACCCCATCAAAGATATTAAGGCTAAAAATTACAACCAATAAACATGCATAGTTAAGATTTACAATCTACCAAGTTGACATTAAAAGATTTCATCATTACAACTCAAAATTGGGGACCCATAATTTTTGAATCTCACCCATTATCAACATGGCTAGTCTAATAAGCATGCTTTACAATATGAGTTCCCAACAATCATAAAAACAACTATTTAACGTCGCAGAACTTACCACAAGTGAAGATTATGAAGGGAAGAACAGAAATCAAAGCTTTTTGAATTCCAGCAATGGTGACCAACAAGACCTCCCAGATAATGACGGTGGTAACGTGGAGAACTAGTGGAGAAAATGGGGTGAGAAAAGGAGAAGGATTTGTGATAGTTTGAGGGGTGTAGAGAGAATTTTGGTGGAGGATTATGAGAGTTGTAGAGGAAGATGATGGAAAAAGAAGAGAGAGAGAGGCAGTTTTAAAAGAAAAAGAAGAAGAAGAAGAGTCGGCCGGGTCGTCTCTTGGTCGGGTCGGTCAACGGGTTAGGTCAATAAAAAAATTTCAAATTTACCTCCTGTGGGCCGTGACATACGATTCGCACCAGGCATGGTGCAGACCACATGGCGTATCACACATGCCCCCTTTTTCTCTTTTGGGCTTACCCATGCATCTGTTTTCTGGTGCGATGGAGGTGCGACACGCACTTGGGCTTGTGCAGTCCACACAGCCCAGCGCAAGTCACCTCTATTTTTTCACTTTTCCTCCAGGCCCTCAGTTTTGGTGTGCGGTTGGCTGTGCGACATGCACAATGGCTTGTGCGATCTGCACCGTCCACCGCATGACACATTTTTTCCTTGTTTTCCTTTGTCCATGTTTCCATTCCATGCATTCCTTACAAGACATCAAAAACAACAAATAATAACCAAAAACAAATAAAGAAACTTGGGTTGCCTCCCAAGAATTGCTTTATTTAACATCGCGGCACGATGATGTTACCACAATCCTCATTTATTTTTGGGGTTGTTGACGGTGTCACTAGGCAGCGTTCCCTTCATCTGTGGGTTCATTTGGCTTGATAGGTGGGTCATTTGGGCCTCAAGATATTTGATCGAGGCACTATGGGAGCTCACCGTTTGGTGAAGTGTAGAAACCTCACTCTTTATCTCACTCACTCCCGAGTTTGTAGTGTCAACCTTCTTAAGAACCAAGGACAACATGTCCTCTAACTTGGATTGTCCAGGATTGCTTGTGCCCGGTTGCTATAGAGAATCAGATTTTTTTGAGGGGGATGTAAGGATTCGAGCTCCGATGATTGAAGCGATCACCATCCTTATCTTTTTCACGCCAATTGCCCTCCCTCGATTTGTCTCTAATCCAGCCTTGATTCTCCTCTCGTAGGCGATAATACCCTGGGCGAGAACCCTCCAACACATAGCATAGCGTACCATCAACCTTAGTCATAAGCTCAACATTATTCACCTCAATCTCCGGTGTACTCACTGTATTCACCTTCTTAACACCAGCTCCCATCACATGCTTGGCCATCAAGTCAATTTGTGTCATTATTTTAGCCAAAGTTTCATCTCGCTTCTCATCTTTTCTCCTTGTTTCATTTGTCAAGATTGTTGAGGGTGTTCCCGAAGTTGACACCTCTGCCTCTCTCGTATGCCAAGCTTGATTGGTCTTGGTCATTCGTTCTAATAGCTCTGAGGCAATGTGAAACTCAATGTCCATGAAGATGCCACCTCCAAGATTATCAGCCACCGATTTATTCGTAGAGTTCAATGACCGGTAGAAGCTTTGGAGCAACACATTGTCTGACAACTCATGGTTTGGGCATAATAGAAGCTTCTTTTTGAATCATAGCCAAACTTCATGAAGAGGCTCATCCGGGAACTGCCTAAAGTTAGTAATCTCATCTCTTAACTTCATCATTTGAGATGGAGTAAAGAATCTTGAGGTAAATGACTCAACCAACTCAGCCCAAGATGTGATGGATCCATCTGACATTTCTTCCAACCACGCCGTGGCTTCCCCCGTCAAAGAGAAAGGGAATAGGCGCAATCGGATGGACTCTTGGGAGATATTTTGGATCATGTATGGTTGGAAAATCTCCAAAAAGTTCCGAATATGCCGGTTGGCGTCCTCATGGGCAGCTCCACTAAATAGCCCCTTCATTTGAATCAAATGGAGCATGGTGCTAGTCACATGGAAGACAACATTTCCCACTGTGGGGGGTAGGCGGATTGCACCTACACCTCCGTGCATCATTGGCTCAGCAGCATTGGCGTTGTCAAAGTTGCCAATGCTCTCATTGTCTTCGACTTCTTCCATAGCCGACCTGCTCAATCAAAACTCAAAAACAACAAAAAGTAAAGGAAAACAATCACTCTAAAGTTGACTTCACAACAACAATCAAAAACTAGCTAATACTCAAGTCCTCGGCAACGGCGCCATTTTTTGATGAACGCTCAAATCATGGCTCTACAACTAGGAGGTCACGGTGATCGCGTAGTCAAAACACATTTATAAACCCAACGGATCTCAGGGTCATACCCAAGGGACCTGATTTAACTAATTAGAGATTGTGTGAAGAGATTTTAAAGTCAGAGTAGTTGTTCAAATAAAATGGGAGAATTGGAAAAGTTGTCGTTACTAACTCAATTCAAATAAAAATTATAAAATCGAGATAGGTGTACCAATAAGAACTAGATGACTAGGGGTGCATTTTCGATGGGGCATTCGTTATAGGATAGGGTAGTCACTAATTCACTTAAATTCTCACCTATTGACACGGGTAGTGTTGGTCATAAGTGTAGAATGCCATCTCTAAATCAGCATCCACATATCTGATGATTTTGGTTAGAACATCATTCGGTGTGCTAAATAACCAACCAACATTTGCTTGGGGAGGTCGTCCTATCTCTAGCTCGGACCCTTAAATAGGAGATTCCGCGATTGGAGTTGTCTCTAGCCTCCAATATAAGTGGATTCCCAAGTACCCACTAGCAATTTCACATCCACAACTCTCTCGAGCAATTATATAGCCAAGTAAGGTAAATTCATGTTTGCAACCACAAATTATTAGATTAAAACATGGTGAAATTACTAGACCCATATCAGATAAGCAATTATAAAAGCGAATTAGCAACGCCCATAACCATTTTCTAAGCACCCATCATCAATACACCCCTAGACAAGAGAAATTAGCCACTCATAGAAGGGGGATAAGATATACCACCTGGGTAAATCAAATTCCCATCCATTGTAGTTGATACTCAAGTTCTAGAGTCAAATTTTGTTAACCAAAATATTGGATTGAAACCCTCTCTCAAAGGAGATGGAGAAAAGTGTTTACAAGCCAAAAATATCTCCAAGTTCTCTGCTAAAAATTGTATATATAAAACAAGCCTAAAATTGTCTTTTATATGTTCCCAAATTGTCACATAAATTTAGGACAAATTTCCCTCTGGGTGATTTGTGATGCGGCATGTGGTTCGCACGTCGCAGTGTGCACGTCGCACACCTGCTTCAGGTTGACCAGTGACTTCAACCGCTTAAGTAGACTTTGTGCGAAGGTGGTGCATCTCGTCCCATGGGATGTGCGCATCGCATGGCGACCGCACTCCTTAGAAGAATCTTCAGTCATCTTTGCAGCTTCATGCGGAGGAGATGCAAACCGCATCTCGGCTTGTGCGTGTCACACAGTCACCGCACCTCTCGGCAGAATCTCCAGCTTTTCTCAACTCTTCACACTTAGCTCATTTTTGGCTATTTTTGGGTCCATATCCTTGTTTCTCCTGTTCTATCTAATGTACCTGCATAGACATCAATACAGGCCATAAGAACCTATAAATCGATTCAAAATATAACAATAATTCATGGATATAGGTTCAATAAGTTGGTAAATTACCGACTTATGAAGGCGCGCATAGGCCAGCGTAGGAGCGCAAGCGTAGGTATGGCCAGGCACCTGCCATGGCGCTATACCATCAACTAGCTACTGTCAAGCCAAGTTTTAGCCAACTTTGAAATAGATGGACTCCCGGGAATGCATCTGGGGTCCTGCAAATAAAAATGAATTGAGCTAGTCAACTTAAAATGACATTTCAGACTCAACGGAATCAATGAAAATCCCAACAGAGGTCGATTTAATGAAAACTGTCCCCACGCCCAAAATCAACTATTGACCAACCTTTACCAAAACAAAATCCAAAGGCCAAAAATAAGTTCGAAAGACTTGGGACCCAAACCAAATGTCCCTCTTGCCCAAAGTCGACATTCCAGAGCTAACAGCGCTGACAGAATTTCAATCTGAGGCAGTCTTCTTCGAATGTTGACCAAAGTCAACCCTCAAGCAAATCTGGCCTGAAAGACAAAAAATAACACAAAGCCAAATCGAAAGCACCCAGACCCAGACAAAGTGTCCCACTAGACCAAAATCTCCATTTTGGAGCCAACGGAACTGTCAAAATTCTATTCTGAGCGCATTTACTAGGAAAGTTGACCAAAGTCAAAGATTTTCTAAGTTTAAGTTCTAAAACGAGAAAATGGTCATAACGACCTAATGAACGGCCCACGCACCGAACCATCAGTCCCGATAAGTCATAAATGACCTCTAGCCACTGTGGGAAAGCTCGAAATGCGGAAAAAAGCACAAAAATTAGGAAAATGACCTGGAGGGTCATTACAACATCCACTACTAAAAGGACATTCGTCCTCAAAAGTTAGAGAAAAAATAGTACCTGAAGACTCGAAAAGAAGAGGGTAGCGGATCCGTATGTCGGCCTTAATCTCCCAAGTATCCTCCTCGACAGGATGATGTCGCCACTGAACCTTAACTGACAGAATCTCCTTGGACATCAACTTCCTAACCTGCCTGTCCAAAATAGCAACAGGCTCCTCCTCAAAGGCTAAGGACATACAACTGAATTGAATCCTACTAAAGCATGTGAGACTCATCTGGGATATACCGATGCAGCCTAGAGACATAAAAAACTAGGTGGACACTGGAAAGAGCGGGAGGCAAGGCCAACTCATAAGCAACCTCCCCAATGCAACGAAGGATCTCAAATGCCTCAATGAACCTAGGAATGAGCTTAACCTTCCTCCTGAACCTCATGATGTCCTTCATGGGCGGCACACGAAGGAATACCCTGTCACCAACTATGAACTTTAGATCTCAAACTCTCTGATTAGCATAACTCTTCTACCTACTTTGGGCAGTGTGAAATCTCTCTTGGATGACCCAAACTCTATCCATTGAATCATGAAGTAAGTCGGTACACCACAGCCTAACCTCAAAAGCATCAAACCAATCCACCAAAGATTTGCACCTCCTACCATATAAAGCCTCGAATGGAGCTATCTGAATGCTAAAATGGTAACTATTATTATATGCAAACTCTGCCAAGGCTAAGCAATAGTCCCACTGATCCCCAAAATCAATAACACAGGCTCACAACATATCCTCTAGAACCTGAATGGTACGCTTTGATTGACCGTCTGTCTGTGGATGAAAAGCGGTGCTAAGCTCGACTCTAGTACCCAACTCTCTCTGAATAAACCTCCTAAAATGCAAAGTGAACTGAGTACCATGGTCAGAAATGATAGAAACTAGCCCACAGTGCAAATAGATAATCTCTCGAATATAGATCTGAGCCAACCTCTCAGAACTGTAGGAAGTATGAACTGGCAGAAAGTGAGCTGACTTCATCAACTTATGCACAATGACCCAAATAGCATTAAATCTCCACAAGGTACGTGTCAACCCAACTATGAAATCCATAGCTATCCACTCCTATTTCCACTCCGAAATGGGTAGCCTCTGAGACAAACCACCTGGCCTCTGGTGCTCAAACTTCACTTGCTGATAGTTCAAGCACCTAGATACGAAAGCTTAAATATCCCTCTTCATCCCACACCATAAGTAGTGCCACCTCATGTTACGATACATCTTAGCTGCCCCAGGATGAATGGAATTTCTAGAACAATGAGCCTCCTCTAAAATCAGTCTAACAAACTCACCAACTCTAGGAATGCAAATATGACCTTCAATTCTCAGAACACCCTCTAAATCTAAGGTCCCCTACCTAGCCTCACCGCTCAACACCTTGTCACAAATGATCCTCAACCTCACATCATCAAACTGTTGTGCCCGAATCTGCTCAAACAAGGAATATCTAGCCTCAAGACAAGCAAAAATATAAGCTCAGAAATGTAAAGTCTAACTAACTTGTTAGCCAAGGACTAGATGTCCCAAGCTAAAGGTTGCTCCTCTGTCGCTAAGAAATCCAAGCTACCCATACTCACTGCCTTTCGGCTCAAGGCATTCGCTACCACATTTGCCTTGCCCAGGTGATAAAGAATGGAAATGCCATAGTCTTTCAGTAACTCCAACCACCTACGCTTCCTCAAATTTAGATCCTTCTGTCTGAAAATGTACTGAAGACTACGATAGTTAGTGAAGATCTCACAATGCACGCCATAAAGATAATGCCTCCAAATCTTTAACATGAAGACTACCGCAACCAACTCCAAGTCATGTGTAGGGTAGTTCCTCTTGTGAACCTTCAACTGTCTAGAAGTATAAGCAATAACTCGGCCCTACTGCATCAACACACAACCCAAACTAATATTTGAAGCATCATAATATACGGTAAGCCCCTGACCCTCGATAAAAAGAGTAAGAATCAGAGCTGAAGTCAACAAGGCATTGAGCCTCAGAAAGCTCACCTCGCACTCATCTGAGCCCTAGAAGGGAACATTCTTCTGAGTTAAACTAGTCAATGAATCCACTATAGAAGAAAACCCCTCTATGAACCGTCTGTAATAACCAGCCAACCCGATGAAATTGTGAACCTCGGTAGAAGAAGTAGGCCTAGCCAATGACAAACTACCGTAATCTTTACCAGATCCACCATAATTATATCCTTGGACACCACGTGCCCTAGGAATGCCACAGACTCAAGCCAAAACTCACACTTAGTGAATTTGGCATAGAACTGATGGTCTCGCAAAGTCTGGAGTACAACTCTAAGATGCTGATCATGCTCCTCTCTACTCGAATATATCAAAATGTCATCGATGAACACAATCACAAATGAGTCCAAGTAGGCACAGAACACACAGTTCATCAACTCCATAAATGCTGTTGGGGCATTAGTCAACCCAAAAGACATACTAGGAACTAATAATGACCGTACCGAGTCCTAAAGTCAACCTTTGGGATGTCCGCAACCCTGATCCTCAACTGGCGATAGCCAGATCTCAAGTCAATCTTATAGAACACTGTTGTCGCTGTAGCTGGTCAAGAAAATCATCAATTCATGGCATCAGATATTTGTTCTTCACTGTCACCTTATTCAACTATTTGTAGTTAATATATATACGTATGGACCCGTCTTTCTTCTTCATAAACAGAACCAGAGCACCCCACAAAGACATGCTAGGCCTGATGAACCCTCTACTCAACAGATCCTAGAGCTGATCCTTAAGCTCCCTCAACTCAGCTGGTGCCATCTGATATGGCATAATAGAAATGGGTTGAGTGCCCACCTCAACATCAATACCAAAGTCGATGTCACAATTAAGAGGAAGACCCGAAAGATTAGAAGGAAACAGATCCAAATACTCACAAACCACAAAAACTGACTCAAGATAAAGTGTGGTGGCACTAGTATCAAGGACGTAGGCAATGTAGGCTAAGCACCCCTTCCTGACCAACCGCTAGGTGCTCAGGAAAGATATAACTCCTCTCGGCATGTGGCTATCAGCACCCTTCTATATGATAGGAGGGATACCAAGCATCCATAGAGTAACAGTCTTGGCGAAGCAATCCAAGACCACATGATAAGAAGACAACCAATCCATGCCTAAGATCACATTGAAATCAACCATATCAAGTACAACCAAGTCTACCCACGTGTTGTACCCCAGGATAGTCATCACACAAGCTTGATACACCTGATCCACTACTAAAGAATCTCCTACTGGGGTAGATACACGCAAGGTGCAGGTAATGACTCACAAGCAGACTCCAGATGAGTACCATAATAAGCAGATACATAGGAGAATGTAGACCCCGAATCAAAAAAAGTAGAAGCAGACTGATGATAAATGGAGATCGTACATGTGATTCTATATCTGAAGCCTTGGCCTCTATCTGGCCTAGAACTGCATACATGTGTCCACGACTACCACGACCACCTAATCTACCAGACTGAGGACCACCTCTAGTACCTTGGGGACTACTCCTACTACCCTATGCACCACCATTGGCTGGTGGTGCTGGAGTCCTGGGGGCCTGACCCATCTGATCATGGTGCCTATGGTGCAGTACTGATGGGCACTCTCTAGAAAAGTGTCCTATCTCTCCACCCTTATAACAACCCTGGCTAAATATATGCCGCTGTGAAGACCCGGCTAAATCATAATGACTACCATGACCTGTGGACACTGAATGAGCACCTCGTGGAGCAGGAATAATACTCTAGCTACTCTGACCCTCAGCAATTTGTAATGCCGCTTGGATAGGCTCACTCGGATGGAAATGCTGTTAGTGCTGACCTCTACTATAGTAGCCTCTACCACAGGCCTGTGAACTATTGAAACCACCCTGATAGCGGGGCATCTTATAGCTGCCCCCTTAGGCCTTGTAAAGTATGCCCTTAATAGTGCGAGCATGGCTACTACCTCCAGAAATGACTGGCCTGATGCTACCATACGCTCTGTATCCAACCAAAGGTGTAAAGTCAATCCCCGGAAAAACTGACGTACCCTCTCATGCTCAGTGGGCAGAATCATAATGGCATGCCTAGCCAATTGATGGAAATGAACCTCATACTCAGAGATAGATATGGAGCCCTGCTCTAACCTAACAAACTGATCCATCAACCGCTCTCTCATGCTACACGATACATATTTCTCTAGAAAAGTTATAGAGAATTGTGCCCAAGTAAGCGGAGGTGGCCCGGCTAGTCTGCAAGCCACATATGACCTCCACCACTATTTTATTGAACCATACAGCTAAAATACGATGTAATATGCTTTGTCCAACTCAACAAACCCCAAAATATGCAATATGTCCTTGAAGCTAGTCAGAAACTCATGTGCATCCCCCCTAAAAGCACCTGAAAACCTCAGAGGACTCAATCTAAGAAACCTACCAAGCATCTTCTTCTCCTCAGAAGACATGACAGGGCCTGCTGGAATAGGTGGAGCAACTGTAGGGATCAGAAATACCTCCAATCTGGGAGCTGCAACAGCAGGCTGGATCCTAAACCTTGAGCCAGTACCTGGGCTGAAGTCTGAGCCTCATCTCTAACCTGAGAACTAATCAGAGTACTTGGTGAAGCTGCTGGTAGAGTCATACCCTTAAGAAACCCAAGTAATAGAACCAAAATATCCTGCAGCACTAGAGTAGCCACGAAACCTGCCAGATGTTGGGCTGGCCCCATACCCTCTGGCTCATACTGAACCTCCTCAACCTTATCCTTAAGCTCTGGTGATGGTAGTCTAGCCCAGGCCTAAGCTGGCATCATAGCTCAACCCCTACCTCGACCTATGTGTCGACCTCTGCCCCATCCCCTAGCTGGGTATCTAAATGCAGGTGCGGGGGCCTCATCCTCACCAGCTGCTGATCTCGTCTGAACTATATGAGAAAGATTGAAACAAAGATACTTAGAAGTTGATCAAGTTACGGAAGCACAATAAGGAATCAAACAAGATGGAATCTTTCCAAGAAATGTCTTATAACCTCTCACAGATTGGATACAAGCATCATCATACCGATCCATGAGACACTACTAGACACTTTGCTCTTGTAATTGTGAGACCGGTGAACCTAAAACTCTGATACCATTCTATCACGACCCAAAACTGGGCCATGATGGCCCTACATAACCCCCTAGTAAGCAAGCTAAACCCAATAATGCGGAAAATAACAAAAGTTTATGTAAAGAAAGTGGAAGATTTGAATATAAGGAAGATAGGGCCAATAGCATATATACATACCAACAATATTAAATATACAAAAATGGCCCTAAAGTGACCAAGAAGACAAAATATACAAGAACCAACCCGGACCTGGTGTCACTAGTACAAGAGCGTCTAAAGTATGGAATAGCTATACAACAGAATCTGTCTATATAAAATAAAAAATACAGATAGAAATGATAGATGGAAAGCATGCAAAGTCTCCAATGCATCGGGAGCTCACCGAGATTCGAACTGCAACAAGCCTCAAACGAAAGGAGGATCAATGAGGGTGGCTCGTACTAGGTGTTGCATAAGAAAAAAAAGATGCAGAGTGTAGTTTGAGTACCAAGACAACGGGTACCCATTAGGAATCATAGGCTGACCGAGTGCAGAAAGATAATATATAATATAAGTTATAGGAAAGTAAGCTAACTACAGGGATCCACCTAGATCTAGTTATAAAACTGGAAGTCAACACTAGCCCACTAACAGAGAGGAGAGTAACAACCAACGTAAAACCAAGGTAACAATTAATCCAAGTACGCTCCAACATGATGCAATGCAATGAGAGATGATTGGATGATGTATAAATGCATAAAAGTAAAGCATGGAATGTCGCATCAAGCGGACAAAATTTAACCTCAGACTCATCAACATATGCATAGGAAGTAAAACCCAAAATAACACATCAGGGCACCCGAAATTGATCATCGCACTCATCAACAGAAAAGTAAGCAGAGAAAATGTCCAAAAATGTCCCTCAGACCAGCATAAAAATAGTATTTTCTTTTCGTTTCCAAAACCAATAGTAAAACCAAAATAATTTCCTTAAGGTTCGAAAATCATAGAGACTATAGTAAATCCAAAGTTTGGATCCAAAAACCTCAAAAATACTTTCTTTTTATACAAATGGCCCTATGGTGCAGTACTGATGGGCACTCTCTAGAAAAGTGTCCTATCTCTCCACCCTTATAACAACCCTGGCTAAATATATGCCGCTGTGAAGACCCGGCTAAATCATAATGACTACCATGACCTGTGGACCCTGAATGAGCACCTCGTGGAGCAGGAATAATACTCTAGCTACTCTGACCCTCATCAATTTGTAATGCCGCTTGGATAGGCTCACTCGGATGGAAATGCTGTTAGTGCTGACCTCTACTATAGTAGCCTCTACCACAGGCCTGTGAACTATTGAAACCACCCTGATAGCGGGGCATCTTATAGCTGCCCCCTTAGGCCTTGTAAAGTATGCCCTTAATAGTGCGAGCATGGCTACTACCTCCAGAAATGACTGGCCTGATGCTACCATACGCTCTGTATCCAACCAAAGGTGTAAAGTCAATCCCCGGAAAAACTGACGTACCCTCTTTTGCTCAGTGGGCAGAATCATAATGGCATGCCTAGCCAATTGATGGAAATGAACCTCATACTCAGAGATAGATATGGAGCCCTGCTCTAACCTAACAAACTGATCCATCAACCGCTCTCTCATGCTACACGATACATATTTCTCTAGAAAAGTTATAGAGAATTGTGCCCAAGTAAGCGGAGGTGGCCCGGCTAGTCTGCAAGCCACATATGACCTCCACCACTATTTTATTGAACCATACAGCTAAAATACGATGTAATATGCTTTGTCCAACTCAACAAACCCCAAAATATGCAATATGTCCTTGAAGCTAGTCAGAAACTCATGTGCATCCCCCCTAAAAGCACCTGAAAACCTCAGAGGACTCAATCTAAGAAACCTACCAAGCATCTTCTTCTCCTCAGAAGACATGACAGGGCCTGCTGGAATAGGTGGAGCAACTGTAGGGATCAGAAATACCTCCAATCTGGGAGCTGCAACAGCAGGCTGGATCCTAAACCTTGAGCCAGTACCTGGGCTGAAGTCTGAGCCTCATCTCTAACCTGAGAACTAATCAGAGTACTTGGTGAAGCTGCTGGTAGAGTCATACCCTTAAGAAACCCAAGTAATAGAACCAAAATATCCTGCAGCACTAGAGTAGCCACGAAACCTGCCAGATGTTGGGCTGGCCCCATACCCTCTGGCTCATACTGAACCTCCTCAACCTTATCCTTAAGCTCTGGTGATGGTAGTCTAGCCCAGGCCTAAGCTGGCATCATAGCTCAACCCCTACCTCGACCTATGTGTCGACCTCTGCCCCATCCCCTAGCTGGGTATCTAAATGCAGGTGCGGGGGCCTCATCCTCACCAGCTGCTGATCTCGTCTGAACTATATGAGAAAGATTGAAACAAAGATACTTAGAAGTTGATCAAGTTACGGAAGCACAATAAGGAATCAAACAAGATGGAATCTTTCCAAGAAATGTCTTATAACCTCTCACAGATTGGATACAAGCATCATCATACCGATCCATGAGACACTACTAGACACTTTGCTCTTGTAATTGTGAGACCGGTGAACCTAAAACTCTGATACCATTCTATCACGACCCAAAACTGGGCCATGATGGCCCTACATAACCCCCTAGTAAGCAAGCTAAACCCAATAATGCGGAAAATAACAAAAGTTTATGTAAAGAAAGTGGAAGATTTGAATATAAGGAAGATAGGGCCAATAGCATATATACATACCAACAATATTAAATATACAAAAATGGCCCTAAAGTGACCAAGAAGACAAAATATACAAGAACCAACCCGGACCTGGTGTCACTAGTACAAGAGCGTCTAAAGTATGGAATAGCTATACAACAGAATCTGTCTATATAAAATAAAAAATACAGATAGAAATGATAGATGGAAAGCATGCAAAGTCTCCAATGCATCGGGAGCTCACCGAGATTCGAACTGCAACAAGCCTCAAACGAAAGGAGGATCAATGAGGGTGGCTCGTACTAGGTGTTGCATAAGAAAAAAAAGATGCAGAGTGTAGTTTGAGTACCAAGACAACGGGTACCCATTAGGAATCATAGGCTGACCGAGTGCAGAAAGATAATATATAATATAAGTTATAGGAAAGTAAGCTAACTACAGGGATCCACCTAGATCTAGTTATAAAACTGGAAGTCAACACTAGCCCACTAACAGAGAGGAGAGTAACAACCAACGTAAAACCAAGGTAACAATTAATCCAAGTACGCTCCAACATGATGCAATGCAATGAGAGATGATTGGATGATGTATAAATGCATAAAAGTAAAGCATGGAATGTCGCATCAAGCGGACAAAATTTAACCTCAGACTCATCAACATATGCATAGGAAGTAAAACCCAAAATAACACATCAGGGCACCCGAAATTGATCATCGCACTCATCAACAGAAAAGTAAGCAGAGAAAATGTCCAAAAATGTCCCTCAGACCAGCATAAAAATAGTATTTTCTTTTCGTTTCCAAAACCAATAGTAAAACCAAAATAATTTCCTTAAGGTTCGAAAATCATAGAGACTATAGTAAATCCAAAGTTTGGATCCAAAAACCTCAAAAATACTTTCTTTTTATACAAATGGCATGAGAATGCAGAATGACCATGTAAATTTTCCATGTTCAGAATATATAGCACATGACAAGGAAAAACATGGAAAAACAACATCAAATCAAGAGAACTGACCTGGAAACTCCGTCCAAATCCAAGCTATGGGCTCGCGCCCATAGATACACACAACGGTGAAATAAAATGGGAAGAATGGAAAAAAACTATGAAAACAGCTAAAAGCAACCGCTCTACCTCTAAAACCTCCTAAAAATATGCTAAGGAGACTATGATAGGGATAACAGTACTACGGGCTCCTAGTCTAACGATAACATGAACAATTCTAATCTATGATCTGAAATGTCCAAAATAATACAAGTAACATGATTTAAGCCTAATTCTACCTAGAGTCCAACCTAACGCTCTAGTAACAAATATAATATAAAATCTAATTAAACTCAGTCTAGGAAGTAAACCATTACCTACCTTGGGGCCGAACTGCAAACACGAACTGTCACTCGTGCGCCTTTCCCTTCTGAACAGCCTCAGAAAGCCACCACACTATCAAGAATATAACCCAGGCATCAAGATGATAAGAATGACACCCATATTGCTATACATAAATTTAGGCCAAAAATTAGGTTTGAAAATGACCATTGGGGCCCATGCAATAAAAAAGAAAATAAAAATCAAAATTATATTTGCAACGGGTTAAAGAACCCATACCCAAAAGTTGGGTGCGAACGAGACTTGTTTCGGGGCTCAAAACAGCCCAGAGGTCCTACTAGTTCAAGAGTAACAAAAAATTGAGGATTAAGGATTTTCAAGGGCGGAAAGGTATCACTTTGGAGGAAATAAATGACCAAGGACCGGAACAACAATAGCCACCATGCCTAGGGGAAAGCTGGAGTTGAATTTCGAGGTAAGAGCTCAAGAATATAGAGGAAAAATGAGTTGCAAAGGAGTTGGGAATGAAGTGAAATCTCAATGGAGTGGGCAACTTATAACTGCCAGTGCCCAGGCGCAGAGGCACCCATGCACGCTCAGGCACGGGCATGCCACAACGCCTAGGCATCGCAGGGGAAGCCATGCCATAGCGCCTAAGGCGCTGCAGGCGTGCTGCCCTGCTAGCCCAGGCAGGCATGCAGGCGCGCATAGGCCAGGGCAAAAGTGCCAGCACAGGTGCAGTCAGGCGCCTGCCATGGTGCCATACAAGCAACCAGCTGTTGTCAAGCCAAGTTTTAGCCAACTTTTCAATAGATGGACCCTCGGGAATGCATCCGGGGTCCTGCGAATAAAAATGAGCTTAGCTATTCAACTAAAAATGGCATTTCTGACTCAATGGAATCAATGAAAATCCCAACAGATCAATTAAATAAAAAGTGGGACCCACACCCAAACCAACTATTGGCCAACCTTTACCAAAACAAAACCCAAAGGCCAAAAACAAGTCTGGAAACTTTGGGACCCAAACCAAAGGTCCCTCTAGCCCAAAGTCGACATTCTGGAGCTAACAATGCTGATAGAATTTTCATTTGAGGTTGTCTTCTCCAAATATTAACCAAAGTCCACCCCACAAGCTAAGATGGCCTGAAACATAGAAAATAACACAAAACTAAACTGAAAGCATCCAGACCCATACCAATGGTCCCACTAGACTAAAATCCCCATTTCAGAGCCAATGGAACTGTCAAAATTTAATTATGAGTGCGTTTACCAAGAAAGTTGACCGAAGTCAAAGATTTTCTAAGTTCAAGTTCTAAAATGGAGAAATGGTTATAACAACCTAACGAATGTGCTGGACATCGAATCATTAGTCCTAGCAAGTCATAAATGACCTGTAGCCGCTGCAAGAAAGCTCAAAATGCAAAAAAGCATGAAAAACAGGAAAATGACCTGGAGGGTCATTACATTGAATTTAGACCCGCTTTTACAATCAAATTTAAAATGTGATTTGCACAGCAAATATGGACAAGGTACCTATCATATACTAAATAATCTATCATGTTCAAGTGTTCTTTCAAATTATCCAAAAAAAATTCATTGTAACTTACATTATCTAAGGTTATCGAAAATACTTTCTTCTTGATTCTCCATCCTTCAAAATTTTAAATCACTATTGGTCCCAAAACTTGACTAGTATCAGGAGGCGACACATGGTGGAATATCATAACCTTGTTTTGTAAAACCTAATTCAAGTCAACAAAATGAGCCATCAGACAAAAATAACCGTTTAAGGTAATTGATGTCCACATATCAGTAGTTAACCATACTCTAGTAGGAATTTTTACAATTTCTTTGTGAACTATTTCTTTTTACTTTTGATATAATTTTAAAACAACAACCTTTGAAGTATTTCTTAAAATAGTTTTGACAGTAGGAGTCAAGAAACTATGTATCTCCCTTATCCCGTCCTATTCCACAAATACAAAAGGAAAGTTATGCCTTACTATAGCTTTGACCATCAATTCATGGAACATTTCATTATCCACAATTGGATGGCAACCTTATTCTAAGATGTCTCTATGATGCTTAGATTGGTGTCGCTTTAAATTTGAAATTCCAACTATAGAATCAGCCAAATATACCGGATGACAATCTTTGCACTTTTCCCTCAACCTACTATCTGGGTTAAGATTAAGAGGTAACTTCCAAAAATGATCTCATATTTTTGAGCCCTTCCTGAAACTTAAATATGTAGAGGTGGCTTACATCGACTCTTCGACTCCATCTATATTTTCCATCAACTTCTAGAAAATGTAAAGAAATCAAATTGATAATCTTAGAATAAAGCATATAACAAGTGACACATCAACAAAATCTACTAAATTTAATATTATATATACCAAGATTATCAGTAAATCAAATAGATAATTATTGATATATTCTTTCACAAAAATACAGACCCCTAGAATGCTTCGAGTATATACTGCTGATAACACTCAAATATACTCTCCAAGATGGAGGTATAAACAATCGTTAAGCAAAACACATTTATATTCTTGATGGGAGTCGGGGTCTATCCTACAGAGAACAATGTAATCGCGATTGAGCTAATAAAGAATTCAAGCAACTTATTGAAGTTCAAAGAGCAAAAAGGAAAGATAACGATAGGGGGGTTTTAAACTAAAAATAAAAGATAAAAGAAAATCAAATAAATGATAGATATGATCAATGACTTTCACCTTGCTTTAACCAAGCCAGGACAATAAGGGAGAATTGGGAATGGGAATTCAATTGACAAGACTTGCACCCAATTAACAAATGGGTAGTCTTGGTTAAAGGTATACTTAACCATCTTTCAACCAATCAAGCATCTATCCTCATGGGTTCTCTCAAATCACCACGAGTGAGCAATAACCAAACAAATTAACTTGGGTAAGATGGGCTATTTCTAACCCCAACTCTTAGATGGGAGTTTCCTACAACCAAACTATCTCTAGCCATGATCTAGAGTGGAAACCCCAAATCCCCACTATTAAACCTTCCCGAATTGAGGAACTCCTCTTTCAAACAAGAACACAATTAGAATGCTAAGTCAATGTTTGCAACCATAAACTATAAGGTTAAAGTATGGAAGATTCAATAGACCCACATAATTAATCAAGAGAAGGTACAAGATAAGAATTAAATACCCAAATTTAGTATTATCTCTAATACAAAACACAAATCTCAATTCAACAATTACACCTACAAATTATCAATTAAGAACAAGAGTTGAAGAATGGAAACTAAAGATTTTTCAATAAAGATCCTCCAGTTCTGCACTCCAATTGGTGTAGGATGATGGCCTTGCTCTCCAAGCTTGCCAAGAGTTGTGAATTTTGCCAAAGATCCTTTCCCAAATGGCTGGGAAGTGTTTTTATATGAATTGGGGTTTCCAAAAGTGGGAATTTCCAAATCTGTCCTGCAGCTGATGACGTCTTCATCGCGGTCGCGTGCATGTGCCTCGCGATCGCGATGTTCTATGACTCCCTTCCATGTGGTCGCGTGACCTAAATCTCGCAGTTGCGTGTCTTTAACTTCTTCCTCCATACGGTCATGTGGCTTCACTCTCGCAGTCGTGTGGTATTGTTTTCCTGTGCATTGCGGTCGCGTGACCTTACTTTTTTGGTCGCAATGAGAAACTTGATGTCAGTGGTCAGCAGTCCCTTTTAGCTCTATCCCAACTTGTTTTCACTCAAATCTTTCCCGAACACTTCTAAACACAGGAACCTGTAAAATAGAAGTAATCCATGTAAATTGCACTATTTATCCACTTTATACTAGCAAAAGCATAAGATTAAAAGTTAATTAAGTTGGTGGAATACCAACTTATCAAACCCCCAAACTAGAAATATTGATTGTCCTCAAGCAACTAAAAAGTCTAACTCAAGAGGCACACAACACAAGTGCAATGACATTCAATATAAGCCAAGGAAAACCCCTTTCAAGCACCAAGCATGACTTCGGTTGCTACTAATGATTAGTCAATCACATGATAACTTAATCTAAGCATTCCCCTCTATTCAAAACACACTTCAAGGATGAAATGGAATTATAAGAACAACTAACTGACAACAACCAATCTTCATGATGTGACTCAAACCACTAGCTTACTGAAACATGCTCCTTTGACTCATTTTTTAGAGTTTTTAATGTCACCAACTATCCTAATTTGCATGCCCTCACAAAAACGAAAGTCCCAAAAAACATATTATGTACAAAGACAATCGCAAGGGACAAATGTACAAACACACACACTCACAAGGAATTTCAAGTACCAACAAGTATCAAACCATAAGCTTGCCCTTATTTTCATTCGCCACTAGCTTAAAAACAATCGGTCGGAGATCTCATGGGGCTTTTCTAAGCTTGTAATGTAGGCTCGGGGACATGTAGGATACACATTTGGATTCAAGTGACTACATCCTCCTCTAACTCTACACAACTTTTTCAATTCGAAACCAAAGCCATTTCTTTCATTTTCATTCAATATGAGGCACCATTTCACTTTCTTTTCTTTGAAGCCCCAACTTTTATAATTTTCATCACCTTAGAGTATTTTCTTTCTTTTCTTTCCTCTTTGCTTTTCTTTTATAAATCTTCCTTCTTTTTGGCAATTCTTTTTAAGCAACAAACCAAGATAAACTCATTTAGCACTCCTTCAAGGCACCTTTTATCAACCCCTAAACTTAGGCTTTTAGCCTCGATTTCACACTTGTAGAGTTCAAAGAGGGACGGGTTCAAGAGAGAGATTCATTTTCAAAAATGGTTCAAGGCTTGTATCAAGGTTTCCAAAGAAAAGGTATTAGGCTCAAGAAGGGTAACTAATGATTCAATTTAAGTGCAATGGTCACTTTTAAGGCTAAGTAGGCTTCAACAATCACAAAGAAGGCCTAAGATCATTTCTCCAACCAACACAATTTCGACTAGCATTAAATGACTAACCGTGCATGTTCTAGTTAACACAAGCGAGTACAAGAATTATTCAACTAAACCTCACCACACATGGCATGCGAATCATTCATGAAGGGTCAATTTTTACCTCCTAAACAAGAACAAATAGAGTCACATTCTTCAATTTCAAATTATAACCACTAATGCGTTAAAAGTCACAAAAATATTAAAGGGGTTGTCACAAACATCATTGTTTGCCATGCAACTTTTCACAATTTTTTTTGGAAGGGTCTGCATATTTTCCTTATCATGCAACACTAACTCTATTATTACCAAAAAAGTCAATCACAACTAAAACCTCAAAAGATGATGATTTGCCTTTAAGAATGACGACATCAGTCTATCATTGGGCCAATTTATCTATCTAAATTGATATGGCTACTCAAAGTTTATCAACACAACCATCCCAATACATAGCTACCTACGATTTGCACCTATCAAAGTGCAGGTTGCACGTGCAACGCATAGGCCAGGCAGTGGCATGTGTGAAGCTCGTGCAATTTGCACCTCAACATGTGCGATACAATGTTCCTAGCTCAGACAAGTTCTATCTAGCCTAACGGGTACTCAGACTTCCCCTGGCTTATAAATATCCAAAAAGCCTACTATAAAAAGAAAATAAAGAAGTTACAAGTAAAGAAACTAACAACCTAAACCATCAATTCCATCCATAGTAACTCCAAAACCCGACAAGGGCACAATAATATAAAAACAAGCCCGATAAGGGCTCACCAATATCCAATATCAAAATAAATAAGCTCAGCAAGGGCATAATAATATCCAACAATCAAAACAAAATAGGCTAGATAAACTGCCAGCCACCCCCAACTAACACAGTGTAGTGCCCTCACTGTATCAAAACAAGATAAGAGTTTGAGAGGGCTCCCTGAAAGGGTATCACTCAATACAAGAGCTGCTAGGCCCAGAAAGGACCCAATTTGCCTCATCAGCATCATCCTCATCCTCAGACCCATATAGCTTCCTCATAATGCTTATCATCTTTCTGAGGAACTTACTTTGCTTCCTATCGTGGTGCTTTTAATTTTTCTGTCGCCTCTTCACCTTAGCCAACCTCTCCTTGATGTGCTGCTACTGGATCGCTACACTAGTTAGTGTAGGGCCACTAGGAGTAGAGAAGGATGATGGACTGGGTGCCGGTATGGTGGAACTCTCACCCAGACCCAAAGGCAGGCCCACTACAATCTGGCAAAGCAAGGCATCCATGCGATAGACCTGGTTGGAGATGTGGAGGAGTGTCAAGGGCCCAATTCTGAGTGGGCCAATAGCCTCAATAGCAGCAGCTAAATCAAGTACCTCACTGAAATCGGAGAATAGACCAAATGATGGTGAATCTACATTGATCTTCCTCTTCTTTGATGCTTGCATGAATCCTCTCTTCTTTAGAGGGTGAATCATTTTTTCGAGCTTTCTCTCATTTTTACCATCCCTCTTTTCAACCCCGACTTGATAACATAAGTGAGTAATCAATTAATGGAAAAGCAAACTTTTGCTACCTTTAAGTACCACTTGTTGAATTTCTTGCACAATCAATTTCCCCACATTTACCAGAAGAAGCTTCATCATAGCACAAATAACCCTTGCTTTGTTGGTGGTCACATCAGATTCGTTCTTGGAAGGCATGACTCAGGAACAAATGATAGAAAGCCATGTGCAGGCTTCAAGGTTGAACTCAGAGGAGTCAATACTCATATTCAAGGCTATCCATTATGGGACCGTGCCATCATGTAAGTGTTCCACAAACCAATTGGTCCCTAATTTTGTAGCTTAGGCTTTTAATATTCCATTGTCGGCATTTGGGTGGTTATAGTATCCATTGATTAATTCCGGATCAAACCAAACCAACTTGCCTCAAACCATCACAACGAAATCATTGGAAAAGTCCGTCTCATCCACATTAGCATAAAGTTCACAGACCATAACAAAGTTCACCTTGATAGGCTCGGCGGTGAAGCATAACCACCCACTAGTAACCAACTTTCTATGGAAGTCGGCCCATTTCTCTTCTAACCCATCCAACACAATAACTCACTCCTTCGTGATTGGATTCGTCAAGTTACAGTCATATAGTAGGGAGCACTTAAGGGAGACGAAGGTTCCTTGGTAAAAGTATTCCTCGTCAGCCACTTGGTTGGCATCTTCATGTTCAATTTCATTCGAAGTCGGAGCCATTTTCAAGATTTAAGTACCTACAAAAGGAATTAAATTGTCAAACACTAATATAGGCATGTAAAATAATGTGTTGGAACATTATTAAGCCAAAGAAATGAGGAAAATCAAGCCCAGATAGAGCTACGCAGAGCTACTATTTTTGGGACTGCTAGAACTGGTCATCGCGATTGCAAGATTTTTCATCGTGATCGCGAAGACCAATTATTTATTTCAAAAAATTAATTCATCGCGATTGCAAAATGGGGCATCATGATCACAAAGTTCAGGGAAGTTGTTACTCGCGATCGCAGGATTAGGCATTGCGATTGCGAGGGTCATCTTCTTGCCCAGAAAAATTTGTTTAGACATTTTGTCAAACAGGTGCTTTGCACCCTTTTGTTCGTCCCTTTCACACCCCATTGGGGTCAATATTTACCCCACAATTAGTATCCAACAACCCTTTAACACCCTCATTCTACCTCACCCAAGAATTTATAACACAAACAAACCATTCACACCCCACATTTACACTACTTTGGGCTCTTGAAGCCAATAACTTATGCACAATGGGAGCAATATCCAAGAAAAGAATGGGTTATGGAGAACATACCTTTGAGGTTTGAAGAAACTATGAAATTGATTTGATGGTCAGTTTATTTTTGCCTTAGGAGAAAAATGAATCCAAGTCTCAAAGCAAACTTTTGCTTTTGAAACGGCTCTTTGAATGTTTAATACCTGGAAACTCTTAAATGCATCACGATCACATGGCATTATAATATGATTGTGATGAGTTAAAATCACATGACTCCACATGATCATGTAGAGTTCATGCGGTCACGAAGAGTCAGTGAGAATTTACCTTATTGCGATCGCGAGGGTGAGGGCTCGCGATCACGATGCCTTAGCAACATCTAATTTTCCCAATTTTGCACAGTGCACTATTTTGTTGTGCAATGTCGTGTGCAACGCGCACACTTTCATGTGAAAAATGCACCAATTTCGCACAAACCCAGATTTTTACCAGGCCTACTATTTCCTTGTGCGATAATATGTGTGATGAACACTCTTCTAGGTGCAAAACACACAGTTTTCAAAGGTATTTTTGGTGCTTCTCAACACTTGGTTTCTCTTCTCATTCTATTGGGCACCTAAAACTAAATTAAAAATAAGCAAAAAATGAAGTATAACATAAAGTAAAGTTTTTCAAACGATGGGTTGCCTCCCATCAATCGCACAATTTAACGTCGTGGCGTGATGCAAATCATGTCACCATTTGGATATCCACTTGGAAGATTTGAACCTTCGACCCAAACTTGAATCGAACTTCCAGTGATAATCACGGGGTGAAGGTGTGAACAAGAGAAGGACATTTTCCTGGTTTCATATTTTGCACTTTTTTTCCTTCAAGTGAGGAAGGTTGTTTTGCCTTCTTTAAACGACAAACTTAAAACTGGATAAACCTCGATCTATCCTCCTCCCATGGTCTTTCAAAAGCTCGATTACTTTGACTTTCATCCATTCAACCAAACTTAAGGTTGAAAAGTAGTTGGAGTAAGATTTGGGCGTCTCCACTGTCAAGTGTGCTTCATTCATAACATCCTCACTTTTGAATGAACTAGAGTCTTTCAAGATGAATCATTGGACTTTGAATTGCAACTCTAATATCATTCATTTTATTTCACCATCATGATTTATATATAGAGTAGTTGGTTGCCACAACACCTTCAATTCATGAGCATCCCTTGTTTCCTCCTCTTCAATCGGGAACAATTCAAAACCACTACCCACGATCGTGCATGTTTCAACACGAGCCTTTACATCAGTGTTCAATTTACGGATAGCACTTTCAAGTAACCCTTCTTTTTGCCTTCTCTTGGCATGCCTGTTTAATAACATCTCAAACATTGGTAGCATTATTTCACATTGTTCCCCATAGGCCTCAAGTTGGTGAGCTCGATTTAACACCCATTCTAGGCTCACCACCTCATCCAATACAAATTTCTCTTATTGGATTTCAAGCACTACCAGTACAAACTCACTCTCGGGCAATTCTATATTTTGCAAATCTTCATCATCATCCCCAAAGTGAATTTGATTGAGCTCAATATTCAAGACATGTTCATCTGCTCGTCTTGGAGGATTTTCTTCATCAATTTGACTAAGAGGGGTAGACAATTCTGCCATGGATGGCATGGCATGATTTATCTCCTCTTCTTCTTTAGCCCTTGCATCCACAAAGCCTTGCTTTATGGATTGCACACCCTCATATAAGCTATCTTGTGTGGCTAAAAGAGTTTGGATCATGGAACACATGCCTTCTTTTCTTTCCAAGTCATGGTTCCTATTAAGATCACAAGCACCACTAGCAACATTGTTAGAATAGGAGTGGGGAGGGGGGAGGAGGATGGTCATCATTAGGGCATTCACTGCAATATCTGTCACGACCACCACACAAATAGTAATTGCACCCATCATAGGAGTGAGAAGGTGAATACCTCCCTCTCTTAGGGCCAATTCTACACCTTTTCCCAGGGTGGGGTCCTCCATAATAATAATAATAGTCGGGAATATAAATTGGGGTGTAACCACCAACATATCTAACATTTAGAGATGCCATGGTATCGATCAACAAAATGAAACTAAATAAATAAATAAATGAATTCACAAATTTGAACTAAATTAAGTAAACTCAAATTCTAAACTAACTCAATATGCCAAATTGTTCCCCGGCAATGGCACCATTTTTGGTAACACTCAAATGTACTATCCAAGATGGAGGTATCAGTGATCGTTAAGCAAAACACATTTATATTCCCGATGGGAGTCAAGGTCGATTCCATAGGGAACAATGTAATAACGATTGAGCTAATAAAGAATCCAAGCAACTTATTGGATTTCAAAGAGCAAAAAGGAAAGATAACGATAGGGGGGTTTTAAACTAAAAATAAAAGATAAAAGAAAATCAAATAAAAGATAGATATAATCAATGGCTTTCACATTGCTTTCACCAAGTAAGGACAACAAGGAAGAATTGAGAATGGGAATTCAATTCACAAGACTTGCACCCAATTAACACATGGGTAGTCTTGGTTAAAGGTATACTTAACCGTCTTTCAACCAATCAAGCAACTATCCTCATGGTTTTCTCAAATCACCATGAGTGAGAAATAACCAAACAAATTAACTTGGGTAAGATGGTCTATTTCTAACCCCAACTCTTAGATGGGAGTTTCCTGCAACCAAACTATCTCTAGCCTTGATCTAGAGTGGAAACCCCAAATCCCCACTATTAAACCTTCCCAAATTGAGGAACTCCTCTTTCAAGCAAGAACACAATTAGAATGCTAACTCAACATTTGCAACCATCAACTATAATATTAAATCATGGAAGATTTAATAGACCCACATGATTAATCAAGATAAAGTACAAGATAAGAATTAAATACCCAAATTTAGTATTATCTCTAATACAAAACCTAAATCTCAATTCAACAATTACACCTACAAATTAGCAATTCAGAACAAGAGTTGAAGAATGAAAACTAAAGATTTTTCAATAAAAATCCTTCAATTCATCAGTCCAATTGTTGTAGGGTGATGGAATTGCTCTCCAAGATTGCCAAGAGTTATGCATTTTGCCAAAGATCCTTTCCCAAACGGCGGGAAAGTGTTTTTATATGAATTGGGGTTTCCAAAAGTGGGAATTTTCAAATATTTCCTGGAGCTGATGACGTCTTCATCGCGCTCGCGTGCATGTGCCTCGTGATCGATAGGTTCTATGACTTCCTTCCACGCAGTCGCGCGACCTAAATCTCATGGTCGCGTAGCTTTAACTTCTTGCTCCATGCGGTTGCATGGCTTCATTCTCGCAGTTGCGTGGTATTGTTTTCCTGTGCATCGTGGTCACATGACCTTACTCTCGCGGTCGAAATGAGCAACTTGATATCT
The DNA here is from genome assembly GCA_003996215.1 of Jaltomata sinuosa. Taxonomy (NCBI): domain Eukaryota; kingdom Viridiplantae; phylum Streptophyta; class Magnoliopsida; order Solanales; family Solanaceae; genus Jaltomata; species Jaltomata sinuosa. The sequence continues at coordinate 892,315 of QJPP01007219.1, forward strand.
GTGGTCAGCAATCCCTTTTAGCTCCATCTCGACTTGTTTTCACTCAAATCTTTCCCGGACACTTCTAAACATGAGAACCTATAAAATAGAAGTAATCTGTGTAAATTGCACTATTTATCCACTTTATACTAGCAAAAGAATAAGATTTAAAGCTAAATAAGTAGGTAGAATACTAACTTATCAACTTCCTCCACCAAACAAAATAATCGTACTCTAAGAAAAATCACCCCAGATCAAGCAAAATCCATCTTACAATAAAAAATTAGAAAATACAATTTGTTTTTGTGACCCAGAGGAGAATTATTCAAAACCCTAAGATCTAAAATCAGTTGAACCAAGTATTTTTAAAAATACTTTTAGGAGAAACCCTAAATAATAGAGAGGCCATTGAAAGACTGAAGAAGAAAGACAAAGATAAAAAACTTACCAGCAGAAATGTTCCTTTCTTGCGTTTGGAGAGAGCTTAGCGTGGGAGATTCTGAGTTTTGAACTCTCAGTCTCTCTCTTTTGAGAGAGCTTGTTGGCTGCTGCAATTTTGAACTCGTAGGGGTTGGGTTGGGTTTTAACCCATTGGTTTATACCAACTCAACCCATTTTTGACCCAATATTTGGTGGGTTTATTTGGTTTCAACCCAATATGACCCATATCTATTTTATTTATAACGCAACTAATTTATCTCTAGCTGGGTTGGGCCAGTTTGGGCAGGTTGGGCATGTATTTGCCACACCTAATATATACTATCGACGTCTAACAAATGCTACATATTTGCACTTTTCATTAATAAACTACTTAAAAATTTCTAAAATTAGTTTATAAAATCCAAAAATATCACGTTGCTTTAAAAAATACCTTACCCACTTTTTAACTCTCAAGACCTTATCCACACTAATCCCTCTTTTATTCACACCCAACCCAACCCATTTTATGACTGAATTAAAGAGGTATTCGGTTTTTTTCATTTGGGTTAGGTCCAAAGGGATAAAAAAATATGAGCGACGTAATTTTTTAAATCAACGTGACATTTTTGGAATTAAAAAAATCATTTATAGGATTTTATTTTTTTTAATTCAGTAAATATAGATCTATTAACGAAAAGGGTAAATATGCACTATTTGTTAGATTACATGGGTATATGCACCACTTTTTTAAGGAGAGATATCTTCGTTCCTTTTTCCCAATAATCAAAGATTGATTTAGTGTAATGATATAGCTAAGTTATTTCTCTTACCCATTTTGCAAAAAACGATCCTTGAAGGTCGGCATTTTGTAAAAACTCAAGATTTATAAAGGATTGATCTCCAGAGATCAATCATATATTTAAAAAATTATATGGAATATGACCTTTAGAGGTTGATTTTTAAAATTTTTATTTTTTTCAAGATTGACCTCTTGAGGTTACTTTTTTCAACTTCTTCTAGCAATCGGTTTAAGGTGTGTTGTAGTTGTGTAATAAACCAACTGAAATAGAGTCTTGTATCTGTCCAAATACCAAAGATTAACTTAAATAGCTCACATCAAGACTTCAAAATTATGATAATTCAGAAACAACCAAGAAAACTCATATTCAGAAGATTTTTTAGAGAGAACACCCCCCAGGCCCCAAAAAATTCATCACCGAAATCACTAAAAGTAACTGTAAAATCAATGCTTCATTGACCTAAGAAATAAAAAAGAACCCTTTTTGAGACAAATGTGTCATGACACGAAATTGAGCCATGATAGTGCCTACTAAAATCTCCTAGTAGGCAAGACAACCCAAGAATATGATACTAAAACTAAGCATTCATATATGAAAAAAATGGAAGAGAATAATACAAGATATGGGACAACAAAATAGATATATACCAACAGTACAAAATATACAAAAATGACCCTAAAGTGACTGAGAAAGATGAAACATACTTATAAGAACCAACCCCGGACCTGGTGTCACTGGTACAAGAGCATCTAATATACGAAATAAAGCTATATAACATACATTGTCTATCCAAAATCTAATATAAAGACATAAGAGTAGAAAAAAAGCAGTAAAGATCTCCAAACGCTGGAAGCTTACCATAATTCGAGCAACAGTTAGCCACGAATGAGTGGATGGTCACTGATGGTGGCTCGTACTAGGTGCTACATCAGAAAAGATGCAGAAGTGTAGTATGAGTACAAAAATATGGGGTACTCAGTAGGCATTATAGGTCGACTGATAACTTGGTATTCTACCTACTTATTTAGCTCTTGATCTTATTCTTTTGCTAGTATAAATCAGAAAAAGTAGTGCAATTGAAATGGATTACTTCTATTTTATAGGTTTCTATTTTTTAGGAGTGTTCGGGAAGAATTTGGGTGCAAACAAGTCAAAATAGAGATAAATGGAGTTGCTGATCACTAGCGGTGGAATGCACATTACGACCGCGAGCTACAATGCATGCGATCGGGGTCAACAGGAAGTCAAAGCCACACGATCACAAGGAAAATGCCATGCGACCGTGGTCAACCATAAGTCAAAGCTACACGATCGCTACAGTGAACTCACGTGACCGCGATGAAGGAATTAACAGACTATCACGATCGTGAGGCATACTCATATGACCGCGATGAAGAAAAGTAGCAGCTACAGGGCAGATTTAGAAAATCACATTTTTGGAAACCCCAATCCACATAAAAGCACATCCTATCCATTTTAGACAGATAATATGGATTATTTACAACTGTTCTTCAACCAATTCATCCTTTAGCCTTAGAGTGAACAATTTTTGGCTAGCTTGGGAAGCAAGTTCATCTTTAGTTCCTTTTTTCAACTCTTGTTTTGTATTGTTAAATTCATAGGTGTTTTGGTTAATTTGAGATTTGTATATAGTGTTAGACATAAACAATATTTGGGATTTATTTCTTATCTTGTGCTTTTATAATTTATTAAATACTTTCTATTTTATGAATTGGGTCTTCGATTTTATAATTAATCTTGTGCTTCAATTGATTCTAAAGGGAGTGATCAACCCTTGGACTTGCCTCTTTTACTTTGATTTAGCTTGAAAGAGTGAATCAAAGTTGGGGAAAGGTAAATTGGCATTGATTTGAGGCTTTAAATCTCATTTAAGGGATTGATCTAGAAATAGTTGATTTAAATGTTTCCATAATTGGAATAGCTTTGTTGACACTTAGCTAGATTTGAGAAAACTAGTTGAAAAATATTTATCAATTATCGAGAGATATTGGTGGATAATTGAGATTCCAAGGCATATCTTCATTTGACCGATGACTAATCTAGTAAGTAGTTGATAAGATTGTAATGGATCGTATATATTTGAAGTAAATTTCATTCCAAAATCTCCCTTGCGATCCTTGCATTGGGAAGATTGGTCAACTTCGCACTTGCTATATTGTTAACATTTTTTAAACAACAAGACCCCCAATCCTTTTTATTTCTTTTCCCCCTTTGAACTTCAATAAGTTGCTTTAACTCTTTATTATCTCAATAGCCTTTATATTATTCTTCGTGACACCTATTGGGATTAAAATTTTTGTTTTGCTCTGACAATCGCTACCACCTCCTATTGGAGAGTGCTTTTGAGCATCATAAAAAATGACACCATTGCCGGGGAATAATTTGGCATATTGAGTTAGTTTAGAATTTGAATTTTCTTACTTTAGTTCAAATTTGTGAATATTTGTTTTTGTTTTAGTTAATTTTATTTTGTTAATTGATTCAATGGCATCTCGAAATGCTAGTGTAATGACCCTTCCAGTTATTTATGAATTTTTGCCTTTCTTGTACCATTAGAGCTTGCATGTAGCGGCCCCAAGTCATTTATGGCTTGCTGGGACCGGTAGTTTGGTACCCAAGCTGTTTATTTGGTCTTTTTGGCTATTCTTTAGTTTAGAGCTTTAGGCTTTTAAAATAATTGACTTCAGTCAACATTCTCATTGAACATGCTCGAAACCAAATTCTGACACTTTCGTTAGCTCCAGAGCGTGGACTTTGGTCTAGAGGGACCTTTGGTCAGGATCCGAGAGCTTTTCAGCTTGGAATTCTCTCTTGTTCTGTGTTTTCATGCCAGTTGGGCTGGTCTGGTTGACTTTGGTCAACATTCAGAGAATACAGCCTCAGATGGAAATTCCTTCAGTGCCGCTAGCTCCAGAATGCCGAGTTTAGGTTAGGTAGGTGGTTGGTTCGGGCCCTGGGTGAGCTGGGATTATTTTGGGCGTTCAGTTGGTTATGAAAAGTGTTGACTTGGGTCAACATTTCTCCGAGTCGACCTCGTATAGAAGTTTCATCGATTCGGTTGAGTCCGGAACGTCGTTTCCACTCTAATAGAACTATTTGTTTTTAAGTATTGGGTTCCTATTATGCCTGGAATGCCCTGTAGAAGTTTTTGGCTGTTGCTAGTTTCTTCTTCTTCCGGTGGCCTTAGCGCGATCGCGCTGGGCTGTGATTTCCCCTTCAGTGCAATCGCTCTCCCTTAGCGCGATTATGTTGGTCTGTATTTTTCCCTTCAGCGCGATCACGCTCCTGTAGCACGATAGCGCTGGTCTGTGATGGTTCCTTTAGCGCGATAGCGCTGACCAGCGACCAACAGCTATATAATTCTTTGGCCTTCATTTTTTCCAGCCATTTTCTCTCATCTCTTCTCACTCTAAAACACAAATTCTCTCTACCAAGTTGCTCCAAATTAGTTCTAAACGTTGGGGAACCATTTGTTCGTCGATTATCTGTAGCTCTTCGATCCTTAGTAAGCTTCTTCCCCAACTTACTTCATTTGTTTTTCTCAAAATCCTCCATTGATGGTCATGACCCAAGCTTGTAATATTGTGTAGATTCTGCCCCTCCAACTTGTATTGGGTCATGACCCCAACTTATCTAGGCTTGCATTGGGTCTTCCTTCCTTCTGATCCTAGATGGTTGTTGCCTAGGCTGTTATCTAGCATGGCTAGAGATCTGTGTGTGTTGGTTCGGTGTGATACCAGTAGTTGTGCGGAGTGGAGATTTTGCCTTAGTTTGTAGGTGTTGGTTATGCTAGCGTGCATAGATCGGTTTGATTTCTTGGGTGTTTAGAGTCAGCCCTCTTTGTTTGGTTAGTTTAGGATCTTGGTAGGTATGTCAGTTATCCCCATAGTCTCCTCCAGTTCCTCGACCGTTGGGTTGTTGTGTTGTTTCCCCAGTTCCAGTTGGAATGAATCCTGATCGTAATTCTCTAGATGAGCTCTTAATGTTAGCATTGTGATTGGGTTTTGACTTTAGCATTTTCAGCTAAGTGTTGACTATAGCCTCGTGGTTGAAATAGATTCATAGAATATTGGGTGAGTCGGGCATCCGGCCCATTTCCTCCTGCCTTGTTGAGTTTTGACAATGTAAATTTGGTAGCTAAGGGAATGGCTCTAGGTTCTTATTTGAGAAAGAATTTGTAAGGTTCATTATATGCTACAGAAAGGCCTTGTTTAGTTGAAAAAAATGAGATGACTCCTTGTTCGTGCTTGTGTGTTCTAGTAGCTGACTGAGGTGACAGCTGAGAGATTGCTTTGGGTTATCGGTTAGTGACTTGGTTCGACCGACTACAGGTTGCAGTGGGTTTCCTTCGATTGGTTGGAGATTTTGGTAGCAACTGCGGCTTTGGAAACTTTCATACTCAAGCCTAGTTGGCTTGGGGTTCTTAAGGGTTCATTGGTAGCATACGGGTTTGACAAAGGCTTTGGTTGGTAGTTTTGAAAGTTGGGGTTTAGAATGATCGCTTGGCAGGTTACATTGGATGGTTCGTGGCAGTTTCTATTTGGTTACAGCATCCTAGTGCCGAGAGGCAGTGGGTGCGGGCAACTTAGCTTCTTTACTTAAGTTTTGGATGCAGCTATTGGCCTTGGACACCTATTCCTTGGCTAACCTCTATTAGGTAGGATATTCCTGATTTCAGCGGTGCTCCTCATGGTATGAAGTTTCTTCCATCTTGGTTGGACAAATGCAATGGCGTAAGTTTCCAATTCAGTGGTGGTGTATGCTTTATATGATAAGGTTGTGCGGGTTGAGACTAGTAGGGTTATTTCTGAGTTCTCGTGGTACTTAGAGACTGGTGGTCACCATTCGTTTACCGAGAATTTGGGAGCTTGTTTAGTTAATTCTTCTGGAGTTGTTGTTATATGGGGTCCCAATGTTGGTTAGACTCAGCCAGTATGGGCTAGCAGATCGATATGATATATGCTTCAAAATGGTTGGTTGTGTGCAGATCCGGTAGAGCGGTTGATTCAAGTCAAAGGAATGAGTTGAAGTTATATGCAAATTTTTGTGACTAGATGGCAACTTTGAATCCCAGGCACCTTTTCCTTTGCCTTCGGGGTGTCTCACATTGATATTTATGGCATGCTGGACTTCTTCCCGAGGTAATCTTGGTAAGGCGACTTCAATTCAGAATGGCATTCGAGTATTTGGGGTAGAAACAATTTTTCTTAGAGTTGGGAGCTTAGCTAATGACTATGGACCTCGTGGTAGGCTTACCACACTACTTGTAAGATCTTGGGTTTGGTTTGGGTCTGTCGAGCAGGTTGCCCTGGTTCCTTCGCTTCTAGTTGATTCATATTTGGTCCAATTCGGCGAGGTTGGTTTCATTCTACAGTTTGAAAGTTCACCATCCATATAAAGTATTCATATATGTTTTTCCTAACTTTGGTGTGCGGACTTCAGTTGGATTCTCATGGGTTGGTTAGTTCGGTTCAGTTAGCGAGTTGGTGTTGGCAAGAGTGTTCTTCCATTGCTTAATGATCAATTGGGTCAGGTAACACCAATTTTCAAGGACCTGCTATGGGTTGTTATTTTGGATGGAAAAATTTAGTAGACAACAGCTTGACTTTGATAGCACTAAAGTATAAAGGGTGACTTCGTTCGTGGTAGAGTATAAGCGAGAACTATGAATCTCCAGTATGTCAGTCGATGTTTTGAGAGTGGCTCGAGTTTTTGTCCTATATGAAGTTTCATGACTATGGTACAGAAGGATTTGGTTCAGAATAAAAAGGATTTACAGATCGGCGGGTTCATGAGTTAGAGTTTTCGTTGTTGGTTTTTCTGGCAAACTTGGTTGTGGTTTCAAAGATTTGAGTTCTGTATGTTGATTGCCTTGCTTCTCTGGTTTTGGTGTTGTGTTGGTGCTTTCCGGTTGAGGTTCTCGAGGTTCAATTTGGGTTAGCAGATCTTTGGAGTTGTGGAGTTTGAGTTTGGAATCTAGCTTGGCTAGTATGAACTGTAGTCTTGGTTGCCTTTCGTAATTTCAATCTATTGGGTGCCGTATTATTGACGAGGCTATCCGAGTTGTCCGAGAGAGTAGTGCGGGCTTCTTTCCCGTTGTTCTTTTCATCTCTAGTCTTTCCTTCTTTCCTAACTTTTGGGGACAAAAGTATTTTTAGTAGTGGATGATGTAATGACCCTTCCGGTCATTTATGCATTTTCACCTTTCTTGTACCGGTAGAGCTTGCCTGTAGCAGCCCTAAGTCATTTATGGCTTGCTGGGACTGGTAGTTCAGTACCGGGCCATTTATTTGGTCTTTTTGGCCGTTTCTTATTTTAGAGCTTTAGGCTTTTAAAATCATTGACTTCAATCAACATTCTTGGTGAACGTGCTTGGATTCAAATTCTGACAGTTCCGTTAGCTCTAGAGCGTGGACTTTGGTGCATAGGAACCTTTGGTCAAGATCCAGGAGCTTTTCAGCTTGGAATTCTCTCTCGTTCTGTGTTTTCAGGCCAGTTGGGCTGGTCTGGTTGACTTTGGTCAACATTCGGAGGAGACAGCCTCGAATGAGAATTCTGTAAGTGCTGTTATCTTTGTAATGCCGAGTTTGGGTTAGTAGGTGGTTGGTTCGGGGCTCGGGTGAGACGGGCTTATTTTGTGTGTTGGGTTGGTTGTGAAAAGTGTTGTCTTGGGTCAACTTTTCTCTGAGACAACCTCATATTGAAGTTTAGTCAATTTCATTGAGTCCGGAACGTCGTTTCCACATTAATAGAACTATTTGTTTTTGAGTATTGCGTTTCGATTGTGCCCAGAATGCCCCGTAGAAGTTTTTAGCTGTTGCTGGTTTTTTCTGCTTCTGGTGGCCTTCAGCGCGATCGCGCTCCCTTAGCGCGATTGCGCTGCCTTGTGATTTCCTCTTCAGCGTGTTTTCGCTCCCTTAGCGCGATTACGCTGGTCTGTGTTTTTCCCTTCAGCGCGATCGCGCTCCTGTAGCACGATAGCGCTGGTCTGTGATGGTTCCTTCAGTGCGATCGTGCAATAGCGCTGACCAGCGACCAACAACTATATAATTCTTTGGCCTTCGTTTTTCCAGCCATTTTCTCTCAACTCTTCTCACTCTAAGACACAAATTCTCCCTACCAAGTTGCTCCAAATCAGTTCTAAACCTTAGGGAACCATTTGTTCATCGATTATCCGTAGCTCTTCGATCCTTGGTAAGCTTCTTCCCCAACTTACTTATTTTGTTTTTCTCCAAATCCTCAATTGATGCTCATGACCCAAGCTTGGAATATTTTGTAGATTCTGCCCCTCCATCTTGTGCATGCTAGTGGGCTTGAAGGATTACCCGTGTTGACCTCAATTTCCATTCTTTTGGTAAGCTTTCGTGCCTAATTTTCGGTTATTTCTTAAAAAATTCCATCTTAAATTATTGGCTTTAGCGGGCTGTTTAGGGCCCCATTTGTTGTCCATTTATGGTCAATTTTTTAGCACGCGCTCCCGAGAGGGTAAGGAACACAAGTGTATTTCGGGTTGCGGGGCCCATGAGCCCATTTGTGACCCGAATTTTGACCCGGTTATGCTTATAGAATTATAGGTATTGTTAGTCTTGTGTTGACGTGTAGATTACTGTTTTGATATTAGTTTTGCGAATTAGAGCTCCACAGAGTTGTTCGAGCCTCCAGTAGGTTATGGCTTTCCCTACCTAGACTCTGCGTATATAGGTTATAACTTCATTAATTAGCATCCTTGGGTGGGTTGTTATAGGTTGGTACCCCAGACCTTGTCCACCTTTTTCTGTCCGTTTATTTCATACATTGTTTGTAGTATTCGCGTAACTCTGTATATTACCCTCGTGGTCCTGTACGACCTTGTATTGACTCTGGAACATATATGATGGGGCATTTGGAAATGTGCGTGATGTCCCGGACATAGAAATATCCTTTTAGGCTAGTTATGTCTGCTGAGTAGCTGGTTGGGCCTGTGCAAGGCTGATAGGAATTGTTGTGAGCCATTGGGCTAATTTATTTTTGTGTGCGAGCATATCATCCTTGAAAAAGGTTTTCCCCTGCATGTTTTACTTCGATTTTGGCTGTGATCCATTATAAATGGTTTTTCCTAAACTTGCATGGCCCCGGGGGGGCATTTTTGATATATTTGATGATAGAAAGAGGGGATTTTTGGATGATTTCACACTGACTTTACTACTGGTACTAGTCTCTGCCGGGCAGAGCACCAAACCTGATTTTATTACTGATACTAGGCTCTGCCAGGCGGAGTACTACATCTGATTTTTCTTACGAATTAAGACCCGGCTACGCTCTGGCACCCTTTGAGAGGGTTATTGAGGCTTTTTATCACTGATTTAGACCCGAGTATACTTTGGGCACCCTTTGTGAGGGTCTTTTGAGATTTACTACTACTGTTTTAGACCCAGTTCAATCTCGGGCATGCATATTTGAGATTTAGCCACTGGCTTGAACTCGAACTTGATTCCGGATGATATGTTAGATATTTTGCGTTCGTTGTTGTATGTGGTCAGGGACCTCCATGGGCCCTGCCATTCCAGGACCTGGCCAAAGGGCCAAGCATGCTGGAGGATGGGTATACGATGTAGGATGAGGTATAGTGGGCACGTCCCACCAAGGGTCCTCGTGCCTGTGCATCGGGCATGCTGGGGGAGATGTATATAGAGTTACTATTACTCATTCCATCATATCATCATCATGCATATTTCACTCGGATTCCACCCTTGTTTGTTGTGTGCTCAGTGTATGCTCCGATTGTATGGGCGGCCGGAGGGTTTGTTTTCACTTGATTGTGTTCCTTGGTTGTATAGGCGGTTGTTGGGACTGTAGGTAGATTATATATATCCTTGTATTTATATAGATCTTGTCTTGGCATTCGGTTCTTGGAAGATTAGTGATGGTTAGCAGCATGTTGAAGCCCAGATAATTGGACTTTGAGTATTGAGGGACTAGTGAGTCCTGTGTTATTGAGGAACTATTGTGCGGCCTCCTGAGCAGATTATGGGGTTCCTGATTCCTATTTATGCATTGGATTAGTTATTCCATATTAGGCTTGACTTGTGAGTTGTTTGCGGTTGTTCTATCTTGGTATCTGGTACCTTAGGCTTGTTCTATTAGTAGGAGATTTCTAGCCTGATTTTTGGTTTGCTTCCCTTCTTTCCGTTATTTTGAGATTACCGGTATACCACCCATCTCTCTAAATTCTCTTTATATATGCTATTGTCGCAAGGATCCCAGGTGCGTCTTTCCTTCCTTTTTAAACATGTGTTTCTGTGTATGTATATCTTTTGTGCTAGCATATTCTACTTGTAACTTTTGGTTGATTACTCATGTGCTAGTTCCCTTGTGCTTCTTCTTTGCTTCCATGACTGCCTTCTTGTATTCTACTTGTTACTGCTTTTATATTTTATATGCGCTCAGTCAGTCGATGATACCTACTGAGTACCCATTATTTTTGTGCTCATACTACACTTCTGCACTTTTTGTGCAGATATTAGTTGAGCTTTCACCGTTGACCGCATTGGAGACTCGTTCAACTCTTGGATATTCGAGACTAGGGTGAGCGCCTTCCTATAAGGGCCTATCTACATCTCCTCTTTTGTACTGATACTCCTTGTACTTTCGGAGACAGATTCATATTGTATTTTGTTACTTCTAGCATTTGTATTCTATTAGCAGCTTCTATACCTTCGATACCAAGTCTTTGGGTTGGTGTAGTATCTTTGTATATATATATATTTTGGGTTGTTGCTTCCGTGTGTCTTCTCTTTACATTCAGCTTCTACTTATTTCTACTTGTTGTGCGTGATTAGTTAGGTAGTAACCCATTACTAACCATTCTGAGCTACGGGGATTGGTTCGCCTACTGGGGGGTTGTAGATGCCATCATGACCTGAAATCGAGTCGTGATAGCTAGAGGTTTTGGTGGTTACAACCTTTATTATAATAGTCTTTATTGTTATTATGGAGGACCCCACCCTTGGAGAAATTATAGAATTGTCTCTAGGAGAGGGAGGTACTCACCATCTTGCTCTTATGATGGGTGTAATTGCTATTTGTGTGGTGGTCGTGATGGACATTAAGTGATTGTTCTAATGACCATCCTCCTCCCCCCTCTTATCCTCCCCATGGTGATAGTGGTGCTTAGAATCTTGCTAGAAATTATACCTTGGCACTTGATGAACAAAATGACCATTACGAGAGACTAGTAGCAATGCTCCAAACTCTCTTGGACAAAGGAGAAAGCATAGATGAAGACTTAATAGCATAACGCAAGGTTTCATGGATAGTAGAGCTAAGGAGAAAGAGGAAAGAAATCGTGCTAAATAATCCATGGAGGATTTGTCTACTCCTCTTGATCAAGTTGATAAAGAAGACCCTCCAAGCCTAACAAATGAACATGTCTCGAACATTGAGGTTAAGCAACTTCACTTCGAGGATGATGATGATAAATATTTTCAAAATATGGAATCGCCTGTGAGTGAGTTTGTACCGATTGTGGTTACGCCCCAACATGAGGAAAAGCTCGAATTAGATGAGATTGTGAGCCAAGAATAGTTGTTAAATTGAGCTCACCAACTTGAAGCCTACGGGGAGCAATGTGAAATAATCCTACCAATGTTCGAGAAATTTCTCAAAAGGCATACCAAGAGAAGTAAAAAAGAGGGGTTACTTGAAGTTGCTATCCGAAATTTGAAACACCAAAGTGAATACTCGTGTTAAAATATGCACGATAGTGGCTAGTAGTTTTGAGTTTTTCACCATTGATTCTCATGAACTAAAGTTACTGTGACAACCAACTATCCCAAACATGAATCAAGATGCCGAGATCAAAAAAATGATACTAGAGTTGCAAGGCAAAGTTCAACGATTCATTTTGAAAGAATTTAGTTCATTCAAAAGTGAGGATGTCAAGAATGGGGGAAATTTGAGAGTGGAGAAACCCAAATCTCACTCCAACCAATTTTCAATCTTAAGTTTGGTTGAATGGATGAAAGTCGAAGTAATCAAGATTTTGGAAGACTTTGGAAGGGGGACAGATCGAGGTATATTCATCTTGAAGTTTGTGGTTGGTAGAAGGCAAAAGGACCTTCCTCACTTGAAAGCGAAAAAGTGTAAAATGCGATACCAAGAAAATGGCCTTCTCATATTCTCACCTTCACCCCGTGATTGCCACCGAAAGTTCGATTCAAATTTTGTTCAAAGGTTCAAATCCTCAAAGTGGATATCTAAAGGGTGATATGACTTGCGTCGCGCCGTGACGTTAAATTGAGTGCTTTATGGGAGGCAACCCATCATTTGAAATTTTTCTTTATGTTTTACTTCACTTTTGGTATCTTTTTGATATGTTTTACGTGTCCAAAGAAAGGATAAGAGGACCCAAGTGATAAGAAGCACCAAAAACACCCCTGAAAAATGTGCATTTCACACTTGGAAGTCTACGCTTCGCACAAACAATCGCACAAGGAACCAATAAAATGGGAAAAAAAATTGTCCCATGCAAAGGAGGTGCATTTCGCACCTGGAGTTGTGTGGGTCACACCCGCCATCACACGAGAAAATAGTGTGTTGTGCAAAATTTTGAAGTACAGTTGTTACTAAGGCATCGAGATAGCGACCCTTGACCATCGTGATCGCGATGAAGTAAAATCTCCATAACCCTTCATGACCGTATGGACCTTTCGCGATCGCATGGAGTTATAAGATTTTAATTCATCGCGATAATGTGCAAAAGGCCAAGCGATTGCTAGAAATTGAGCAGTCTCTAGGTAATTAAGTTCAAAAGAACCATATCACAAATAAGTAGTGGCCTTAAAATTTGGTTAGTCTTCTCCCTCTTAAGCACAAAAATAAAAATTCCTCCATCAAGTTCAATTCCATAGTGTCCTTACCGTGCATCTCAAAGGGTATGTGTTCCTTCTCCTATTCTCTTCTTTAACTTACTTCTTATTGTGCAAGATTAGTGGCTTTGATAGCCCAGTGGGTGTGAATGTTTTCTTTCAAAAATTAATTGAATCTGGTGTTTTAGTTTGTAAATTCTTGGGTGAGAATGATTGAGGATGGAAAGGGATGTTGGTATACTGTTTGTGGGTTAAAAATTAGCCCCAATGGTGTGTGATAATGGAGGAACAAAAAGGTGCAAAGCACCTTGCTAAATGAAAGGCCTGAATGAAATATTTTGGGCAAAGAAGATAACCCTCGCGATCGCGATGCCCAATCCTGCAATCGCAAAGAACAAAACTTTTTTTTGAAAAATAAAATGGCCTTTGCGATCGCGATGAAAAATCCTGTGATCATGATGACCAATTTCAGGCAGTCTCAAAATAGTAGCTCTTCGCAGCTCTGTTCGGAATCATTTTGACTCATTTTTTTGGCCTAATCATGGCCTAGCACATTGCTTTTATATGCCTATATTAGCGTTCGATATTTTTACTCCTCGTGTAGGTACTTATAGATTGAAAATGGCTCCGGCATCCAATGAAATTGCTTAAAATAATGTCGACCAAGTAGCCGAAGAGGAGTACTTTGATCAAGGCACCTTCGTATCCCTAAAATGCTCCTAACTATATGATCGTCACTTTATGAAATCCATCAAGGGAATGAGGCATTGTATTAGATGGTTTGGAAGATAAATGGGCCGACTTTCATGGAAAGTTGGTCACAAATGGATGGATGTGCTTCGCCGTCGAGCCTGTCAAGGTAAACTTTACCTTAATCTGAGAATTCTATGCTAATAAAGCCAAGACGGACTTTCCTAATGACGTACTTGTCACTGTTTGGGGAAAGCTAGTTTGGTTTGATTCAGAGTTGATCTTACTACAACCTCCTAAATGTCGACAATGAAACATTCAAAGCATGGGCAAGGAATTGGGGACTGATTGGTTTGTGCAAAAGTTACATGATGAACAGTTCCACAATGGATAACTTTAAATATAAGGATTGAGTCTTTTGAGTTCACCTTTGAAGGCCAAACTTGTCTTTCTATCATTTGTGCCCGAAATATGCCATCCAAGAATGAATCTGATGTGACACCTGAAAAAGCGGTGGTTATTTGTGCTATGATGGAGAGCCTTCCTGTGAATATGGGGAAGTTGATTGTGTAAGAGATTCAGCAGGTTGTTCTTGAAAGTAGCAAATTACTCACTAAGATGATAAACATTTTGAGGAAGTTGTGCGGATCCAAAGAGGAGGAGGACGTTGACAAGGAAGACTTGGTCCTTTCTGGGTCTAGTCGCTTAAGTTCTGAGTGATACCCTTCAGGGAGCCCCCTCAAACTTATCTCTTATTTTGATGTAGTGAGGGAAATGTACTATTTTAGTTGGGGGTGGCATGTGGGGAACATACTTTATTTAGCTTTCTTTGTTGCTTTAGATATTATTGTGCCCTTGCCGCGTATGTTTATTTTGATGTTTGGTTATTGGTGCGCCCTTGCCAGGTTGGTTTTGATGGTTTTGGAGTTGCTATGGATGAATTTGATGGTTTAGTTGTTTAAATTTAGTTTCTTTGATTTAGTTTTTAGTTGGATTTTGAGTGATAATTGCCAATAAGAGATCAAGTGATGATATTCTATCATTTGTGCCCGAAATATGCCATCCAAGAATGAATCTGATGTGACACCTGAAAAAGCGGTGGTTATTTGTGCTATGATGGAGAGCCTTCCTGTGAATATGGGGAAGTTGATTGTGTAAGAGATTCAGCAGGTTGTTCTTGAAAGTAGCAAATTACTCACTAAGATGATAAACATTTTGAGGAAGTTGTGCGGATCCAAAGAGGAGGAGGACGTTGACAAGGAAGACTTGGTCCTTTCTGGGTCTAGTCGCTTAAGTTCTGAGTGATACCCTTCAGGGAGCCCCCTCAAACTTATCTCTTATTTTGATGTAGTGAGGGAAATGTACTATTTTAGTTGGGGGTGGCATGTGGGGAACATACTTTATTTAGCTTTCTTTGTTGCTTTAGATATTATTGTGCCCTTGCCGCGTATGTTTATTTTGATGTTTGGTTATTGGTGCGCCCTTGCCAGGTTGGTTTTGATGGTTTTGGAGTTGCTATGGATGAATTTGATGGTTTAGTTGTTTAAATTTAGTTTCTTTGATTTAGTTTTTAGTTGGATTTTGAGTGATAATTGCCAATAAGAGATCAAGTGATGATATTCTTAAGGGAAATCATCGCTTTGTTGGATGTTTTGAGGCCAGGGGAAGTCTGAGTACCTAGTAGGCTAGTTGAAGCTTGTGTTTTGGGTTGTGTGCTGTGGTGAATTTTGAGTAACCATGTCGATTTATATGCATGATTTGGCCCGATGATCGATAGGGTGATGTATTTTTAAGGGAAAATCGTCATCTTTTGAGATATTGGGAACATTGACTTGTTTGGTACTAATGAAGTTAGTCTCGCTTGTGAATTGAGTTGAAACATACCCCTCCGGAAATTTTGTGAAAAGTTGCATGGCAAAGAATGATGTTAGTGACAACTCTTTTATCTTTTTGTGACTCTTAACTTACTAGGGGTGATTAATGGAAATGTAGAATGTGGCTCTATTTTTTATTGTTTAGGAAGTAAAATTTACCCATCTTGAATAATTCGCATGCCATAACTTGTACTTGCTTGTGTCAGCTAGAACGTACTCGGATAGTCTTTCAATGCTAGTCTTGATTGATTTTGGTTGGAGAAATGATCTTACTTTGTGATTCTTGGAAGCCTACTTAGCCTTAAAACCTACCATTGCACTATATGCGTCATTAGTGACTCCATTTGAGCTTAGTACCTTTTCTGTGGCAACCCCTTTACAAACCTTGAACCGTTTTGAAAATGATCCCTCTTTTGAACCTTCCCTCCTTAAATGCAAAAAATGTGAAATTGAGGCTAAAGCCTAAGTTTGGGGTGATTGAGAAACACCTTTGAGGAAATGAGAAATACATGGTGGTTTATGGCAAGCATTAAAAGAATTGTCGAAAGCAAGAATTAAGTTGAAAAGAAATGCAAATGAGAGAAAAAGAAAGAAAAGGAAAGAAAACCTCCAAGGTAAATAAAATCAGAAAATTGGGTCATCAAATGAAAAGAGTGAAATAGTGTTTTGTGTTGCATAAAAAATTGAAAGAAAATATCTTCGATTTCAAATTGAAAAAGTTGTGTAGTGTTCAAGGAGGATGTAGTCACTTTAATCCAAATGCTTATCCTACCCTTCCCCGAGTCTATATTACAAGCTTAGAAAAATCCTTTGAGATCTCCGACCGATTGCCTTTGAGTGGTGAATAAAAATAAGAGCAAACTTATGGGTTGATACTTGTGGTGCTTGAAACTCTTTGTGAGTGTGCGTGTTTGTGCATTTGTCCCTTGTGTTACCCTTGTGCATGGTACTTTTGTTTTTTTGAGGGCATGTGGATTAGGATAGTTGGTGAAGTTGATTAATTCCGAAAATGAGTCAAATGAGCATATTTTGTAAACTAGTGGTTGTGAGTCACTTCTTGAGGAATTGATTATTGTAACTTGATTGTTTTAAAGTCCCATTGCATTTTTAAAGAAGTGGTGTTTTTGAATAAAGGGGAGTTTTTAGATAAAGTTAACATGTAATCGACTAATCATTAATACCAACTGAAGTCATGTGTTTGTGCTTGAGGCGAGTCTCCGTGATTTGTAGTGATATCATTGCACTTGTGTTTAAGTGTCTTTTGAATTAGAGTTCTGAGTTGCTTGAGGACAAGCAATAGTTCAAGTTTGGGAGTTTGATAAGTTGGTATTCTACCTACTTATTTACTCTTAATCTTATGTTTTTGCTAGTATAAATCGGAAAAGAAGTGCAATTGACATAGATTACTTCTATTTTACAGGTTTCTGTGTTTTAGGAGTGTTCGGGAAGGATTCGGGTGAAATCAAGCAAAAATGGAGATAAATAGAGTTGCTGATCACTGGCAGCGGAATGCACATTGTGACCACGAGCTACAGTGCATGCGATCGCGGTCAAAAGGAAGTCAAAACCAAGTGACCGCGAGGAAAATTCCACGCGACCGCGGTCAACCATAAGTCAAAGAACTGCGATGAAGAAAAGCAGAAGCTACAGGGCAGATTTGGAAAATCATATTTTTGAAAATCCCAATCCAAATAAAAGCACATCCCAACCATTTTGGAAAGATAATCTGGATTATTCACAATTGTTCTACTACCAATTCATCCTTAGCCTTAGAGTGAACAACTTTTGGCTAACTTGGGAAGCAAGTTCATCATCCAACACCATTGGAGTGTAGATTGGAAGCTTTTATTGTGAAATCTTTAGTTCCTTTAATTTCTTCAACTCTTGTTTTGTATTGTTAAATTCATAGGTGTTTTGGTTGATTTGAGAATTGGATATTGTGTTAGAGATAAACTATATTTGGGATTTATTTCTTATCTTGTGCTTTTACAATTTATTAAATACTTTCTAGTTTATGAATTGGGTCTTTTATTTTCTAATTAATCTTGTGCTTGAATTGATTCTAAAGGGAGTGATCAACCCTTGAACTTGCCTCTTTTACTTTGATTTGGCTTGAAAGAGTGAATTGAAGTTGGGGAAAGGTAAATTGGCATTGACTTAAGGCTTTAACCCTCATTTAAGGAATTGATCTAGAAATAGTTGATTCAAATGTTGCTATAATTGGAATAGCTTTGTTAACAATTAGCTAGATTTGAGAGAACTAGTTGAGAAATATTTACCAATTATCGAGAGATATTGGTGGATAATTGAGATTCCAAGGCATATCTTCATTTAACCCATGACTAATCTGGTGAGTAGTTGATAATCTTGTAATGGATCATATAGATTTGAAGTAAATCTCATTTCAAAATCTCCCTTGTGATCCTTGCGTTAAGAAGATTGGTCAACTTCGCACTTGCAATATTCTTTGCATTTTTTAAACAACAAACCCCCCGATCCCTTTTTTTCTTTTTCCTCCTTGAACTTCAATAAGTTGCTTTAACTCTTTATTATCTCAATAGACTTTACATTATTCTTCGTGGAATCGACCCCGGCACCTATTCGGAATATAAATTTTGTTTTGCTTTGAGGATCGCTACCACCTCTTATTGGAGAGTGCTTTTGAGCGTCATCACCGATCGAGCTTAGAAAGATAATATAAAATATAAGATATAGGAAAGTAAACTAGCTATCGAAATCCATCTAAATCTAGTTATCAACTGAAAAGAGGCATAATCTAAACAGATGGTGAAGATATTAATTATAATGGGAAAAGACATTCACAGGAAAAGAAACAATCAAGGAACAGTCGCAATTCAATATGAAATCCATGTGATGCAGTATGAGACAAATACGATTATGAGTCCGAAATCTTACATCAGACGTGCAATAAGTAGATATGAGTCCATAATTTTACATCAGACATGCAATAAGTAAATGTGGGTCCAGAATCTTACATCGAATGTACAGTAAGTAAAAAAATGCTCCCCACGGGGCTCAAGTCAGTAAAAAGTGAAGCATTTAATTTTAGAAACCGAAGTATGTAATACAGTAGTACAAATCCTTTTTAGAAATTGGAAATACTTAGTAAGAGTAAAACCCTCTTTTTAACTCGGAAAACCAACATTACTTCCTTAGAAACCCCGTTATGTGCTAAGTTCATGAACGTAGAAATAGATATGTGCAATGCAGAAACCATGTATATACAGGAAAATACACCAAAGACATGGCAAAGCACCCTCCAAAGAAGGTACTTACCTGGAACTCCGTCCAGTCCAAAGTTATGGCCTCGGGCCCATAGTTACATAATAACTATAATAAAAGTGGGAAAACAGAATAAATACACAAAACTACTACTAACCTCTACTCTATTACAATTATCGATACAAGCATGTACTAAGGATTCTATTGGAATATAAGAAGGCTACAACACCCTAAACTAAGGATAAATATGGAAATTCTACTCTACCGTCTCAGTAATGGCCAAAATACGGAAACATCATTAAAGCCTAATTCTAGCCTGAAACATACTCTAATATTCAAGTAACTTATAATATATAAAGTCTAACTAAGTCAGGTCTAAACAGAGAAAATCGTAACCTACCTCGGGGCCAAACTGCAAGCAAAAACTGTCAATCATGCGCCATCCCCTTCTGGATAGCCTCAGAATGCTGCCATGCTCAATAGATCACGAAATAGCCTAGAAACACTACTTATCCCTCTTGACCGAGCTCACTTTAATGGAGGATAAGTTGTAGTAAATGAGAGAAATGACGAAGAGACTTTATTTAAAACTCCCAACGATCGATGCACCTGCGGTTAAATTGATGCAAGTATGGCAATGTAGTAGCGGCCCGACTACCAGAGGAGCGGAGGTCAATAGAAACCACAAAATCCATAGGTGCGGCACACACGCCACAGGGGCGGCATTACAGAGGGCATCGCAGGGGCGGGAAAGCAGCACAGGGGCGATGCCCGGCTGATGTTACCTTGCATCGCAGGTGTGGTATTTGAATGCAAAAGTGGCTATGCAGGGATGACCCAAGCACTGCAGGTGCGCCTATACCAGAACCAACAACATCAGCTAAAAAAACTCAACTCCAAAGTCTCCAATTACACCCTCGGGATTCATTCCAAACTCCGTGAATACAAACCAAATATGCTACCCAACTGAAAATGGCATTTCGGACTCAACAAAATCATCAAAATGACCAATAGAGGTTGTATTGATGGAATGTTGACTGAAGTCACATTTTGTTGATTTTGCCTAAAAGTTACCCAAGTGACCAAAACAAGTCTGAAAGCCTCGGGACCCAAATCAAAGGTCCCACTAGTCCAAAGTCAACATTCCAGAGCTAACAATGCTGACGGAATTTCCATCTGAATCCATCTTCTTAGAATATTGACCAAAGTCAAACTTTTCACTTATAAGAGTTCCAAAATAGTGAAACTCATCTAACACTAAATCGAATGCCTTAAAGAGCATGCCACCTATCCCAGAAGGTCAGAATAATCCTGAAGAAGCTAAAAGAAGGGGTAAAATAGTAAAAATGCACAAAAACAAGAAAATGAGCATGAGGGTCATTATAACATCCACTACTAAAATAACTTTCATCCCCAAAAGTTAAAGAAAGGAAAGTACCTGAAGGCTCAAAAAGGTGAGGAGAACGGGTCTGCATGTCAATCTCAGTCTCCCAAGTAGCCTTCTCGACTGGATGATGTTGCCACTAAACCTTAACTAATGGAATCTCCTTGGACCTCAACTTCCTAACCTACTTGTCCAAAATAGCAACAAGATCCTTCTCAAAAGCTAGAGACTTACCCAACTGAACTGAATACCACTGAAGCACGTGCAACTCATCCAGAACATACAGCCTTAGCATAGAAACATGGGAAAATAGGATGAACAGCTGAAAGAGTAGGAGGAAAGTCTAGCTCATATGCTACCTCTCCATTGCGATGAAGGATCTCAAATATCCCAATAAACCTGGGGCTAAGATTTCCTTTCCTCCCGAACCTCATCACATCCTTCATGGGCGACACTTATAGGAACACTCAATCACTAACCATGAACTCTAAGTCTCGAACCCTCCAATCAGTGTAGCTCTTCTTCTTACTCTAGGCAGTACGAAGTCTCTCCTCAATTACCCGAACTCCATCCATAGAATCCCATAGCAAGTCGGTACCCTATTGCCTAACCTCAAAGGCATCAAACCAATCCACAGGAGATGTACACCGCCTACCATAAAAATCCTCAAATGGAGCCATCTGGTAGTGGAATGGTAGCTATTACTATACATAAAACCTTCCAAGGCTAAGAACTGGTCCCATTGACCTACGATATAAACAATACAAGCCTGTAACATATCCTGCAGAATTTGAATAGTATGCTCTGATTGACCATCAGTCTATGGGTGAAAAACAATGCTAAGTTCAACTTGAGTACCCAACTCTCTATGAATAAACCTCCAGAAATACTAAGTAAATTGAGTGCCATAATCATAAATGATAGAAACATGCACCCCATGCAAGCGGACAATCTCACGGATGACAATCTGAGGCAACCTCTCTAAACTGTAAGAAGTCTAAATTGGCAGAAAGTGAGCAGACTTTATCAACCTATCCATGATGACCCAAATAGCATAAAACCCCTGCAAAGTATATGGCAAGCCTACCTTGAAGTACATAGATATCCACTCCCATTTCCACTCCAGAATGGGTAGCCTCTGAGTAAAACCACCTAGTCTCTGGTGCTCGTACTTCACATGCTGACAGTTCAAGCACCTAAATAGGAAATCTGAGATATCCTTCTTAATCTAACACCACTAGTAGTGCTTTCTTAAGTCATGGTACATCTTAACTTTCCTGAGATGAATGGAAAACCTAGAACAATGAGCCTTATCAAAGATCAACTTGAGCAGGTCACCAACTCTAGGAACCCAGATACGACCCTCACTCTTTAGAACACCGTTAGAAGCTAAGGTCGTCTTCTTAGCCTATCCGCTCAACAACATATTATGAATGATCCTCAATTTTGCATCATCAAGATGTGATGAAATCTTCTCTAATAAGGAAGACCTAGCCTCAACACAAGCAAGAATACTACCCGACTCAAAAATATCAAGTCTAACCAACCTATTAGCTAAGGACTGGATGTCCAAAGCTAATGGTCGCTCCTCCGTTGCCAAAAATGCCAAGCTACCCATACTCACTACCTTTTGGCTCAAGTCATCTGATACCATTTTTCCTTACCTAGGTAATAAAGGATCAATATGTCATAGTCCTTCAGTAACTCCAACCACCTACGCTGCCTCAAATTTATATCCTTCTGGCTGAAGATGTATTGAAAACTACAATGGTTAGTGAAGATCTCACAATGCACGCCATATAGATAGTGCCTCCAAATATTCAATATTAAGACTACCACTGCTAATTCCAAGTCATGAGTGGGGTAGTTCCACTCATGAACCTTTAATTATCTGGACGCATAAGCAATAACTCGACAGCTAATATTATATTATTCTATAGGTAAAAAATATCTAGATTTCAATTTTACTTTTCTACTAAGACAGACATCTAACTTAACCTCCCCAATACCCAGAGCCAACTAACCAATATAGGTCAAGCAATTATCTAGAACTACAGACACTACATCGGCTACACCAAAACCTACAGGAACAAGCAAGGGTAAACTACAGATCCAAACGTGGATTATAAGCTAAAGCTCCTAAATCGACTATGAGCATAGAATTCCTTTAATATCAACTATTCAATCCATAAAATCCCACCAACAATTAGCACAAGCCATACAATCACTTAAAAAGAGCTAATTCTAAAAGTAAGTAAGCCGTAGCCTACCTGGAAGCCTAACACGCGCCCACTAGACTTGAGATTTTCCTTTCTGAAAAGCCTCTGTCTGCTTCCACGCTATCATAATGATAATCTACGCATTAAAATATGAACAATGATATACATATTACAATATTATAATTTAGGCAAAAAATCAGGTGAAAAATCACCCATAGGGACTGCATGCAAATTTTGAAAACTAAATTGGGGATGATGTCGCTCGTGGGACAAGGATAACATGCCCAAAATATGGACAAAAAATCACTTAAAAACAAGCTCAAATCAGCCCCAAGAATGAAGAGAAAAATCAAAGATCAAAAGAGGATTTTAGAGGAGAAAAAGGCTAGAAACTTAAAATTAGATGATGGGAGAATGATCACGAACAAGGAAATATCACCTCAACACTATATTATGATCCGACACTGAGTTTAGGTGTAGAAGCTCTCTAACAATGGAATTTTTTTTAGTTTGAATTGATTTTAAATGGAAAAGAAAATAATTATATAACAGCTATCTCCATAAAAGCAAAGATTTCATTGCTAATGCGGAGGTCATTGTTCACTCGTGCCTCTGCAAAAGCAGATAATTTTTGTAAATGTAGAAGTCGCAAAAGCGACAGAAACTCCACAAAAGCGGAGGTCTTCAGACAGATGCACCTCCGCAAAAGCAAAGGGTTGTCCACAAATGTGGCATCCCAAAAAGTCGAGGGTTGTCCGCAAAAGTGGTGTTCACAAATGCCGCAAAAAGGACCGCAAAAGCGGAAAAAATTGGCTAAGTTTCAAATACTTGAATGGACCCTCGAGATTCATTTGGAATCTCGTGGACACAAATCAAACATGCTAACCTACAAAAAATGATATTCTGGACATAAAAAAAATTACGAAATTCCTAATGGAAATAGTTACGATAAAAAGTGGGCCCCACGCCCAAAAACTAACTTTTACTTAAAAGTAACCCGATAGTCCAAAATGAGTCTAGAAGCCTTGGAACCAAACTAAAGGTCCCTCTAGCCTAAAGTAAACATTTTAGAGCTAACAATGCTGATGGAATTTCA
Organism: Jaltomata sinuosa; assembly: GCA_003996215.1. Lineage (NCBI taxonomy): Eukaryota > Viridiplantae > Streptophyta > Magnoliopsida > Solanales > Solanaceae > Jaltomata > Jaltomata sinuosa. The sequence continues at coordinate 915,887 of QJPP01007219.1, forward strand.
TTCGAGGATGTCTTCTCTTAATATTGACCAAAGTCAACTCTTTCAACTTTAAGAGTTTCAAAACAAGGAAAGGGGCTTAAAACACAAACAAACTGGTCAAAAAAGAACTGTGAGTCCCAACAAGCCATAAATGACCTGTAGCCATTGTTGGAAAGCTCAAAGTACAAAAAATGCATGAAAATCGAGAAAATTACCTTGAGGGTCATTACAACATCCACTACTAAAAGAACTTTCATCCTCAAAAGTTAAAGAAAGGAAGATACCTGAAGACTCAAAAAGACTAGAATATTGGGACCGCATATCATGCTCGGTCTCCCAGGTAGCCTCCTCAATAGGATGATGGCTCCACTACTAACCACCGGAATCTCTCTAGATCTCAACCGTCTAACATTCCAAGCTAAAATTTCTACTGGCTTCTCCTCAAAAGTCAAATGATCATCAAACTGAATCGAATCCTACTGAAGCATGTGAGACTCATCTGGAATGTAATAGTGGAGCATCAACACATCAAAAATAGGATGAATAGCAGAAAAAGCTAGAGGCAAGGCTAACTCATAAGAAATATCACTCACTCACTGAAGAATCTCAAGCAGCCCAATATACCTACGGCTAAGCTTACCCCTTCTTCCGAACCTCACCACGCCCTTCATGGGTGACACACAATTACCAACCCCAAACTCTAAGGAATGATGCTTATGGTTAGCGTAACTCTTTTTCCTACTCTAAGCTTCCCAAATTCTATCCTGAATCACCCGAACACTATCCAAAGACTCACACAACAAATTTGTACTCTGTGGTTTTGCCTCAAAAGCATCAAACCACCTAATAGGAGAACTACACCGCCTACCTTACAATGCCTCCAATGGAGCCATTTGAATACTTGAATGGTAGCAATTATTTTAAGAAAACTCCACCAAGGCTGGAAACTGGTCCCACTGACCCCAAAATCCAGAACACATGCATAAAGCATGTCCTCAAGAACATGAATAGTCCGCTCAGATTGGCTATTAGTCTACGAGTGAAATGTCATGCTAAGATCACCCCGAGAACCCAACTCCGCTTAAGAAGCCCTCCAAAATTGGGAAGTGAATTGTGATAACGCCCAAACTACACCTCCAATTAAAGAAGCGTAAGCGGTCGTAGTCAAATATAGAACCCAACAAAGGTTGGGGTCGAATCCCACAGAGAATATGGTGAAGATTAAGCCTTTAGTGAAGTATGTGACTAGTCGTCAATAGTTTCCGGTAAATAGGGGGGGTTTTGTGTAAACAATGCATAAACAAAACGAACAATTAACGTATGAATGATAATCAATAGGAGAATAAACTAGGAAAGTGTTTACCATGGCGTTGGTAACAATGTCGATCCTAGGCTTAATCAGGTTCTTTTTATATGCGTGTCACGATGTGATTGAAGCAATGGTATCGTCTAAATGTCTCTCGACCAAATAAACAAATTTCCTTTTCTATTCTCTCGACCTCAAAAAGATGTGCTTTTTAGATTTCAATCCTAAACATCAAGTAGATTAATCTAGTTACAGCATTAATCATTAGACGAGAGTTAGTAGTCTTGAATCCTTGTTGTTAATCAAGTTTCCCGGTTTTAATCTCTTTACTCAAGCAAATTAAACCTAGGCATGTTCTAATATTTGTAACCACTAGAAAACGTTAAATAACGAATGATTAACAACGTGACAACATACATATTGAACCCGTCGCTACCCGGAATCTATCTCGATACCTTAGCCATGGCTCCCACAACCCTAGTAGTGGGAGGTTTAGTTACTCATGCTAGTAGAAGAATAAAAGAAAGTCATATGCATAATAAAGAAAAGAAATCCTTACAATGTATTGAGAACAATCTTTAATTATTCCAAGAACAAGAAACCAAAGATCCCAAGAACGAATCAAGAACAAGATTTAGGAGAAGGAAACCGGGTGTAGCGTGTTTCCTCTCTCAAAACTCGCTCAAAAACTCGTAAAACTATTGGGAGAACTATTGTATAATGAATGAATAAAACTTGGTAAATAAAATAAACCTAACATAGGGTATTTATAGGAGTCTAGGAAGCCAATCCCAAAAATGCTCGGATTCCGCGTCGTGGACTGCCTAAGTGTGACGGCCAGGGTGACGGACCGTCACAGGGTTGACGGACCGTCGCCTGGACCGTCACCCTTAGGCAGTGGTGCTGCCTTGGCTGCTGCCTTGGTGTGACGGTTTGGTTGACGGACCGTCACACCCTTGACGGACCGTCACCTAAACCGTCACTCTTATCCAGAATGCTCTTTTTTGCGTATTTCCTTTCGTTTCCATGTTTGTCTCTATTTCCTACAAATATAACATAAAACCATCAAAAACAACGATGGTTGCTTGAAAACGTACGATTGTTCTTAGTTAAAAGGAGTCGAAAGTGCCGTAAATTGGCGGCACATCAACACCCTCAACTTAAAACGTTCGCTTGTCCTCACGCAACATAACATAAAAACAATAAGACGACTCAACTAAGAACACAAACTCATGTCTCTAGCAACTCATGGTCATTCGAAACTTATTCAATTAAATCAAGCTCCCTCGTCGCACACGAATGTATGAAACACTAACTTGCAAAGATCCAAACATGTCATTCCGATATGATAGAACATTCTACATACACACGCGCAGCCATCCTAACAATCAATAGACAATATAGAAATCTTGGTGCCCTCACCAAAAAGAAATCCCACACACAAGATTTGGGACTAGGTAGCGCTCATACTCACAAACGATTTCAAACAATGCACATGCGATACCATAGGCTTGCCCTTACTATTCTATTTCAGTTCTTCAGAAAGCCGTTCAGGATCACTACAGGACTTGTTTAGGCTTGTAATGAGGCTTCGGGTGCAGGTATGATACATTTAGGGGTTAGTGACTAAGCCCTCCTTGGAACTACCGACGTCTTATTACCACATAACTTAACGTTGTCCATCCTTATTCACCTTGATATTTCCTTCTTTCTAGCTACAGGTGCGGCCTCTTTATTTTAACAATTCTTTTTATTACTTTTTCGATCTTTTTCATCTCCCTTTTTTTTCTTTTATTAGGCACACACCCGAATTTTCATTCTATTCAAAACCAATCTTCTCCATCCTCTTTTTCTGATCATGCACCTCTGTAGTAGCCACCCTCAACTTAGGCTGATTGCCTGAGTTGAGGTGCACGATGTCCTAGGAAGGACCAGGGCCAAAACAGGGTTTACCTCTATATTAGCCACCCTCAACTTAGGCTGATTGCCTGCGTTGAGGTGCACGATGTCCAAGGAAGGACCAGGGCCAAAATAGGGATTGAAAGGTAAACGGGAATGGTGACAGGTTATTGAAAGAATAAGGTTAATTTGGCTCAAACAAGGATCAAGGGATTATTTATATTTGGACGGTCTTTTAGGTTAAGTGGACTGCACACAAAAAGGGCCTGTGATCCTTTCCTAAACAACCAAACTTCAAACTTAACAAAATAGACCGGTCAAGTTCTAGATGCATGCACAGAGTAAGAATTTATAACAATTAATCTCACACACTCTTAGCACCAAGAAACCATATCGCTACCAACTATCAAACAACCGCTCGGCTTAAGCATACTCATTCTATCATATTCACACAATGACATCTAAAGATCCAGACAGTCAATCGTTTCAACATAAGTACAAAACCAGAAAATTTTTAAAGGGGCCTCGTTTTTAGTCAAGAAAAATGCCATGCTCATCACTATAGACACTAAAAAAACAAAAATTTAAAATAACAACCTAAACATGCCGGTTCTACTAGATAGCACACCGGAGGGAAAAGAAACACGGCAACAAAAACCCTCGGTGTTGACTCACAGGTTTCCCCACACCCTCAACTTAGACTCATGCATTGTCCCCAATGCATACATACGAAAACTAAAAACTGTGAGAATTAGGAATACCTGTGAAGTCGATATGACTCAGATTCTGGAATGATGTTGGAGACTGCCAGGGTCTCCAAAATAAGAGAACTCGATGGAGTGTGGCATTCCAGCTTCCTTTTTGGGCTCCATCGCTAGTCGCGACAACTTCTTCGCTCTTTCTTTGTAGATTCTCTTGCGGTGTTTTCGTTTTCTTGATCTATTTTCACCGCTTTCCTTAACCTGCTTCTCCTCAAGATACGCGTCCGCAGGGACTTCCTCAATAGCATTGATGACCGCAACCACCTCCATGTCACTTGGTTGCTTCATCAATTTGGACACATCGAACTTGACCATTTTATTATTCAATCGGAAAGTCAGCTCGTTTTTCTCCATGTCGACCAATGCTCTTGCTGTGGCTAACAATGGTCGTCCCAAGATTATGGGAACTTCGAAATCCACTTCACAATCCAAGATCACAAAGTCAGCTGGGAAGATAAGCTTACCGATCTTTACTAGCACATCAGACAATACTCTCACAGGTCGCTTTACTGAACGGTCAGCCATCATCACTCTTATGGACGTTGGTTTAGGAGCTCCCAAACCAAGTTGTTTATAGACGGCTAGCGGCATCAAGTTGATGCTAGCACCCAGATCACACAAGGCTTTCCCGAAGTTGAGTTTCCCAACAGTGCAGGGAACAGTAAACGCACCTGGATCTTCCTTCTTTTCGACTAACGACCTAGAAGAAATAGCGCTGCAGTGGTGGAGGTTGTCTTCCGGTTCATAACTTACCGACCTCTTCTTTGTAATCAAGTCCTTCATGAACTTGGCATAACCGGGCATTTGTTCCAGCGCTTCCACCAGTGGTATGTTTATTGAAATCTGCTTCAGCATGGTCATGAAGTTCAGGAACTTATCATCGTCAGCTTTCTTCTTCAAACGCTGTGGGAAAGGAGGTGGTGGTCGAGGCATCATAGTTGGAAGCTTTTCAGCTTCCTTGCTTTTCTCCGCGGGCTTTGGATTTTCCTCCTCTACCGCCTCTTCATCATCCGCAGCATCACCTTGAGTCTGAATTACCGGATGTGATTCCGGTAATATTTTTCCGCTTCTTGTCGTGATCGCCATACAGCTAGCGTCATTCCTCGGATGAGTCGTGTCACTCGGCAAGGTACCTGTCTTCTTTTGGTTTAAAGATGCCGAGATCTGACCCACTTGCTGCTCCAATTGCTTGATTGCAGTGGAATATGACTCTACTACCTTACTCAACGTTGATAACTCAGTCCTCATTGCCTTTACCCCAGAGTCAGTCGATTCCACCTTTAGCAGCATCTTCGCCATCATGTTCTCTAGCTTGGAAGTCCCTGCCTCATTGACAGCTTTGTCCCGATTACCAGGTGGTACATACAACCCACCTCTATCGGTGTTATTCCTCCAGCTACCTTGATCGCGATCTCTGTAACCATCTTTCTCGTAGTGGTTGTCTCTCTGGTAGTTCCGACCTTGTTTTCCCTGGCCATTGGCCTGGAAACCCCCAAGTAATTCGCCTCCTCAGTCTCGATACCTTGGGAACCCACCGCTTGTACCTTCTCCATACCTCCTGAGAACAAGTGCTTGGTCAGTAGGTCCAACTGCGTTTTCAGATGCGCCATGTCTTAGTCGCGCTCCTCCTCTTTTCTACGCTGCTCTGCTGACATACCAACGGTATAGGTGCTAGCTGCAACCTCTGAATCTCGTGTGTGCCAGGCCCTGTTGGTTTTGGTGAGCCTGTCCAAAGTAGTTGTGGCCTCAACAAAGGTAAGACCCATGAATGCACCACCTGCTGCGTTGTCTAACGTCGGCTTGGTAGCCGAATTCAGTGCCCGGTAGAATGTCTGCATCAAAAAGTTATCGGTCAACTGATGGTTCGGGCATTGTGTTATCTTCTTTTTGAATCGCAACCAAGTCTCGTGCTGTGCTTCTTGCGGTTGCTGCCTAAAGTTGCTAATCTCGTCCCTCAACTGTATCATCCGAGAAGGAGGAAAGAACCTTTCTAGGAAAGCTCCTCTCAACTCTCCCCACGTTGCGATAGAGTCGGGGGTCAGCTCTGTCAACCACAATGATGCCTCATCAGACAGAGACAACGGAAACAACCTGAGCCTGATCGCTGTCTGACTCACGCCCGGTAGTTCAAACGACTTGCATATGCCCACGAAATTCATTAGGTGCTGGTTTGGATCCTCCCCAGCGACACCTCGGAACACTCCTCTCAAGTTCAACAGTTGGATCATCGTGCTAGTGATGTTGAACTTGGCTCCGAGCGGTAGCGGTGGAACGACAATGGCGCCCGTAGCGCCAGCTCCATCTAAGTCAAGATCCTCATCATTCCTTGCGATCTCATCCTGCAGACCACCAGCATTCAGATTTTGTTGGGCCTGCAGTTCTGCAGCGATCCTCCCTGCCTCTAGTTGTGTGGCCATATTCCGCCTCAATGTTCTAGCAAGCTCGGGGTCGTAAGGTAAAATTTGTTCCCCCGAACTTCGGGTACTTGTCATGCACAACTGTGTACCCTGTCAAAGACAAAAATAACAAATAAACGTAAAGCAGGAAATTATGACTAAGAGTCAAATAAACACACCAGACTTAATTAACAACCGTATTCCCCGGCAACGGCGCCACTTTTTGATAACGCCCAAACTACACCTCTAATTAAAGAAGCGTAAGCGGTCGTAGTCAAATATAGAACCCAACAAAGGTTAGGGTCGAATCCCACAAAGAATATGGTGAAAGTTCAAGTCTTTAGTGAATTATGTGACTAATGGTCAATAGTTTCCGGTAAATAAAGGGGGGGTTTTGTGTAAACAATGCGTAAACAAAACGAACAATTAACGTATGAATGATAATCAATAGGAGAATGAACTAGGGAAGTGTTTACCATGGCGTTGGTAACAATGTCGATCCTAGGCTTAATCGGATTCTTTTTATATGCGTGTCACGATGTGATTGAAGCAATGGTATCGTCTAAATGTCTCTCGACCAAATAAACAAATTTCCTTTTCTATTCTCTCGACCTCGAAAAGATGTGCTTTTTAGATTTCAATCCTAAACATCAAGTAGATTAATCTAGTTACAGCATTAATCATAAGACGAGAGTTAGTAGTCTCGAATCCTTGTTGTTAATCAAGTTTCCCGGTTTTAATCTCTTTACTCAAGCAAACTTAAACCTAGGCATGTTCTAATGTTTGCAACCACTAGAAAACGTTAAATAATGAATGATTAACAATGTGACAATACATAAATTGAACCCAACGCTACCCGGAATCTATCTCGATACCTTAGCCATGGCTCCCACAACCCTAGTTGTGGGAGGTTTAGTTACTCATGCTAGTAGAAGAATAAAAGAAAGTCATATGCATAATAAAGAAAAGAAATCCTTACAATGTATTGAGAACAATCTTTAATTATTCCAAGAACAAGAAATCAAAGATCCCAAGAACGAATCAAGAACAAGATTTAGGAGAAGCAAACCGGGTGTAGCGCGTTTCCTCTCTCAAAACTCGCTCAAAAACTCCTAAAACTATTGGGAGAACTATTGTATAATGAATGAATAAAACTTGGTAAATAAAATAAACCTAACATAGGGTATTTATAGGAGTCTAGGAAGCCAATCCCAAAAACGCTCGGATTCCGCGTCGCGGACTGCCTAAGTGTGACGGCCAGGGTGACGGACCGTCACAGGGTTGACTGACCTTCGCCTGGACCATCACCCTTAGGCAGTGGTGCTGCCTTGGCTGCTGCCTTGGTGTGACGGTTTGGTTGACGGACCGTCACACCCTTGACAGACCGTCACCTGAATCGTCACTCTTATCCAGAATGCTCTTTTTCGCGTATTTCCTTCCGTTTCTATGTTTGTCTCCATTTCCTACAAATATAACATAAAACCATCAAAAACAACGACGGTTGCTTGAAAACGTACGATTGTTCTTAGTTAAAAGGAGTCGAAAGTGCCGTAAATTGGCGGCACATCAAATTGCACACCTCTATCTTAAATAATGGATGCTAGAACACCGTGAAGATAGACTATCTCTCGCACGTAGATTTGAGCCAACCTCTCAGCACTAAAGGAAGACTGAATGGGTAGGAAGTGAATAGACTTAGTCCACCAATCTACAATGACCTAAATACTATCAAAACAATGAAAGGTACACGACAAGACAACTACAAAACCTATAGTAATCCGCTCCCACTTCCACTCAGGAATGGAAAAACCCTAAACCAAACAACCAGGTCTCATATGCTCAAACTTCACCTTCTGATAGTTCAAGCACCGAGATACGAACTCCCCTATGTCCCTCTTTATCCCACTCCACCAGTAATGTTATCTCAAGTCCCTATACATCTTATCTACCCTAGGATGAAAGGAATATCTAGAAGAATGAGCCTCTTGTATATCAACATAATCAAGCCACCAACTCTAGGAACACAGATACGATCCTCGAATCTTAATACACCCTCTGAATCTATGGTGGCCTTGCTGACCTCACCCTCAACACATAATCTTGGAGCCCATAAAGTCAACTATCCTTGAACTGTCACTCTTGAATCTTCTCCCATAACATATACTGAGCCTCAACTCGAGAAACAATCCTCTATTAGTTGGAAATATCTAATCGAACCAACCTATTGGTTAGGGACTAAATATCCAAAGCTAAAGGTCTTTCAGAAAACTAATAAGAAGGCTAAACTACCCATACTTATCAACTTCCTACTCAAGGCATCTCCTACCATATTTGCGTTGCCCAGATGATAAAGAATAGAGAGGTTATTATCCTTCAGCAACTCTAGCCACCTTCATTGCCTCAAATATAGATCCTTCTGACTCAAAATGTACTGTAGTCTATGATGGTCAGTGAATATCTCATAATTAACACCATACAGGTAATGCCTCCAAATCTTAAATGCGAAAATCAATGTCGCCAACTCCAAGTCATGGGTGGGGTAGTTGCACTCATGCACCTTCAATAGTCTAAAAGCATATGCTATCATTCGGCCCTGCTGTATCAAAAAACAACCCAAGCCAACACCTGAAGCATCATAATAAACTGTAAAACCCTAGCCCTCAATTGGAAGAGTTAATATCAAAGTTGTAGTCAACAAATCCTTGAGCTTCAGAAAGCTTGCCTCGTACTCATCAGATCGCTGCAATGGGACATCCTTCCTAGTCAGTCTAGTCAATGGTGCTATAATGGAAGATAATCCTTCATCAAACTATCTGTAGTAACCAGCCAACCCAACGAAACTATAAATCTCGGTAGGAGAAATGGGCCTATCCCAATCACGAACTGCTTCAATCTTTTCTGGGTCTACCATAATTACATCTTTAATCACCACGTGCCCCAAGAATGCTACAGACTTAAGCTAGAACTCACACTTTGAAAACATGGCATAAAGTCGTTGATCTCTCAAAGTTTGGAGCATAATACTCAAATATTGCTCATACTCCTCTCTACTCTTTGAGTATACCAAAATATCATCAATGAAAACTATCATGAAGGAGTACAAATAAGGCCTGAACATGCGGTTCATCAAGTCTATGAACATGGCTGGGGTATTGGTAAACCCAAAAGACATCACCAGGAACTCATAATGGTCATAGCGAGTCCTAGAAGTTATCCAAGGGATGTCCACTACTCGAATTCTCAAATGATCATAAACAAATCTTAAGTCAATCTTAGAAAATACAGTTGCACCCTGATGTTGATCAAATAGGTCATCAATATGCGACATCAAATACATATTATTAATAGTAACCTTATTCAACTGTCGGTAATTAATACACATACACATTGTCCCATCTTTTTTCTTCATAAAAAGGATAGGAGAACCCCATAGAGAAACACTCAGCCAAATAAAACCCTTACCCATAAGGTCTAGAAGAAAAACACTAAGCTCCCTCAACTTAGTAGGAGCCATACGGTAGGGTGGAATATGGCTCCTACTGAGTTGAAAGAGCTTAATGTTCATCTTGAGGATCTTTTGGGTAAGGGTTTCATCAGGCTGAGTGTTTCTCCTTGGGGTGCTCCTATTTTATTTGTGAATAAAAAGGATGGTCATGTGCGTATGTGTATTGATTACTGGCAGTTGAATGAGATGACTATCAAGAATAAGTATCTGAGGCCTCATATTGTTGATCTACTTGACCAGCTTCAGGGTGCAACCATGTTTTCTATGATTGACTTGATATATAACTACTATTAGTTGAGGATTCGGGTGGTAAACATCCTTAAGACAGCCTTCAGGACTCACTACAGCCATTATGAGTTCTGGGTGATGTCTCTTGGATTGACCAATGCTACAGCGGCATTCATGGACTTGATGGATCGTATGTTCAAGCCTTATTTGGACTCCATTATAATAGTATTCATTAATGACATCCTTATCTACTCGAGGAGTAGGAAGGATCTTGAGCATCATTTGAGGATTGTACTCTAGATTTTGAGAGATCAGAAACTTTATGCCAAGTTCTCGAATTGTGATTTCTGGCTTGAGTTTGTAGCATTCTTGGGGCATGTGGTGTCCAAGGATGGGATTATGGTAGATCCAACAAAGATTGAGGTAGTTTATGATTGGGGTAGGCCCACTTCTCCTACTAAGGTTTGCAGTATCATTGGGTTAGCAGGTTACTACAGATGGTTTGTCGAGGGATTCTCTTCTATAATAGCGTCATTTCCTAGATTGACTAGGAAGAATATCCCATTTTAGTAGTTCGACGAGTGTGAGGTGAGCTTTCTGAAGCTCAAGGCCTTATTGACTTTGGGTTTGATTTTGACTTCTCCAGTTAAGGACCAGGGGTTTATGGTGTATTGTGATACTTTGGGTTGTGTGCTAATGCATCAAGGCCGAGTGATAGCATAAGCTTCTAGACAGCTGAAGGTGCACGAGAGCAACTACCTTTCCCATGACTTAGTGTTTGCAGTTGTGATTTTTATGCTTATGATTTAGAGGTATTACCTTTATAGTGTTCATTATGAGATATTCACCAACCATCATAGCCTATAGTACATTGTGAGCTTGAAGGATCTTAATTCAAGGTAAAGCAGGTGGCTAGAGTTACTGAAGGACTATGATATCTCTATCTTGTACCACCCAGGCAAGGCAAATGTGGTAGCAGATGCCTTGAGCCGAAGGTAGTGAACATAGGGAGTAGGGCTTTCCTATCAGCTTTGGAGTGACCATTGTCCTTAGACATCCAGACCTTAGCCAATAGGTTGGTTTGACTTGTTATTTCTAACCCAAGGAGGATTCTTGCTCGAGTTGAGGCATAATATACATTGTTGAAGAATATTTGGGAGCAGCAGTTTGAGAATAGTTATCTCTGTAGGCTTTGAGATCAGGTGTTGTGTGGCTAGGCCAGGAAGGCCTCTTTAGATTAAGAGGGTGTTTTGAGATTTGAGGGTTGTATTTATGTTTTGTGGGTTGGTGACTTTATTAAATTGATATTGTAGGTGGCTCATTGTTCTAGATATCCTATTCATCCTAGGGTAGCTAAGATGTATAGAGACTTAAGACAGCATTACTGATGGTGCATGATGAAGAAAGATATAGCAAAATTTGTATCTCAGTGCTTGAAGTTCCATCAGGTGAAGTGCGAGTAGTTGAGTCCTGGTGATTTACTTTAGAGGCTACCCATTCCTGAGTGGAAGTGGGAGCGGATTACTATGGATTTCATGATTGGGTTGTCGTGTACTTTCTGAGGTTTTGATAGCATTTGGGATATTGTGGATAGGTTGACTAAGCTTGCTCACTTCTTACCTGTTTAGTCTTCCTAAAGTGATGAAAGGTTGGGTCAGATCTATGTGTGAGAGATAGTCAATCTTCACAGAGTAGTGGTGTCCATTATTTAAGATAGAGGCAGTTAGTTCACCTCTCACTTTTGGAGGGAATGTACCCTGGTTGATCTTAGCATAATGTTTTATCCCCAGACTGATGGCCAGTCGGAGTGGACTATTCAGGTTATGGAGAACATGCTTTGGGCTTGTGTTATGGATTTTGGAGGTTAGTGGGACTAATTTCTAGACTTAGCGGAGTTTGCTTATAATAACATCTACTATTTGAGTATCCAAATGGCTCCATTTGAGGCATTGTATGGTAGGTGGTGTAGGTCTCCTGTCGGATGGATTGATGCTTTTGAAGCCAGGCGGTGGGGTACTAAGTTATTGTGGGAGTCTTTGGATAGGGTTCAGGTTATTCAAGATAGACTTCGAGCAACACAGAGTAGGCAAAAAAGTTATACTGACCATAGGCTTTGTGCTTTTGAATTTGGAGTTGGAGATCATGTGTTCCTTTGAGTGTCTCCCATAAAGGGCGTGATTAGGTTAAGGAAGAAGGTCAAGCCCATCCCTAGGTATATCGGGCCATATGAGATTCTTCAATGAGTTAGGGATGCAGCATATGAGTTAGCCTTGCCTCCAACCTTTTCTGCCATTCACCCTATATTTCATGTTCTAAAGAGTTGTCTTTACATTCTAGACGAGTCTCACGTGCTCTGGTCGGATTCAGTTAAGTTAGATGATCGTTTGAATTTCGAGGAGGTGCCTATGGCTATTCTAGCTTGGGATGTTAGATGAGTGAGGTCTAGAGATATTCTGGTGGTTAAGGTTTAGTGGAGACATCATCCCATTAAGGAGGCTACCTGGGCTACCGAGCATGATATATGGGCCCAGTACCCTCAATTATTCCAGCCTTCAGGTATTCCCTATCTTTTAACTTTTGAGGACTGAAGTCCTTTAAGTGGTTGATGTTGTAATGACCCTCTAGTACATTTTCTCTATTTTATCCATTTTCAGTGTTTCAAGCTTTCTTACAATGGCTATAGGTCATTTATGACTTGGCGGGATAGTCGATTCAATTCTCGAGTAGTTTATTTGTGCTTTAAGTCAATTTCCCTGTTTTGGAACCTTTAAAAGTTGGGAAGTTGACTTTGGTCAACATTTGGAGTAAATGAGCTTGGATGAGAATTGTGTCAACATTATTAGCTCTAAAATATGGATTTTGGGCTAGTGGGACCTTTGGTTGGGGTCCCATGGCTTCTGGGCTCGTTTTGGTCTATTGGTTGAGTTTTAGTTGAAAATGGATGTTTGAGTGTGGAACCCACTTTTCATCGAAATGATCTCTGTTAGAAATTTCATCGATTCTGTTGAGTCTTGAATATCATTTTTGTAGTGTAGCATATTTTCTTTGCATGCACGGGATTTTAGATAGATCCCGCAGGTCCATCCGAGTGTTTTTAGACTTGGGAAAGTTATTGGTTTTCCTCCCAGCTAGTGCAGCCAATTTAACCTTTCACTTTCGTGATGGCTTAACCATATTCATAGGCCCGCATTCGTGGTGGCTTCACTGCATTTGCAAATAAGAGGCTGCGGGGCCCGAACCTATTTTTGCTCCGCCTTCATGGAGGGAAGGCCAGATACGTGAGGCACGGTCGCGGTGACCTTCCTGCATTTGCAAAGAGGAATCCCTTGGCAGTATAAATTATTTCCCCTTTCATTTTTAAAACATTTCAACTGAATTTCCTCCATTTTTAAGAGCTCCAAGCTCAAGAAACTGCTAAGGGATCATCAACTAAATCTTGGGGTGTTTGATTCTTGTCCACAAATGTTTCCCAGTGTGTAATTCATAAGTTTTCGGACCCATTCTGCTAAAATTCTTTAGTTTAATTCTTGTTTTTCCTTGGCTTTGGGGGCTATTTTTAAGTCACTCCACAACTTAGGGACGCAACAGGCACCTAATGCCAACTTAGACCCGAGCCGACCCTTGTTGAGTAACTATGCTACTGGTGTAATACTAGCCATAAAATCAAGAAAATAAATAGGTATATCTCAGCTTAAAAATAAGCCCTCGGCTGGCAAGGCCCCTGTCAACATAACATGTAATAAACTCGACTATTCTCAACAATTCATATAGATTAAAAACAAAATCATATGGACCGTCAAGGACACCATGATAGCTAGAAACATATAAATGGAACATATATATACATATTGATCAAGGCTAATAGACACTATGCTAAATAAATAAAGCAACAAGGCCAACACAGCTGACAACATATGTCTATACAACCCAAAGTCTGCAAGCCTCTAAGAGTAATAAACTTGGTCAGGACAGGTCCCTGACCTACCCAACATCTACTTACAGCAAAGAGTAACGAACCTCAGAAACTCTGGCAACTCCAGAAGAAAGGAGCTAGCCAACTTGTTGGAGCTCCACCATGCTACTTGGAGGGCCTATCTGGTCATTTATCAGGACCTAAAGGCATAAATGCAGCACCCCCAGGCAATGGGGAGTCAGAACAAAATAATGTACCAAGTATTCAAGGCGAATATTAAGCAGGTATCCTAAAGTATTGAATGTAGATACAGATAAGGGGCCAAAGATAACCTGAATGTGCTCACCGATCCTGAATCTATAAGTAGTTGAGTTGATATCATAAAGTACTGTAAATACTTGGATAGAGAGTAAAAGGTTAGCTAGAATGTACTTACTTGTTCATGGCTTAACACTTAAAACCATAACAAAATCAATAATAAACTTATCTGAACCAAGCTAATTTGATCCCATCAAATACCAAACGTACTCGGTAAGAAAAATAAGGAATAATCAAACAAACCTATATGTTTCTTAAACAAATCATACAAAAATAATCAAACAATAACCTAACTAGCCCCCATAAGCACGACAGGTACAAACGACAAACAAAACTACCTCCCCGGACCCCCATAAGCCCGAGAGGTGCCAATTCAATCTATATACCCTTATTGGCACAAACCTATCCCTGTGGCCATTTGTGTATCTGTCTAGACCCAAAGGCACAATTGTACATGTGAATATCCCCAAAGGCAATTGTATATCTTTATCGACAAAAGGCAACTATATATCTGTATAACCCAAAGGCTACTATATATATATGTATAGCCCTGAAGGAAACTCTTTGTCCCGTAGGCCTCAATCTAGCCCCTTTAGGAAAATATTATAGCCCGTGAGTGAACATGCTTCATTATAGCCTCGTAGGCAACTTTTTGACCCATAGGCCTCAATCTATCCCCTTTAGGGGCACATTATAGCTCATAAGTGAACATGCCTCAATCTAGCCCCCTTTAGGAAAACATTATAGCCCGTAAGTGAACAGACTTCATATAGCCCTGTAGGCCTCAAAATAACCCATATACGTTAATAAACTTCAATAGCCCCTTAGGAAACTGGCATATAGCCCCAAAGGCACAAGTAAAATCCCTGAAGCTCACCACTAAAGCCCCAAGGGAAACAATAAGCAATCCAATAGCCTAAAGCATTACAACACTTAGGCAGCCCCAAAGGTGAGCAAGATAAGCTGCAAGCGACCTATACTAGTAATCTAAGTCATGTATAGCAAGGGGTCGCTATCCATAGAGTGAGAGTCCCAATAAGGGATAAATATCTCTACTCAGGCAACCAACACAATCAACTACTACAACTATAGATAGCTTGTCTATAATATACTAGTAATATCGCTCGTAGGCTCTAAGGAATCATGCTGAGAAGAAAGGATAGCCTTAACATACTTTTTCTGGTGATTCCACGATCTATGACTTCTACCTATACCCAATCTACACTATAATATGGTACAAGATCAATCAACAATCAAGAGTAGAAAATACTATGACAATTCGACAATAGACATGGATTTTCACCATAAAATACTACCTGAGCTCTAAAGTAGCTATAAAACGATAAAAGAACTTTGTTAACTTGCTATTCACCCTCCTAAAAGCACCAAGAACACCTTATAGGGCCAATAAGTCACTGACACAACACCCCTGAAGCTATTCCACGAAATTGATGGGGCAAACTATACCAAAATGATGAGCTAGTGAAGTAGAGCAACTTTCACGATGCTTCCAAGAAAAGATCAAAAAGATCCATGGAGTATTTTGGGAGTTTTTTGCCGATTTTTTAAGCTGGGTATGTGAAGAAATGAAGAGAAAATGATGGAAATTTACTATATATATCCTTCCATTGACTTGGGCCAACTTTGCATATTTGCTTGTGCAGTCTCACGAAAATGCAAATATCTTTGTATTCTAAAGGCGTATGGACGAACGGTTTTATGCTTTGAAAACTAGACTCGTAGAAATTAAATTTGGTAGGTAGGGGTCCCTCTCACTCCTTATAAATTTGGAGAAAAGTGCCAATACATTTGGCCCAAATTTCAGAGAATTTACTAAAGTAACTTACGATAACTTTTGCCAATTTTTATTTTATAACTTACGTGACTTAAAAACTTAACATGTGACAATTGAGGGGTTAGATTACCTTGTAAAACATCTTTCCTAAAATATTATATACTCTTACTCTCACCCCGAAAGTACAAGTTAATTTAAATGTTCAAATGGGTGGGGTGTAACATCCTTCCCCCCTCAGGAACATTCGTCCTCGAATGCAAATACGACTCACACGGTTAAGTCCTCAGGAGTTTCTAGAATTTTGGCATAGTATCCTATACTAATAGGACTACCCTGAAACTTGAAATACAGAAAAGCCAAACTCAGATGCCTCACAGGGCAATAAAATATACTAACAATATGCAGCTCAATAAACAACTATCTGAATCAAACCATAACTGTAATACAAAGTTGTAACTGAATGGGGTTACTCACCTCAACCTCTAGTGCCATCACTCTGGTGCTCAAAATAGATACGGGTATCTGGATCTTATAACATACACACATTTAACAATAACACTTAAGCCCTACAAGGCTTAACTAAAAAAGTTCTACATTTTTAGTCATTACACGACAAAATATCTATCTTTGGAGTAATAGTTTTCCCCTACCTTAATACATATAATCCACAATGTATGTAACACATCGACTATAAGCAGATGACTTATGATAACCATAAAGTGAGAGATAATAATTTTTAATATGCGCATAATTAGTTCCTAATGCTAACCTATGTATGAACAAATATTTTCTTTATAACGCAAATAATCAGAGAGACTAATCGTATGAACAGGTGAATTACATGCACTTACTTCTTCCTATGAACACTTTGCATATGATAGACATATTCTGAATCACTGCATTCCGGTGTTTACAAAAACTAATCGTACAATATATAAGCAGTCAAACTCAGATGCTCCAATTATATGAACTAGAAAAAGGGATAATACTCAACCTCACAACCATTAGGAACATATCATATAGACTGACGACCTGTAAAATCTACAACATGTAGATGATCTCCCTATGACCTGTAAGTATAAGCCTTCTAATATGCACATTTGTAGCAACATATTCAATAAGACATGTAACATGTAACGTGTAACCCACATAAAATCCTCTTATACATCGTATAATGTATGAACAAATATTTTGTGTTTACCCATTAATATGAATTTATTTTACATGCAATCTGTAAGTAGGTAATCTAAAACATAGATAACATACAACTTGATAGCCAGTGATATATATAATTAAATTTGGCTCTATAATCAAGTAGACCTCTATGTAGCAACTTAATCTCCACAATTGTTAAACACATTTTTGACAAACTAGAAGATAAGCATTATGGCTAACAAATAAAACACACTTAAGGAGCTACCCTTATATAGGCTCAGTTTGGGCTCACATCATTATTTATTATTTTTGTAAAGACACACTTAATTGGTTTAGCCAAATCTTTTTTACTATCCCTTTATTACATGAAGGTATACTCTAAGTTCACTTGCTAATTTATGACTAGGTCTCTAAGGAGATCAACTGTCTGCCCAAAAAGATCAACAAACTGGGTTGAGGATCACACATGAGTTTTTGATCACAAGGGATGTATATCTAATGAAATAGCTTGTATCTGAAACCTACGATATGAGTCTTCGGGAAAAATCAAATAATCTTTAGAAGACTTAAAATACTTTATGAAAGTAAAGAATACTTCCTCCCTCTTATGCAATAACAATGTAAAGTAATGAACATACCTTAATCACATAAAGAATATGAACTGCTACAACAGGGTATCTACCATTATCATATAAAACTCCTATAAAATAAACTCTCATTACCCTCTTTCTATGGAGGACTCAAAGATGAAAACACCTCATGAACTTGACCACTAAAATAGTATAAAGTAATAGGTATTGCAGTAAGGTAGAGGTTATTCTTCATGTATATGCGTACCTCTTTTTCACAACATTAGAAGTTGTAAACACTTTATCAATTTTGAATTAACATGATTGCAAATACTCGAGACTACTGATCATGCTTAACATATCAAATGCAAAGACTACGCTGGAGCATCCACTCAAAATCATGCTCAATCATACGAATGAATAATCATGACAAGTATTTTTAACCTTTTTAAGAAATAATTACTACAAAGTTCATGTTGAGAGGAGTGCATGTATATTTCAGCACCTCATATAATATGTTGAAGATATGCAGACTCTATATAAAGTAAATGTCATGTACTAAAAGTTTCACATAGTATGTAAATTATAGGCAAAATATCCGTAGCAGAAGTAATTTGTAAATCACTAATCCCACTTAGCAAGCTTGCTGGAAAACTGATAAAAACAGTAGATATCATAAAATCTATGGCACATGTAGTCTTACCACAGTGTACTACGACACTTTCTCATGTATAATCATGGCGATGTGTTCTTATAGGCATCTAATGCCCTTGCCATCTACAAAGTATTTAATGGGATTATTTTAATCATGATTATAATCTTTGGTCACATTTCACGTAAGTCGATATGCAATATACAAATCTTTCTTTAACTGGACACCTGACTTTTAAAGTATAGGTTCATGCAATAAAACTTTTATCAATGAAAGGACATATGAATAAACTTCTGTAAAAAAAACACAACATAAAGATATGTATTTACTAAAATAATTAATGCAAAAGCTTTATCGGCAACAATGCCTACTTCTTATAGCATATAAGTGCATAATCACTAAATTTTATAGCATGTACCCTGCACCCAGGAGATCAATGATACAACCAAACGCCAATGCCAAGCCACTAAGGGCACACAACAAGAAAACTAACATGCAGATAATAGTGGGGAACATGCATAACTTTAAGCTATGAGTACGTAATCTATAACACATACTTTCCGACTTTGTAATGACTTAATCTGGTAGGTATCTATTGCCTCTTGTAACTATAGTTACATCATGACTCCACCTAGTCATAATACATGATCTATATTGTATCTAGAATGCAACTGAAAAACTTTAAAGCCAGTTATATATATCAGCTAAGCTACAAAGCAAGAAACAGATAAACTGATGAACTCTAAACCATGTATCACACCATCGGTGAACTACAAAACACGTATTGCATAAAAACTTATGCTGACTAAATCTAGTAAATAATTGATGCCTTTGTAACTTATTCAATCACTCTTCTACCCTCTAACAAAATGATGTCTTAGCTGGAACCTTTTTCCCTTTTTTTTAAAATACTCTACTCAAATAATTTTGATATCCAACAATTAATTTCAAAGGCAGTCATCACTTATTCAAAAAATTTATCTCCTACTATATCACCTGTTATTCAGGATATTTTCATCAACCTTAACCATATATAGCCCTTTAAATAAAAATTCATTAACTCTAACTTACGGCAGACAACAATTCCTGCTAAACTTTAGGAGTATAACATAAAAGGGAAAATCTTTACATATATATTCTCATATAATAATTCCGAAAGGCTTACCTTTGAGTCCGACGCAATGGAACCCGTAGGTCATTATCTAGCCAGAGATACTTGAGGAACACAACTTGTAGAAGTCACCCATGCAGCTAGCAATTACAAATTAAATATTATCCCTATAGAAGTGCAAGCACTTGGCCTCATAGTCTAATCTGACATTGCCTTTAATTAGCAGATTCTGGATGATTCTTAACTGAGGGTGGCCAAAAATACCCCTTTTGACTAAGCTTTATCGCAGGAATTAGAGGGGGGAAATAGTAACCATTTCTGAATTCCATGTAGCCTCCTGATTATAAGTATGGTGCACAACACACCCATAAGCAAGAATCTACTAGGCACTCCTTGCAGACTCCCTAGGATATGATGTTGCTCTGATATCAAGTTTGTCACGCCCCAACTTAGGGACGCAACAAGCACCTAATGCCAACTTAGACCTGAGCTGACCCTTGTTGGGTAACTATGATACTGGTGTAATACCAACCATAAAATCAAGAAACTAAATAGGTATATCTCAACATAAAAATAAGCCCTCGGCCAGCAAGGCCCCTGTCAACATAACATGTAATAAACTCAATTATTCTCAGCAATTCATGTAGATTAAAAAATAAATCCTATGCGGATTGTCAAGACCACCATGATAGCTAGAAACATATAAATGGAACACATATATACATATTGATCAAGGCCAATAAGCCACTATGCTAAAAAATAAAGCAACAAGGCCAACACAGCTGACAATATATGTCTATACAACCCAAAGTCTGCAAGCCTCTAAGAGTAATGAACTTGGTCAGGACAAGGCCTTGACCTACCCAACATCTACTTACAGTAAAGAGTAATGAAACTCAAAAACTCTGGAAACTACAGAATAAAGGAGCCAGCCAACTTGTTGGAGCTCGACCATGCTACTTGGAGGGCCTATCTGGTCATCTATCAGGACCTGCAGGCATGAATACAGCGCCCCTAGGCAATGAGACGT
Organism: Jaltomata sinuosa; assembly: GCA_003996215.1. Lineage (NCBI taxonomy): Eukaryota > Viridiplantae > Streptophyta > Magnoliopsida > Solanales > Solanaceae > Jaltomata > Jaltomata sinuosa. The sequence goes on from QJPP01007219.1 coordinate 936,504, forward strand.
TAGTACGAAATAATGTATCGAGTATGCAAGGCGAATATTAAGTAGGTATCATAAAGTAATGAATGTAGATACAGATTAAGGGCCAAAGATAACCTTAATGTACTCACCGATCCTGAATCTATAAGTAGCTGAACTGATATCATAAAGTACTGTAAATACTTGGATAGAGAGTCAAAGGTTAGCTAGAAGGTACTTACTTGTTGTCTTAACCCTTAAAACCATAATAAACTAACAATCAACTTAACTAAACCAAGCTAATTTGATCCCATCAAATACTGAACGTACTCGGGAAGAAAATTCAGGAATAATCAAACAAACCTACATGTTTCTGAAACAAATCATACAACAATAATTAAACAATAACCTAACCAGCCTCTATAAGAATGGCAGGTACAAACAACAAATAAAAATACCTCCCCGGACTCCCATAAGCCCGAGACGTGCCAATTCAATCTATATACCCATATTGGCATAAACTTGTCCATGTGGCCATCTGTGTATCTGTCTAGCCCCAAAGGCAGAACTGTACATATGTATAGCCCCAAAGGAAATTGTATATCTTTAAAGAACCAAAGGCAACTATATATTTGTATATCCCAAAGGCTACTATATATATATATATAGCCCTGAAGGCAACTCTTTGTCCCGTTGGCCTCAATCTAGCCCTTTTAGGAAAATATTATTGCCCATGAGTGAACATGCTTCATTATAGCCTCGTAGGCAACTATTTGACCCATAGGCCTCAATCTAACCCCTTTAGGTTCACATTATAGCCCGTACGTGAACATGCTTCATATAGCCCCGTAGGCCTTACTCTAGCCCCCTTTAGGCAAACATTATAGCCCGCAAGTGAACAGACTTCATATAGCCCCACAGGCCTCAAAATAGCCCATATTCTTTAATAAAATCCAATATCCCCTTAGGCAACTGGCATATAGCTCCGAAGGCACAAGTAAAATTCCTGAAGCTCACCACTACAGCCCCGAGGGAAACAACAAGCAATCCAATAGCCTAAAGCATTACAACACTCAGGCAGCCCCAAAGGGGAGCAAGATAAAAAGGGGTCGCTATCCATAGAATGAGATTCCCATAAGGGATAAATATCTCTACTCAGGCAGCCCACACAACCAACTACTATAACTATACATAGCTTGTCTATAATATACTAGCCATATCGCTAGTAGGTTGTGAGGAATCATGCTGAGAAGAAAGGATAGCCTTAACATACCTTTTACAGTGAATCCACGATCTATGACTTATGCCCATACCCTATCAACACTATAATATGGTATAATATCAATCAACAATCAAGAGTACAAAATACTATGACAATTCGCCAAAAGACACGAATTTTCACTGTAAAATACTACTCGAGGTCTAAAGTAGCTATAAAATGATAAAATACTTTCTTACTTTTCTATTTACCCTCCTAACAGAACCAAGAACACCCTATAGGGACAATAAGTCGCTACCACAACACCCCTGAAGCTATACCACAAAATTGATGGGACAAACTATACCAAAATGACGAGCTCGCAAAGTAGAGCAACTTTCATGAAGCTTCCAAGATAAGATCACAAAGATCCATGAAGTACTTTGGGAGTTTTTCTCTGATTTTGTGAGCTGGGTATGTGAAGAAATAAAGAGAAAATGATGGAAATTGACTATATATATTCTTCCATCAACTTGGGCCCACTTCAAATGTCTGCTTGTGCAGTCTCACAAAAATGCGAATATCTCTCTATTCTGAAGTTGTATGGACGAACAATTTGTGCGGTTGAAACTAGACTCGTAGAACTTCAATTTGGTAGATAGGGGACCATCTAACCCATTATATATTGGGAGAAAAGTTCTGAGACATTTGGCCTAATTTTCAGAGAATTTACTAAAGTAACTTACGATAACTTTTGCCCATTTTTATTTCGTAACTTGCTTGACTTCAAAACTTAACATGTGATCGTTGAGGGGTTAGATTATCTTGTAAAACATCTTTCCTAAAATATTAAGTACTCTTACTCTCACCCTGAAAGTACAAGTTAATTTAAACGTTCAAACGGGCGGGGTGTTACATTTGAACTCAAAATTAGGGGTTGATCATGCTCAAATATTGAGCATGTGATCCTTGTCCCACGTGGGATATTATTGCGGGTTCAATTTCTAAATTTCAAAAGTGGGTCCCATGGGTGATTTCTAGCTTGATTTTTTACGCAAAGCATAAATTATGATATAAGTGTAATTCTTCTCATATTGACATATAGATTATTATTTTGATAGCATGGCAGCAGTCAGAGGCTTCTCGAAAGGGAAAAGCTCCAATTTAGTGGGTTTGTGACCGCGTGTTCAGCCTCTAGGTAGGTTATGGCTTTCCTACTTTTAGATTTTTCTATCTTAAGGTGCTTGTATGATAACTTGCTAATAGTTGATGGGATTCTGTGGCTTATATACATTCCATTTAGGTATTTTGATTCATATAGGTGGTTTAGTGGCCTTAGAGTAGAGTTACGCTTTAAATCCTTAGTTTAGGTAGTCTTTTCTCATTTAAGACTTGGATTGGCATGTATAACATCTTTAGGATTAGAATTGTATGCCTTAGCTTAGTTTTGATAAGTTTCTTGCCTTAGGTGGGGTCCCTTGGAAATTTATAGTTAGTGTGGCATTTTCTGCAAAGTACCTATTCTAGGATAATATCTTTTCCTTAATTCGTAGACCTTTTTTCTTTATTGTGATATGGCTTGGACTTGGTAGTAACTATTGGCTTGGTTTGGCACCTTACTACTTGTGTTATTGTTATATTGTCTTGGTATAAAACAACATTTTTTTTCCTGAAATGCAATTTTTGGAATACCTTAAATGTTTTTGATATTATTGAAGGAAAATGGACTATTAAACCTCGGTTTGAATTTGAGCATGCATATTTACTATTTAAGATCCGATTTGAGTTTGGACACACATACTTACTTATAAAGCTCCTATTCAAGTCCGGGCATGCATATTTACTTTTAAGTCTCAGTTTGAGTTCGAGCATGCATTATCATTGATTTATTGACAGAAGTCCAGTTCGAGTCCAACATGCATTATCATTACACTCATCTCATATGGAATATGATGGTAACTTTACGCATTTACTTACTATTAATCTTATACGGTAATTAGTATTGTTTGTTATTTGAATCCATTGAGCTTATGGGGGCCAGTTAGGTTTATTTTCTATTATGTGTACCTTCCGAGCTTATGGGGGTTCGAATAGGTTGTAGCTAGATTATTATTTCATTCTTTTTGAGTTGATTTTTTTATTTCCCTTAAATTATCTAGCTTTGACATGTTTTACTCTTTCTGATCCTTTTTTTCTTACCTTTAGTATATAGATTCACATCTTATTATACTTGTACCTTATTTAAGCTTAGTCACCCTATGATGCCTATTAGGTACCACGTGCTTTGAAACTCAAACTACACTTCCGCATCTTTTTCCTGATGCAGACCCTAGTATGATTTATTTCCGTTGATGCCACCCTCGTGTGGAGCTACTGATCGGAGACTTAGGGTGAGCTCTTGGCGATCGGAGTTGCTCCATATCCCTCTATTTTGTACTAGTATATTTTACTTTTGGAAATTGTTCTGTATATATATATATACGTTAATTATTTAGTACTCCTTACATTGTAGTATCTCTTGTACTAATTGATACTTGGTCTTGGAGGAGTCATTTATATCTTTTGTTCTTTTTGCTCTTATTATATTTATATGTATGTTTCGCTTATTTCTCATTCTTATCCCTTCTCTTATTAGCCTATTGCTTGTCATTTTGGGCTAAAAATTTTTGCTTACCTATTGGTGGATTATAGTAGGTGCCATCATGATCTGAGTTTTCGAGTCGTGTAATGACCCTTTTGGTCATTTTCACGTTTTCACTTTCTTTGTATTATTACAGCTTACCTGTAGCGGCCTCAAGTCATTTATGACTTGTTGGGACTGGTGGTTCGGTGATCGGGCCATTCGTTTGGTCTTTATGACCATTACCCTATTTTAGAGCTTTAACTTAGGAAATCATTGACTTTAGTCAACATTCTTAGCAAACGAGCTCGGAATCAAATTTCGACAGTTCTGTTAGCTTTGGAGCATGGTTTTTGGTCAATTTGGACCCTTAGTAGGGGACTAGGAGCTTTCAGTATAGTTCTATCTCACTTTCTGAGATTTCAGGCCAGTTGGAGTTGGAAGTTTGACTTTGGTCAACTTTCGAACAACACAGCTTCAAATGGAAATTCTATAAGCATAGTTAGCTCTGTAATGTCGACTTTGGGCTAAAAGGACCTTTGCTTTGAGTACCGATGCTTCCAGATTCATTTTGGGCTATTGGGTTCGATTTTAGTTAAGTTAGTCCTTTTGGGTGTGGGGACCACTTTTTGTTATGTCAACCTCGTTTGGGAATTTTGTCGATTCTGATTGAGTCTGGAATGCCATTTCTGGTAGGGTAGCATAATTTGATTGCATATGCAGTTCCCCAGATGATCCCCAAGGGTGTGATCGGAGGTATTCTGAGTTATGTTCGCAGATGGTTGAAGCTAGTTCTGATATGGCACAACTAATTCTAGTATGGCATGGTTGCGGTGCATTCGCCGCACCTGAACAGCTGCACCTGCGCTTTAGGTGCCGCACCTGTGGCCCTGGTGGCATCGGCAGGGGGTGCACCTACGCTCCTTTTCCCGCCCCTATGGTGCCGCCCATACGACATATGTACCACACCTGTGGGGCTTGAGGTTTTGTTGAAATCCGCCCTTGCGGTGGTCTGGGCACTGCTGCGATGATGCACCTGTGTCAATATAACCACAGGTGCGCCGATCATTGGCAGTTTTAAAAGGGTCTTCTCTTTTATTTTTCTAAGTTTCAGATCTCATATTCCACCAATATTTTAGAGCTCTAAGCTCAAATTATCCGAGTGGGTTCTTCATAGAGTATTGGGGTGGCATTTTTAGTGCCCGTGGTCAATTTCTCATCGTCTATTGTATGTTTCTAACCTTTAATTACGTTAATTCTTTGATTGATTATTAATTTGTTCTCAAGATTTAGGGGCTGTTTTAGGCCCTCCCCTTACCTAAATTATGCTCAATTTTGGAGCTTGTGTTCCTGGCACCATTTGGAACCTCGTGGTAATTCTTATTTTCAATTTTGGGTTGCGAGTCCCACAGATCTATTTTTGACCCAGATTTTTTACCCAGTTAATTATTAGCATTATGGGTATCGTTATCTTTTTATTGACGAGTAGATTAAGTTTTTAATAGTTTGATCACTATTGGGGCTTATTGGGGTAGTTTGGGCTTGGACGACATCTTTCCAACAGCTTTTCATCGGATACCAGGTAGGCTATGGCTTACCGATCTTATTACTGGCCTATATAGAATATAATGGTACTATTTAGCTCATCCTTGGGTTGGGAATTACTAGTTTGACACCCCAGACCTTGTTCGCTTTCTTTTTGTCCTTTCTGATTTCTTCTGCTTTGGTATTTGAGCTAGTATGGTAGTATTAACCCTTACGTTCCTGAGTGGCCTTTGCATATGCCTCTGGACCATAGTTAGTGGGATATTTAGGAAGTGTTCGTGAGTCCTCGACATTGATTCGCGATTGCTAGCTTGTTATCTTTGTTGTAGAGCGAATTGAGCATGTGCAGAGCCACTAGGTTGATATTGAGTTATTGGTTGTATCTGTCACGACCCAGACCGCCATGAGTGGCACTCACCCAACCCCCTTGGGTGAGCGAACCATCACTTCCCTAAACTTAACCATTCTAACAGCTCAAAACCAAAGTGCGGAAGTTAAACTAGCAAAACAATAATAACAAAACCACTTCATTAATATAAACCTTCAGAAATTACCCCCTAGAATCTGAAAGTCGCAGTACCAAACAATCTACCAATGTCTAGAATACGAGGATGCAACCCCAAATTAAGGAAATAGTTTAAGCTCGAAACAAATGGTCTACAATTCTAAAGATAGATCCAAGGCAGCTCCATTAAAGCAGCTCACCCTTGAAGTCTGGAAATGCTGATACTACAGATGAGGTCGTGTCTCAAACCACTGGAAGATTGCCTGTACTCTCAAAAAGAAAAAGCAAGTGTAGTATCAGTACACCACCACTGTGTACTGGTAGGATCATCAGCCAGTTCCAAATAAAAATAGTGTATAATCAGTACAACAAATCAAGTATAAGTACGGAAGACATGCAACAAGTCAACAGGCACCTCTAGACTACAAGTCTCTACCTATCTTGTTCCCGCATGAAATATACCCTTTCTAACTGTGAGAACCAATCATATAACTAATAAACCATCCCTTTTTGTCTAACCCGAACCTACCTTGGGATCCCCTCTAAACAACACCTAAGTGTTAAACAGACAACTCGGCCTAATCCAAGGATAACTCAATAGATATAACAGGATTCCCAGTCACTCAAGGACTACCAACAAATATCACATTTCACTAAAACAACCCAGTCCACTCACAGACCCAATCAAAGTCAATGCAATACAACAATATCAATGCAATGATGCAGTAAAATAAATCCGTATCAGGCGTGGTAGCCGAGCCAACCGTTAGTATCCCGTACCAGGCGTGGTACCCAAGCCAACCATTTGTTATACCCATACCAGGCATGGTACCTGAGACAACCGTATTATTCCCATACCAGGTGTGGTACCCGAGCCAACCGAATGTTAAGTAATCCACAGTGAAATAATGAACAAACAACTTGTAAAACCAACAAGCAACACACCGTTCAATCCACACTACAGGACCCTTAGACATTCTAAACAATTCCTCTAAGCAATGAAATTCATACAAACACTTAGATAAGAGTACAAAAATATACAACATTCACAGAAACGTAAGCCATGACCTACCTTGAAATGATCCAAGCTCTACTCAACCCGAGCTTTCCCGTGTTCTGGATTCCTTTCTCGTTCTTGGTTAAAAACAACATATAAGTATTTTAATTAACAAACAAGGTCTGTGTATTACCCGGATTACACCAAATCCCAAATCCCAAATCCCAAACCAACCATGATCATTCTACCCTTTTTCTCGGGTTTCCTACCATTAATTCCTCTAGTTCTATCATTTTCACGGATAAAAATAGAGAATTTAACAACATGTGATCAATAAACCTTGTTTATAACAATACCCAAGAACTTTCATGTCTAGAATCCCCCTTCTTCCCCAAATTCTACCATCCCTAGGTTATTCTAACCTTTCCCCAAGTTCCCTCCTAGCAATTCTACCGCATAGGAAAAGTAGTACGAAGTTTGGGGAGTAGAAACCTTACCTTAAGGAAGAAAAACAATGGAAAATGGAGAAAAATTGCCTGGAATCGCCTTGCCCTTTTCCCAAAATGAAATTGTGAAAACTGAACGTTTTGGGGAATGTTTCTGCATTAATTCTCGTCGAGCCCGCTATAGCGGTCCTGCTATAGCAGAAGCATTCTACTATAGCAGTTCCGACTGGTGTTAACCGCCTTGACTTCCGCTATAACGGTCTTTTCCACCGCTATAGCAGAGGACACTATGGCAGATCCGTTGTGCTCATCATGGATAGAATGTCCAAAAATCTCCAAAATTTGCCCATTTTACAACACACTTGCTTCTCCCAATGATCTGAAACAACGCCTTCATATCAATCGCGATTCTGGGAGTTCTACATACCCGAATTCGATTCTGAAAAGTCCCCCGAACTAATTTATATCTTGGCTACATAGAAAACTAGCTCAAAATAAGACACCTAACCCAATCCTTACCCGGATTTTCCTAGACCCCACCTCACTCCAAAACTAGTCGAGGCAAACCTAGCCCAGAATTTCAAACTCCCAAACCCGGAGTTTTCTAACTCTAAAACTTGGCATGATTGGACTACCCGTAACGACGGACTCGATCGTTACATTATCTGAGCATATATCATCATCATGAAAATAGCTTTTTTCTGCATTGGTTTATTGCTACTACTGGGTTGCAGGCCTAATTATCACCAATTTTCTAACCTCGCATGCCCCTAAGGCCCCGTTTTAAGTTAGTAATGACTATAAATGGACCTAAAAATGGTTTAGTGGATCTTGTTGAAGTAAAAGGGATTAAATATTGGTTTTTCACACTAATACCTGAGATGATACTAGACTCATCTTGGTCGAGCACTAGACATGGTTTTATTACTAATTTTTACACCCAGACAAACTTTGGGCATGCATGGTGAGATCTTGAGAGTTGGTATGTGGTCACAGAGACCTCCATGGATCTTGTTGATCTGGACTAGATTCTATGAGATGAGAGTTCCAGAGGAGGGGTATATGAGGGAAGCCCTTCCATGGGTCCTACCTTCTGGTCTTACGAGCACCGAAAGAGGTACATACGGTACGACTGGCATACCATATCATTTCATTTATTTCTGCGTGGTTCCACCCTTGTTTGCAATTTGTTGAGTGTACTCTCTGGTATTATGGAATGTCGGTAGGGTTTATATTCACTTGCATATATTCCTCGGGTGAGGGCGCTCATTGGGATTGTAGGTAGTTTAGTGTTACTTGCTGCTATTGTAGTTACCTGCTGGTTTACTTTTAGATCATCCTTACCTTGTGAGTTGTATGGTTAGCATGTTTATGTTTTGCTTCCTTTCTTTCTCTCTCTTTATTTGAGGTTACCAGTACACCACCGTATTCATTACGCTTTCCTTATTTACTGTTATTCCAAAGACCTATATGTGTTCTCTACTCTCATATTTGTTCTCTATGATACATCTTTTGTGGGTAGCTTAGTACACTTGTATTTTTTATGCCTTCTATATGTTGATATGTTCCTTGTACTTCACTCTATTTGCTTCTGTGACCCTTTTCTTTCCTTATCTTCTATCTACAACTTTTACATTTTATATATGCCTAGTCGGCCTATGATGTCTACTGGGTATCAATTGCTTATGCAATTGGTGCTCAAGCTACACTTCTTCATTTTTATGGTGTAGATCTTAGTGTGGGCCATCGCTATTGACCTGGGGATTTTGTATAGCCTTTGGTACATAAAAGACATAGGGTGAGCTCCTGGCGACTGGTGCTTGGCTATATCTCTTCTTTTGGCACAATTGACTCTTTTGTATTTTTGGAAACAATTGTATATTTTACTTTTGCTCTCTCTTGTACTCTGTAATTATAGTAGTGGCTCTTGTACTTGTGATACCAGGTCGTGGGATGGTGTAGCATTCTTTATATATATTCAGGTTGCCTTCTATACTTTTTTTTGCTTATTCTTTTCTGTTTGTGTGTGCTTCTCTTAGGTAGTAGCCCATTCCTAACTATTCTGGGCTATGGGGATTGGTTTGCCTTCATGGGGGTTGTAGGTTCTATCATGACCTGAGAAATTAGGTCGTGATAACTTGCTATCAGAGTGTAGGTTCACCGGTGTCATTGGTATAGGAGCTAATGTCTAGTAGAGTCCTGAAGATTGGGTCGGAGACGTTTGTACCCTATCTTCAGAAGGCTACAGTGACATCTTAGGAAACATGAGTTTTTTCCCTCTTCTACATTATGTGTCTTATCCTAGATTGTTTCCTAGACTCTTATTTGATCTAGTTCACTCTTCTGCAGATGGTTCAAATGAGATTTTCAATAGCAGACGAGGGCAGGCCATCAAGCATAACACCTTCGGCTCCAGCCAGGGGCTGGGGTAAACATAGAGGTAGAGGTCAAGTACATGCTCGAGCTGCGACACTAGTTAGATCTCTTGAGGTTGAGTATGAGCCTGAGCCAGTTCCATACCAGCAGCACGTGGACCAAAGAGCAGCTCAGGTACCACCAGAGCCAGTAGCAGCATCAGTATCAGCACCAGCCCCAGCTTGTACACTAGATATCCGGAGTGTGCTTCTTCAGTTATTGAGCATGATTGGGGGTCAGCCTTCTGATATGGCCCAGACATTCTCTTAGAGGGAAGTCTTGGGTATTCAGAGTTTAGGAGCGCAGCCTGCTACTACAGCTCCCCATTCACAGGTCCTTTCAGTGCCTATAGTATCTCAGCCTTCGCTCTTCTCCCTGTTATGTTAGAGTCAAAGAAGAAGGCCTGGGTCCAGTTTCTGAGATTATCCCCACCGAGGTTCTTCGGTGCTCTCGGACAGGAGTCTTATGAGTTTATTTCTACCTATGAGGAGATTCTTCATCACCTTGCTCACTTGAATGTTGATGGAGTGGATTATACCACCTATCATCTTGAGGGGACAGCAAAGCTCTAGTAGAGGGCCCAGGTAGCTTGCAAGCCCCCTTAGTCTCCTCAGTTAACATGGAGGGAGTTCTATAAGGCCTTTATGGCCTAGTTCTTGTTGCAGTGTGACCATGAGCGCCATAGGGAGAAGTTTACCCAGTTAATACAGAGGTCTATGACAGTGTATGAGTACGAGACCCTCTTTAACCAGTTGGCTCCATTTGGGGCTATGATCATTCCTATAGAGCTAGACTGGATTCGTCGATTTATTTGGGGGATGATGAATAAGCTTTGTGAGACTTCAACGATACTAGTTGCTAGTGGGTGGATGTTTTAGGAAATAGCAGACCATGCTCGCACTATAGAGGATTTGCATAACCAGGACCCCGGGGCCAGAGATAAGAGACCATGCCATCAGGGTAGATACAGTGGTTCCCACTCTTGTGGTAGAGGTTCAGGTCAGTGGGGCAGAGGATATCAGCCACAACAGTATCAGGCCCAGTCTAGCTGGCCAGTTTAGCCATCACTTCAAGCTTCAGGTGGGCCTCAGTTTGATCATGGTTATGGTAGTCATCATGGTTACAGTGGTCATCATGGGTTCAGTGGGTTGAGTTCAGGTTAGTCATCGAGGGGTACATCATCTGAGGCATTAGATCATTGTGGCCATACAGGTTCAGCCAGTTCATCATGTTAGGGTGGGCCGTTAGGGCCTTTCTACGAGTTTGGTATTATCAGTCATTTTGTCAGAGATTGACCTTAGTGGGGTACAGTTTAGCCAGCTGCTCAGCCTCTGAGAGTAATTCAGCCACCGGCCAGAGATGGTAGTGACTAGGGTAGGGGTGGTGCCTAGCGTGCTAGGTCAGGTGGTCAAGATGGCAGTTGGTCCAGTGGAGGTCGACATCAGTTCTATGTGGTCCTTCGTATACCGGAGATGGAGGCCTTAGATGCGGTGATCACATGTATGATCTCTGTCTGTCATTAGTCAGCCTTAGCATTATTTGATCCTGGTTCTTCATGTTCGTATGTTTCTGAATACTTTGTTCCTTTATTGGGGTTGTCTAGTGAGCCATTATCTGTTCCATTAGCTGTTGCTACCACGATAAGCGATTCTTTAGTAGTGGATCTGATTGTTAGATCATGCTTGGTAGATGTTGGCGGTCTTGATACTTTGGTTGACTTGATGATTTTAGATATGCTAGTCTTTGATGTGATTTTGTGCATGAACTGGTTATACTCTCACTGTGCAGTTTTGGATTGTTGCCAAGATCATTACCTTAGCCATGCCCAGTGTATCCCCAGTTTTATAGCAGGGTTCTGTTGGTCGTGCACCATCTGGATCATTTCATGTCTTCAGGCTAGGAAGTTGGTTTCGCGTGGTTGTTTGTCTTATCTAGCATATGTATGAAATGTTAACACCGACACTTTCTCTCGCGAGTTGATCCCTGTAGTTAGATAGTTTTTAGATTTGTTCCCAACTGACCTACCAGGCCTTCCACTTGAGCATGATTAATATAGACTTTACCATTGAGTTTGATCCGGGGACCATGCCCATTTACGTTACTCCATATCGTATGTCTCCAGCTGAGCTGAGGGAGCTTAAGGTTAAGCTTCAGGACTTGTTAGCTAAGGGTTTCATCAGGCCTAGTCTGTCGCCTTGGGGTGCTCCAATTCTATTTATGAGAAAGAAAAATGGCTCGATGCGGATGTGTATTGATTATTATTATTAGTTGAATAAGGTGACTATAAAGAACAACTATCTGATACCGCATATAGATGACTTGTTTGATCAGCTACAGGGTGCAGCAGTGTTCTCTAAGATAGATTTGAGGTCAGGCTACCACCAGTTGAGGATTAGGGAGCAGGACATCCCTATGACAACATTTAGGACACGCTATGGCCATTATGAGTTCCTGGTAATGTCTTTTGGGTTGACTAATTCCCCATAAACTTTTATGGACTTGATGCACAAGGTGCTCAAGCCATACCTAGATTCGCTTGTGATAGTCTTCATTGATGATATATTGATATACTCATGAGGTAGGGAGGAGCATAAGCAGTATTTGAGGATCATGCTCCAAACTTTGAGAGATCATCAGCTATATGCTAAGTTCTGAGAGTGTGAGTTTTGGCTTCAGTAAGTATCATTCCTAGGACACGTGGTGTCTAAGGATGGGATTAGGGTGGACCCAATAAAGATTGCAGCCGTTCATGATTGGCCGATGCCTACTACTCCTACCAAGGTTCGCAGTTTTGTTGGGTTAGCAGGATACTATAGACAGTTTATCGAGGGATTTTCTTCCATAATAGCACCTTTAACTAGGCTGACTAGGAAGGATGTCCCATTTCAGTGGTTTGATCAATGCGAGGATAGCTTTGAGAGGCTTAATGCCTTATTGAAGCTCTAGTGTTTACATTGCTAGTTGAGGGTCAGAGCTTCTCACTGTATTGTGATGCTTCATCCGTTGGTCTTGGTTGTATATTGATGCAGCAGGGTCAGGTGATAGCTTATGCATTAAGGCAGCTGAAGGATCGCGAGTGCAACTAATGCACTGATGACTTGGAGTTGGTGATGATAGTCTTCGCACTCAAGATCTGGAGGCATTATCTATATGGAGTTCACTGTAAGATTTACACCGACCACCATAGTTTTTAGAACATCATCAGTCAGCGAGAGCTGAACTCTAGACAACAGAGATGGATTGAGTTACTGAAGGACTGCGATATTACTATTATATACCATTCGGGCTAGGTAAATATGGTAGCGGATGCCTTGAGCCGGAAGGCAGTGCATATGGGATGCTTGGAATCTCTTTTAGTTTTAGAGCGGTTGTTGGCCTTGGACATCCAGTCCTTGGCTAACCATTTTGTTAGGCTTGATTTGTCAGATCCCAGCAGAGTTCTTGTCAGTGTTGTTATCCATTCTACTCTGGTTGATCAGATGCAATGGCATCAGTTTGAGGATCAGCATTTGTGTGATATTCGTGATCAGGTTTTACGAGGTGAGGCCAATAGGGCTACTTTAGATTCTGATGGTATTTTGAGATTTGATGGCCACCTTTGTGTTTCGAGAGATGGGGGCTTGATATAGTTGATTCTCCATGAGGCTCATTGTTTAAGATATTCCATCCATCCAAGTGCAATGAAGATGTATCGAGACTTGAGGCAGTTTTACTGGTGGAGTGGTATGAAGAGGGACATAGCAGAGTTTTTATCTTGGTGCTTGAACTGCCAATAGGTTAAGTTCAAGCACATGAAACCTGGTAGATTGATGCAGAGACTTTTCATTCCTGAGTGGAAGTTAGATAAGATCACTATGGACTTTATAGCATGGTTGCCATGCACTTCTCGAGGGTTTGATTCTATTTGGGTTATTATCGATAGGCTGACTAAATTTGCACACTTCTTGCCAGTTCACTCTTCCTATAATGATGAGATGTTGGCTCAGATCTATCTCTGTGAGGTTGTCCATTTGCATGGAGTTCTAGCTTCTATAATTTCAGACTACGGTACTCAGTTTACATCTCATTTCTAGAGGACTATTTAGTGAGAGATGGGTATAGAGGTTTAGCTCAGCACTGTATTCCATCCTCAGATAGATGGACAGTCTAAGAGGACTATCCAGGTCCTGGAGGACATGCTACAGGCCCGTGTTCATGATTTTGGGGGTTTATGGGATCAGTACGTGCCTTTGGTAGAGTTTGCTTATAATAATAGTTATCACTCGAGTATTATCATGACGCCTTTTAAGGCATTGTATGGTACGCGTTGTAGATAACCAATGGGTTGGTTTGATGGTTTTGAGTCCTGACTGCAGAGTACAGACCTACTTTGTGATTCCTTAGACAGAGTTCAGGTGATTCAGGACAAACTTCGGGCATCCCAGAGCAAGCAGAAGAGCAACACAAATCATCGACTTCATGCCTTAAAGTTCAGTGTCAATAATCGGGTATATGTGTGAGTGTCACCCATGAAGGGCGTGATAAGGTTCGGCAGGTGGGGCAAGCTCAGCCCTAGGTATATTGGCCATTTAAGATTTTTTAGAGGGTTGGTGATGTTTCTTATCAGCTAGCTTTACCTCCTATGTTCTCAGCTATGCACCCAGTCTTTTATGTATACATGTTGTGGAATTATGTTTTAGATGAGTCACATGCTACGGTGGGATTCAGTGCAGTTAGATGAGAGTTTGGCTTTTGTTGAGGAGCCGGTAGCCATTCTAGCCAGAGATGTTAGAATATTGAGGTCCAAAGAGATTCTTGTGGTTAAAGTTTAGTGGAGGCACTATCTAGTTGAGTAGGCCACCTAGAGACCGAGAAAGAGATGTGGGCTCAGTATCCGCAGTTGTTTGAGCCTTCAGGTACTCCTTTTTCCTGATTTTCGAGGATAAAAGTCTTTTTAGTGGTGGATGATGTAATGACCCTTTCGGTCATTTTAGCATTTTCTCTTTCTTTGTACTATTAGATCTTACCTATAGCGGCCCAAAATCTTTTATGAATTTTTGGGACCGATGGTTTGGTGCACGGGTCGTTCATTTGGTCATTATGACCATTTCCTTATTTTAGAGCATTAACATAGGAAATCATTGACTATAGTCAACTTTCCTAGAAAATGATCTCGGAATCAAATTTTGACAGTTTTGTTAGCTCTAGAGCATGGTTTTTGGTCTAGTTGGACCCTTGTTCTGGGCCTAGGAGCTTTTGGTATGGTTCTATCTCTCTTTCTGAGATTTCAGGCTAGTTGGAGTTGCAAGTTTGACTTTGGTCAACATTTGGAGCAGACGGCTTCAGATTAAAATTATGTTAGTGCGATTAACTCCGGAATGTCGAGTTTGGGATAAAGGGACCTTTGGTTTGAGTCCCAAGACTTTCGGACTCATTTTGGGCTATTAGGTTCCATTTTAGTTAAGTTAGTCCTTTTGGGTGTGGGGCCCACTTTTTGTTATATCGACCTCATTTGGGAATTTTGTGATTCTGATTGAGTCCTAAATGCAATTTATAGTAGGGTAGCATAGTCTATTTGTGTGCGCAGGTCCCCGGATGATCCCCGAGGGTGTGATTGGAGGAATTTTGAGTTATGTTTACAGCTAGTTCTGGTATGGATTGGCTGGAGTGCATTGCCCGCATATGTGCAACCACACCTGTGCTTTGGGTGCCGCACATGCGGCCCTTGTGGCATCAGCAAGGGTTGCACCTAGATCCTTCTTCCTCCCCTGCAGTGCTGCCCCTAGCTCCTTCTCCCGCCCCTGCAGTGCCGCCCCTACGATATATGTACCGCACCTGTGGGGCTGGAGGTTTTGTTGACCTCTGTTACTGCTGTGGTTTGGGCACCACTGTGGTGATGCACCTGCGTCAATATGACCGTAGGTGCATCGATCGCTGATAGTTTTAAGTGGGTCATCTCTTTCTTTTCGCAAAGTTTCAAAACTCACTTTCCACCATTTCTTTAGAGCTCAAAGCTTAAATTTTCAAAGTGGGTTCTTCTAGAGTGTTGGGGTGGCATATTCCGTGCCCGTTGTTTATTTTTCATCATCTATTGTAAGTTTCTAACCTTTAATTCCGTTAATTCTTCGATTGATGCTTAATTTGTTCTTGGGATTTAGGGGCTGTTTTAGGCCCTTCCCTTACCCAAATTATGCTCAATTTTTGAGCATGTGTTCTTGGTAGCATTGGGAAATTCATAGTAATTCACATTTTAAATTTTGGGTTATGGGGCCCATGAGTCTATTTTTGACCCGACTAATTATTAGCATTATGGGTATTGTTAGCTTCGTATTGATGATTAGATTATGTTTTTGATAGTTTGATCACTATTCGAGCATCTCAGGGCAGTTCAGGCTCAGACAACGTCATTCCAGCAGCTTTTCATGGGACGCCACGTAGGCTATGGCTTACCGATCTTAGCCTTGGCTTATATAGAATGTAATGGTACTATTTAGCTCATTCTTGGGTTGGGATTTACTAGGTTGACACCCCAAACCTTGTCCGCTTTCTTTTTATCCATTCTTATTTCTTCTACTTTGGTATTTGAGCTAATACAGTAGTATTACCTTTTACGGCCTTGAGTGGCCTTTTCATATGCCTCTGGACCATAGTTAGTAGGATATTTGGAAAGTGTCCATGAGTCTCAGACATTGATTCACGATTGCTAGCTGGTTATCTGTGATGTAGAGCGGATTGAGCCTATGCAGGGCTAGTAGGTTGATATTGAGTTGTTGGTTATATCTCAGTATATCATCGTCATGAAAAGAGCTTTTTTCTATATTGATTTATTGCTACTACAGAGCTACAAGCCTGACTATCACTAGTTTTCTAACCTGGTATGGCCCCGAGGGCCTATTTTCAGTTATTAATGACTATAAATGGACTTATAATTGGTTTAATGGATCTTCTAGAAGTAAAAGGGATTAAATGTTGGTTTTTCACATTGATCCCTAATATGATACTAGACTCGGCCCGGACGAGCGCTAGACATGGTTTTATTACTGATTTTTAGACTCGAATAGTCTCTAGGCATGCATACTGAGATCTTGAGAGTTGGTGTGTGGTCGCGGAGACCTCCATAGACCTTGCCGATCCGGACTAGGGGCTACGGGCTGAGAGTGTTGGAGGAGGGGTATACGGGGGAGTAGAGGTATATGGGCGAAGACCTTCCATGCGTCTTACCTGCTGGGCCTATAAGTGCTAGAGGAGGTGCATACGATACCACTGGCATACCATATCATTTCATTCATTTTTGTGCGGTTCCACCCTTGTTTGTTGTTTACTCAGTGTACTCTTTGGTTGTATGGGATGCCATTAGGGTTTGTCTTCACTTGTATGTATTCCTTGGGTGTATGGGCGCTCGTTGGTATTGTATGTAGATTAGTGTTAGTTGTTTCTATTGTAATTACCTGCTGGTTTACTTTTCGATCATCCTTACCTTATGAGTTGTATTGTTAGCATGTTTATGTTTAGTGTCTTTCCTTTTTCTCCCTTTATTTTAGATTACTGGTACACTGCCCTATTCGTTAGGCTTTCCTTATTTAATGTTACTGCAAGGACCCAGGTGTGTTCTCTACTCTCACATCTGTGCTCTGTGATACATCTTCTGTGGCTAGCTTAGTACACTTGTATTCTTTATGCCTTCTATCTATTGCTAGCCTCCTTGTACTTCACTCTATTTGCTTCTGTGACTCTTTTCTTTCCTTATCTTCTATCTATTGCTTTTATATTTTATATGTGCCCAGTCGTCCTATGATGTCTACTAGGTATCGGTTGCTTATGCAATTGGTGCTCATGCTACACTTCTGCATCTTCCTGGTGCAGATCCTAATGTGGGCTATCATTGTTAATATGAGGATTTCATGCAGTCTTTGGGACATTCGAGACATAGGGTGAGATCTTGGCGACCGGGGCTTGGCTATATCTATTCATTTGGCATAGTTGAGTCTTTTGTATATTCGGAGACTATTGTATATTTTACTTTTGCTCTCTCTTGTACTCTGTATTTATAGTAGTGGCTCCTGTACTTATGATACCAGATCGTGGTATGGTGTAACTTTCTTTATATAAATTCAGGTTGCCTACCTTACCTTCTTCCGCTTATTCTTTTCTGTTTGTGCGTGCTTCACTTAAGTAGTGGCCCATTACTAACTATTCTGGGCTGCGAGAATTAGTTCACCTACAGGGGGTTATAAGTGCTATCATGACCTAAAAAATCAGGTCATGACAATAAATTATATAAAAAAAATACTAATTTTAAAACAACAGTAAATGCTTTTAGAAATTTTAAATTAATCCTTTGATAGGACTGTGTTTCTACTAATTTTAGTTGTATTTTTTTTATTTCAAATATTATGGTAGCATTTAAATCAAATTCAGCATTCAAACTTTCAAAGGGATCCTAATTCATTTTATGTGATGGTTGCTTTTGTTTCAAGTGAAAATCAAATGCATGGGAAATGAGGGAAACCGTAGATAATTCATTTGAAATACAACTTTTTTTTACTTTTGAGACACTCTCTTTTTCTTGTTTAAATACTTATTTATGAATTGTTTCATCTAAAAAAATAGTAAATGGGGAGTAAATTCCATACAACTAGTACAGTTCTATAAAAAATAAAAGGTTACTTTAATATTTATCTTAAAACTTAGAGTAAATAAGTTTTTATGAAAGTATGTAACAACTTTTAAAAACCTAATATCTTGATCCACCTTTATATAATAATGATATACTAGTCCCTTTCATTCTCAATTCAACCTACTATCGCTGAGATGAAGGGAGTTCACAACAATGAAGAAGAGAATGAAGACGATGATGATGATGATGGTAGTGGAATCTGTTTCCAACATGAATCTTCTTCATGGATTCTTGAGAATTGAATCAATGAAAATCATGTTTGTAAAATTTTCTATTCACTTTCTTTCCATTATTTAATGATGTAACAGTCATTTATGCCTAAATGCTAGAACGATCTATCTCTTCCAAATATTTTAGTTCCTCTTTATTTTAGGCGATTGCGTAAGGCCCCAAATGTGTGTGGGGGGGAGGGGCATTTTCTAAAAGTAATTGTATTAAGAGGGTTTAAAAAAATAGTATTTTATTTTTAAAAGAGTAAATATTTTTACAGTAAAGGGAAGAAATATTTTTAATGAGAAATAAAGTAGTAGGTGATTAGCTTAAAAATAGGATTAGATCAAAAAATGGAAGAAAAAGAAAACTTCAAAGTAGGAACCTCTTTCTAGTCTCAATGGATAATTGATGATGATTGAGTTGATAATTCTACTTTCTACTTTTTTCATAAAAAATGTGATCCTCTTTTGTAGTCTTTCAAGTTATCATTTTTTAACCCATTCTTTCTCACCCCCCCCCCCCTCTCTCTCTATCTTTTTGTATTCTTCCTTTACTCTCTTTCTTCAAGTTCAAGACTCAAGAGTTCATACAAAAGCTTAAGGGTTTATGATAATTTCAATTTGAAGAGAACATAGTTGATATTTTAAGTTTTGGAAAAAATAATTTGAAGCAGCCAAAAAATATTTTGGAAACAAGTCTTCATATTTGTTGAATCGGATAATATGATTCTAACTTTCTAATATTATTTTTGTGTCTTATATTTGTTATTTTTTATTTGATATTGTAGATTGTGTTTTAACATATTTGTTAGAATTTTAATATGTCAACTAGAAAATATGAATCTGGTCATTCAAAGCTTAAAAGAAAAAGAAAAGTTGATACTTTGATAAAATCTCAAAAAGGAGCTCTTGACAATTTTTTGGCAAATAATACCAACATTAAATCAAAATTAATAATGATAAAATCTTATTTAAGATCAACAATATCTCAAAAATTTTTTAAGTGAATTGACTATATTATCAATTAAAAAAGAACTATTAGAAAAAATTGATTAAAAAATAATTATTAATGATTTTGCATGCCAGAAGCTAGAAAAATAGATTTCAGATAAAAATATATATAAATTTTTTTATTGAATTTAAGGCCTCCTATTTAATTTTCGTCTTAGGCCGCCAATATGCTTGAGCCACCCCTGTTCTTAATCCTTTATGAAATTCACATATGAAAAAACATATATAAACACTCAAATCTAGATTTTAATTGTAGTATCAGATTAAGGGTGTGTTTTGTATGATGGAAATGGAAAATATTTTCTTCCTACTTATTTTCTTGTGTTCGGTAGGGTAAGCAAAAACTATTATCCTAGAAGCATTAGTATATAATTTAGAAAAATACTACGGGGGTGGGGTGGAAAGGTAGGGGTGTGGGATGGTGGGGATGAGGGCTATGGAGAGTAGGGGTGAAGATGAGGTGTGTTGGTGGGTGGGGAGGACACAATTAATGTGAAATAGCACTAGTAGAACTTCTTTTCACTACTTTAATTAGGGAGCTTATTTTCCTTTTTTTAAGGAGCTTGTTTTCCTAGAGAAAATATTCTCCAGTATATTTGACCAACCGAACATGAAAAAATTAAAAAATATTATCCTTCATAAAGAACACGCCCTAAATGTAAGTTAATTTGATGTTAAAGTGAAACTAAATATTTTAAAATTGATTCTTATTTTAGATCCAAAAAACTTTTTTTACCTAGAATAGGTGATCAATTTAGAATGAAGATGATGAAATATAGTAACCTCAATCTTACGGTAAAGAGTGGTTCATAAATCTTAGTATCAATTTTAAGTTCCATCATTTTTGGTAAAGTAGTTATTTTTTATTTATTCCAATCTTAAGCAATTGTAAACCATCAAATAACTATCTTTGATTTATTAGAAGTTAGTTGAAAATGCTTGGGCTTTAATTTTTCTTTTCTCATAGAATACTTGTGCTAGTTTCGAATAAAATTACCCATCAATAAATGCTTAGGTAATAAATTCATTATCAAGTGATAAAGCATATAAGTTGTTATAGTTTACAGTTGATCGTATATGTAATGATTTCTTGCAACAAGAAATAGCGCATGTTTTGGATCTCCTGGGAAGCCAACATTGTACTTCTTAGTATTCCTTACTTTTGAAAGTAGTCTTGAGGAGTATTGTTTCATTATTACCTTTGCAAATGATTGTTTCATTATTTTTTGCAAGTACATCTAAATTTCAAAAATTCAGTAAATATATAAATGATAACGAAAAGGTAAATACACATTATTTGTTAGATTACGGAGTATATATGCACCACTTTTTAATGAGGGGTATATTCGCTCTAAATTGTAAAGTTAAGGAGTATATTTGCCTCATTTTCCTTTTATTTAAATCGAATGTAAATTCAACTCATCCACAATTTGTGGTTTCTGCAACATCTAAAGTGAATCCATTGTACCTAGAGTATTTTTGCTTTTCTGGTAGGATGATTGTATTAGTTGAAATGCATAAGGTGTTGTGTTTGATCGAGCATTTTTCTTGCAATTGGATAGAAACGACATATCTTTGTAAGATGTTAGGGACCGGATCAATACATGTATAGTAGATGGAAGAAGATACTTGATATGGATGCAGAGATGGTGGATCAAGATGTCTTAGGCTTTACGTTTATTTGTGAAGTTCAAACGTTAGGCTTCAGGAAAGGTGTGGAGCTTTGACATACTATTGTGGACAGTAAGAATTGGGAGACTTATGTTAATCTTCTCAATCAACACCTCTTTGTGACATTAGTAGCATCTGATCTTACAACTACGTCAAGGCTCAAGTCCTTTTTCTAGTGTTTTAATCTTGAAGGACTCGACTTAATGCTTGAGGGTAGAACTGATGTTCTGTGGAATATGGGAAACCACATACTGATTATTATGGCTACAAAAAAATGATCCCCAAATATCCTAGTTCTGGAAGATATATTTACTCTTTTGGATAAATACATCAATAACAGCTTAAATTTGTCTATAAATTTTATTTAGATACTTGAACTACAACCTATTTCAATTGATCATTAAAACACATGATAAAATCGTACTATTAGACACTTCCAAAAGCTTCTGATGTTTTCATGCGCACATTACATATTCTATTTGAAATATGAGTCTATTAGTTAGGACTTTCTGACATTCTTTTCTCATGATTTGACAATGTTTGTTTTCTTTCTTTGCATGTAGATAGTAGGCCATATGTTTGTTGAGCAAAGAAAAGTTCTCCTTTTCTTCTGGACTTCAATTTAAGTCTCTGCCACTAGAGGGATTTGGTGTTCTGGATTCAAAAACACACAACCTGAATACAAAAACTCTCAGCCTAATGATCACTTGCAATCTTCACAAACTTTCTTCTACTGCATATGTTTTCCGCCTTTAATGAACTCTGAATAAATTAACAAGGAGAAAATGAATTGGCTATAAGTATCACATCTAACTTTAATGACATATAAAGGTATTTCTAATCAAGTAAGCAAGGTTTTTAGTTTGGTAAACAGAAGTACTTATATTAATCTAATAATATGCATCATTACAGGTTATCATGGAAGCACAGCCGCTAACATTGTTTGAAGGTACTGAATCAAAAGTATAACAAAATTGGGTATGGACTGGATGCTTGAGCCTCACAAAAGTAGTTCGTACTTTGTCTGTGTTCACTTTTCTAATCACAAATAAGGGAATAACCGTCCATTCTAATATTGCATTATAACACCTAGAGCGTGCTTCTTTCTTAGATAAGGCATCTCCTACTTGGTTCTCTTAGCGATAACTATGTTGTATAGAGAAAGGGTTCCTATAATGACCCTTCCGGTCATGTCACTTTTTGCCTTCTTTGTACTGTTAGAGCTTGCATGTAGCGGCCCCAAGTTATTTATGGCTTTCTGAGACTGCTAGTTTGGTGCTCAGGGCATTCGTTAGGTTGTTATGACCATTTCCCTATTTTAGAGTTTTAACTTAGGAAATCATTGACTTTAGCCAACATTCTTACCAAGCATGCTCGGAATTGAATTTTATCTGTTTTGTTAGCTCCAAAGCATGGTTTTTTGGTATATTTGACTCTTGGTTGGGTTCTGGGAGCTTTTAGTTTAGTTCTATCTCACTTTCTGATATTTCAAGCCAGTTGGAGTAGGTAGTTTGACTATGGTTGATATTCAGAGAAGACGACCTCGGATGGGAATTTTGTCAACGATGTTATCTTTGGAAATGTTGACTTTGGGCTAGAGGAACCTTTGGTTCGGGTCCTGAGGCTCCTAGACTCATTTTAGGCTATTGAGTTCAATTTTAGCAAAGTTGGCTATTCAGGGGTGGGGCCCACTTTTTTGTTTAATCAACCTCTGTTAGGGATTTTGTCGATTCCATTAAGTTTGCATTGCCATTTCTAGTACAGTAACATAATTCATTTGCATGCGCAGGGTCCCGGATGAATCCCGGGGACCCATTCGGTGACTTTGCAAATTGAGAAAAGTTGTTAGTTATTGTTGTAGGTGCAGGACTCAGGCCTTAATTGTGACCTCAAGGGAGGTCACACAATTGCGATGGTCTTCCTCTTTGGGAATTGCGACCATGAGGTCCCCTTCACGTGATCATGATGAAGGGCTTGTGGACCCGACACTCTTTGTTCTTCGCGATCATGGAGTTGTTTCTCGCGACCACGATGAAGGCCCTGCCTCTTTGTACTTCGTGACTGCATGGCTAGCCTTCATGATTATGATGGTCTAGCTAGCATAGTCATCGCGATCACATGGGGTCCATTACGATCGCGATGAAGGACCACTAGCAGTATATTAAGCTTCCTTCTTCATTTTTCCAACTCTAAAATCAAAATCATCCATTGTTGTTAGAGCTCTAAGCACCAAATCCAGTGTGGGTCTATCATTTAGTGCAGGGGTGTCATTTTCCTTACCCGTGATCAACTCCTCATCGTAAATTGTATGTTTTTCCTCCCTTTAAATTCTGTCAATTTCTCCTTTGATTCCTAAATTTGTTCTTGAGGTTAGGGGCTGTTTTAGGCCCTTTCCCTACTTGAATTATGTTGATTTTCTGAGTATGTGTTCCTGGTGATGTCAGGAATATCGTGGTAACTTTCATTTTCAGTTTCAGTTTGTAGGGACCATGGGATTGCTTTTGACCTAAATTTCTACCCAACTAAATTATTAGCATTATGGGTATCATTAGCTTCATATTGACGAGTAAATATGTTCTTGAGATTTTGATTGTGATTTGGGGCTTCTCGATGAAGTTTGGGCTCGGGCAGTGGCTTTCCAATCGCTCTTCATCAGACGCCAGGTAGGTTACGACTTACCTACCTTAGACTTTGCTTATATAGAATATAATTATACTATTTAGCATCTTTGGGTTGGGTTTACTAGGTTGGCACCCCCGACCTTGTCTGCTTTCCTTCCTGTCCGCTTTTACATCATTTGCTTTAGTAGTTGAGTTAGCTTTGTAGTATCACCCTTGCGGCCTTGTGTGGCCTTTGTTTATGCCTCTTGACCATAGTTTGTGGGGTATTTGGGAAATGTCTGCGAGTCCCGAATATTGTTTCATGATTATGAGCAGGTTATTTATGATGAAGAGCAGACTGGGCCTGTGCAGGGCCGGTAGGTTGATTATGTGTTGTTGAGTTGTTGGTTGTTTTTTTATCATCTCATCATTATCATGCAAGATGCTATTCTGCATTGATTCATTACCACTACATGGCTGCGGGCCTGACTATCACCAGTTTTATAAATCTTCCATGGCCTCGAGGGCCCATTTTCAGTAAAAAAAATGTTATAAATAGATTTAAAACTTGTTTTACGGATTTTTCTTGTGATAAAAGAGATTAAACAATGATTTTCACACTGATACTAGACTCGGCTAGGCCAGAGTGCTAGTCATGATTTTCTATAGATTTTGAGTTGATACTATACTCAACTGGGCTGGATTGCTAAACACGATTTTATCACTGATATTGAGATGAAACTAGACTCGGCTAGGATAGAGTGCTAGACATGGTTTTATTACTGATTTGAGACTCAGATAGACTCTAGGCACGTATATTGAGACATTGAGAGATTGTATATGGTCTTGGAGACCTCCTTGGACCTTGCCGATTCGGACTAGGGTTATGAGATAAGACTGTCTGAGGAGGGGTATACGAGGGAGTAGAGGTATACGGGAGAAGCCTTCTATAGGTCCTACCTAATGGGCCTACCAGTGCTGGAGGAGGTGCATACGGTACCATTTGCACTTCATATCACATCTTTGATTATTTGCACGGTTCCACCCTTATTATGCTCCGGTAGTATGGGATACCGAAGGGTTTGTTTTCACTTGTATGTATTCCTCAGGTGTATCGGCGCCCGATGGGATTGTAGGCAAATTAGTTTTACTAGTTTATATTATAATTACTTGTTGATTTACTTTCCGATCATCCTTACCTTGTGAGTTGTATTTCAAGCATGTTTATGTTTATTTGCTTTTCTTCTCTCCCATTATTTCCGGTCACTGGTAGACCATCCTATTCGTTAAACTTTCTTTATATATTGTTGTTGCAAGGATCAGGTGCGTTCTCTATTCTTTCACCTGTGTTCTGTGATATATCTTTTATGACTAGCATAGCGTACTTGTATTCCTTATGCCTTCTATCTGTTGCTAGCTTTCATGTGCTTCCCTCTGTTTGCTTCTATGACCTATTCTTTGTTATCTACTATTTACTATTTTTATATTTATATATGCTCAGTCAGCCTATAATGCCTACCGGGTACCCGTTGCTTTGTAACTGGTGTACTACACTTCTGCATCTTCCTGGTGTAGTTCCTAGTATGAGCCATCATCGTTGATGCACAGACTTGTGCAGATCTTGACATCCAAGACATAAGATGAGCTCCTGGCGACTGGGGGTTAGCTATATCTCTTCTTTTGACAGTTGACTCTTTTGTATATTCAGAGGCACTTGTACATTTTACTTTCGCACTCTTGTGTACTCTGTTTATTTATTAGTGGCTCATGTACTTTTGATACCAGGTCGTGGGATGGTGTAGTTCCTATACATATATATCTAGCTTGCTTTCTTCCGCTTTGTTTTCCTTATCTTTCTTCTGCTTATTATGCTTCTTTTGTGTGCTGACTTAGTTAGTACCCAATTACTAACCGTTCTAGGCTATGGGGATTGGTTCGCCTATAGGGGTATTGTAGGTGCCATCATGACCTAAGAAATTAGGTCATGACAGCTTGGTATCAGAGCATAGGTTCATCAGTGTCATCGGTATAGCAACTAATGTCTAGTAGAGTCCTGCGGATCGGGGCAGAGACGTTCGTACCCTATCTTCAGGAGGCTACAGTGGCATATTAGGAAACATGAATCTTTTCTTCCTTCTATATCATGCATATTATCCTAGATGGTTTCCTGGAATCTCATTTGTTCCATTCACTCTTCCGCAGATAGCTCATACCGATCAGCTTTTGAGATCAGTGTAGCCACTTATCGGAGAAGGTGGTACCCCTTATAGAGGTGGTGCCCAGCGTGGCAGGAAAGATGGTCGAGATGGCGGTCAGTCCGGTGTAGGTCAGTATCAGTTCTATATGGTCCCTGGTAGACCAAAGATAGAGGCCTCAGATGGGGTGATCACAGGTATGATTTATGTTCACCGCCAGTCAGCTTTAGCATTGTTTGATCCTGGTTCTCATGCTCGTATATTTATGCCTACTTTGTTCCTTGTTTGGGGTTGGCTAGTGAGCCATTATTTGTTCTTGTATCTGTTGCTACCCCAGTAGGTGATTCTTTAGTAGTGGATCAGATTGTTAGATCCTACTTGTTAGCTATTGGTGATCTTGAGACTTGGGTTCACTTGATGATTTGAGACATGCTAGACTTTGATGTGATTCTGGGCATAGACTAGTTATCCCTTCACCGAGCGTTTTTGGATTGTTATGCCAAGACTATTACCATAGACATTACCGGTGTATCCCATATTATGTGGTTGGGTTCTATTAGCCATGCACTATCTGGGATCATTTCTTGCCTTCAGGCTAGGATGTTGATTTTGCGCAAGTGTTTGGCTTATCTAGCATATGTCTTAGATGTTAGCACTGACCCTTCTTCTCCTAAGTTAGTCCCATGTGGTTAGAGAGTTCTTAGATGTGTTTTCGACTAATCTGCCAGGATTTCCACTTGAGTGTGATATAGACTTTGCCATTGAGTTAGAGCCAGGTACTAGGCTGATTTCCATTACTCCATATCATATGGCTCCTGCTGAGTTGAGGGAGCTTAAGGTTCAACTTCAGGACTTCTTGGCTAAGGGTTTCATTAGGCCGAGTGTGTCACCTTGAGGGTGCTCTAGTATTTTCTATGAAGAAGAAAGATGGTTCGATGCGGATGTGTATTGATTATTGGAAAATGAATAATGTGACTACAAAAAAAAGGTATCTGATGCCGCATATAGATGACTTGTTTGATCAGCTCCAGGGTGCAGCAGTGTTCTATAAGATAGATTTGAAGTCAGGCTACCACCAGTTGAGGATTAGGGCGGATGACATCCCTAAGATAACATTCAGGACACGTTATAGCCATTATGAGTTTCTGGTGATGTCTTTTAGGTTTACTAACGCCCAACAACTTTTATGGACTTGATGCACAGGGTGCTCAAGATGTACTTAGATTTGTTCATGATAGTCTTCATCGATGACATATTCATATACTTGCGGAGTAGAGAGGAGCATGAGAAGCACTTGAGGATTGTACTCAAGACTTTGAGAGAACATCGGCTTTATGCCATGTTCTCAAAGTGCGAATTTTGGCTTGAGTCAGTAGAATTACTAGGACACCTGGTGTCTAAGGATGGGACTAGAGTGGACCCAAAAAAGATTGTAGCCGTTTGTGATTTGTCGAGGCCTACTACTCTTATCGAGGTTCACAGCTTTGTTAGGTTGACAGGGTACTACAAGCGGTTCATTGAGGGATTTTCTTCCATAGCAGCACCTTTGACTAGGCTGACTTGAAAGGATATTTTATTTCATTGGTCTAATCAGTGCAAGGATAGCTTCAAGAGGCTTAAGGCCTTATTGACTTCAGCTCCGGTGTTGATATTACCAGTTAAGGGTCATGGCTTCTCAGTTTATTTTGATGCATTGTTAGTTGGTCTTTGTTGTGTGTTGATGCAGCAGGGTCATGTGATAGCATATGCGTCAAGGCAGCTGAAGAATCACAAGTGCAACTACCATACTCATAACTTGGAGTAGGCAATTGTAGTCTTTGCGCTCAAGATCTAGAGGCACTACCTATATGGACTTCATTGTGATATTTACACCGACCACCATAGTCTTCAATACAACATGAGTCAGCGAGAGCTAAACTCTAGGCAGCAGAGATAGGTTGAGTTACTGAAGGACTACGACTTCACTATTTTATACCATTCGGGCAAGGCAAATAGAAATCCCTTTGCAACTTCCTGGACGTTCATACTTTGTTTTGTAGTCTTTCAATTACCATATAGTTTCTATAATATAATAAAGGTGGTAGTAGATGCCTTCAGTCGGAAGGCAGTGAGCATGGGCAGCTTGGCTTCTCTTTCAGTTTTATAGCGACCATTAGCCTTGGACATCCAATCCTTGGCTAACCGTTTGGTTAGAATTGATTTGTCTGATCTTAGTAAAGTTCTTGCCAGTGTTGATGTCCATTCCACTTTGGTTGATAAAATTCATCAGCGTTAGTTTGAGGATCAGTGTTTGTGTGACATTCGTGATCAGGGTTTTACGGGGTGAAGCCAGTAGGGCTACTTTAGATTCTAATGGTATTTTGAGGTTTGATGGTTGCCTTTATGTTCCGAGAGTTAAGGATTTGATTCAATTGATTCTCCGTGAGGCTTATTGTTCTAGATATTCCATCCATCCAAGCACAACCAAGATGTATAAAGATTTGAGGCAGCTTTACTGGTGGAGTGGTATGAAGAGAGACATAGTGGAGTTTGTATCTCGATGCTTGAACTGCTTGCAGGTTAAGTTCGAGCACATGAGACCTGGTGGATTAATGCAGAGACTTCCCATTCCCGAGCAGAAGTGGGAGGAGATCACTATGGACTTCATAACACAGTTGCCATGTACTTCTCGGGGGTTTGACTCTATTTGGGTTATTATTGATAGGATGACTAAGTCTACACACTTCTTGCCATTCCATTCTTCCTATAGTGCAGAGAGGTTGGCTCAGATTTATCTTCGAGAGGTTGTCCATTTGCATGGGGTTCCTACTTCTATCATTTTAAACCGTGGTACTAAGTTTACATCTCCATTTTTTAGGACTATTCAGCGAGAGATGGGTACAAAGGTTCAACTTAGCACTGCCTTCCACCCTAAAAAAGATGGCCTATCCGAGAGGACTATCCAGATCTTAAAGGACATGTTACGGTCCTGTGTTCTTGATTTTCAATGTTTATGAGATCAGTACGTGCCTTTGGCGGAGTTTGCTTATAAGAATAGCTATCACTTGAGTATTTGCATAGTGCCTTTTGAGGCATTGTATGGTAGGCATTGAAGATTTCTAGTGGGTTGGTTTGATGGCTTAGAGTCCAGGCCGAAGAGTACAGACTTACTTCATCATTCCTTAGACAGAGTTTGGGTGATTCAGGACAGACTTTGGGCAACCCAAAGTAGGCAGAAGAGCTACGCAGACCATTGACTTCGTGCCTTAGAGTTCAGTGTTGGTGATCGGGTATTCCTTTGAGTGTCGGCCATGAAGGGCGTGATGAGATTTGGCAGGCGAGGCAAGATTAGCCCCAGGTATATTGGGCCATTTGAGATTCTTCTGAGGGTTGGTAGTGTTGCTTATCTGTTAGCTTTGCCTCCTATATTCTCAGCTATGCACCCCATCTTCCACGTACCTATGTTCTGGCTTTATTTTTTGGATGAGTCACATGTGTTACAGTTGGATTCAGTGGTGTTAGACGAGGGTTTGACTTTTGTTGAGGAGTCAATAGTTGTTCTAGCCTAAGATGTTAGGCGGCTGAGGTCCAGAGAGATTCCTGTGGTTAAGGTTCAGTGGAGGCACCATTTGGTCAAGGAGGCTACCTGGGAGACCAAGAGAGAGATGCGAGCTCAATATCCACAATTGTTTGAGCCTTCAGGTACCCTTTTTTCTTGACTTTCGAGAAAGAAAGTGTTTTTTAATAGTGGATGATATAATGAACATTCTGATCATGTTTGCATTTTTGCCTTTTTGCACTATTAGAGCTTGCCTGTAGTAGCCCCAAGTAATATATGTCTTGTTGGGACTAGTGGTTGAGTTCCTGGGCCATTCATTAGGTTGTTATGACCATTTCTAGATTTTAGAGCTTTAACTTCAGAAATCATTGACTTTAGTCAACATTCTTTGCAAGCATGCTCAGAATTGAGTTTTGACAGTTCTATTATACTCGAGCATAAATTTAGGTCTAGTTGGACCCTTGGTTGGGTTCTGGGAGCTTTCGATTTTGTTCTATCTCACTTTCTGAGATTTCAGGCCAGTTGGAGTTAGTAGTTTGTCTTTGGTCAACATTCAGAGAAGACGGCCTCGAATGGAAATTTCATCAGTGTTGTTAGCTCCAGAATATAAACTTTGGGCTAGAGGGACCTTTGGTTTGGGTCCCGAGGCTTTCAGACTCATTTTGGGCTATTGGGTTCCATTTTGGCAAAGTTGGCTATTTGGGCGTGGGGCCTACTTTTTGTTAAATCAACCTCCGTTAGGAATTTTATCAATTCCATTGAGTTCCGAATGTAATTTTTTGTATGGTAGCATAGTTCATTTATATGTGTGGGGTCTCGGACGAATCCTGGGGACCCATTCGGTGACTTTGCAAATTGAGAAAAGTTGTTGATTTTTGTTGCAGGTGCTGGCCTCAGGTCTTAATCGGGACCGCAAGGGAGGCCATGCAATCTCGATGGTCTTCCTCTTTAGGCATCGCGACTGTGAGGTCCCCTTCATGGGATCGCGATGAAGGTCATGTGGACCCGACACTCTTTGTTCTTCGCAATCACAGGGTTCTTTCTCACGATGCGATGAAGGCCCTGCCTCTTTCTTCTTCGTGACTGCATGACTAGCTTTTGCCATCGTGATGGTCTAGCCAGAGTGGTCATCATGACCACTTAGTGGTCCTTCACGATCGCAATGAAGGACCCCTGACAGTATATTAAGCTTCCTTCTTCATTTTCCAACTTTAAAACTGAATTCCTCCATTGTTGTTAGAGCACTAAGCTCCAAATCCAGTGTGGGTCTATCATTTAGTGCATGGGTGACATTTTTCGTACCCGTGATTGATTCTTCGTCATAAATTATATGTTTTCCCTTCCATTAAATTTCGTCAATTTCTCCTTTGATTCATAAATTTTTTCTTGAGGTTAGGGGCTTTTTTAGGCCCTCTCCCCTACTCGAATTATACTCATTTTCTGAGCATGTGATCCTGGCAATGTTGGGAATATTATGGTAACTACCATTTTTAAATTTTGGGTTATGGGGCCCATGGGCTCTCTTTTGACCTGGATTTCAACCCAGCAAAATTATTAGCATTATAGATATCATTAGCTTTGTATTGACGAGTAGATTATGTTCTTGATAGTTTGATTACAATTCAGGGCTTCTCTAAGCAGTTTGGGCTTGGGCGATTGCTTTCCAGCAGCTATTCGTCAGACGCCAGGTAGGTTACGACTTACCTACCTTAGACTTTGCTTATATAGAATATAATTGTATTATTTATCATCTTTGGGTTGGGTTTATTTTGTTGGAACCCCATACCTTATCCGCTTTCCTTCCTATCTGCTCTTACTTCATTTTCTTTAGTAGTTGAGTTAGCTTTGTAGTATCACCCTTGCGGCCCTGTGTGTCCTTTGTTTATTCCTCAGGACCATAATTTGTGGGGTATTTGGGAAATGTCCATGTGTCCCAGACATTGTTTCACGATTATGAGCTGGTTATTTATGTTATAGAGCGGATTGGGCATGTGCAGGGCTGGTAGGTTGATTGTGAGTTGTTGAATTGTTGGTTCTGTTTGATCATATTATCATTATCATGCTAGGGGATTTTCTGCATTGATTTATTACCAGTAAATGGCTGTGGGCTGGACTATCACCAGTTTTCTAAACCTTGCATGGCTCCAAAGGCCTATTTTTAGTAAAAATGGTTATAAATGGATTTAAAACTCGTTTTATGGATTTTTCTTGAGATAAAAGAGATTAAATGATGATATTCACAC
Source organism: Jaltomata sinuosa (assembly GCA_003996215.1). Taxonomy (NCBI): domain Eukaryota; kingdom Viridiplantae; phylum Streptophyta; class Magnoliopsida; order Solanales; family Solanaceae; genus Jaltomata; species Jaltomata sinuosa. The sequence goes on from QJPP01007219.1 coordinate 968,311, forward strand.
TGATACTAGACTCGACTAGGCCGGAGTGCTATACATTATTTTCTACTAATTTTGAGCTGATACTAGATTCGATTGGGCTAGAGTGCTAGACACAATTTTATAACTGATTTTGAGATGACACTAGACTCGGCTGGGTCGGAGTGCTAGACATAGTTTTATTACTGATTTTAGACCCGAATAAACATTAGGTATGCATATTAAGACATTGAGAGTTTGTATATGGTCTCGGAGACCTCCATGGACCTTGCCGATCTGGACTAGAGGCTACGGGCCAAGAGTGCTAGAGGAGGGGTATACGGGGGAGTAGAGGTATATGGGAGAAGCCTTTCATGGGCCCTACCTGTTGGGCCTACAGGCGGCGGAGGAGGTGCATATGGTACCATTGGCACTTCATATCACATCATTCATTGTTTGCACAGTTCCACCCTTTTTAGTTGTTTGCTGAGTATACGCTCTAGTAGTATGGGATGCGAGAGGGTTTGTTTTCACTTTTATGTATTCCTTAAGTGTATGGGCGCGTGTTGGGATTGTAGGTAGATTAGTTTTACTCGTTCATATTGTAGTTACTTGTTGATTTACTTTCTGATCATCCTTACCTTGTGCGCTATATTGCAAGAATGTTTATGTTTATATGCTTTCCTTCTCTCCCATTATTTGAGGTTACCGATACACCGCCCTATTCGTTAAACTTTCTGTATATATTTTTATTGCAAGGATCTAGGTGCGTTCTTTATTCTTTCACCTGTGTTTTGTGATATCTCTTATGTGGCTAACATTGTGTACTTGTATCCTTATGCTTTCTATCTATTGCTAGCTTTTGTGTGCTTTCCTCTATTTGCTTTTGTGACCTATTCGTTGTTATCTGCTATTTACTATTTTTATATTTTATAGATGCCCAATCGTCCTATGCCTATGATGCCTATTGGGTACCTATTGCTTTGTCATTGGTGCTCATACTATACTTTTGCATCTTCCTGGAGTAGATCTTAGTGTGGGCCATCACCGTTAATGCGTGGACTCGTGCAAATCTTGACATCCGAGACATAGGGTGAACTCCTGGCGATCGGGACTTAGCTGCATCTTTCTTTTGGCAATTGACTCTTTTGTATATTTAGAGGCACTTGTATATTTTACTTTTGCACTCTCTTGTACTTTGTTTATTTATTAGTGGCTCCTGTACTTTTGATACTAGGTCATAGGATGGTGTAGTTCCTATATATATATATATATATATATATATATATATATATATATATATATCTAGCTTGCTTCCTTCCCCATTGTTTTTCTTATCTTGCTTCTGCTTATTATGCTTCTTATGTGTGCTTACTTAGCTAGTAGCCCATTACTAACCATTCTGAGCTATGGAGTTTGATTCACCTATAGGGGGTTGTAGCTGCTCATATGACCTGAAAAATAGGGTCGTTACAGTTTCCTAGTTGGCTCAGTAGATACCTACATTTAAAATTATATTAGTGTAAGTAGGGTGATTATGGTTATTTTATATAAAAACTTAAATATTTTCCACAAAATATTACAATAGTTTTTTTCACGTGCAAAAAAAGAAAAGTATATTTATAATGATCCTTTCAGTTGTTATGGGTTGTTTAGGAACATAGTACCCTGTTAGAGACTCCATAGTGAGTTAAGATAGTAAAAAAAATTAGGGTGAGGCATTTTAAAACTGAAAACCCTTGTGTGATCATGATGAATGGTGTTTGGTTTGTTGTGTTGTTCTTTGTTAGAGGGTGACTTAGTAATCTAGACCTCCGTAGGAAATTCTGAGACTATGAGTTTATAGCATCTGTTTATAATTATTTTCGCGTTGGGTTTGTTTTGTGGTGTTTTAAGTATGAAATTTGTATTGTGAAATGAGGCTGATGGAGAGTTTTCTCAAGCTACTGGTTAAGGGCATCACTGCAGCAGTGGGATTTCCGTTGCAGCGAGACCGCCATAGTGGTTAGACTGCCGCTATAACGAGTATGCCAAAATTGTCAGGACTTTTCGTAGCGAGCCTTCATTCTCCATAAAGAGACCGTTGCAGCAAACATCACAAACCAGAATACCTGGTTTAAGTCACTTATTCCGAGTTTTATCTCATAAACTCTAAAAACTCATTACAGAACTCTAGAGTAGCCATTTTCCCAAGGCTAGGGCTATTTTCTCTCCGAGGTAAGTTTATTCCATTAATCTTTTCGTCTAGTAATCCTCTCACATCATAAAATCATTGGGGATAATTGTAATGGTGGAATTTTGGGTTAGAACCCTAGGTTCATGAAAATTATGGGAAAACCTATGGGTAGATGTAATAATCATCTAAAATGCTTCTAAGTCCTAAATTTAGACTTTCTATAATATCATTGTTGTTCTTGAATATGAATTGTGGTGATTTAGAACCTTGAGTTCAATAAAAATGGGACCTTTATCATAAAAACTACTTTAAAGGGGATGAAGGGAGTAAGAACTCCATGAATTGAGATAATGTGAATATTGGGGAACTAGGTAACAATGAATTGAACTTTGGGCAATGTTATAGACCTTGAATAAGGGTAGAATTTAGTAGATGATTGAATACTCATATACTTGCTTATTTTAGACTTTGAGTATTCTGAAGCATTGAGAAAAGGAAAGGATCATGTGAATGAGCTTGTTGATCAAGTTCTTTGGTTGAGGTAGGTCACAGTTTATGTGGAATAAAACTTTAATTAGTCGTGTGTATGTATTATGAATTGATAAAGCATGTTAGTTGGTCTTCAGACATAGTTGTGATTGATATTGTTGGCTTGACAATTGCTTGTATGAATATGTTGTTAAACTATTGAAGCCTGTATTTAAATGACTTGTGAGGATGATGTGCACTTATTATATTTATTGTGTACTTGTTGATATTATCCTAAGAGGTAGGTGAAATGAGAACATAAAGAGATATGTTGATGAGGATTGAGAATATACGTACTATTCTGATGATGAGTGGCTCGAGCTCGATGTGAGATTACAGACAAATGGTTATGCTATAGAGATGGTACCACAATGATACATGGACCCTAGGTTGTACCCTACAGGTCATGACTAGTTGGGAAATATTAAAATCCCTTTAGTATGTGTGTGTAGATCAGTTTTAATTGTGAGTTCAGGAATGGTACAGAGTGAGACTAATAGGGCACAGAGGCTATACAGTTGTGAAATCAGTATGACATGATTCCACGTTTTGTGATGTGACTGCATTATAGTTGCAGAGTTTACAATGACTTATTATATATGTCAGGTGACTTATATGTCCTTTATTAATTGACATTGACATGTCTGGATTTGGATTATTTACTTGACTGGTGTGACTACTTGTTTATCCGAGTTTGATTAAGTGTTAATGTACATGTTTACTTCTTTGTTGAATTATGATATATACTTGTTACTAATTTGAGACAGCCTATGATACCTACTAGTATAGAGTGTTTGTACTGATGCTACTTCTGCACTTTTCTTTTGAGTGCAGACTGTATTCCAGAGTCTTTAACGTGACCTCACATCTAGCACAGCCAGTCGACCTATTTGAGGGTGAGCTACTCCTATTACAGCTGCCATGGACTTTTTAGTGACATGTCTACTTCTTCAAACATTGATTTATTTATTATTATTTTTGGACTACTCTTAGACACTATTTAGTTAGTGTCCTTTAAATGATGACTTTAATATCTTGGGAATGTAATAGTTAGTTTTCTGCACTATTTGATTTAGGTTTTATTGATGAACTCTTATTTCATATCTTTAATTGCCTTAAATTGTTAAATGAATTGGTTAAGGTTCGGTTTAGTTAGTAAGTCATGATTCACCCACTTGGGGGGTTTAGTATGGGTGCCACTCATGACATTTGGGTCATAAAAAAGTATGTATCAGAGCTTTAGCTTTTTCAATCTCATTGTACGAGGACATATCTAGTAGATTCTTGTGGAATGGTACAAAAATGTTTGTATTTCTCTTCAAGAGACTACAGGACAATAGGAAAACTCAATTCATAAACTCAATTCTTTCTTTCGTGCTATTACATGATTCAAATTAGTATCTAGCGATCCTAATTGGTATCTGACCTCTTTTATTTATTTTTCTCACATATGGTGAGGACATGGGTAGAAGAGGCAAGAGAAAAGGCACCTAAGCTAGTCATTGGGGCAGCATCTCATGGTAGAAGGCAAGTGAATGGAGGTAGTAGAGGTGAGGGACGGGGAGCAATGCCTGCCAGGGTAGGACTCCAACTACTAGTCAGGTTTGTGATAGGTCATAGTCCCCCGCACCACCAGAGGATCATGCCTGGATAGCAGAGGAGGTAGAAGTATCAATTTAAGAAGGTGTTACACCTGCTTTGGCTTTATTAGATGTGCTAGCAAAGGTATCAACTTTATTGAGAAGACTGGAAGGGACTGGGGAGAAACCCATAGTTTCGACAGGTCAGACTCCAGGGGTCCAACATGCTATCGTTGTGGCTCCGTGGATTGATGATATTTCTAAGACAATGATATTTTTTAGACTAGTGATTGGACCAGTGATGACTAGGGAGGGGCATGACTTGTTTTTGAGGTTCACTAAGATGAAACCTTCAGTCTTTTATAGTACCGAGACTGAGGATGCCTATGAGCTTATTATTGACTGCCATGAGAGGCTCCATAAAATGGCAGCAGTAGAGAGATATGGGGTGGAGTTTGTTACTTTCCAGCTGTAGGGGATGCAAAGTTGTGGTGGAGAGCTTTTGTGGAGTGTAGTCCAGTTGGTCGCCTCCATTGACTTGGACGTAGTTTTACTCCATCTTCTTAGATAAATATGTTCCCCGTACCATGTGAGAACAGAGGCGTGATGAGTTCAGTAGTATTGAGAAGGGCAGTTCATCTATAGCAGCCTATAAGGTCTGGTTCCACTCAATGTCTAGATATTCGTTACAGTTGTTGCCCACAAAGAAGGAGAGGATCTATCGATTTGTATAGGGGTTGAATGTGGGGCTCCAATTGTGAGCTCTTCAGATGTGTCTTTCGGGAAGACTTTTTAGGAAGTGGTTAAGTATGTTAGGAATATGGAGGTGGTGAAACAGGATGGCTACCTGTAAGTCTACAGAAAAGATTCCCTAAAGGATGGTAGTTATAAGGATGGAAATTTGATTATTTACCCATCCTAGTCTGATAAATTCTATCTTTCTCTTTCTTCAATAGAAAGGAGAGGGTCAATTTTCATGTACAACCGTATACCCAAAAGATGCATGTACGATTGTCTAATTCTATCTTTTTTCTATTCTTTATATTTCTTTTCTCTTTACTTTATCATGCGAGATAGAGGAAGCTTTTATTTTGTTATATCATTAGGGTAATGATGCATCAACCTGCTAGTTGTTATTATCAGGCAAAAGCAGGCAAATTTGTCCTTGAAGCGGAAGAACTGTTGAAACTGCGTGAGGCTCTTTCTCTAAAGGCCTAGTTTCTCAAAGGGTACTCCAGATGACCCATTCAGCTAGCCATGCAGGTATCAAATAATGGTCCATTAGAGGCCAAGCAACATTCTTCAGATCATAGTAGGTATATTACTTCTGTGGTTTCAGCTCAACAGCCTACTTTGGATAGAGCATGTAATGAGTGTAGTGAGGTTGGGCACATTTGGACATGGTGCCCCAGGTTCAGGCTAAGTAGTTAGTCAGCTCAGCAGCAGGCTCCCCAATCTATATCTCATACAAGTAGGGGAGGTGGTTCACATGGTAGAGACCTTCCTCAGGGTATGGGTGGTGTACACATGGTAGAAAGGGGTGGTACCTAGTCTAATTGAGGTAATGGACATGCTGGTAGAGGTGGTACTCAGCTTGGCAGGGGCAGAATGCAAACAAGTGGTCAAACTCATTTTTATTCTTTTTCAAGCAGACCTGAGGAAAAGGCGTTTGATGTAGAGATCACATGTACTATTCTAGTTCATGACTAGATGGCTACAACTTTGTTCAATCTCGATTCTACATTTTCTTATGTATTTGCCTATTTTGTTGTGGGATTAGATATGATATGATATGTGATTTACTTGATGTTCTTGTTCATGTTTCTACTTATGTTGGTAATTCAGTGATTTTAGATATAATCTACTGTTCTTGTCTTATAATATTAATGGGGTATAAGACCTGGGTATATTTAGTGATTCTAGACATGGTTGACTTTGATTTCATCATGGGGATGAGTTGGTTGTCTCCTTATCATAAGATCTTAGACAGTAATAATAAAATAGTAACCATAGTTATGCCAGGTATGTCTAGACTTGAGTGGAAGGGTGACTGTAGTCCTGTTCCTAAAAATATTATATCCTTTATTCATGATAATAAACTGATAGCAAGGGGATGTATGGCATTTTTGGCACACCTTCATGATGCTAGTGTAGAGGTTTTATCTATTGGGTCAGTTCCTGTAGTTTGTGATTTCTTGGAAGTGTTTCCCATGGATTTATCTGGTATGCCACCAAACTATGATATTGATTTTTGTATTGACTTAGATCTTGGGACTCGTCTGTTTCTAATTTCCTATATAGGATGGCACCGGATGAGTTGAGAGAGTCAAGTTCAGTTGCAAGACCTGCTTTGTTAGGGGTTTATTTCTTCAAGTGCCTCCCCGAGGGGTGATCCTGTGCTATTTTTTATAAAAAGATGGGAGTATGCATATGTGTGTTGATTACCATCAACTAAATAAAGTCACTATTCGGAATAAGTACTCTCTTCCTTGTACAAATGACTTGTCTGATTAGCTTCAGGGTGCGTCACTCTTTTCTAGGATTGATTTGAGGTCTGGGTATCATTAGTTGAAGATTCATGCTGAGTGTATTCCTAAGACTATTTTTCATACAAGGTATGGGCATTATGAGTTTTTGGTTATGTATTTTTGGCTTACTAATATCCCAGCTACTTTTATGAGTTTGATTAATGAAATCTTTAATCCATATTTGGATTAATTTGTAATTGTGTTTATTGATGACATTCTGGTGTATTCAAAGAGTAAGAAGGAGCATGAGAACCATTTGAGAGTTGTTGTAGGGTTATTGAAAGCCCTTCTTTTATTTAAGTTCCTCCCAGATACATGGCTTACATACCCGGCTCAACATTCTTGGAAAACAATCGAATCGAGGGTTCGGAGGAGAATTGGCCATTCAATCTTGTGAATAGAAGCAATTGTATGCTAAATTTTCTAAATGTGAGATTTGGATAACGTATGTTGTCCTTCTTGGGGCATGTGATTTTAAATGTGGGGATATGGTTGATCCGCAGAAATTTGAGGCAGTTAAAAGTTAGGCTAGTCCCACTTCAGTGACTATGATTTGTAGCTTTGTAGGGTTGGCTAGCTACTATTGTCGTTTTGTGAAGGGGTTTTCTTCTATTGCTTCCCAGCTGACTTGTTTGACTCAGAAGGATGTGTCGTTTCAGTGGTCTAATGAGTGTGATGAGAGCTTTCAGTGGTCTAATGAGTGGGATGAGAGCTTTTAAAAGATCAAGACTTTATTGGCCATGGCTTCCATCATTGTATTGCTTGTGGAGGGTAAAGACTTTGTTGTTTATTTTGATGCTTCACCTTCTTATTTGGGTATTGTTTTGATGTAGGAAAAGAAAGTCACTTCATATGCTTTTAGGCAACTAAAGGTGCATGAAAAAAACTATCCTTTACATTTGGAATTGGCAGCGGTGGTGTTTGCTCTTAAGATTTGGATGCACTACCTTTATGGTGTCCGTTCTGAGGTGTTTATTGACCATAGTAGTTTGGAGCATGTGTTTACGCAGATGGATTTTAACTTGAGGCAGCGGATATGGATGTAGTTGCTCAAATATTATGATATTACTATCTTATACTGATAAAATCTCTGTGATTTAAGCTTTATCAATGACTAACAATGGGGAAACAAATTAGGAAAGACTATGAGAAGAAGTTAAGAGTTTTAGGAGAGAAACTATCTCAATTTCTCATATCAAAGTAATGCATCAATTCATCTGTACAAATCCATATATATAAAATATCTAACCTCCTACCACTAGTTGACAACTCATTGACAGTTGTCACTACAACTGACTTCCTTCCCACTGACAAACTCTAACAACCTGTAACGGTAAATAACTAACTCCATTATTACTAATATTTACAGTTATACCACTATCCACTTACATATCTTAACACGCCTCCTTGCCAAGCAGTGTGAACAAGTTTAAAACACCTAGCTTGTTCATGAGATAGATATGTTGTGCCTTGGCTAGTGCCTTTGTAAACTGATATGTTTCTTGATCCTTTGAGGTCACATGCATTGTTTTGATAGTACCATCTTGTATTCTTTCCCTGATGAAATGCAAGTCTATCTCAATATGCTTTGTCCTATCGTGAAATATAGGGTTTGTTACAATCGGAATTACAGCCTTGCTGTCACTATATACCTCCACTAGATCTTGATGTCAATATTCAACTCTCTACACATCCCTACTAGCCACAAGACTTCTGAGACTGCTGCAGCCATACTCCTATACTCTTCTTCTGCAGAGATTTTTGAGACCGTGGTTTGCTTCTTGGATTTCCAAGAGATCAAAGAAATTCCCAGCTTCATGACATATCAAGTGATGGATCTTCTTGAGTTAGGTCAACCTGCCCAATTGCATCACAAAAGTAGTCAATTGTGATGCCTTTTCTAAGCTCAAGTGGAACGCCAGTCCTGGTTCACTCTTTAATATACCTCACTACTCTACATATTACATCCATGTGAAATCTCTTCGGGCATTGTATAAACTGGCTTAGCACATGCACATCAAAGCTTATATCTAGCCTGGTCATGGTTAGGTATAGTAGTTTCCCCAATCAACTTCTGATAAGGACCAGGATCACTTAAAATAACATCAACATCACTTTGCTTGCCAACACATTTATCAAACTCAGCCGTAGTCAACTTTTGATTCTGCTCCATAGGAGTATTAGCTGGCTTAGAAACTGAGAGTCCTAGTTTTGTGATCAATTCCAAGGTAAACTTCCTTTGATTCATCACTATCACTTTCTCTAATCTAGTTATATCTATCCCAAGAAAATACTTCATTTCCCCCAAGTCTTTGATTTTGAAACTTTGTTGTAGTGCTATTTTGGCCTAAAAAATGAGCACATAATCACTTCCAGTGATGAGAAAATTATCAACATACACAAGGATGATCATTATCTTATCTCCAACCTTCCTTGTGAATAGAGAGTAGTCTAAAAGACTTTGCTTGAAACTAGTTGAGTTAGAATCTCAAGAAGTTTAAGGTTCCATTGCCTTGAAGCTTTTTTGATCCCATAAAGGGATTTGTGCAGTTCGCAAACCTATTTATTATTGACACCCTGACTATCAAAGCCCTGAGGAGGAAGCATATACACCTCTTTAATCAAATCACCTTGCAAAAGGCATTAAATACATCTATCTGATGCAAACACCAATGATTAGAAGTAGCCAGTGCAAGGACTATTCTAACTATGACCATCTTCACAACAGGAGAAAAAATCTCATGGTAATCTAGTCCCTCCTTTTGGTTATATTCCTTTGCAACCAATCTTGCCTTGTACCTATCAACACTACCATAAGCTTTGTATTTTACTTTTAACACCCACTTATAACCAATAGGATTTTTACCAGGTGGTAAGTCAACTAAGGACCATGTATAATTGTACTGAAGAGCAGCAAGTTCTGAGTCCATAGCAGCAACCCATAAGGGATCCTTGATAACTTTTGAGTAAGTTTGAGGCTCCCTAATAGTTGTGATCTTTGCTAGAAAATATTGATAAGGTTGATTGAATCCAACATGAGACAAGTAAGACTACATAGGGTAGATGCAAGACCGTGAAATAGGATGCTTAGGCTTTGCACAGACATAGTCTTATAGACATGTGGGAGCAACCTTCAGGTTACTTGACTTTATCTAAATCTTAGGTCCCGGTACATGCAATGGAACAAGAATGATTGTATTATGGACTGAATCAGCTTGTGGAAGAGGAAGAGATGGATCAATAGTCAAATCAGTTGTTGGTGTTCTAGGAGAAGACTTTGCAAGAAAATGATCAGCATTGGACAAAATAGTATTGGAGTGGAGAGGAGTATAGGTAATAGGAGTAGGTTCAAGTGGTGATAAGACACTATTTAGAAATAATTTGAACCTCTTTTCCTTGAGCATTTGGATAGGAAAACAAGAATCCTTGAAATAAACATCTCTACTCACAAAAAAACTGTTAGTGAGCAAATTATACATCTTGTATCCCTTTTGAGTAGAAAAATATCCTATTATAACAGTTGCAATGGATCTAGGAGAAAACGTATCTTCTTTATGCAAAGCTGTAGAAAAACAAAGGCATCCAATAGTTCTCAAACGCTCTAGTGATGGAGCTCTACCATACACCAGTTCAAAAGATGACTTCCCAGGAAGCACAGATAGTGGCATACTGTTCATGACATATACACCAATCAACACACATTCACTCCAAGAATTTAGTGGAAAGAAACCATGTATCCTGATAGCTCTTGCAACCTCTAAGATGTTTCTATGTTTCCTTTCCACCACCCCATTTTGTTAGGTTGTGTGGACATAAGAACTTTGGTGAATGATGCCAAAGGAACTGAACAATTCAGAACAATTAGAGTTATAAAACTCTGTACCATTATCACTTCTAAAAATCTACACATGCTCATTGAACTGGGTTATTATTAAGGCTAGAAATTGTCTCAATACAACAATGACATCACTTTTCATTCTCAACATATAAACCCAAGTCATCCTACTACAATCATCTACTAATGTAAGAAAGAACATAGAACCATCATGACTAGTTACTCTATAAGGTCCCCAAATATCACCATGTATGGTGTGGAAAATCTTATTACATCTATTAAAGCTAGTAGGAAAGGGAACCCTAGTTTTCTAGCCAAAGGGCACACAGTGCAGTTTTCTAAACTATGACAGTTTCCTCCACAAGCTATAGAAGTGATCTTCCTCAACACATTCCCAAGTGCATGGCCAAGTCTTTTGTGCCATGTCTCCATATCTATAGTTGTGTCTACCACATTATTTCTAACTATCTTTGTGACCATGGAAGTTGTTTTATTCTTCTTCACAGGTAGTTGAATTTTGTACAGACCATCAAACTCTCTATCAATCCCCTTTACCATTCCATTGTAAAGGTCCTGCATAACACATAGATCAGGAAAGAAAGTAAAAACACATTTTAGATCGCTAGTCAGTTTTGATACTGATAAGGGATTATGCTTACATTAGGGATACAAAGAACATTTATAATGCTTTCACCACTATCTAACTTGCAACTTCCAAGAAAAGCTATATCTAAAGCATTTTCATCTGGTAAATATATTCTTAAAGTATTCTCTTTAGTAATCTATATTATACTATTCAACAAGTCTTTGTAATGCACCATATGATTAGTAGCCCTAGAGCCTACTATCCATTTCTTAAAATCTTCACTGTTAGTGTCCATAAAAATTTGAGTCATACTAGCTTTGTCAGAATCCATGGGTACCTCTTTGTGGATCATCTTCAGAATCTGATCATATTGCCCTTGAGTAAACATCATACCCCCTTCCCCGTATAGTGTTCTGTTGGACTGGTTCTTCTGATTGCACTGCATCCTGATAGTTCACACCTGATTTCTGCATTGAAAACCATCTTGATTTACTGCATTGGTTGTGTACTATAGGGAATATGTAACATTCTTCTTCTTAGGCTTAGAATTTGGATATCCATTCAGCATGTAGTAGGTGTTCCTAGTATGACCTCTCCACTTGCAATAGTCACAGTACAAATACTCCCTCTTTCCTCTATATGATCCTATTCCAGGTGGTGGATCAGAAGGTCCAGGTAGAGGTGCTCCTCCTGCTTTTCCCTTGCGTGTGAACAAAGCTATAACATTTGGTCCTTCATTTTTGTGAGTTGCTCTACCCAAATTCCTTTGAATTTCTTCAGAAATCAACATAGCATAAGTTTTGTTGATGTTTGGAATAGGTACAATCATCAACATATGACTTTGAGCTTAAGAGTAGGTCTCATTCAAGCCAGTAAGGAACTGTAGTAACTGCTGGTACTAATAATGTTCCCCATACTTCCTTGACTCTGGACATTCACACCTATAGCAAGGTACTAGTGAATCAAACTCCATCCACATATCCTGCAACCTCGTGAAATAGCTAGAAACACACAAAGTTCCCTGTTCTAGAGTTGTTATCTCCCTATGAAGCTGGAAAACTCAAGATCCATTCTCTTTATTGACCCTCTTTTTTAGATCTTTTAAAACAGTTCATGCACTAGATGCATATGCAACACAACTAAGTAAATCCTTAGTCATAGAGCTCATGATCTAGGAAAGGACTATTGTATTAACCTTCTTCAAAAGTTCATGCAATGAAGGATCAAACTTATCCTTTGTTCCCACAGTGTTGTTCTCCTTGACCGTCCCTATTGAAATGGATCAGAAAAGCTTCAAAAAAATAAAAATGTAGAATCTCAAAGAAATTGCAGAATCGTGACTATTTTCAAATCACTTCAAGAACCTTAACTTCTTCCTTAATATACCCTCTCAGATACCATGATAAAATATCTATGATCCAAGTATTATCAATAACTAATAATGGTGAAACGAATTTGGAAAGGAATTAAGAGCTTGAAGAGAGAAAATATCTCAATTTCTCATATCAAAGTAATGAATCAATTTATCTATACAAATGCATATATATAAAATATCTAACCTCCTACCACTAGCTGACATATCATTGACATCTATCACTAGAACTGACTTCTTTCCTACTAACAACCTATAACAGTAAATAACTAACTCCACTATTACTAATATTTAAGGTTATACCACTTTATCCACTATTATATCTCAACATATACCATCCAGGTAAGGTGAATGTGGTAGTTGATACTTTGAGTAGGAAGTCTGGGAGTATGGGTAGCCTAACGTTTTTAGAGGCTACAAGGCATCCATTGGCTAGAGAGGTTCATACACTGGCTAACAGTTTTATGAGGCTCAATATGTCCGATTCTGGTGGATTTTTGGCTTGTGTTGAGCCAAGATCTTTATTTCTAGAGTAAATTAAGGCCAGACAGTTTGAGGATGCTAAGTTGAGCAAGATACTTGACAAGGTCTTACATGGTGAGGCCAAAGAGGCCGTGATTAATGGCCAGGGTGTATTGAGAATTAAGGGGCATGTGTGTGTTACCTGTATTGATGATCTAATTAATACTATCCTGATAGAGGCTCACAGTTCAATATATTCTATACATCCTAGTTCCACTAAGATGTATTATGATTTGAGACAGCATTATTGGTTGGGTAAAATGAAGAATGACATTGTACATTTTATTGCTCAGTGTCTAAATTGTAAAGAGGTAAAATATGAGTACCAGAGACCTATAGGGACACTTCAGAGGATGCCCATTCCTGAATGGGAGTGGAAGAGGATAACAATGGACTTTATGGTTGGTCATCCAAAAACCTTGGGTAAGTTTGATTCGATATGGCTGATTGTTGATAGGTTCACTAAAATTGCACACTTTATCCCAATTCAGGTGACCTATAATGCAGATAAGTGAGCCAAGTTAAACATCAATGAGATTTTTCGATTGCATAGAGTTTTCATCTCTATTATTTCTGAGATAGGTATGCAGTTTACTTCTAACTTTTGGAGGAATTTATAGGCTAAGTTAGGTACTAGGTTGGACGTTAGTATAATATTTCACCCTTAGACAGGTGGGAAGTCTGAGCAGATGATTCTGGCTTTAACAGACATGTTTCGTGTGTGTGTGATAGACTTTGGTAGTCATCGGGACCAATTTTTGCCATTAGCAGAGTTTGCTTATAATAATAGCTATCACTAGAGTATCGATATGGGTCCATTTGAGGCATAATTAGAAAGGAAATATAGGTCTCCTACTAGTTGGTTTGATGCTTTTGAGGTAAGAACTTGGGATACTGATCTTTTGAGGGAGTCATTGGAGAAGGTAAAGCTAATTCAAGAGAATCTCTTAGCAGTTTAGAGTATGCAGAAAGAGTGTGCAGACTGAAAGGTCATGGATATAGAATTCATGATAGGGGAGCAAATGTTGCTCAAGGTTTCACTCAGTAAGGGTATGATGAGGTTTGGTAAGCGAGGTAAGCTCAGTTTGAGGCTCATTAGTCTATTTGAAGTTCTTAAGCGTATGGGGGAGGTAGCCTATGTATTGGATTTGCCTCTAAATTTTTCATGATTTCATCCGATGTTTCATGTGTCTATGTTGAATAAATATCATGATAATGGAAATTATATTATTCGCTCTGATTCGGTCCTGTTTGATGAAAAAAATTCTTATAAAGAGGAACTTGTGGCTATCTTAGATAGAAAGGTCTATAAATTGAGATCCAAATAGATTGCATCTATGAAGGTCCTATGAAAGAATCATCCCATGGAACAGTCCACTTATGAGACTAAATTAAACATGCGTAGCAAGTATCCCCAGCTTTTTTCTGAGTCAGATAACTCTTCCCTTGTTTCCCTTCTTGTTTATTTGAAAATAAATGGTTGTCTAATTGGTATCTGATGTAATGACCCTTCCTATTGTTATGGGTTGATTAGGGCCATAGTACCCTATTAAAGTGCCTATAGTGAGTTGAGCTAATAAAAAACTCAAGGGTGGGGTGTTTTAAAACTGAAAACCATATGTAATCATGATGAATGGTGTTTGCTTTTGTTGTGTTATGTTTCGTTAGGGAGTGACCTAGTAATGTAAACCTCTATAGAAACTTTGAGACTACGAATGAGTTCATAGCATGTGTTTATAGTGGTTTCTGCATTGGGTTTGTTTTGTGATGTCTTAAGTATGAAATTTGTGTTATGAAATAGTGCTGATGGAGAGTTTTCTCGAGCTACTAGTTAAAAGTATAACTATAGCAGTGGGATTCCTGCTACAGCAAAACCGCCGTAGTGATCGGAGTGTTGCCATAGCGAGTCTGGTGAAATCATCAAGACTCGCCATAGCGAGCCCTTGCTCGCCATAGCGAGTCTGCTGCAGTGATGAAGTGTCCACTTTAATGAATGTTGAAGACCAAAATACCTGGTTGAAATCACTTATTCTGAATTTCATCTTATAAACTCTAAGAAATCATTCTCGAACTCCAAAAAGGTGATTTTCCCAAGGCTATGACTATTTTCTCTCTAAGCTAAGTTTATTCTATCTATCTCTTTGTCTTGTATTTCTTTAACATTGTAGAATCATTGGAGATAATTGTAATGGTGGAATTGTGGGTTAGAACTCTATGTTCATGAAAAGTGTGGAAAAACCTATGGGTAAATGTAATAATCATCTAGAATGCCTCTAAATTATAAACTAACACTTTCTAGCATAAAATTTATGTTCTTGAATATGAATTGTGGTGATTGAGAACCTTCAGTTCAATTAAAAAAATGAACTTTTAGCATAAAATCTGCTTTAAAGGGGATGAAGGGAGTAGAAACTTCATGAATTAAGATAATGTAAATATTGGGGAACTAGGTAACAATGAATTGACTCTTGGGTAATGTTATAGACCTTGAATAAGGGTAGAATTTAGTGGGTTGAAATTTTCAAACTTAAATTTAAAGAGTAGATGACTGAATATTCTTATACTTGCTTGTTTTAGACTTTGAGCATTCCAGAGCATTGATGAAAGGAAACCCTCACACGAATTATCTTGTTGATCAAGTTCTTAGGTTGAGGCAGATTACGGTTTATATAGAGTTAGACTTTAATTAGTCTCGTGTATGTATTATGAATTGATAAAGCATATTGGTTGGTCTTCATACATAGTTGTGATTGATATTATTTGCTTGATAATTACTTCTATGAATAAGTTGTTAAACTGGTGAATCATGTCTTTAAATGACTAGTGAGGATGATGTGTACATATTATATTTAATGTGTACTTATTGATATTAACCTAAGAGATAGCTGAAATGAGAACATACAGAGATATGTTTATGAAGATTTAGAATATACATACTATTCTGATGATGAGTGACTCAAGTTCGATGTGAGCTCACGAACAAATGATTATGTTATGGAGCAAGTACCCTGCTGATACGCTACATGGACCCTGGATATCCCCTGCAGGTCATGAGTAGTTGGGCAAGATAAAAGTTCCTTTAGCATATGTGTAAAGATGAGTGATAATTGTAAGTTCAGGAATGGTACATAGTGAAACTGATATGGCACAGAGGCTATATAGTTGTGAAATTAGTATGGACATGATTTCATATTTTGTGATGTGACTGATTATATTTGCAGATTTTATATTTGTTGGGCGACTTATATGTCCTTTATTAATTGACAGTGACTTTTCTGGATTTGAATTATTTACCTGACTGATGTGATAACTTGTTTATCCGAGTTTGATTATGTGTTTATGTGACTATCTATTTATTTTTTGAATTATGGTATATACTTGTTACTAATTTGACTCGGCCTAGGATACCTACCAGTTCATAGTTTTCGTACTAATACTACTCCTGCACTTTTCTTTTGAGTGCAGATTGTGTTTAAGAGACTTTGATGCTGATAACGCTCAAAGTACCACTCCAATTAAGAAGCGTAAGCGATCGTTGTCAAATATAGAACCCAACAAAGGTTGGGGTCGATCCCACAGAGAATATGGTGAAAGTTAAGTCTTTAGTGAATTAGTTGACTAATGGTCAATAGTTTCCGGTAAATAAAGGGGGGGTTTTGTGTGAACAATGTGTAAACAAAACGAACAATAATGTATGAGTGAAAATCAAGATGAGAGAGAACTAGGGAAGTGTTCACCATGGCGTGTAACAATGTCGATTCTAAGCTTAACCGGGTTCTTTCTATATGTGTGTCACGATGTGATTGAATTAATGGTATCATCTAAACGTTTCTCAACCAAATAGACGAATTTACTTTTCAATTCTCTCGAACTTGAAAAGGTGTGCTTTTAGATTTAATCCTAAACATCAAGAGATTATCTAGTTACAGCATTAATCATAAGACGAGAGTTTAGTAGTCTCGAATCCTCGTCGTTAATCAAGTTTTTCCCGGTTTTTAATCTCTTTACTCAAGCAAATTAAACCTAGGCATGTTCTAATGTTTTGCAACCACTAGAAAACGTTAAATAAATGAATGATTAACAACGTGACAACATATATATTGAACCCGTCGCTGCCCGGAATCTATATCGCTACTTTAGCCATGGCTCCCACAACCCTAGTTGTGGGAGGTTTAGTTAATCATGCTTGTAGAAGAATAGAAGAAAGTCATATTCATAATAAATAAAAGAGATCCTTACAATATAGTGAAAACAATCTTCAATTATTCCAAGAACAAGAAAACAAAGATCCCAAGAACAAATAAAGAACACGTTTTCAAGACAAGGAAAACGTGTTTCTTGCTCTCAAATTCCCTCCTAAAACTATTGGGAGAACTATTGTAAAAAGCTTCACAAATAAAATAAACCTAACATAGGGTATTTATAGGAGTCTAGGAAACAAATCCCAAAAACGCTCGGATTCCGCATCGCGGACTGCCTCAGGGTGACGGTTTGGGTGACGGACCATCACTGGCTTGACAGACCGTTGCCAGAACCGTCACCACTAGGCAGTGGACTGCCTCAACTTGACGGTTGGGGTTGACGGACCATCACCCACTTGACGGACCGTCGCCTAAATCATCACTCTTATCCAGAATGTCTTTTTGCTCGTTTTTCCTTTCGTTTCCATGTTTGTCTCCATTTCCTGAAAATCCAACATAAACACATCAAAAAACGACGACGGTTGCTTGAAAATGTACGATTGTTCTTAGTTAAAAGGAGTCGAAAGTGTCGTAAAATGGCGGCACATCAACACCCTCAACTTAGACGTTCGCTTGTCCTCAAGCAACATAACATAAAAGAAAAACAACACGACGACTCAACTAAGGAAACACACTCGTGTCTCTAGCAACTCATGGTCATTCAACATCTTATTCACTTTTAATTCAAGCTCCCTCGTAGCACACAAATGTATGAAACACTAACTTGCATGGATCCAAACATGTCATTCCGATATGATAGAACATTCTACATACACACGCGCAGCTATCCTAACAATCAATAGACAATACAGAAATCTTGGTGCCCTCACCACAAAGAAGTCCCACACAAGATTTGGGACTAGGTAATCGCTCACACTCACAAACGATTTCGAACAATGCACATGCGATACCATAGGCTTGCCCTTACTATTCTATTTCAGTTCTTCAGAAAGCCGCTTAGGATCACTACAGGACTTGTTTTGGCTTCTAATGAGGCTTCAGGTGCAGGTAGGATACATTTAGGGGTTAGTGACTAAGCCCTCCTTGGAACCACCGACGTCTTATTACCACATACTTTACTTTGTCCATCCTTATTCACCTTTTTATTTCCTTCTCTCTAGCTATAGGTGCGGCCTCTTTATTTTGACAATTCTCTTTATTACTTTTTCAATCTTTTTCATCTCTTTTTTTTTTCTTTTCTTAGGCACACACACGAATTTTCATGCTATTCACAACCAATCTTCTCCATCCTCTTTTTCTTATCATTCACCTCTATAGTAGCCACCCTCAACTTAGGCTGATTGCCTGAGTTGAGGTGCACAATGTCCAAGGAAGGACTAGGGCCAAAACAGGGATTCATAGTTAAACGGGAATGGTGACGGGTTATTGAAAGAACATGGTCAATTATGGCTTAAACAGGGATCAAAGGGATTATTCATATTTGGACGGTCTTATAGGCTAAGTGGATTGTACACAAAAAGGGCATGTGATCCTTTCCTAAGCAACCAAACTTCGAACTTTAACAAAATAGACCGGGCAAGTTCTAGATGCATGCACAGAGTAAGAATTTATAACAATACGCTCACACACACTTAGCACCAAGAAACTATACCACTAGCGACTATCAAGACAACAACTCGGCTTAAGCATACTTATTCCTATCATAATCACACAATGACATTCAAGGATCCAGACAGTCAATCGTTTCAACATAAGCTCAAAACCAGAAAATTTTTCAGCGGGGGCTCCTTTTAGTCAAGAAAAATGCCATGATGCTTGCTATAGACACTAGAAAACAACTAAAAATTTAAATGACAACCTAAACATACCGGTTCTACTAGATAGCGCACCGGAGGGAAAAGAACTCGGCAACAAAAACCCTCGGTGGTGACTCACAGGTTTCCCAACACCCTCAACTTAGACTCATGCATTGTCCCCAATGCATACATGTGAAAACTAAAACTGTGAGAATAAGGAATACCTGTGAAGTCCATAGGACTCAGATTCTGACATGATGTTGGAGACCGCCAGGGTCTCCAAAGCAGGAGAATTCGATGGAGTGTGTGCACGCGACACCCTCATGTTGCGTTCCAGCTTCTTCTTTCATTGGCTCCACAGCTAGTCGTGACAACTTCTTCGCTCTTTCTTTGCAGATTCTCTTGCGGTGTTTTCGTTTCCTTGATCTATTTTCACCGCCTTTCTCTACATGTTTCTCTTCTCGCAGCATCCTTCTCACAACAGCTAGAGTCTCGACCAAACCCTTCTCCTCGAGATGCACATCCGCAGGAACTTCCTCAATAACATTGACGACCGTGACCACCCTCATGTCACTTGGTTGCTTCATTAATTTGGACACATTGAACTTGACAACTTCATTGTTTAGCCTGAAGGTCAGTTCATTTCTTTCCATGTCAACCAACACTCTAGCCGTGGCTAACAAAGGTCGTCCCAAGATTATGGGAACTTCAAAATCCACTTTGCAATCCAAGATCACAAAGTCAGCGGGGAATATAAGCTTACCAACCTTGACTAGCACATCGGACAATATTCCCACCGGTCGCTTTACCGAACGGTCAGCCATCAACACTCTCATGGACGTTGGTTTAGGTGCTCCCAAGCCCAATTGCTTGTAGACTGCTAGCGGCATCAAGTTGATGCTAGCACCAAGATCACATAAGGCTTTCCTGAAGTTGAGCTTCCCAATGGTGCAGGGAACAGTAAACGCGCCTGGGTCTTCCTTCTTTTCGACTAATGACCTTGAGGAAATAGCGCCGCAGTGATGGAGGTTGTCTTGTGGTTCGAAACTTACCAACCTCTTCTTTGTAATCAAGTCCTTCATGAACTTGGCATATCCGGGCATTTGTTCAAGCGCTTCCACCAATGGGATATTTATTGATATCTGCTTGAGCATGGTCAGAAAATTTAGGAACTTACCATCTTCCATTTTCTTCTTCAAGCGTTGTGGGAAGGGAGGTGGTGGTCGAGGCATCATAGTTGGAAGCTTTTCAGCTTCCTTGCTTTTCTCCGCGGGCTTTTGAGTAGCCTCTTCAACCTCTTTATCATTGGCGTCATCACCCTCAACTTGAGTCTGAATTACCGGATGTGATTCCGGTAAT
Organism: Jaltomata sinuosa; assembly: GCA_003996215.1. Classification (NCBI taxonomy): domain Eukaryota; kingdom Viridiplantae; phylum Streptophyta; class Magnoliopsida; order Solanales; family Solanaceae; genus Jaltomata; species Jaltomata sinuosa. The sequence continues at coordinate 988,750 of QJPP01007219.1, forward strand.
ATTTTGCCGCTTCTTGTAGTGATCGCCATACAGCTTGCGTCGTTCCTCGGGTTTTGAATCATGTCACTCGGCAAGGTACCTGTCTTCCTTGGGTTTAGAGATGCCGAGATTAAGCCCACTTGCTGCTCCAATTGCTTAATCGAAGTGGAATGCGCCTCCACTATTTGACTCATGGCCGATAACTCAGTCCTTATCTCCTTCACCCCATAGTCAGTCGATTCTACCTTCAGCAGCATCTTCGCCATCATGTTCTCTAGCTTGGAAGTCCCTGCCTCGTTGCTAGCTTTATCCCGATTACCAGGTGGCACATACAACCCACCTCTATCAGTGCTATTCCTCCAGTTTCCTTGCTCGCGATCTCTGTAACCAGCTTTCTCATAGTAGTTGTCCTTCTGATAGGTCCGACTTTGGTTTCCTTGGCCATTGGCCTGGAAACCCCCCAAGTAATTCTCCTTCTCATCAGTTTCCAACTCTGCTGCTCTACCTTGGGAACCCACAACTTTTACCTTCTCGATACCTCCTGAAAACAAGTGCTTTGTCAGTAGGTCCAACTGCGTTTTCAGATGCGCCATGTCTTGGTCGCGCTCGTCCTCTTTTCTGCGCTGCTCAGCTGACATACCAACTGTATAAGTGCTAGCTGCTACCTCTGTATCCCATGTATGCCAGGCCCTGTTGGTTTTGGTGAGCCTGTCCAAAGTAGTTGTGGCCTCAACAAAAGTGATACCCATGAATGCACCACCTGCTGCGTTGTCTAACGTTGGCTTGGTAGCCGAATTCAGTGTCCTGTAGAATGTCTGCATCAAGAAGTTGTCGGTCAACTGATGGTTCGGGCATTGTGTCAGCTTCTTCTTGAACCGCAACCAAGTCTCATGTAAAGCTTCGTGGGGTTGTTGTCTGAAATTACTGATTTCATCCCTCAACTGTATCATCCTAGAGGGAGGAAAGAACCTTTCTAGAAAAGCTCCTTTCAACTCTCCCCAAGTTGTGATAGAGTCGGGGGTCAGCTCTGTCAACCACAATACTGCCACATCAGACAGAGACAACGGAAACAACCTGAGCCTGATTGCCGTCTGACTTACTCCAGGCAACTCGAACGACTTGCAGATGCCCACGAAATTCATCAGGTGCTGGTTTGGATCATCACCAGCAGCACCTCGGAACACTCCTCTCAAGTTCAACAGCTGGATCATCGTTCTAGTGATGTTGAACTTGGCTCCGGGCGCTAGCGGTGGAAGAGCAATGGCGCCCGTAGCGCCAACTCCATCCAAGTCGATATCCTCATCATTCAACATAACATCGTCCTGCAGACCACCAGCATTCAGATTTTGTTGGGCCTGCAGTTCTGCAGCGAGCCTTGCTGCCTCTTGTTGTGCGGCCATATTCCGCTTTAATGTTCTGGCAAGCTCGGGGTCATAAGGTAATGTTGATTCACCCGAGCGCCGGGTACTTGGCATGCACAACTCTGTACCCTGTCAAAAACAAAAAACAACAAATAAACATAAAAGCAGGAAAGTATGACTAAGAGTCAAATAAACACACCGGACTTAATAATCAACCGTATTCCCCGGCAACGGCGCCAAAATTTGATAACGCTCAAAGTACCACTCCAATTAAGAAGCGTAAGCGATCGTTGTCAAATATAGAACCCAACAAAGGTTGGGGTCGATCCCACAGAGAATATGGTGAAAGTTAAGTCTTTAGTGAATTAGTTGACTAATGGTCAATAGTTTCCGGTAAATAAAGGGGGGGGGGGCGGTTTGTGTGAACAATGTGTAAACAAAAACGAACAATAATGTATGATAAATAATCAGTAGGAGAATGAACTAGGGAAGTGTTTACCATGGCATTGGTAACAATGTCGATTCTAAGCTTAACCGGGTTCTTTCTATATGTGTGTCACGATGTGATTGAATTAATGGTATCGTCTAAACGTTTCTCAACCAAATAGACAAATTTCCTTTTCTATTCTCTCGACCTCGAAAAGATGTGCTTTTAGATTTCAATCCTAAACATCAAGTAGATTAATCTAGTTACAGCATTAATCATAAGACGAGAGTTGGTAGTCTCGAATCCTCGTCGTTAATCAAGTTTTCCGGTTTTAATCTCTTTACTCAAGCAAATTTAAACCTAGGCATGTTCTAATGTTTGCAACCACTAGAAAACGTTAAATAATGAATGATTAACAACGTGACAACATATATATTGAACCCGTCGCTGCCCGAAATCTATATCGCTACTTTAGCCATGGCTCCCACAACCCTAGTTGTGGGAGGTTTAGTTAATCATGCTTGTAGAAGAATAGAAGAAAGTCATATTCATAATAAAGAAAAGAGATCCTTACAATATAGTGAAAACAATCTTCAATTATTCCAAGAACAAGAAAACAAAGATCCCAAGAACAAATCAAGAACACGTTTTCAAGACAAGGAAAACGTGTTTCTTGCTCTCAAATTCCCTCCTAAAACTATTGGGAGAACTATTGTAAAAAGCTTCAAAAATAAAATAAACCTAACATAGGGTATTTATAGGAGTCTAGGAAACAAATCCCAAAAACGCATGGATTCCGCGTCGCGAACTGTCTCAGGGTGACGGTTTGGGTGACGGACCGTTGCCGGAACCGTCACCACTAGGCAGTGGACTGCCTCAACTTGACGGTTGGGGTTGACGGACCGTCACCCACTTGACGGACCGTCGCCTGAACCGTCACTCTTATCCAGAATGTCTTTTTGCTCGTTTTTCCTTCCGTTTCCATGTTTGTCTCCATTTCCTGAAAATCCAACATAAACACATCAAAAAACGACGACGGTTGCTTGAAAACGTACGATTGTTCTTAGTTAAAAGGAGTCGAAAGTGCCGTAAAATGGCGGCACATCAGATGCAACCTTGTATTTAGTGCAGCCAGTCGACCGATGATGACGATCAAAAGCACTCTTCCGAAGGAGGTGGTAATGATCGCCAAAAAAAATGTAACCAATGGATGTCGGGGTCAAATTTACGGAGAAAAATATAAAGGCAATCGAGAAAATAAGGAATTAAAGTAGCTTACTAAAGTCCACGAGCAAAAGATAAAATATTTTGGGGTTTTTTTTTTAGAAACTAGAATAAGGATAAAAAGTAATCGAATAAAAGATAGATGTGATCAGTAACTTTCACCAAGCAAGGATAACAAGGGACATATGGGTCTTGGGATTCAATTCAAAATATTTGCACCCAATAATCGCATAGGTAGCCTTGGTTAGAGGTATGTTTAAACGTTCTTCAACCAATCAAACATTTATCTACCGTGCATTCTCTCGAATCTCCATAGGTAGGCAATAAAGCAACCAAATCAGCTTAGGTAAGTTAGGCTATTTCTAGCCCCAACTCTTAGGTGGAAATTTCCTAAATTAAGCAATTTCTAACCTCAATTTATGGTGAAAATCTCAAATCCCTACTATTGAATCTTCACCCAATTGAAGAACTCCTCCCTCAATCAAGAACATAATTAGTAATTAAAGCATGAAAGATTCAATAGACCCAAACAATATAATCAAATACAAAAACAAGAGAAGAATTGAATACTCAAATGTAGCATTATCTCTAATACAATAACCCAATCTCAATTTAATAATTACACCTACAATTTATCAATTCTAAACACGAGTTTGAAGAAAAGAATTAAGAATTTTACAAATAAAGCATCCTTCACTCCAATGGTGTAGGGTGATGAACTTTCTCTCCAAGCATGCCAAAATTGTGTGAAATGCCAAAGATACTATTCCAGGCAGCTTGGAGTTCTTTTATATGGATTGGGATTTCCAAAAAAATGCTTTTCCAAATCTGCCCTGTAGCTACCGATTTCCTTTATCGCGATCGCGTGAGGATTCCATCGTGATCATGATGTTTTGTTTTTTCCTTCATCGCGACCGTGTGACTATTACTCATGGTTGTGATGGTTAAGCTGTTACTTCATCGTGATCGCGTCATTTTTTCTCACAATCATGAGGCTTTGTCTTTCAGCTGAGCGCGATCGCGTCAGCGTAGCTTGCGATCTCAAAGGAAAAATTACTGTCAGTGATCAGCTTCTTCCAAATAGCTCCATTTTGAATTTTTTTCATCTGAATCCTTCTCGATCACTTCTAAATCATATAAACTTGTAGCATGGAAGTAAATCGTTCAAATGCACTATTTTTGTCTACTATGCTAGAAAAAGTATAAGCTTAAGAGCTAAATAAGTTAGTAAAATACCTACTTATCAAACCCCCAAACATGAACTATTGTTTGTCCTCAAGTAATTTTAAGACTGCAATTCATATTCTAGTGACACAAAAAGCACAAGTACATTGACATCAAGATAAGTCAAAGAGAATCAAATTTAAGCACAATGCATGACTTCAAGTTGTACTAATGATTGGTCGATCACATGTTAACTTTATCTGAACAATCCCCTCTATTCAAAACATATTTTTTAAGAATGCAATAGAGTTATAAGAACAATCAAGTGACAACAATCAATCCTCAAGAAGTGACTCAAACCCCTAGTTACCCAAATATGCTTACTTGACTCATTTTCGGAGTTTATCAAAATCATCAACTATCCTAATTAACATGCCCTCACAAGAAAACAAGTCCCAAAATCACTCCATCACAATGATAACACGAGGGACAATTGAACAAACACTCATACTCACAAAAACTTTCAAGTGGCAACAAGCATCAAACCATAAGCTTGCCCTTATTTTCATTCGCCACTAACTCAAAAGCAATCGGTTGGAGATTGCAAAGGACTTCACTAAGCTTGTAATGTAGGCTTGGAGAAAGATAAGATAAGAATTTGAATTAAAGTGACTACATCCTCCTTGAACACTACACAACCTTTTCAACTCAAAACCAAAGCCATTTTTCTTGACATTTCCATACAACACAAAACACTATTTCAAATATTCTACTAGATGCCCCACTTTTAACACTCTATTAGCCTTGGAAGATTTATTTCCTTTTCTTTCCAAGTTCTTCCCTTGTTTTGACAATTCTCTTAGGATTTGAACCAACAAGCCATGATAAACTTACTTGGCACTCCTCCAAGGTGTTTCTTCATTACCCCCCAACTTAGGCTTTTAGCCTCAATTTCACACTTGTAGAGTTCAAGGAGGAACGGGTTCAAATGAGGGATTTAATTTCAAAACAGTTCAAGGCTTGTAATGAGGTTGCCAAAGAAAAGCTTTCAAGATCAAATGGGTAAACTAGTTATTCATTTAGTGCAGTGGTAGGCTTTTAAGGTTAAGTAGGCTTCAAAAATCAAAAAGAACACCTAAGATCATCTCTCCAACCAAATGTAATCAAGACTAGTATTGAAAGACAAACCAGGCAAGTTCTAGTTGACACAAGCAAGAAAACAAATTATTTCAACAAAATCTCACCACACATGGCATTCAAACTTTCAAGATGAATCAATTTTACTTCCTAAATAGGAACAAATATAGCCACATTCCACATTTCCAATTATCACCACTAATGAGTCAAGAGTCATAAAAATGATTAAAGGAGTTGTTACTAACATCATTCTTTGTTGTTCAACTTTACACAAAAAAATTCAGAGGGGTATGCTCAATTAAAATCAATTCGCATGTGACTAACTCCATTAATACCAAACAAATCACAATTCCTCATTATTTCAAAATACGACAAATTTCTCTTAAGAAAGATGTCACCATATCCACCATTGGGCCATATCATACATCTAAATCGACATGGTTACTCAGAATTCACCAACGTATATACCCTAAGCCACAAATACATCTTCATTTGCACCTACATTTTACAAGTGGAGACTTGCATCATGCAGGTGCACAGCGGGTGCTAGGTAGTATAGGTTTTCTTTCTTCCCAGCATTTGTGAGTACACCTGCGTTTCGTAATTCAGTACTTGCATTTGCAGGTGTTTAGTAGTGCCCCCAATATTTTCAAACAAGTTCAACTTTTCCTAATAGATACTCAGACTTCCCCTGGCTGAAAACACCCAACTTTTAGCCTAATAGGTACTTAGACTTCCCCTGGCTCAAAACACTAAACTTCAAAAAATAAAAAGAACTACGAATCAAAATATCAAAAGAAACTAAGGAACTAGACCATCAAATCATTTTCATCCACAACCCAACAAAAATAGCAATTTAATCCCAACAAGGGCACAAAATATCATAACAAGCTTGGCAAGGGCACAAAATATCATAACAAGCCCGACAAGGGTGCACAAATATCCATACATCAAAATAAAACAAGCCCGGCAAGGGTGCACAAATATCCATACATCAAAATAAAACAAGCCCGGCAAGGGCACAATATCCAAACAAACTAATAAAGTGCAATCCCTCGATGCCACCCCCAACTAAGACAATCCGGTGCCCTCACTATAACAAAACAAAACAAGAGATAAGTTTAAGGGGGCACCCTGAAGGGCATCCATCAGAACTGGAGCTACTAGTCCCCGGAAGGACCAAGTCTGCCTCATCAATATCCTCATCCTCCTCAACTCCACACAACTTCCTCAACATGCTCATCATCTTGGTGAGAAATTTGTTTTGCTTTCTGTCATGCTCCCTCTGCTTCTTATGGTGCCTTTCTACTTTTTCCAATATTTCCTAGACATATTATTGATCACGTGCCACACTAAACAATGTAGGACCACTAGGAGAAGAAAAAGAGTGTGGCTAGGTGGCTGCATGGAAGAACTCTCTCCTGCACCTAAAGTTAGGCCAGCTACAACTTGGTAAATCTGAGCATCCATTCCATAGACCTGGCTGGAGATGTGTCAGAGGCCCAATCTTAAGTAGCTCAATATCCTCTGCAACAGCTGCTAACTCAAGTGCCTCACTAGAACCGGAGAATATACCAAATTTATGGTGATTCCACATCGATCTTCCTTTTCTTCCGTGCATTTCTGACTCCTCTCTTTTTCAAAGGATGAATTAGGTTGTCTGGCTTTCTTTCATTTTCTCCATCCCTATTCTCAACTCCGGCCTGGTAGCATAAATATGTGATTAAGAAAGGGAAGAACAAGATTTTGGTACCTTCAATCACAACTTGCCAAATTTCTTGCACAATTATCCGGCCCACATCAACAGGAAGACCTTCCATCATAGCACAAATAACTACTGCCCTCTCAGGTGACACATCTGAATCCTTTTTGGATGGCATGATTCAAGCACAAATAATAAAAAGCCAAGTTCTGGCTTCAAGAGTGAACTCAAAAGACTCGATCCTCATATTAAAAGTTATCCACTATGGGATCGTGCCATCATGTATCCTTTTCACAAACCAATCAGTCCCTAACTCCTTAGCTCGTGCTTTGTATAATTCATTGTCAGCATTGGGAAGGTTATAATAAGAATTGATCAACTCTGAATCAAACTAACTAGTTTGCCCCAGACAGTGAAAAAGAAATATTTAGAAAACTATGTCATAGCTATATTGGCATCGAATTCCTGGACTATAGAGAAGTTTGCTTTAATAGGCTCAGCCACAAAGCAAATCCAACCACTCGTAACTAACTTTCCATAGAAGTTGGCCCATTTAGCCTCTAGTCCTTCCAACAAAATGCCTCGCTCCCTTGTAATATTATTTGTCAAGTGACTATTATATAATTGTGAACATTTTAGGGAGACGAAGGTGCCCTGATTAAAGTACTCCTCATCGGCCATTTGGGCAGCATCTTATTGAGCTATTTTATTTGATGTTGTAGCTATTTTCAAGATATAAGTATCTACAAAAGGAGTAAATATATCAAACACTTGTATGGGAATGTAAAACAATGTATTATGACATGAATAGGCCAAAGAAATGAGTCAAAATGGTTCCGAACAGAGTTGGGCAAAACTACTATTTTGGGCTACTTTTGAAACTGCCAGTTATTGGTCATCGCAATCGTGGGATTTTTGTCACAATCGCGAAGATCATAATTTTTTTGAATTATTCATTGCAATCGCAGGATTGGGCATCCCGATCCCGAGGATTGCCTTCTTTGCCTAAAAAATTTCAGTCGGGCATTTTGTCGAACAGGTACCTTGCACCATTTTTTCACCATTTTCATAGTCCATTGTGACTAATCTTCACCTAAAATTAACATGTTAACAACCCTCATTCTCTCAACCAACCTCATCCAACAGTAGTTACAAGTTAAAGCACACACACATCAATTTTAGAAAGCAACATTTCACAACCCAAAAAGCTATTAGTACCACTGATTTTGCACACTAGGAAGCTATTTCAAGGAGAAATAAAAGAGAGGCACATACCTTTAAATTTGTAGGGCAATAGAACTATGGAATTGAAAATTTTGATGGAAGTTATTCTTTTGTGCTTGAGGAGAAGGAGACCAGCCAAGTTAAGAGCCAAATTTTTGTTCCTTAAGCATTTTTTTCATACTTCTTCTACATGGGAATTGAACATTGCCACACAATTGCTAGTCCTTTCCACGCGATCGCGGTGAATTAAAAAATTTTAACCCCATGCGATCGCGATAGTTTCACCCAGTCGTGAGGAGTTAATGAAATTTTACTTCATCACAATCATGATGTTCAGGTGTCACGATCATGATGCTTTGCTTAATGCTGATATTCCAAATTTGAGCAGTTCACTGGTTTGCATATGCGATGGCACATGCATGAACTAAGTCCCCATGTGCAAATATAGGTCTCCGCATATCCTCTAGCTAGCCTCCAAAGGTTAGATTCATCTTTCTTCCTTTTGCATACCTAAAAACACGTCAAAAAGCACCAAAAAGTGAAGTAAAACATAAAGATAAATCTCTCAAACGATGGGTTGCCTCCCATCAAGCACTCAATTTAACATTGTGTCATGATGCAAATAGCTTCACTTGTCCCTCCACTTGAAGGATTTGAACCTTTGACCTAATTTTGAATCAAAATTCTGGTAATACCTACGGGGTGAAGGTAAGAACATAAGAAGGCTATTTCCTTGGTGTCACATTTTGCACTTTTTTGCCTTCAAGTGAAGGATGTCATTTTGTCTTCTATGAATGAAAACTTCAAAACGAACACACCATGATCTTTTATCTTTGCAAAATTCCCCATATGCTTAGTTACTTTGATTTTTATCCATTCAACCAAGCACAATGTTGACAATTGGTCGGAATGGGATTTAGGTACCTCCATTGGAAAAGTTGCCTCATTCATGACATTCTCACCCTCAAATGCACTAGATTCCTTACCATTGATGTGTTAAACTTCGAGTTGCAACTCTAGTGGCATTCGATCACTCTTGACATCTTAATTTGCCTTTAGAATGGTTATTTGACAACTCCCCCTTTGTTCACGAATCTCAAGTGTGTCCTATTCATCATTCAACTCAAGTTTTTCTTCTTGATGATATTCACTCAATGCCAGGCCACAATTTTCATTTGCTCTCCACATGCCTCACAATGTTTCCTCAACATCTTCTCTTTGAGAACTAAAGATTTCTCCTTCATGAGGAGCCACTTCTTCTTGAGGAGTAGGTACATCCACCATGGGGTGTTTGGTAAGAGTTACATCCATGGCACCTCCTTCTTCATGTTGGTATTGCCATGATTCCAAAGCCTTTGTCAAGTCTTGCTTTATTTACTTTAAAACCTCATCTATGCAATATGTCTTGTCTGAGAGAGTTTGGAGCATGGTATATATACTGTCTGAGCAGGTATTTTTTTCTTCACTTTCCAAGTTATGACTCCTATCAAGATCACGATTACTACTAGCAGCATTGTTAGCATAAAAGGGGGAGGGAGAATGATAATTGGGGCAATTACTCTAATGTCCATCTCGACCACCACATGAATAGAAATAATAATACCCATCATAGGATCAAGAAAGTTGATGCCTCTCTCTCCTAGGGCTAATTCTACAATCTTGCCAATAGTGGAGTCCTCCATAATAACAACATGGATCATTATAATATGGGTTGTAACCACCAAAATCTCTAGAATTTTGAGATGTCATAGAAACAATCAATCAACAAATTAAAACCAACTAAATCAAAAATAAATATTCAAAAAATTGAACTAGAGTAAGTAAGCTTAAATTCCAAACTAACTCAATACGCTAAATTATTCTCCGATAATAGTGTCATTTTTATGATGTTCAAAAGCACTCTCCTGAAGGAGGTGGTAACTATCACCAAGAAAAATAATAAGTACCCAATGGATGTCGGGGTCGAATCTAAAGAGAACAATATAAAGGCAATTGAGAAAATAAGGAATTAAAGTAACTTACTAAAGTCCAAGAGCAAAAGATAAAATATTTTGGGTTTTTTTGTTTAGAAACTAGAACAAGGATAAAAGTAATCGAATAAAAGATAGATGTGATCAATAATTTTCACCAAGCAAGGATAACAACGGAGATATAGGTCTTGGGATTTAATTCACAAGACTTGCACCCAATAATCGCATAGGTAATCTTGGTTAGAGGTACGTTCAACCATTCTTCAACCAATCAAACATTTATATACCATGGGTTCTCTTGAATCTCCATGGGTAGGCAATAAAGCAACCAAATCATCTTAGGTGAGTTAGGCTATTTCTAGTCCCAACTCTTAGGCGGAAATTTCGTAAATCAAGCTATTTTAGCCTCAATTTTTGGTGAAAATCTCAAATCCCTATTATTGAATCTTCATCCAATTGAAGAACTCCTCTCTCAAGCAAGAACACAATTAGTAAGCTAAATTAATGCTTGCAACCACTAACTATGTAATCAAATCATGAAAGATTCAATAGACCCAAACAATATAATCAAATACAAGAACAAGAGAAAAATTCAATACCCAAATATAGCATTATCTCTAATATAATAACCTAATCTCAATTCAATAATTACACCTATAATTTATCAATTCTAAACAAGCGTTTGAAGAAAGGAATTAAGAATTTTATAAATAAAGCATCCAATCTTCACTCCAATGGTGTAGGGTGATGAACTTTCTCTCCAAGCTTGCCAAAATTATGTGAAATGCCAAAGATACTATTCCAGGCAGCTTAGAGTTCTTTTATGTGGATTGGCGTTTCCAAAAATATAATTTTTCAAATCTGTCATGTAGCTGCCGATTTCCTTCATCACGGTCGCGTAAGGATTCCATCGCGATCGCAATGTTCTATTTCTTCCTTCATCATGGCGCATGACTATTACTCGTGGTCGCGATGGTTAAGTTTTTACTTCATCATGATTGCATCATTTTTCCTCACGATTGCAAGGAATTAACTTTTGATTGACCGTGATCGCTGATAGAATATACTATTAACCATGTAATTTATGTTATAGTATTATGTTTTCAATCCATGTAAAGACTATTTATTTTATTTACTTAATTTAATAAAGATTTATTTAAATAGATCATTGTGTCAACATACGTGTCCTTTACTTATACAGTAGACGATTTTGTGTATGGAGTTATTCAACTCATACACGGAAGATTAAAATTATCGGTCCTTATAAGTTATAAATTATTATTCACAATCAGAGATAAAGTAGAACAAATATCTTGATGATTGTAGCACAAAATTAAATGTAATTTGATCTTAATTATGGGAGTGGTAATATTCTGACTTCTTGTGCTAGTACATTTTATATGTATTGAACGGACCAAGTAGAGATGTTCGTTTATATTCTGAATATTAGTAAACAACTTCTCTAGTCCATTACATATACTTATACTCTTAATCTTGATATAATTATTATGATCTATGTAGTTTGATTTATTATTTTAATCTATTAAAAGGTGAGACTCTATTATGAGTCAATATATTCCTAATGGATTGGATGATAACAAATCACACTAGTGAAATAATAATTAGTTGATAGAACCGTATCTCGGACTTGAGATAGAAGACATCCCTTTATGGATGCTTATAAGTTTTCACGTGAAAACCCTACAGGTGGATTTAATATCCGTCATGTGAAATAAGTTAAGTATAAAAATAAAGGATTAAATTAATCAATGAATTAAATTTTTCAGAAATTTAATTTAATTAATTGGTGTCGGTAATTCTAACATAGAGATTTAAATAAGGTGTAATGGTAGATTTCAAAATTAAATCGAGGAGTACAATTATAAATTTTTAGTGAAATAATTTATAATTTATTATGATATGATTAATTCATTCATCTACGAATTAATATCATAATTGAAAGCCTCAGTTAATAAATCTGCGGTCCCTGCTATGCCTGATTAACTAATCAAATTTGAAAAAGAAAAGGAGTTTATTTTAGAAGAAGTAATATTATTTTTTACTGGTCTTCTATAGGGAATAAAAATCTGTTTTAAAAAGGAAAAGAAATATTTTCTTATTAAGACTTGTGTTAAAAGTGAAAACGTTTTACTCTAATTATGGCAAGACGTTTATTGCTTTTAATTCAAGATAAAAATATTTTGCTGGTATTAAGGCTGAAAACGTTTTTACCTTAATGGCAAAAAATGTTTTTGTCTCTTTTTGGTCTTCTCTCTTCTGTTGAAGATTGGGAATAAATAAGGATGGTTCTTCCCAAATGAACTTATCCTTTCTCTTAGAAATTACTTGTCCACTCAAGATTTGGTTAGAAAAGTTAATCAGGAAGTAGCAGAAGGCTGCAGTTCTGGATCCCATGGCGTTAAGAGAAATTTGTGAAAGCTTTAGCAAGTAAGTATTCTCTGATTTCGTTTTAACTTTATGTTATCTGATTATCATGTAAGTTTGTGATCTGTACTCATGCTTCCGCTGTGTGTATGAATTATGTACTCTAACAATCGCATCCCTGTAGCTCGCGATCTCAAAGAACAAATTATAGCCAGTGATCAGCTTTTTCCAAATAGCTTCATTTTGACTTGTTCTTATCCTAATCCTGTCTGATCACTTCTAAATCACATAAACCTAATATAGCACGAAAGTAAATCGTGTTCAATGCACTATTTTTCTCTATTATGCTAGCATAATTATAAGTTTAAGAGCTAAATAAGTTTGTAAAATACAAACTTATCAACTGATTTGTGGGTGAGCTACTCCTATTCTGAATGTCACGGGTCTTCTTAGTAACATATGTCTACTTTTTCAGATATTATTTTATTTATTTATTATTTTGAACTATTTTTAGACACTGTTTAGTTAGCGTTCTTTATACGATGACTTTTGGATCTTGCGAATATAATAGTTAGTTTTCCGCACTGTTTAATTTAGTCGATATTGATAAACTCTTATTTCATATCTTGAATTGCCTTAAATTATTAAATGAATTGGTTAAGCTTTGTTTAGTTGGTATGGCATGGTTCACCCACCGGAGAGTTTAGTGTGGATGCCATTCATGACTATTTGGGTCGTGACAATATTCTTTTAACAACACTGCACAAAGAGAAAAGAAAATAAAAAATAGCATAAGATGAATATGAGGCAAATCTAGTATGTGTGACCCTTTCATAAAAATACATTGACTTCTCTAAAAATGATATGATAAAGAAATTGCATTACGGAGAAATTTTTTAATGTCTTTAGAATACAATGAAGGAATTAAGTTGTTCTTGTAGGTATCTGTAAGATTTATTTCCAGTCCAAGTAAATAAAGCATAAAAATTTGATGCATGCTCTAGCAAATAGAGTTTTGAGGCACTGTTATGATGATTGTGAAGCATGAGATATTACCTCAGCTTGAGAAAATGATAGATAATTTACTTGTATGTAGAGTCAATGTGGAGTATTTTAAGTTTACATAAATTGAAATTTAAAATTTGTTCAATGCAAAATTGATTCATAAACTGGCTAACAAAAATTGCTCTACTGAAAAAAATAAAATTATTGATGAGATTGAACAAGTTAGTGAAATTCTAAATTTCTCGTTAAGAAAGATATTGCGAGCTTGTAGAAGCTCATACTATATGACTCTTTAATCCTGACAATAAATTAGTAAAATAGAGTTCTGAAATGACCTATAATTTACCTCCTAAAACATTAGTTTACACATCAACATTAGTGTAGCTTTCCTTTCATTTAACATTTTCATGGGAAGACTAACTTAAAATATCCCTTTCTCCACTAAATGAGATATATAAATAGGACAATAATCGAATACTCCAAGCCTGTGCATTGACTTGAGTTATGTTTTATTCAACAATTAATGACTAAAACAAAAGTGAAACACCAACTTGAAAAAACTTGTCCGTTGTTACTTTCATGAAATGACTAAAACTAAAAATTAGGATTATCTAGTTCTTATTGAAACAATATATTGAATTAACATTGTTACCAAATGATGCAGTTAATCAGTATATTTGGTAGAAGTTTTGACCTATAATTACTATCTTATTTTTATTTGTATAAACCATCCCCATAATATTTGTTTCTATTCCAACTTTTAAAAAAAACAATGAGAAAAGATAGTTAAACAATTAAGAAAATTACTGCATATGAAGTATTTTAAAAGACGTGTCATGGACTTATTATTTTGGTATAAATTTTAAGGTGCCGGTGAGTTTTTCACTTTCAAAATAAAAGTATTATATTGTTGTAGCTTTCATGTGACATTTCCACGAGAAGACTTGTGTATTGATTTTGAATATCTTTTTTTTTTGTTTCTTTAATAAAACAGATATATTAAATGTAGAAATAGGAAGTAGCAGGTTTCCCCAACTAAGAAAAATATCAACTTAAAAAGGTTCATCCCTTATAGTCAAGAAGTATTACATAAAGTCATTAAGCAAAAACAAAAAAATGATGATCCTGGACATAATAATACCGCAATGACCTGATAATAGTTGATGAAACATGGCAGGAACAAAGTGTGGACCCGCATAGAGAATTATATCGTGTTGGGGGAAGTTTGAGTATCCTCTGAGTTGTTAAGTGTAAACATCTATGAAGAAACTTACTTTTTTTATAATCTTGCAAGAAGCTCAATATATTTTATACAAACTGTCAATTTTCTCTCACTCTAATCCATCTGGCTATTGCGTTTTCTGATTATTAAAGCAAAATTAAAGTTTTTTTTCTTTTGCTTTTCTGTTTTGTTTATGTATAATTTCTTATTTTGTTGATCCATCAATGATTCTCTTCTTTTAATCTTTCAAAATTATTATATAATTAATTCTAGAATAAAAAATTTAAACAAAGTCAAGATAAAATAATGTTGTATTTTATTTTAAAAATTTTATTCCTTATCCAACAAACCCAACGATCCTGAGGAATATGAAACTCATACAATATCAACATTTTCTTTGACCTGCACATTTACCTTTTCTATCGCTTTTAATTTTATCTCTACCTAATAATCAAAGGCTGATTTGGCATAATGATATAGCTAAGTTATTTCTCTTATCTATTCTGTAAAAATCAAGCTCCAAAAGTCAGTACCTACAAAAGAAAAATACCTCCAGGGGTTGATTTTTGCAGAAACTAATTCTAAAAAAATCGAATAATGGAGTCCGATTTTGTAAAAACAATTATCAGAAAAGCTAAGTATATCATTGAACTATCAGAAAAGACTTAGCCATATCATTTGTTAATAGTTGAGCGAGTTAATTCCCTATATGGTTACTCAAGTATTGAGAATATCCCACTAAAGTTATTTTTGAATATTTCTTACCTTGTATGATTATCCAAGTATTGAGAGATTCCACTAAAGTCATTTTTGAATCTTTCTTCCCTAAATTGTCATTCAAGTATTCAAAAAATTTCATTAAAATTATTTTTGAATTTTTTTCTTATAAAATCATCCAATTGTAACTAAAAAAACCTAGTTGGCATGACATGTCATATTAGTTTATTATTTTTTTATACCATGTAGGATCCTAGACTAATTTTAAATATAAAAATATTAAAACTTGCCATTTAGTTTTAAACATATGTCAATTTAAGTCCTAAATTATTCTGAAATAAAGTCTTATTATCTTAACGAGGATGATTTTTGGAGCATTACTATTAATTTTGAATATAGAAAATAAATGTTCTTGTTAATTTTGAGACTGAATTTTTATATCCCTACAAACCAATTAATTCATCTCTTAGATGCTTGAACAAAAATTATTACAAATGAAATTATATTTTTTTAAAATAAATAATTAGTTTACAGGAGTCCTAAAATTTCATATAATATACACAAAAGCAAGTTGCTTCTTTGCAGTACATCAAAAATTTGATTCATTTCATATCAGATCGGAGATACGAGTGGGTCATTAGTATTTTTTTCAATTAACATCTTTGATTGATATACAAAAAATTAGATAATTAAATATTATTTTTATACTCAAATTAACTAGTAATTGCATTAAAAATCATCCTCGTTAGGATAATAAGACTGCATTTGAAAAATGATTTAGGACTTAAATTGACATATACTTAAAACTAAACGGTTAGATTTAACATTTTTGTATCCAAAATTAGTTAGAATCCTAGATGGCATAAAAAATAAGAAATTAATATGACATGTCATGCCAACTAAGATTTTTTAGTTACAGTTGGATGACTTTTTTAAAAAAAATCAAAAATAATTTTAATGGAATTTTTTGAATACTTGAATGACCATTTAGGAAAAAAAGATTCACAAGTAATTTTAGTAGAAACTCTCAATATTTGGATAATCGTATACGGAAAAAAATATTCAAAAATGACTCTAGTGAGATCTTCTCAATACTTGAGTTACCATACAGGGAATTAACTCTAGTTGAGCCTATCTGTGTCATTGTTGTACCATTAACAACTCGTTTAGCCTGTTTTACAAGCAATTACACGTGGCCTCCAATTAACCAATCCACATCAACAATCCACGTCACTAGCATGTCCACTAAATTTAAACTCGTCCCAATTAAATTAATTTGCTCCTTATTAGATCTGACTCACCCACTGCCCTTTCAACCCAAAATCCTAAGTCATTCCCCTCATTTTCCTTAGTCGATTTTTCTCTCTCTTTCTCTCTCTAATTGCAGGGTTCGTAAAATCCCAAATATAAATTTAACATTTTAAACGAGCATAATTTTTAATCTATAAAAAGTTACGTGGTGTACATATTTTAAGAAAATTATAGTGCACCTATATAATGGTAGAATACACGTAATAATATGTCTTGCTATGTGAAAGGAGGAAAGTGCAAAAAAATTAAGTGATCTTCCATGATTAATTTATAATATTTGAAGTTGGTGGAGCCCAATCATTAGTTGTTTAAAAAAAAAAAGGAAAAAGGGAATGGAAAAAGGCAATTGATTAGAGTGGTACCTTTGGTTGCTGGAAAGCAACTTACACTACTACTATGTTGTATTTTAAAAGAAAAGAATACAAATAGGGCAAATCTTACCCTTTTGGTGAAAGCTCACCATGACAACATAGTAGTAGCAGCGTACAGCAGTATCAGTTATGGTACTTCACTTTCTTATTTCTTCTCCTTTCTTTCAACATCATCAAGAAAAATTGAAGGAATTTGGAGGAAAATTATACCCACATCTTCAAGGAGCATAAGTTAAGAGAATTTTGGTGCTAATTTCAAAAAAAATTCAAGAACTAAAGTTGAGATTTGGATTCGAAGAAGTAAATTCTTTACCCTACTTATGAGTATGATTATGAATAGGTATTTGAGGTGTTTGATTTTAATTCTTGTTAATTCTTAAAGTGGGTCTTGATTATTGGGGGTTTTTAAAGGAGGAAAAAAGGATAAATAAGATGGAATTTTTGGGAATTCCTACTAATTGGATGATTTATTATTGAATTTTATAAGTTGGAGAATAAGAATTCACTCCAAACCATGATTAAGGAGTTTGATCAACATTGGGTATAAGTGGAAAATACTGATGGATATATATATGTTTTGTGTATGTAGTTGATTGGGTTGGTTGCATAAAGGCTACACCGAGGTGAGTTGAATTGTTGGAATCTCGCGGTACTACTATTAGCTTGGGAAACATATAAGGTATGTAAAGCTAAAACTTCCTTCGCCGTAAGGCACCACCCTACGTCACATGTTCCCCCTACAAAAGATCAAATAGCCTCCATGAAGAACGAAAACAAAGTTTTTAGTTGCTTTAGGTGTCATTCTCTCACTGAATTATTAAAGTTTATACGTACTCCTATTACTCCCTTCGCGTCAACTTTCTTAATATTTTATATGATCGTAAGTGTCTTTACTTGAAATACTTAGAATTCACGCGATTCGATCTTATATATGTGTCACATATTATAAATGAAATAAATGGCCATAGCATAATTACATTAGCTTATATGACAACCTATTTGATATAACGATAAGTTAAAATAAGAATTAGCGTTTGGGTAGTGATATTATATTCGGGAAGTTAAGTATTATATATAAAGATCTTACTTGATATTCTGACAATCCTTGCCATAGATTACATGCCATAAGCCTGTTAAGGTGTTACTTGATAAAAGATAGCGATCGGAGGGTATTCTAGGTTCTACTTGATACACTCGCGCGATGTTATTCTGTGCACAGGATTGAGACCAGACCCTTATAGTGAGCCTGAACATTGTGGCGTACCCGCTCTTGTGGAATTATTTGTATTTGGAGTCAGCTGGAACATCATGCACTAGTTTCCCCGGACTCGAGCCAATACATGGCATATGTGGCCTGCGGGCAGATCCTTATAGTGAGCCCTCAAAGGGCGTACCTCATATCAGACCGCGATTATGGTTATGTGTATAAGATCATAGCAATAAGTACTTGAGCAACATATGCTTTATACGTGACTTAGATCGCCTTTGGTAGGCCATCACATGATCATTTGCATTAAATATAGTGTAAGTACATCACCTAGGCAAGCCATAGGGCTATATTATAATGAACGCTTCTTTGAACGTTATATGGAAAACTAATAAGGTTGGTACATAGTTTACAGTTTCATATCGTACATCTATTACTTGTATGCTCATAATTCGTTCATTTTGACATTGGATACATATGAGCTTCCATATTTGTCTACTTGTTATTCTGTCTGCTTTACATACCAGTACATGTTGTATATGTAGTGATGTTCCTACATTCGGGGCACTATTTTTTCTTATAAATACAGGGTCAGGTTCACAGGAGAGCAGACACCCGCGTTAGGTTCTTTTGCTACCTTCAGCTGATATTTTGGTGAGCTTCATCTCTATCTGGAGCCAGGCTATGTATAGATCTCTAGTTGGGTACATCGTGGCCTGTCCCGACTAGTTATTAGTAGTATAGCATTTTGTATCTTTTAGAGGCTTTCTAGACATTATCGAGTGTCACATTATACAGTTTTTGTTCAAATGACTCTATGGTATATATATATATATGCATCATATGTTAGTTCTTCCGCTTGTTTATTGGTTGGTGACTTCATTTATGTCATAAATTATTCGTAAAGCAGGTGGTCATACGGTTCTTGTCCGCCCCTCCATTTTGGGGAGTGACAAACTTGGTATCAGAGCCTAGGTTCAATTATCCTGGGGAGTCTAGGAAGTCGTGTCTAGTAGGACCTTACTTATCAATGTGTTGCGCGCCACATTTATAATTAAAGGACTGCAAGGGCATTTAGGAATTTGATCTTCATTTGTAATCTAGATCGTGCGATAGAGCTAAGTCATAGAAAGTTGCTTTTGACTCATATTATGCTTATTTGTGATACAAATCATGTCTGCTACAGATAAGGATAAAGTAGCTCAATGGGTCACTATGAGCTCAACTCAGGAGGCAACCACTACAGGGCAGTCTTCAGTATTAGGGGATCAGTCTAGGGCTCAAGAGAATTTGTTGAGTCCTATGACTCCAGGTTCTCAAGTGCCCAGAACAGAAGGACCTGCAAGAGTTTATGCACCTCCAGGGGTTCCAGCAGTAGTCCCTATACCACCACCAGGTGCCTTAGAGCAGGATCTTAGAGGAGCGATTCAGGTTTTCACACAGTTGGTAGCCGCTCAGGCTTAGAGACAGAATATGGAGGTTCTTGTTGTTGCTCAAGGAAAGGTAGTCGGATCTAGGATTCGAGATTTCCTCCGTATGAATCCATCTGTGTTCACAGGCTCTAGCATTGCAGAGGACCCTCACCAATTCATTGATGAAACTCATAGAATTTTTAAGGTGATGCGGGTATCGAAGATAGATTCCATTGAGTTGGCCTCTTATCAATTAAAAGATGTTGTTGTCGCTTGGTATGAGATTTGGGAAGCTTCGAGGGGTGAGAATGCTCCCCCAACAAGCTGGACGGACTTTTCAAGGGACTTCATGGATCATTTCTTGCCATTTGAGCTCCGACAGGCAAAGGTGGATGGGTTTCTGCATTTAGAGCAGCGTGATCTCAGAGTCAGAGAGTAAAGTTTGTGATTTACGCAGTTTTCTAGATTTTCTCCAGAGTATGTCAGTACTCAGGCATCAAGGATTCATAAATTTGTGCATGGCCTTGCGGGTAGCTTGAGGGACAACATTTCTGCTGCTGCTCTGAATAGGGATTTGGATATAGCAAGGATCATGGCATATGCTCATTAGTTAGATAAGGATCAGCGTAATCGTGAAATAGATGACGAGAGGGAACAGGACAAGAGAGACAAGATGGCTGGCCAGTATCAGGGGAGCAGTGGAGCTTTCACCAGTAGAGGGCCACCTAGGCAGACTCAGTCGGCGGCACGCTCCGCAACTAATGCTCCAGCTCGATTTTTGGGATATAGACATGAGCAGGGTCAGACTTCTAGGGCACCAGGCCCATGACCTCAGAGGGATACTAGTCGGGGATTACCATCTCGACCTACATGCAGACAGTATGGCCGAGCACATGGAGAAGAGTGTCGGCGTGGTTCAAATGCCTATTATTTGTATGGTATAGAAGGTCATATGGTACGAGATTGTCCGCGGCTCAGAGATAAAGCTAGAGGTAATAGATCACAGCCTACAGGGTCCGCCTCAGCCTCATCATCAGCAGCACCTTATTCTTCTCGTGGTCCTCAGGCACCAACAGGTAGAGGATCTGGTAAAGGCAGAAGAACTGGTTCTAGTGCTAGCCCAAACCGTGTGTATGGACTAGTCGGTCACCAAGATTCAGAGGCATCCCCAGATGTGGTCACATGTACTCTATCCATTTTTTTTGATATGATGTATATGCCTTGATAGAGCCAGGAGCTACCCTATCATACGTTACTCCATTTATTGCTAAAAAGTTCAGAATAGAGCCATAATTGTTACATGAACCATTTGCGGTGTCGACTCTAGTAGGAGAGTCTATCATAGCTAGGCGGGTCTATTATAATTGTGTAGTGACCATATGTGGTCGTGATACATTGGCTAATCTAATAGAACTTGAAATGGTCGACTTTGATGTCACCATGGGTATGGATTGGCTATCTTCTTGCTATGCTGCAGTTGATTGCCGAGCTAAGATTGCCCGATTTCATTTCCCGGGCGAGCCTATATTGGAGTGGAAGGGTAATACTATGATGCCTATAGGGAGGTTTATTTCCTATCTTAAGGCACGAAATCTCATTGCAAAGGGATGTTTATATCACCTTGTTAAAGTAAGAAACCTCGAAGCTGAGAAACATATGCCAACTCTTCAGTCAGTACCAGTAGTGAATGAGTATCCATATGTGTTTCCTGATGAACTTCCTGGATTACCTCCCATGAGAGAAATTGACTTCAGTATTGATGTAGATCTCGATACTCAACTGATATCGATTCCACCTTATAGAATGCCGCATGTAGAGTTGAAGGAACAGTTAAAATACTTTCTTGATAAAGGCTTCATTCGACCCAGTATATCGCCTTGGGGTGCACTGGTATTGTTTGTACGTAAGAAAGATGGTACATTGAGAATGTGTATAGACTACAGGCAGCTAAATAGAGCTACAATAAAGAATAAGTATCCTCTTCCCCGAATAGATGATTTGTTTGACCAGCTACAAGTAGCTAAATGCTTTTCAAAGATTGATTTGAGGTCCGGTTATCACGAGCTGAGGATACGTGAAGTAGACATTCCCAAGACAGCTTTCCGGATAAGATATGGACACTTCGAGCTCCTTGTCATGTTATTTGGACTAACGAATTCCCAAGCAGCCTTCATTGATATGATGAATAGGGTCTTCAAACCCTTTCTTGATATGTACGTGATTGTATTTATAGATGACATCTTGGTATATTCACGTGAGATCACCACGTATTTGAGATCAATGCTACAGACACTCAGAGAACACCAGTTATATGCTAAGTTTTCTAAGTGCGAGTTCTGGTTAAGCTCAGTAGCCTTTCTTGGCCATGTGATATCTGGAGAAGGCATCAGAGTATATTTTCAGAAGATAGAGGCGGTGAAGAATTGGCCTCGACCAACCACTCCCACAGAGGTGCGTAGTTTCTTGGGGTTAGCCGGTTACTACAAAAGATTTGTGGAAGGCTTTTCCTCTATTTCTACCCTATTGACTAAACTGACTCAAAAAGCAGCTAAGTTCCAGTGGACAAATGCTTGCGAAAGAAGCTTCATGGAGCTGAAAGATAGATTGACTACAGCGCCAGTATTGGCCTTACCAGAAGGCACAGAAGGATATGTTGTATATTGTGATGCTTCTGGTGTTGGCCTAGGTTGTGTCCTGATGCAGCATGGAAAATTTATAGCATATGCCTCTCGGCAGTTGAAGAAGCATGAACAAAATTACCCCACTCATGATTTGGAGCTTGCAGCAGTTGTGTTTGCGCTTAAAATATGGCGCCACTATTTGTACGGGGTGCATGTTGATGTCTTTACTGACCATAAGAGCCTTCAATATCTATTCAAGCAGAAAGAGTTGAATCTAAGGCAGAGGAGGTGGCTAGAGCTGCTGAAGGACTACGATGTCGATATCCTTTACCACCCAGGTAAGGGGAATTTTGTAGTAGACGCTCTCAGTCGACTATCTATGGGTAGCTTGGCATATTTGTCACCTGTTCAGTATGAGGTAGCCAGAGATGTTCATAAATTAGCCAGCCTAGAAGTTTGACTCATAGATTCCAAAGATGGTGGTGTTGTGGTATTGAATACGACAGAGTTGTTGTCATGACCCAACCCATCGTGAGTGGCACCCACCCAACCCCCGGATGAGCGAACCAATAGAGTTCAACCCTTTGCCTAGACTAATAGCCTAAACCCAGCAACAGAAAGTAAACTAGCAATCAAAATAAGCAAAAACTATAGCATAATCATTAACCTGTGGAAAATCCCACCTAGGAACTGAAAGTCGTTGTACCAAACATCAACACCAATATCTAGAATACAGAGATGCAACCCCAAAAGAAAATACGAAGTAGTTTTAAGTCCAAAATAAGTGGACTGAAACTCTAAAAATAACCCAAGGTAGCTCGAATCAAGCAGCTCACCCTTGAAAGTCAGGAATCATCGGTGCTAAAGGTGAGGTCGCGTCTCAGCCGCTGGAAGATTTTCGGTACTCACCAAAAGACAAGCAAGTGTAGTATCAGTACACTACCACTGTGTACTGGTAGGATCATCAGCCCATTTTCAAATAAACAGTATATAACAGTACAACAATATCAAGTATAAGGTATGGAAAACATGCATAAATAACCACATACACACTTGGACTACCAGTCTCTACTTAGCATGTTCCCGCATAAATCTACCACCTAACTCTAAGCCACAACCATATACCATTAACTATACCTTTCCGTCTAGCCCGGACCCACCCTGGGATCCCATCTAGACTACAAACATGTACCTTGAATCAACCCGGCCTTAACCAAGACCAACACAATAGTTAGCCAGAATTTCCCAAGCCTCTCAAGGACCACCAAACCAATAACACATTTCAATAAGCAGACCAGTCCACTTACGAAACCAATATCAATCAATGCAACCCAATAATAACAATGCAATAATGCAACAAAAGTAAACCATACCAGGCGTGGTACCCGTGCCAACCATTTGTTATACCCGTACCAAGCATGGTACCCGTGCCAACCATTTATTATACCCGTACCATGCATGGTACCCGAGCCAACCGAATGTCAATAATCCACAGTCAAATGCATGAACACACAACTTGTAAACCAACAAGCAAATACCGTTCAAATCACAGACTATAAAACAGGAACCTTAGACATCCTACACAACTTTCCTAAGCAATGTAATTCATACAATCACTTAGATATGAGTACAAGAATATACAGCATTCACCGAAATCATAATCCATCACCTACCTTGAAATGATCCAAGCTCTATTCGAATCGAGCTTTTCTGTGTTTCAGATTCCTTTCTCGTTCTTGGTCTAAAAACAATACACAGTACATATAATTAATGCACAAGGCCTGCACATTATCCGTATTATACCAAATCCCCAAACCCCAGGCCACCCATGATCATCCCACCCTTTTCTCGGGCTTTCCCACCATTAATTCTCCTAGTTTTATCATTTTTTACGGATAAAATAGAGAATTTAACAACTTATGATCATTTTAACATACTTTTTTTAAACACCCAAGAACATACATGCTTGGAATCCCCTTTCTTCCCCAAATTCTACCATTCCTAGGTTATTCCAACCTCCCTCAAGTTCCCTCTTAGAAATTCTACAGCATAGGAAATGAATTACAAAGATTGGGAAACAAGAATCTTACCTTAGGGAAGCATTTCGACAGAAAAAGGAAGAAAAACGCCTGGAATCGCCTATCCCTTCTCCCAAAACTAATTGTAGAAAACTAAACTATTTTGGGGAAGTTTCTGCATTAAAAATCTGTCGGCCCACTATAGTGGTCCCCGCTCTGCTATAGCAGACGATTTCCGCTATAGCGGTCTTAAGTGGGTGTTGACCTCCTTGACCACCACTATAGCAGTATTTTCCACCGCTATAGTGGAGGTCGCTACCGTGGACCATTGCGCTCTTCATGGATAGAATGTCCGGAAATCTCCCAGTTTTGGCCATTTTACAACACATTTGCTTTCCCCGATGACTCGAAACAACCCTTTCACATCAAACGCAATTTTGAGAGTTCTACTCACCCAAATTTGATTCTGAAAAGTCCTCCAGACTCCTCTATGTCTTGGATACATGAAAAACTAGCTCAAAACAAGACACATAAACCAATCCTTACCCAGACTTCCCTAGACTCTACCTCACTCCAAAACTGGCCGAGGCTAACCTAGCCAAGAATTTCAAACTCCCTCTATGGCCACCTGGACACTTTGATATCATCAAGTGTGAAGGTATGGAATCCAGTACCGACCAATTTCACTGTTTGAGGTTCTGCTCTCCATTCTGGAATCAGCTCATCTGTCATTCCTTCTTGTGTATCATCAACTTTGGAAACTTCTGGTTCCCTTGGTCGATTCATGAATATTGATGGATATTCTTCTTCAGCAGATTTAGTTGAGGATTCTACACTCTCCTCAACATATTCATTGGAGTCATGTAAGGAATCCTCACTATCGTCGATGTATCCGTCAGCAGGATCACTGTCAAATGGATCTTCAGTTTTATCATTGTTTCCTTCGATGGGATCATCAACAAGTGGATCATCATTGTACTTTGAGTATGTCTCCATATGATTAGTTTCATATGGATCATTAGTATTGGATCCTAGGACATCATCATCCTCTATCCACAGAAGTCAGGAACAACTTGATCATAGATAATCAAGTCATCATTTGGCATAGCATAGTCTGGGACCTCCAAGTCAGTATCTGGGATGAGTGAACTCAAACCTGAGTAAATTGAGTCATCATCTAAAGTACAGTGATCTGGATTATCCAAATCCTTCTTGTGACTTGAGATCATCATATTTTGTGGGTCTGGTTCTCTTGGATTTTCCCCAAACTCCTTCTTCCTTTTGGACTGCTTCTAGGATTGCTCTTGAGAAGAAGCGGCATCCTTTCATTCCCACACAAATTTAGCAATGTCAAACTCAGGTTCCTTCTCTTTTTCTCAAAGATAAGGACATAGGGCTGTGTGCAACTGAAGGGAAACTAGGAAAGGAGTGGCCCAATTTTTTTAGAGAGTATGGCTGTGATGACTTGGGGAAGAAGGTAGGATTTCTAGGTGGAATTTGAGGCTGTGGCTGATCAAAGGTACGATACTCCAGGTGGTGTATCTGTTCTTTTAGGGAAGCTGTTTCTTTGCTCTGCTGGTCAAAGAAGTGGTACAGTGAAGTACCTTATGGACAAATATCATACTGAAGGATTGCCAATCTTCTTTTTCAAAGGGTTGTTAAGATGGAAATTCAGGAGTATGACTGGAGCTGGAAGGGGTTATCATGAACATATGAGGCTTAGGTTTCTCTTTGGTTTTGGTATGATCATTTATGAGTGGATTGGATAGATTTGGCCAATCTTGGGGTTTGTATGAAACTAGAATTTTGTATTTCCCTGGACGGCTCAGTGAACCGACAGAGGAATCTCCATCTTCATACCTTTTGTGGAACTCTCTTTCAGAGATTCCTTTGTCCTTTGGGTTGGCTTTTGGATAGTAATCCCTTTTCCATTCATCATCATCATAATCATCATCGTCCTACAGACATTCAACATAATCACAACAAATTTCCCATGTACAATTCCCCATAAAAGGACATTTGAACCACTGCACGCCAAGGCCCTCACGATTGAATTGTTTTATCCAATCATGTTCACTCATGACATCTGAAGTGTACCAAGAGAATGTTTCAATATCATCCTCTAGCTTTGGACCGAATGTAGGGTGGTACATCTTTATAGTAAGGGTTGTTTCATTGGGCCTTTTTAGGTAAGAGTGGTCAAAGCACCTAGAAACAGGTTTGTCATGTGTTTTGGCGAAGGTTGGTTCAGAGGAGTAGAGAGGTTCAACATGGTCTCTCCATATCTCGTAATTTGTAACCCATGATTTAGGAAGGATCTTGACAAGTTGTCTTCTGGATATCTTCCTTGGGATCTGGGTACACATAGTAGTTCCGTTAGCCTCATCTACGTTCTAGAGCAGAGATTTTTTGCCACACGAAAGGGAAAGATCCATGGCATAGTTCTGGACTCGCCAAGCTATCTGGTAGTGGAGAGTTGCCTGGATAGCATCTCTAACTTGTGGAGCTCCTTGGATCTTGTCATGACCCAAAACCGGGTCATGATGGCATCTTCATAACCCCCAGTAGACAAGCCTAACCCAAACATGTGAAAGACAAGAAATAATAATTAAACTAAAGGAAAGTGGAAGATATAACGAAAAGATAGGGCCAATAACATTTATACACAGCATCGTACAAAATATACATAAGAAGGCCCTAAAGTGACCAATGAGACAAAACAAACTCGAGAACCAACCCGGACCTGGTGTCACTATTACAAGAGTGACTAAAGAAAGGAGTAGCTATACAACAGGTGCTGTCTATCCAAAATACAAAATATAGACAGAATGTACAAGATGGAAAGCATGTAATGTCTCCAAAGCGTCGGGAGCTCACCGCTATCCGAATAGTAACGAGCCTCAAACGATAGGAGATCAGCGAGGGTGGCTCATACTAGGTGCTGCATCAGAAAAAGAGATGCAGAGTGTAGTATGAGTACCAAGACAACGGGTACTCAATACGCATCATAGGCCGATCGAGCGCAGAAAGATAATATATATATAAATAGATTACAGGAAAGCAACTAACTATACATGGATCCACCTAAATCTAGTTATAAAGCCGGAGACATGCCAATAAACAAGCAAAAGAAAAAGGAAAGGGAAACAACATCGATCCAACCAGAGTAAATCCATGTGCCAAAGCAAATGCAATGTGGTGCACGATGATGCATGTATGAATGTAATATAATATAAACTCGGAATACCGCATCGGGCACCCGGAATACCGCATTGTACTATGCATATATATATATATGTGAAATAGTAAAATACCCAAAATAATGTATCGAGGGTCTGGAATACCACATCAGACTATAAATATATGCATAAAATAGTAGTTCTCCTTTTCTTTACAAAATCTCATAGTAATATTCAAAGTAATTTTCATTTAAGTCCAAAAATCTCCACAATCGTATTAAAGTCTCGTTTCAAATCAAAATCCTTTGAAAAACCATCCATGATGTACCAATGATATGCCATGCGATATGAGAATGAATATTCACAATAGGGGTAAAAACCACTCCATCAGATCAAACAGGGCAAGAATACCCTTCAAACCAAGAGAACTAACCTGGAACTCCGCCCAAATCCTAGCCATGGCCTCGGGCCCACAGTTACACACAATGATAAAATAAAGCGGTAAAGAAGAAATAAAAGCGACAACCATGGAAAAACTCTATTCTACCTCTAAAGCCACCTAAAAATACGCTAAGGATTCTATACTAGCCACACAGAAGAAGCAAGCTCCTAGGCTAAGGATAACATACAGTGCTAGGCTAAAGATCCGGAAAGTTAGCATGATATACAGGATTCAAGCCTAAAGTCTTTCAAAAATCCAACCTAGCATTCCAGTAACATACATATATACATTATCTAACTAACTCAGTCTAAAAAGGGTAAATCGTAACCTACCTCGGGGATGAACTGCAAGCACGAACCATCACTCGTGTGCCTTTCCCTTTTGAACAGCCTCAGAAAGTTGCCATGCTATCAAGAACACAAACTAGGTGTCAAGATGAGAAAAATGACACACATATTGCTATACAGAAAAACAGGCCAAAAATCGGGTCAGAAAAATGACCCTCGAGGCCCGCACAATGAAATAGAAAACAAAAATCACAACTATGCTCGCGGTGGGTTAAAGAACCCATGCCCAAAGTTTGGGCGCGAACGGAGATTGATTTGGGGCCAAAACCAGCTCCGAAGTGCTACTAATTTACAGAATTTAGACGAGAAAACTTGAAATTAAAGGCGGGAACCGACCTCGACAAGAGGAATACGTCACAGAGGTGAGTTGCACAAATTTAGGAGCATGCAGTCCCCAAAAACTAGATTCCACAAGATTTTCCCAACTCTAAGAATTTATCAACAAGGAAATTTAGCGGAAGAATTACGAGAATTTACACGAAACGAGGAGAGGGCTGACGAGGGAACTTACCGGGGGAAAAATACTAAGCAAGGGAGATGGAAATTAGGAGATTGGAGCTTAACAATGGAGTTTTATCGGATTTTTGAAGGATAAAATGAAGTTGGGACTTAATATAACTGCCAGGGGTCCTTCATCGCGATCGCAATAGGATCCCTACTTTGGCGGAGAACAGCTGGCCCAACCATCGTGTTCGCGATGGTCCAGGCCGCGTTTGTGAAGAGGAAGCCAAGCCGAGTCCCAGTCGGCTACATTGCGAACGTGAAGGAACACTTCGCGAATGCAATGTCCAAGAAACTAGACCATCGCAAACGCGATGGGGTCCTCGCGATCGCGAACAGCAAAGTTGTATGCAACTTAATGTAGCAACCAGCAAAACACCAAGTCCCAAAAACTCTTCTGACGGACCCTCGGGATTCATCCAGAACCCAGTGAACACAAACCAACCATGCTACCCTACCAGAAATGATATTCCAGACTCAATGGAATCAATGAAACTCCCGACAGGGATCATTTTAATGAAAAGTGCACTCCACGCCCAAAACCAACTCGAAACTCAAAACCGAAAAACAAGTCCGAAAGCCTCAGAACTGGAACCAGAGGTCCCTCTAGCCCAAAGTCGACATTCCGGAGCTAATGGAACTGACAAAATTTCCATTAGAGGCCGTCTTCTCCGAATTTTGATCAAAGTCAACCTTATCAACTAAACTGACTTCAAAACACACAAAGCCACACAAAACAAAACCAAAAGCACTCAGACCCAAACCAATAGTCTCACTAGACCAAAATCCCCATTCCAGAGCCAACGGAACTGTTGAAATTTAAATCTGAGAGTGTTTGCCAATAAAGTTGACCAAAGTAAAAGATTTACCAACCTTAAGTGTTAAAATAGGAAAATGGACCTAGCGACCTAACGGACAGCCCGAGCACCAGACTGTCAATCCTGGAAAGTCATAAGTGACCTGTAGACAATGAGGGAAAGCTCGAAATGCAGAAAAAGCACAGAAAATGGAAAATGACCTGGAGGGTAATTACAACATCCACTACTAAAAGAACTTTTATCCGCAAAAGTTAGAAAAAGGATAGTACCTGAAGACTCAAAAAGATGAGGATAACGGGTCCGCATGTTGGTCTCGATCTCCCAGGTAGCCTCCTCGACCGGATGATGCCGTCACTGAACCCTAACTGACGAAATCTCCTTGGACCTCAACTTCCTAACCTGCCTGTCCAAAATAGCAACAGGTGCTTCCTCAAAGGCTAAGGACTCATCCAACTGAACCAACTCCAACTGTACATGAGACTTATCTGAAATGTACCGCCGCAGCATAGAAACATGGAATACCTGATGAACACTAGAAAGAGCAGGAGGCAAGGCCAACTCATAAGCAACCTCTCCAATACGATGAAAGATCTTGAATGGCCCAATGAACCTAAGACTGAGCTTACCCTTCCTTCCAAACCTCATCACGCCCTTCATGGGTGATACCTGAAGGAACACACTGTCACCAACCATAAACTCGAGATCTCAAACTCTCCGATCAACATAACTCTTCTGCCTACTCTCGGTAGTACGAAGCCTCTCCTGAATAACCCGAACTCTATCCATAGAATCACGAAGAAAATCAGTACCCCACGGCCTAACCTTGAAAGCATCAAACCAACCCACCAGAGATCTGCACCGCCTACCATACAAAGCCTCAAACGGGGCCATCTGAATGCTGGAATGGTAACTATTATTATATGCAAACTCTGCCAAGGCTAAACACTGGTCCCACTGACCCCTAAAATCAATAACGCAGGCTCGCAACATATCCTCCAAAACTTGAATAGTACGCTCTGACTGGCCGTCTATCTGTGGATGAAAAGCAGTGCTAAGCTCGACTCTAGTACACAACTTTCTCTGAATAGACCTTCAAAAGTGTGAAGTGAACTGAGTACCTCGGTCGGAAATGATAGATACTTGCACACCATGCAAATGGACAACCTGTCGAATATAGATCTAAGCCAACCTCTCGGAACTATAGAAAGTCTGAACCAGCAAGAAGTGAGCAGACTTCGTCAACCTATCCACAATAACCCAAATAGCATGGATATACGCAATCTGACCACAAAGTCCATGGATATACGCTCCGACTTCCACTCTGGAATTGGTAGCCACTGTGATAAACTACCTGACCCTCTCGTGTTAGAACTTCACCTCCCGATAATTCAAGTATCTGGACACGAAAGCCGAAAATTCCCTCTTCATCCCACACCATTAGTAGAGATGCCTCAAGTCACGATACATCTTAGCTTCCCCGGGATGAATGTAATATCTAGAACAATGAGCCTCCTCTAGTATCAATCTGACCAAGTCACCAACTCTAGGAACGCAGATACGACCCTTGATCCTCGGAACACCCTCTGAATCTAAATTCACCTTCCTAGCCTCACCACTTAACACCTTGTCACAAATGATCCTCAATCTTACATCATCAAACTGTTGTGCCCGAATTTTCTTTAACAAGAAAGACTTAGCCTCAATACAAGCAAGAATACGGCCTGGCTCAAATATGTCAAGTCGAACCAACCTATTAGCCAAGGACTGTATGTCCTAAGCTAAAGGTCGCTCCTCCATAGCTAAGAATGCCAAGCAACCCATTCTCACCGCCTTCCGGATCAAGGCATCCGCTACCACATTTGCGTTGCCCGGATGATAGAGAATAGAGATGTCATAGTCCTTCAGTAACTCCAACCACCTATGCTGCCTCAAATTTAGATCCTTCTAGCTAAAAATGTACTGAATACTATGATGGTCAGTAAAGATCTCACAATGCACTCCATAAAGATAATCCCTCCATATCTTCAGTGCGAAGATTATCGCTGCTAACTCCAAGTCATGTGTGGGGTAGTTCCTCTCGTGAACCTTCAACTATCTGGAAGCATAAGTAATAACTCGACCCTGCTGCATTAACACACAACCCAAACCAACACCTAACACATCACAATATATGGTGAAACCCTAACCCTCGACTGGAAGAGTAAGAATTGGAGCTGAAGTCAACAACGCCTTGAGCTTCAGAAAGCTTGCCTCACACTCATCTGACCAGTGGAAGGGAACATTCTTCTGAGTCAATCTAGTCAGCAAAGCTGCTATTGACGAAAACGCCTCTACAAACTGTCTGTAATAACCTGCCAACCCGACAAAACTGCGAACCTCGGTAGGAGAGGTAGGCCTAGCCCAATCACGAACTGCTGCAATCTTCACTGAATCTACCATAATCCCATCCTTAGACACCACGTGCCCTAAGAATTCCACTGACTCAAGCAAAAACTCACACTTAGTGAATTTGGCATACAACTGGTGGTCTCGCAAAGCCTGAAGTACCACCCTAAGATGCTGCTTATGCTCCCTCCTACTCCTCGAATAAATCAGAATGTCATCGATGAACACAATCACAAACGAATCCAAGTAAGTAGTGAATACATAGTTCATCAACTCCATAAATGCTGCTGGGGCATTAGTCAACCCAAAAGACATGACTAGGAACTCATAATGGCCGTATAGAGTCCTAAATGTTGTCTTTGGGATATCCTCAGCCCTAATCCTCAACTGGTGATAACCGGACCTCAAATCTATCTTAGAGAACATTGTTGCACCCTGTAGATGGTCAAACAAGTCATCAATACGTGGCATCAAATATCTGTTCTTAACTGTCACCTTATTCAACTGCCTATAGTCGATACACATATGCATAGACCCGTCTTTATTCTTCACAAATAGAACTGGAGCACCCCACGGAGACACACTAGGCCTGATGAACCCTCTACTCAACAGATCCTGGAGCTGATCCTTAAGCTCCCTCAACTCAGTAGGTGCCATCTTATATAGCAGAATGGAAATGGGTTTGGTGCCCCGCTAGACATCGATACCAAAATCAATGTCACGATCAGGACGAAGACCCAGAAGATCAGAAGGAAATACATCCAAATACTCGCAAACCACAGGAACAAACTCAAGGGGAGGTGTGGTGGCATAAGTATTACGGACGTAGGCAAGATAAGATAAGCACCCCTTCCCAACCAGCCGTTGGGTGCTCAGAAAGGATATCACTCCCCTCGGCATGTGGCTATCGACCCCCTTTCATATGATACGAGCGATACCAGGCATCGGAAGAGTGATGGTCTTGGCGAAACAATCCAAGACCGCATGATAAAGAGAGAACTAATCCATGCCCAAGATCACATCGAAATCAACCATAACAAGGACAACCAAGTCTACCCACGTGTCATATGCCAAGATAGTCACCACACAAGACTGATACATCTGATCCACTACTAAAGAATTACCTACTAGGGTAGATACACGCAAGGGCATAAGCAAGGACTCAAAAGCAGATTCCAGACGAGCAGCGTAATAAGAAGATACATATGAGAATGTAGACCCCGGATCAAAGAAAGCAAAAGCAGACTGATGACAAATGGAGATCATACCTATGATCAAAGCATATGAAGCCTCGGCCTCTGTCCATCCCAGAACTACATACATGTGGCCCCGACCACTATGACCACATGACCTACCGGACATAAGGCAACTTCTAGTACCCTGGGGACCACCCCTACTACCCTCTGAACCGCCTCTAGGTGGAGGTGCATGAGCCCTGGGGCCTGAACCAACAGATCTTATTGCCTAGGGTGTTGTACCAACGAGCACTCTCTAGCAAAGTGGCCTATCTCACCATGGTAATAACAACCCTGACCATATGTACTCCGCTACGAAGGGACGATCGAATCAGAATGACCACCACTACCTGTAGACCCTGAATAACCACCTCGGGGAGCAGGAATGAGACTCTGGCTACTCTGACCCTCAACAGTCTGTAATGCCACCTGAACAGGCCAACTCGACTGGAAACACTGCTGGTGCTGACATCTACCATAGTAGCCCCTACCACGGACCTGTGAACCACTAAAACATCCCTGATGGTGGGGCCTATTATCGCTGCCTCATTGGGCCTCGCAAACTATACCCTCAATAGTAAAGGCATGATCAACTATATCCAGAAAAGACTGACCCAATGCTACCATACCCTCTGTGGCCAAGCAAAGGTGTAAGGTCAAACCCCGAATAAATCGGCGTACTCTCTTATGCTCGATGGGTAGAATCATAGTGGCATGCCTGAACAACTGATGGAACTGAACCTCCTACTCATACACAGTCATGGATCCCTGCTCCAACCCAACAAACTGATCCATCAGACACTTCGTCATACTAAGCGGTACATACTTCTCTAGAAAGGCTGCTGAGAACTGACTCCAAGTAAGTGGAGGTGACCCGGCTGGTCTACAAGCAACATATGACCTCTACCACTATTTCGTTGGACCGTCTAGCTGAAACGCGGTGTAATCGACTCCGTGAGACTCAATTAACCCCAACTTATGGAACCTCTCCTGGCAGCTAGTCAGAAACTCGTGCGCATTCTCCCTAGAAGCACCTGCAAATCTCAGAGGACCCAATCTCAAGAACCTACCAAGCATCTTCAGCTCCTCAGAAGACATAGTTGGCATGGCTGGAGGAGGGGGAGAAACTACAGGGATCGGTAGTACCTCAAATCTTGGAGCTGCAGCAATAGGTTGCGCTCTTAAACCCTGTGCTGCCTCCTGAGCTGATGTCTGAGCCTCAGCTTGAACATGAGAAACAATTAGAGTGCTCGGCGAAGCGGCTGGTGGAGTCATACCCTCAAGAAACCCCAAAAAATGAACCAAGGTGTCCTGCAATACTGGAGTAGCTACAAAACATGGCAGATGCTGGGCTAGCCCCACATGCTCTGGCTCATACTGAACCTCATCCGCTCTAACCTCAGGCTTTGGTGATGGTACTCTAGCCCGGCCCTGAGCTGGCGCCGCAGCCCGTGCCCTACCTTTACCTCTGGGTCGACCTCTACCCCATCCCCTAGATAGGGATCTAACTGCAGGCGTAGGGGCCTCGTCCTCACCCGCTGCAGACCTCGTTCGAACCATCTGAGAAAGAGTGAAACAAAGATACTTAGAAGTTGACCAAATCAGTAAGCACGACAAAGGATCAAACACAATGAAGTCCTTCCCTGGGAATATCCTATAGCCTCTCGTAGATTGGATATGGACGTCATTGCACCAATCCACGAGACTCTACAAGACACTTTGCTCTTGTACTGGCTAGACCGGTGAACCTAGTGCTCTGATACCACTCTGTCATGACCCAAAACTGGGTCATGATGGCGTCTACATAACCCCTCAATAAACAAGCCTAACCCAAACATTCGGAAGACAATAAATAATAATTAAACTAAGGGTAAACAGAAGATATAACGAAAAGATAGGGCCAATAGCATATATGCATACCATCATGCAAAATATACATAAGAAGACCCTAAAGTGACAAACGAGACAAAATAGACTCGAGAACCAACTCGGACCTGGTGTCACTAGTATAAGAGCGAATAAAGTAAGGAGTAGCTATACAACAAGTGT
Organism: Jaltomata sinuosa; assembly: GCA_003996215.1. Taxonomy (NCBI): domain Eukaryota; kingdom Viridiplantae; phylum Streptophyta; class Magnoliopsida; order Solanales; family Solanaceae; genus Jaltomata; species Jaltomata sinuosa. The sequence continues at coordinate 1,024,163 of QJPP01007219.1, forward strand.
TGTCTATCCAAAATACAAAATATAGATAGAATGTACAAGATGGAAAGCATGTAAAGTCTCCAACGCACTGGGAGCTCACTGCGATCCGAACAGTAATAGGCCTCGAATGATAGGAGATCAGCGAGGGTGGCTCGTACTAGGTGCTGCATAAAAAAAAGAGATGTAGAGTGTAGTATGAGTACCAAGACAATGGGTACTCAGTAGGCATCATAGGCCGATCGAGTGCAGAAAGATAATATATATATATAAATAGATTACAGGAAAGCAACTAACTATACAGGGATCCACCTAAATCTAGTTATAAAGCCGGAGACATGCCAATAAACCAACAAAAGGAAAGGAAAGGGAAACAACATCGAGCCAACCAGAGTCAATCCATATGCCAAAACAAATGCAATGCGGTGCACGATGATGCATATATGAATACAACATAATATAAACTCAGAATACCGCATCGGGCGCCCAGAATACTACATAGGGCTATGCATATATATATGTGAAATAGTAAAATACCTGAAATAATGCATCGGGGGTCCAGAATACCGCATCAGACTATAAATATATGCATAAAATAGTAGTTCTCCTTTTCTTTCAAAAATCCCATAGTAATATTCAAAGTAATTTTCATTTAAGTCCAGAAATCTCCACAACCGTAGTAAAGTCTTGTTTCAAACAAAACACCTTTGAAAAACCATCCATGACGTACCAATGATATGCAATGCGATATGAGCATGAATGTTCACAATAGGGGAAAAACCATGCCATCAGATCAAACAGGGCAAGAACACCCTCCAAACCAAGAGAACTAACCTGGAGCTCCGCCCAAATCCTACCCATGGCCTCGGGACCACAGTTACACACAAAGATAGATTAAAGCGGTAAAGCAGAAATAAAAGCGAGAACCACGAAAAAACTTTATTCTACCTCTAAAGCCACCTAAAAACACGCTAAGGATTTTATACTAGCCACACAAAAGAAGCAAGCTCCTAGGCTAAGGATAACATACAGTTCTAGGCTAAAGATCTAAAATGTCTAGTTAACATGATATACAGGATTCAAGCTTAAAGTCTATCAAAAATCCAACCTAGCATTCCAGTAACATACATATATACATTATCTAACTAACTCAGTCTAAAAAAGGTAAACCGTAACCTACCTTGGGGCCGACCTACAAGCACGAATCGTCACTCATGTGCCTTTCCCTTCTGAACAGCCTCAGAAAGATACCACGCTATCAAGAGCACAAACTAGGTGTCAAGATGAGAAGAATGACACCCATATTGCTATACATAAAAATGGGCCAGAAATTGGGTCAAAAAACAACCCTCGGGGCCCGCACAATGAAACGCAAAAACAAAATTACAACTATGCTCGCGGAGGGTTAAGGAACCCATGCCAAATGTTTGGGCGCAAACGGAGCTCGATTCGGGGCCCAAAATAGCCCCGAAGTGCTACTAATTTATGGAATTTAGATGGGAAAACTCATAATTAAAGGCAGGAACCTACCTCGACAAGAGGAATACATCACGGAGGTGAGTTGCACAAATTTAGGTGCACAAATTTAGGAGCATGCAGTACCCAAAAACCAGATTCCACAAGATTTCCCCAACTCTAAGAATTTAGCAACAAGGAAATTTAGCGGAAGAATTATGAGAATTTACACGGAACGAGGAGAGGGGTGACGAGGTAACTTACCGGGTGAAAGATACTGAGCAAGGGAGCTGGAAATTAGGAGCTTGGAGTGGAGTTTTATCAGATATTTGAAGGAGAAAATGAAGTTGGGACTTAATATAACTACCAGGGGTCCTTCATTGTGATCGCGATAGGACCCCTACGTTCGCGGAGAACAGTTGGCCCAACCATCACGTTCATGATGGTCCAGGCCGTGTTCGCGAAGAGGAAGCCAAGCTGGGTCCCAGCCGGCTACATCGCGAATGTGAAGGAACCCTTTGCGAACGTGATGGTCAAAAAACTAGACCATTGCGAATGTGATAGGGTCCCCACGATCGCGAAGAGCAAAGTTGTCTGCAACTTAATGCAGCAACCAGCAAAACACCAAGTCCAAAAAAGTCTTCCAACGGACCCTCAGGATTCATACGAAATCCTGTGAACACAAACCAACCATGCTACCCTACCAGAAATGGCATTCCGGACTCAATGGAATCGATGAAACTCCCAACGGGGATTGTTTTAATGAAAAGTGGGCCCCACGCCCAAAACCAACTCGAAACTCAAAACCCAAAAACAAGTTTGGAAGCCTCAGGACCAGAACCAAAGGTCCCTCTAGACCAAAGTCAACATTCTGGAGCTAATGACGCTAACAAAATTTTCATCCGAGGTCGTCTTCTCCAACTGTTGACCAAATTCAACCCTACTAGCCAAACTGACTTCAAAACACACAATGCCACACAAAACCAAACTGAAAGCACTCAGACCCAAACTAATGGTCCCACTAGACCAAAATCCTTGTTTTGGAGCCAACGTAACTATTGGAATTCGATTCTGAGCGCATTTGCCAAGAAAGTTGACCAAAGTCAAAGATTTACCAACCTTAATTGCTAAAATTGGGAAATGGTCCTAGCGACCTAACAGACAGCCCGGGCATCGGACCGTCAGTCTCGGCAAGTCATAAGTAACCTGTATCTACTAAGGGAAAGTTCAAAATGCAGAAAAAGCATGAAAAATGGAAAATGACCTGGAGGGACATGTTAAAGTTTGGGAACAAGGTGACAAACACTGTCCTAACATTTAGAGTAATCTCTATCATTCCCAAGTTTGCATGATGGTACTCATTGTATCTGGTATCAAGGAGTGAAATACGGGCAACAATTGGTTGGCCTTTCCTTCCATGATATGTCAAAGAAACTCTGACAGCACCAAAATGGATATGGGTGAAACCATGGGCTTTCCACTATCGTGGAAAATCCTCTGGTATCTGCAGCATGATAAAGTGTTCCTCCTGAGTTGAAAGAATAGGGTGCTGGTCAAGCTTTGATGCAGCAACATATTCTTTTACTCCCTTGGGTTTACTTTGGACCAAGGAATGGATTTGTAACCACATAGAGCATGTCTTTCTGGAAAAAGTAAAATATGGGTTCAGTAGTGGTAGGTGGGTTTTAGACACTTTATATTCTGGGGGTAAGACATCTACCTCGTAAAGGAGTCATATTTACATGACAGGGTTTTACTGAGGGTAGGTGACATATTTTTTTTCTTTTCTTTTTCTTTTTTTTTTGTAAAACTGGGAAAAGACTCGTAAATAATATGATTGACTCTAATATAGTAGGACTATGGTAACGACTAAGACATAAGTATTTGGTAAAGACTCAAATGAAATAAAGACTCTGACTAAATATATGTACAAGTGACTAGACAGATATATGACTAAAGACTCAAACCAAAAGACTCTAATTTGGAAAAGGCTATGACTAAATACAATACTACAATATGTAAAGTTTATGGTATTTGCACTGTTAATAAAACCTTATGCTACACTACTCCTCCCTCCAGAAGGGATGGGTCTGGCTCTGATACCAAATAGCTGGGGAAGCACCAGGGGACACAACATACTCCAATTCCAAGTTTTAAGCATCGAAAGTGCCGCAAAACCACGGCACATCAACAACCTCAACTTAAAATTGTTGCTTGTCCTCAAGCGACAAAACAAAACTATCCTAGAATGACGCTTAAGTAAAAGAAAACTAGGAACTACGACAATCATATGATTTTGCAATTCAGCTCACAAAAAATATCCCCCTCTTTTTCAGTACAAAACAAGTGCACAAGTTCCATCTATCAATACAACACAAGAGTATCCATGGATGACATTATGATATCAATAGACGACATAGCATACACAGATGAAACTTACCTTAACATTCAGCAATCAACAGTACTCTAGTGCCCTTACTACAAATAAGTCCTAACCACACAATAAATCATTAAATATCTAGGACTGAAGCAAAACACTCACACTCACAAAGAGGTTCAAACACTGCATACACAGTACCATAGGCTTGCCCTTATTTTCTATGCCTCGATTTTTAAACAGTTAGACTAGGATTACTATAGTACTTTACTCGGCTTGTAACGTAGGTTCGGGGATGGGTATGGTATATTTGGGAAATAGTGACTATGCCCTCCTTGACACTATGCTATTTTTGTTTCACTTTTTAGACCAACTCTTTTCCTCCCTTATTATCCCTTTCTATCTCTTTTTTAACAAGCAACGGGTGCGACTTTTATTACAGACTCAACTTTTTCATCTTATTTTTTTTCCTTTCTATTTTTCTTTTTCTAACACATACACCACACCCGTTATTTTTCCTTTTTATCACTAACCTTTTCTTTTTATACCCCATATTTCTCACTTACCTCCATAGTAGCCACCCTCAACTTAGGCAATTTGCCTGAGTTAAGGTACACAATGTCTAAGGAGAGACCAGGGCCAAACTAAAGGTTTATAGAAAATAGGGAAGGTGATTAGGATAAACAAAAAAAGGTCAATTTTTGCTCAAAATCAGGGATCAAAGGATATTCAGTTCATTTTGACGGTCAGTTAGGCTAAGTGGACTATTTCAAAAATGGCCTATGATCCTTTTCTAACCAACTACCCTACAACCTAGGTAAGACTAACCGGGTAAGTTCTGAATTAGAACACAATGCAAGAACAGTACGAATGCAGCTCACACACACATGGCACAAAGTACAACAATTAATTGCTAATTAGCAGGTTCATGCCTTAGCTTAATTCATTCATCAAATCGATAATCAAAATATCATGCACAGATCCTTAGTAGTCAGTCTATCAAAAACGGCTAATCATGTCACATAAAACTTGGAGGGGTCTCCATTTTCTAGTCAAAAATTAGCTTCAAAATCATGACATAGACTGCGCTAAGCTCCTATTCTTTTGTTACTACACACAACCTATCTAAACATGCCATATCAACAGAAATAAAGTTCCATGAGGAAAGAACACAACAAGAAAACCCCATGGACTCGGATACTCAGTGGTACCCTCTTTGGGTTGCCTCCCAAGTGGCGCTTGATTTAATGTTACGGGACAATGCGGGTGTCTTGGTTACTTAGACTTTGCCAAGATACCATCAAAATACGGATAAATACTGCCCCTACCCCACCAAAAATCAATGTGCATTATCCTCAATGCACGGAGAAAAGTATCTACATAGGGAGGCAAGAACATACCTATGGCACCTAGGCACCAGGGTCTAATGGTGGAGACGAGGCTGGTGATGTGGAACCCATAGAAGTGTCAATGGCGGTGGCGGTGGCCATTATGCTTAATGGATCAGCAATAAGAGGGACAACAATAGATGTCCTCCCAATAGTGGCAGACTCTAGAATCTCAAGAACAAAGGATGTGGCTCCTCCAACAACTAGATCCAAACTAGTGGACTCACCCTAAAGTCTCCACCACTCTGCCTTCTCATGAATTCGTATGTCATCTTAGGATTGTTGCATGGCAGTAGCAGTGCCTTTTTTTAGCCTCTTAGGATCTGCCTCCACCTCAGAAGTGACCTCAATGTGCACCCTTTTTTCTCTAGCACTTGGGAGCACAGGCTCTACCTCAGCAAATAAATCAACCACCCGGTGTAGAGCCGCTAGGACCGCAATGGATATGGAAGGCAAAATAAGAATGTAGCTAGTGTCGATACATCAGATCTCCTCTCTCAGTCTTGCCAGCTCATCCTGAATGTGTCCCAAATTAGGGCTCTATATAGTCCATAACCACGTATTCACTAGGTTCTCAAATGCATCTATTCACCCGGACATCTTACGAGCGACCCGCTCTATCTCAATCAGCACCCTAGCCTGAGCAACTGCAACAGTAGACCTCACCCAAGTCTGTAGCTAATCCAACAAGTCATTCACTTACTTTTATGTATCAGCCTGACACTCAACCTGGTTCTGGAGAAACTCCACAGTGATGGCAACCTTACCAGAAGAAGTTGGGCGCGAGGGTGCTGTACAAATGCCAACTGGTGGCTGGGAAGTCAAGGGTGCATAAACTGATGTTGTGGCACCCTTGGCAGTTACACTCACCCCTGTATTAGGAATATCTAATGGGTCTCTCACTGCTGCTGATCCCTCAACTCTCACTGTACTAGCTGAAATAGAGGATGAAGCTTTCCTGTGTGCAACTGGGTTCGTAGCATCCTTTATGAACCCGACATCCTACATCTGAGTCACCTTTATCATGTGGTCTATATCTAGCATCCTTGGGACTACCAAATCCAAGCACACTTGATGAATCAGACAAGGGAAGGGTATGGTAGTGTTGTCTCTGAATGCCCGCTCATGAATCTCTTCGCTGGTGTAGTGGGGAATATTAATTTCATAACTAGCCATAATGCTGACTACTAGGACTGCATGGTCAGGTGTAAGAGAGTTGGTTTCCAGTGTCGGATAGAGGCAAAACCAAATAATAGCCCACCAAAACTTGTCGACAAAGCTCAAGGATGCCTTTCTGATGTATCCTCCATGAACCTATTCTGCATCCTCACCATTTTCAGCTATGTAGCTGGCAGCCCATCTCAATAACTCCTCCTTCTGAGTCAAATTTCTCATTGTAGTTTTATCTTTGACTGTTTTCATATGATGGTCAAACTCAGTTGTGTCTAGTGGAAGTTCATATTCAGGCCCGAATAGGAAGCGTTGGATAATGCACTCAAATATATCAATCGGTGCATGTCACACTATAATACTAGCGAGGGGGAAATCCTGATACCTCTATTTTGGCTGAAGGAGCTACTCTCCCGTGGCTACATAGGCAGCATAAAACTCCCATACTATCTCTAGATAGTAGCTGCCTGGAAGTTCAGCCATCTATCCAAACTGGTACTGAGTGAAAGTGGCATGAAGGTTTAGGATGGAGGCTAGACCCTCAGTACGAATTCGTGGATCCTCAAAGATGCCCCTTTTGTGCATACCCCTGATGGATAGAGCTGCACCCTCAATGTACCAAGCCCGCATACCCTGAACACACCACTTTTGATGTTCTCGAGCATCAATATCGGAGCTCTGTTTGCCTCCCTTTGTGTCTGAGTTTCAGCCTTTGGAGTGGATAGACCAGTAGAGCTTTTCTCATTGGAGGCTGACTCAGCATCGTCAAACTCTTCATCTTCCCCAGTCTCGGTCTCAGTCCCAGTCCCTATGTTACTCTCTAAGTTGCTATCACCCTCATCTGACGACCCTTCTCCCTCTTCAGACTGAGAAGAAGTAGTCGCTACCTGTGGTGTAATTATGAGGGCTAGCTATAGTGTTGCCTCCTCAGCTGCTTGTGTTTGTCTCCCTTGCCTCGTGGTTCAAGGCTCCACATTGGGGTATGGATGGATCTCATAGACCTCCTCAGACCCACCCTTTTCAGCTTTTTCGAGCTCATCTGTGAGTCTAGATTTGAGAAGACGAGCCCCTTTTTTTAAATTCCTTTGTTGTGAAGGCTTTACCCATCTTTGGGGTGTTCTTCAATGGCATGGTACCTGCGGGGGAAAATATCGGTACAACAGAAACACGAAAACCCAAAAAAATTCAAATTTTCTATACTTAGAGTTCCACGAGTGGGTTTCACGGCTAGTGGAATGAACCACGACTCGTTAACACCCCTCATGGTTCTCAAGAAGAATTAACTGCTTACAGGTGTGAGTTCCACGAGTGGCATCTACGACTTGTGGCTTGATCCATGACTCGTGGATGCCCCTCATGGAAATCAGACAATTTTAACCATCTGCAGGTCTGAGATTCACGAGTGCCATCCACAACTCATGGTTTAATCCACGGCTCATAGAAGACCCTCATGAAAATCAGACCTAAGAATAGTCCTCTGATCTGATTTCTACGAGTGCATTCCACAGTCCGTGGAATGAACCACGACCCATAGAATGCCCTGGTGATCACTATAACAACAGACAACCATATTTTTGCAAAAATTTTACACAATTTCAATCACTTCTGACTCACAATCCACACTACTCAATTTATTCAAGTATTCACTCACACAATCCATCATCCCAAGGGTTTTACACAGTTTAAATCACACAAAATTCACCTTTGGTCAAGTTATTTTACCCAACAATTCAACTAAGGTTAGAATTTGAGTTCATACCTTAGAAAATTAGGGAAGAACTTGAGTAAATACTTGAGAAATTAGGCAAGGACTTCGACCTCTTGACCCATGACTTTTTTTCCCAGGTGTGTCAATTTCGGCACTCTTGGTGAAGAAATGAGGGAAAATCATATGGGTGAAATTTGGGGGTGATTTGGGCAAAAACTTAGGTGATTTGGAGAAGAAGTTGACGATTTTGTGTTTGAAAGGGAGTAGGATAATCTTAGGGTTGGTTTTTATATTGAAAATGGGGGAAAATTTGATTTGGGAAGGATTTAAACAAAACAAGGTCACGTATCGAATCGGGTCCCATCGGGACAGCCAAATTTTAAAAAGATCTTACCTGGGTTCCACGAGCACTGTTCACGAGTCATGGATTGAACCAAGGTTCATAGAACATGCTCGTGAAATAAATCCTGCCACCCAGTTATTTGTTTGATTATTAACAAGCCAAAAAACCACGACTCGTGATTGGAATCACAGTTCATTGAATTGGCTCATGGAACCTATCCTGCAGATGGCCAACTTTCTCTTATTTCTACGGCCAGAAACCACGGATCATGGTTTAGACCACGAGTCATGGAACTGGATTGTAGATTCTGTTCTGCACTTAGCCAATTTTCACTTGGGTTCCACGAGTAGGGTCTACGACTCATGGACTAATACACGGTCTGTGAACCTTTCTCGTGGAACCTTACTTACCTATTTTTCTGAGTTTATCTTTTCCAGAACCTTTCCTCCACTTACTTATGCACACATAATAAACATTAGCCTTGGGTTGCCTCTCAAGCAGCACTTGATTTAACATCGCGGTACGACGCGAGTCACTTGACTACTCAGACTTCATTAAGTTTCCCTCATGGGTTGCCTATCATGCAGTGCTTGATTTAATGTCATGGCACGACGCAGGTCACTTGACTATCAGACTTGATCAAGTTCCCTCGTTATTAAGAACTCACCAAGGGTCCAAACTTCAATAACTTAAAGCTCTTCTGCAGTTCCCAAATACGCCTTTATACGCTGACTGTTTACTTTGAACCTCTTGCCCTCATGATTTTCAATCTCTACGGCACTATATAGGACTACTTGTACTAGTTTGAATGGTCTAATCCATTTGGAATTTAACTTGCCTGGAAATAAACAAAGTCTGGAATTGAACAGTAGAACCAAATCACCTGGTGCAAAAACTCTCTTCTCAATCTTTCGGTCATGATAAAATTTCATCTTTTCTTTGTACAAGGCTGAACTTTCATAGGCATTGAGGTGAAATTCCTCTAACTCATTCAACTGCCCAAGCCGCTGAAATGATGTTGTAGACTAGTCTAAATTCAACTTCTTCAATGCCCATATGGCCTTTTGCTCAAGCTCAACAGGTAAATGACATGCTTTCCCAAACACAAGCTGATATGGTGACATACCTATTAGTGTCTTGTATGCAGTCTGGTATGCCCACAAAGCATCATCTAATTTCCTATACCAATATGTCCTATTCACATTCACAGTATTTAATAGGATTGACTTTATCTCACTATTGGAAACCTCAACTTGCCACTAGTCTGGGGATGATAGGGGGTTAAAACAACTTATTGCAAAAGTGAGAGACTTCATCACTAATAATAGCCCGTGGTGTACCAAATCTGGAAAATATGTTCTCTTTCAAGAATGTTGTGACACACTTTCCTTCATTACTGGGAAGCGCAATTGTCTCCACCCACTTAGATACGTAATCAACAGCCACCAATATGCACCGCATCCCATTTGACATCTCAAAAGGACCCATGAAGTAAATACCCCATACATCAAACAGTTCAACCACAAGGATGAGAGTGAGAGAAATCTCATGCATCCTTGATATACCACCTTCTTAAGGACACCCACTGCAAGCCTTCGCCAAAATCATGGGTGTCCTTGTGGATGGTCGTCCAATAGTAACTGCATTGAAAGATCTTGTGAACTGTTCGGATACCACTATGATACCCCCCAACAGGGGATGAATGGAAAGGCTCTAATATCTCTATCATTTCATCTTCGGGCACCCATATACGGATCATGGTGTTAGAACATATCATCATACTCATCAATATCCTCTCCATCAAAATTCATAATAACAGTTGCGAGTGCTTCAACACCAAATCTTTCTTTAACAGGCACTACTAGCTACTCCTCATCAACCACAACTAAAACCGATACTATGCTTATATCATCATGATGTTTCATAGATTGGCAGACATTGAAAGTAACCACCTTATCATTAAGTCTGAATTTCATCTGTCCAGTCTCCAAGTCAACCAAAGCGCGTCCAGTGGCAAGGAATGGGCGTCCCAAGATGATGGGAACCTCAAAAGCTAACTCACAGCCAAGAATTACAAAGTCTGCAGGAAAGATAGAAGTGTAAACTTTCACAAGTACATCATAGAGAATCCCTACTAGCCTTTTCACTGTACGATCTTCCATAAGAAGCCGCATTATAGTCGGTTTGAGGGCTTCCAAGACCAAATGTTTGAATACGACTAGTAGCATCAAATTAATACTAGCACCCAGATCACACCACACTTTTACAAAATAGAAAGCTCTGATCGTGCAAGGGATAGTAAAAGCTCCAGGGTTTTTTTTTGCACCATAGAACGGGAAGCTATTGCACTACAATGGTGCAAGTTATCAGCAGGCTCAAAACTTACAGTTCTCTTCTTTGTCACCAGATCCTTCATGAACTTTGCATACCCAGGCATTTGCTCTAATGCTTCGACTAAAGGAATATTCACTAAAAGTTGTTTCAGCATAGAGATGAACTTGTAATATTTACTTTCCTCGGCCTTCTTGATCAATCTATGTGGGTAAGATAGACGAGGTAATGTTTTAGGCTTCAAGATCTGTAGAAGCTTTTTGTTCTTCTCCTTGGTGGCTTTGGACTTCTTTTCAATTAAACATTCATTACCACCCTTTTTCTCTGAAATGACCATAATTTTTGCATCATCTTTTTCAGGCTCGACTGACTCATCAACCATTATGGGGATAGGAGGATCAAAAGTTTGTTTCCTACTTTGAGTAGTCACCTCCATGCAATACCCATCATTTTTTGGATTCTGGACTATATTATTAGGAAGTGTTCCCTTCTGACGAGGATTCAAAGTCAAAGATAGATGACTTATCTGTTGCTTTATTTGCTTGATAGTGACAACACGTGACTCTGTTTTTTGATTAATGCCTGCAATGTTAGCACGCATCTCCTTTAAATTACCATCAGTCAAATCCACCTTCCGCAACACCTTGGCAATCATCTCTTTAACAGTTAGTTGATCAGATCCTGCTTCATGATTACTAGGAGGGACATACAGGCTGCTTCTATCATTCTTGTAGCCATCCCTCTTGTGCCAGTCACCATCTTTGTCTCTACCCCTGCTCCTATCTTTATAGCCAGACCGGTTGTAGTTTTCATCTCTATCTTTGTTCTGACCTTGATTTCCTTGGCTATTGGCCCAGAAACCTGCCACTTGATCATTCATATAATTATCTTCTTCATCAGATTCATGCCCATCCTATCTTGGTACTTTACCTTGTGAACCTATAGTGTTCACCTTCTCTGCTCTATTATTAAGAATTTGTTTCACAATCAGATCTACAGTTATTTTCAACCCTGTGAAATCCTATCTAATCTCCTATAATTCTTGATGGTGAATGGATGTCCCAACTGCATAAGTTCCTACTGAGCTCTCAGCTTCTCTCGTATGCCAGGCCCTGTTCATCTTCGTAACTCTATCAAGCATCTTAGAAGCTTTGGTGTAATTATTTTCCATGAATGATCCTCCAGTGATTGTATCAGCTACTGCCTTGGTGTTTGCATTCAGTACTCTATAGAAAATATCCATCAAATGATCTACAGGGATTCTGTGATTTCGTACCTATTTCAGCTTCTTATTGAACCTAAGGCATGTTTCATATAGTGCCTCTATGAGTAGCTGCTTGAAATTATAGATCTCCTGCTTTAGCTGCAACATACTTGATGGAGGGAAGAACCTCTCATCAAACTGACTCCTCAGTTCCATCCATGTGTATATTAGAGCATTAGGTAGCTCCGCAAGCCAAAGTGTTGCTTCTCCGATCAAAGAAAATAGAAAGAGCCGCAATCTGATAGCATCTTGATCTACCGCTAGAAGGTTATAAGCCTTACAAATCCCCACAAAGTTCTTCAAGTGCAAGTTTGCATCATCAGTGGGCTTGCCAGCAAATAATCCCTTTAGGTTCAGCAGCTGGATCATAGTGCTATTAATATCAAACTTTGTACCTTTGGGAAGAGGTGGCAATACTATGGGGCCTATTATCCCTGTGTCATTGACATCATCATCATCAACATTGTAGCGAGGGATGTGTCGGGGCTGCTAAAACTGGCAACCCATATTCCCTCTTTGTGCGACTGGATCTTGAGGTACATTGCATTGGGCTACCTCGTCTCTCACAGCTTGGGCATTTAATGCAACTTGATGAGCAACTTCTTGTGTAGCTTGTTGTGCTTGCTCATCTTGAGAATTATGTTGAGCAAGTGAATTTTCATCTTGCGCAATTTGAGCATCTTCTACTGCCTTTTTCCTCTGTTTCTCTTCGGCCAACATCCATGTTGTTCCCTGTTCAGGTGTCTCAAAAACTCTCTCCTTAACCATTTTTCTCAGAGTTCATAGGAGTTCGAGATCAAATGTAATCAGGAGATTTCCTTGACTCCTTGTACTGGGAATGCACAAGTGTGCAACCTGTGGAACAAAAACAAAAACAAAAACAACAGAAAAAGTAAAATTAGAAAATAAGGACTAACAGTGAAATAAACACAATTTCTCTTAATCATTAATCGTATTCACCGGCAATGGTGCCAAAATTTGATATGCCTAAATTATACCTCCAATAGAAGCATAAAGCAGTCGCTTTTCAAATATAAAACCTAACCAAGGTTAGGGTCGATCTCACAGGGAATATGGTAGAATCTCGTTCAATTGTGTGTATTTATGATCTTAGCTGGCTTATTTCCCTAAAGAGGGGTTTTAAGTAATAGTTAATGTTTGTAAATTATTTAGTAACCAGTAATCAGCAAGTATAAATATTGTTGTGATTCAGAGAGAAGATGGACTAGGACTGTGTTCCCCATGAGTTCATAATGTTGTAGGCATTGTACTATCAATCTATTCTAGTGCTTAGCATGAAAGATCAGTAAGTTAGGTTCACATAAATGGTTGGTCCCCTAGATAGATGAATTTCACTATGCAACTTGGTCCATCTATAGGTGTATGCTTCACTAACCCTTACCCTTGATCCCAGATTAGTTATTCCCAGACAAGATCAAGTTATTAAATGAGGGTTGATAGCCTCAAATCTCCATTGTAAACAACCCTTTTCTCATTCATTACCTCCTTGGTCTGGCAAGTAAGTATAAGGCGAGTTCTAACGCTGTCCACCATTAAAAAGCAATCAAAAAAAAGGGAAAAACAATACATGCATAAACACTATCCTAGAATTGCTAAGTACTTTGCCTACTTTGTTAATCCATCATGGTTCCCACAACCCTAGTTATGGATTTAGCTACTCATGTTAATAAGTAAACAATCATAAGTTGTTGAAGCATTCATGATCATACACTTACGAGAAGAAGTAAAGAAATCTGGAAAATTGAATAATTGAAGAATAATCAAGAATCAAGAATCAATGAACTTATTAATCTCTCAAAATCAAGAACAAATTAATACCAAGTGTTTACGAATATGTTTTCTACAAAATATAGATCATAAAACATAAAAGAAAACCCAGGAAAGGTATTTATAGACATTAGAAATCCTATCCTAAATAAACAAAAAAAACTGGAGTCGTCAACTTCCAAGGATACAGTCTACAGTCTTGGGAAACTTCTACGAGACGTCAAAGGTCCACGTGAAACTCAGAGCTTTTGTCATGTTGCAGGTTTAATTCTATGAGTTCATTCTGTAGTTCGTGGATTGATTTACGAATCGTGGATTGGTGTAACGACCTGATTAGTCATTATTAAAAGGCACCTCATATCAGATGGGTTATTCGTGCGAAGAAATGAGTTAGAAAATTTCCGGGTTGAGGAGTTAGAAATCTTTGACTAGGCTAGTCTCAGACAAATTCTGAGCAAGGTAAGGTCTAGGAAAATTCGGGTGTGGATTAGTATTATAACTCGGATCGAGCTAGTTTTTTCTGTTAGCCAAGACCTTAAGGAGTCCAGGGGACTTTTTAAAAATTAATTCGAGTGAGTAAAACTCCTGATATCGAAGTTGACGTGAACGGGTTGGTACGAAATGTCAAGATTTTGAAGTGTGTAGTGAAACGGTCCATTTGTGGAGATTTTCCGAGGTTCTGTTCTGTGTCAACCGCTATGATGGTTGACACAATGCTATAGCAGCCTCCACTATAGCAGATAAATTACCGCTATAATGGAAGTCAATGTCAGTCAGCACCGCTATAGTGGTAGGTTCTACTACGACAGTAATGCTATAGTGGAGCGTGGATCGCTATAGCGGAGTGACGGGATTAGAAAACTCAAAAATGATTTTTATATTTTTATTCTCTCTGATTCTGCCCCAAAAATAGACGAGGGTTACTCCAAGAACCCTCCTTGGCTGCTCTAAGGCTTAGGAGTCATGGGGAGGGGAGATTCCATCTAAAAGGATGCGAAACCATAGATTTCGGGCCTGTCATCCATCAAGGAATACCTACATGGAGCAAGAAATTACACTGCACAACTGCTTGGTGTCCAGGTAGGGTAGGTTTTCTTCGTGAGTAGATTGACCTATTTTTATTTCATACTTATTATATAGACTGAAAAGGAGAATCCATGCCTACGCCTTTGGGCACGGTGTCTGGAGGATTATTGTAGTTGAATTGGTTGAACTAGAAATGGTTGGGTTATGATAATGTGTGGTAATATTCTGGGTTTATCATGATTAATTGTGGGTTGTATGATGATAAAATCCAAGGTATAGAGTGTCGGGAAGGTTCGGGGAACTAGGGAAAGCTTGGGAAATTAATGATATGTTAAGAAGGGAATTATCTGAAATGTTTGTTATAAAGGAAGTAGAATGTTGTAAATAGTTGAATTACCAGGGTTAAGGGAGGTCTTCCCCATGTTGCAATTCGGTCCTAGGGGAAGTTTCAGGAATGGGTGTACCTATTAGTAGGCATTAAGGGGTGAACTAGGGTTAGTCTTTGAACGGGGTTTCAAGGTTGAGTTTATGTACCCAGAATGTGGGGTAGGTGATGGTTATTGATTCCCTTATGCATTGTATGTTCGTGTGCTTTGCTTATGTATTGTATGAGTTGCATGCTTAGGGAGTGTTTTATGAATGTCTAAGTGTCCGGCTATCAGTCTTGTGAAATGAACTAGGTGTTATTGCTTGTTTGACTGTTGGATTTCTGTATGACATTTGATTGGCTCAGGTACCACGCCTGGTACGGGATACTAAATGGTTGGCTTGAGTACCACGCCTGGTAAAGGATACTAAATAGTTAGTTCAGGTACCACGCCTGGTACGGGATACACAATGGTTGGCTTGGGTACCACGCCTAGTACAGGTTTATTTTATTAAATTATTGCATTCTGACGATGGTTCCATGAGTGGACCGGGTTGTGTTTCTAAAATGTGATTAATGCATAGGGTCTTTGAGAGGCCAGGTCATTGTATTTGATTATGAGTTTAGTCTTGGTGTAGACCGGGTTGCATGTTTAACACTTAGGTGTTATTAGCGGTATCCCGGGGTGGGTCCAGGCTATGTAACACAGAATGTTTTTTGGTATTGTCATTAAATATTGCCAATGGTTCCATGAGTGGGTCGGGTTATATTCTTGACTTGTGATTGATTATACTGGTCCTTGAGAGACCGGGTTATTGCACTTAAATATGGGGGATGGTCCTGGGGTGGACCGGGAATTGCATGTTAACACTAGGTGTGGGTGTAGGGATCCTTGGTCGGTCCAGGAAGGATAAAAAAGGTATATGCTATTGTTACTTGTTCATTGCTTAAGTTGGTTGTAAAACCTATTCCATGTGATTGATAAGCTTAAAAGAAAGATTGAGATTTTGGAATTATAGTGTTACAGTTTTACTTATCATTTCATTACATATTGGTTCCTTTAGTGAACCAGATATCTCTGTGATTGTTGTTCCTTACATGTTGGGTTCCTAAGAAGGCCAGAAGTTATCATTATTCGGCGTATAGTTGGTCCTTGAAGGACCGTGTTAGTGTGCTTAAGTGACAAGGTGGTTTTTCTGCGAACTGGGGTTGCATGTTATTGGCATAGGTGGTGTCCTAAGGATACTTTCTGGTTCAGGTTATGTAAAAAGGATATATGTTTGTTGTCACTGAGATTTGTCAATATCGGTCAGACTTGTTATGTGCGGTAGATAAGCTAAGTAGGAGACTTGTGGTCTGATTATAATGTTGACTATTGTTACTTGTAGAGTATGTCCCTGGGGGTCATTGAGACAGTTTTTACTAGTAGGTGGTGGTATGACAGTTGTGGTCTACATCACAAAGTACTGGGGTTTACTTTGGGTCATTGAGTCATAGTGGTTGGCTGGCGTAAAGGAATGGTAGCCCAGGGATGGGCATAGATGTCGGGTAATGAAAAGTGTGACTTAGGAAGTCTAGGTACCAAGTGTGACTTGGGAAGTCTAGGTGCCAAGGTGACTTGGGAGTCTAGGTGTCAGGGTGACTTGGGAAGTCTAAGGGATAGGCAGGCTTGGGTTGAGTATTGGAATTAATTATGTATTTTTCCTTGATTTCTTATATGATGGTATGAGTGGACTCGGGTCGACCGATAATGCCTACCAGTACGTGTGTTTGTACTGATTCTACTCTTGCTATACCTTTTTAGGTATAGTCTGGTTGCAGGGTTGGTAATGTTTCATAGGTACACGATGATGAAAATTTCCAGCAGCTCTTACTTCTTGTTTCTACGGTGGAGTTGTGTCCTTTTCATTTGAATTGTATTACTCTTGTAGTAGGTCTTGTACCAACTTAAGCTAGGTTCTAGGGAGGGTTGTTTCCAAACTCTAAATGTTTTATCTCTTCGAATATTGTAAATGATTTTCTTGTATCAAAAATGTTTATTTCATGTTTTACTTCTTTTTCTGCATTTCCTGTTGGATCGAGTGGTAAGAGTTCTCCTATCTAGGTGGATTAGAGTAGGTGCCCTCATGGCCTAATAGTTGGTTCGTGACAAATGGTATCAGATCCCAAGTTACCGATCTCCCAGTACAAGAGCAAAATGTCGAATAGAGTCCTACGGATTGGTGTGTTGACGTCCATATCTAATCTTTGGGAAGCTATAAAACATTCTAGGAAACATCTCTCTTCTTTCATTCCTTTTGTGCGATTTGTTACTTGCTTGGATGGGTTGAGTCCAATTGGCATCTCTCGGTTCCAATTGGTATCTCGATAAGGAAAAAGGATGTCATTTGACTCCTATTTGATATGACACAAGAAAGGAAAATTGGGATCGGGAAGGTTTCAATTGGTATCTTACTGGGGAGTCTATGTAAAGGTATGGATGGATCGGCTAACGGTCATCCATGAGGCGAATAAAAGGTAATGAAACTATTTTGATTGAGTGTTGAAGCTTGAGACTTGAGATTGTGCTTATGTGTATTGATGTTGTTTGAATGACTGTAAATGTGTGGTGTACAATTGTTTGATTTGCTGTTAATATTGTGGTCAAGAAAAGGTCATAACTTGGTTATGTGATAATGATTAACGAAATTCTTGTTTTGTGACTTTAATTGGAAAACAAAATGCTAAATGATGGGAAGGGTCTTATCATTGGTAAAAATTATAAGGGAAATTGATATATATACTCGTGGAAACTTATGTTTGAAGTGATTGGTATGTGAATAAGTACCAGGGACAAGGACTATTATTTATTAATAGTGGGAATGGTGGTAAGAAAGTCTTTGTGGTAATGCATGGACGGCCAACTAATATTCATCCATGGGACGAATAAAGAATATGTGACTCGATTATTTTAACTTTGTGTGTTGCAGTTCTTGGATAACTGAATTTGTTGGTGCGTAATTGACCTGCCTTATTGTGGATATTTTGGTGTGAGAAGAGTCATAACTTGAATTTATGTGTTCTGGTTGATGAGTTCCCATGCGTGTTACCTTTCCCAAAATGGGACTTATCATTAGTTAAGATGGTAAGAGGACGAGACCTATAACTGTAGGGGAGCTTTGGTTCCAGGAAAGTCGGGACTTGGTTGGGAACCATGGGAACAAGGGGGATGTTCGAACATGATAACGGGAATGTGTTGTTGTGAACAGTTTTCTTACGTAATTCGAGTTTGTTGTGATGATATTGGATGTTAAGTTTTGGTCTATACATTGACAGGAATGATCTTGGGGTTTTTTTTAAAGACCATGGCAGGACTTATGCTATTAATAACGATAACCGGGAATGGGGATGAGTTATTTCTATTGAAAATTTTATTTTTCTAAGATGTCACCATCGAGACCGCCATAGAGGAACTATACTGCTATGGCGATCCTGCTATAGTGAGAATTTCTACCACTATGGCAGTACCGCGATAGCGGAATGTCAATCGCTATAGCAGGGAGGCTCGGGGCAAAATGCTTGCCCTATTTTTCCTCTATTTTGTTTTTCATTGTCGGGTCATTTTAAATCGCTAATTTAGCTGTGATCTATTACAGGAATTATTTAGCATCCATGCGCGATAAGAGAAAAGGGTAGATACGATAGCACGGGGTATTGGTGAAATTTTGATTTGCAACTGGTGGGAATAGTCACCCTTGTAGAATTTGGCAAAACTGACCTGTAATTGACTGAGTAGTATTGGACATTGCTCATAGGCTTATGTTATGAGGGTGATTATTGGCTGGTTTATTATTGATGATCCTTAGTGGTAGGGCCACTTGAGGGAATGGGGTTATTAAATAGATTCTTTAACATTGTTATTCCTATTATTGGTCATGTTAATACCGGTATTACTACTCATTGAGTGGTGGAGGTGTGCTCGCTAGAGCATTGGTTAGGGTGTAAGTGCCCAGGTAGAATTCTCCCTAAGACGAGAGTTGACAAAAACCTTAAGCTAGGATGAGTTCCAATGGAATTTTTGTTGATTGTGTGGTTTAGAGATACGTGGTATCTCGGGGAACTGTGTTGACAGGAGTAAGGTGATACTATGATATGTGAGGGGCATAATACCTTATAGGAAGCTTCCAGAATGGATTTTGAGTTAGTAGAACTCCGGGTATAGTGGGAAAGTGGTCGCCATGGTAGGATCTTGTCCCTTTGGCATGGAAAAAATGTTTTTGTTCGTTAGTTGAGTTTCTTTTGCTCCATTGTTTTGATGAGGCCTTGGATTTCTTGGGCACTCAGGAAGAGGTAACTAGTTAGCCTTGTGCAACTCAAAGAAAGGAATTCCTTGACAGAGCGGGAGTGAGTTGAATTTTGATTGAGTTGGGTACACCAAGGGATTGGAAAGTTTTGGTAGTTTGTGTAAGGTTATATTTGCGCTATCATGGTAGAGCATTAAGGTTTGGAGGGGGGCTGCTTCTTCTATTTCTGCCTTAGAGATCATTCAGGTAGGAACGATGGGTAAATTGGTATCTATTATAATGACCTATTCAATCATTATTAAAAGGCACATCGTATAGGGTGGGTTATTCATGCGAAGAAACGGGTTATAAAACTTCCGGGTTGAGGAGTTGGAAATCTTTGGCTAGGCTAGTCTCGGATGAATTTCTGAGCAAGGTAAGGTCTAGGAAAATTTGGGTGCGAATTAGGTATTACAACTCGGGTCGAGCTAGTTTTTTTCGTTAGCCAAGACCTTAAGGAGTCGGGGGGACTTTTTGAAAATGAATTCGGGTGAATAGAACTCCCGATATCGAAGTTGATGGGAAAGGGTTGGTATGAAACATCAGGATTTCAAAGTGTGTTGTGAAATGGGCCATTTGTGGGGATTTTCTGAGGTTCTATTTTGTGTCAACTGCTGTGGCAGTTGAAACAATGCTATAGCAGCCTCCACTATAGTGGATAAATTACCGCTATAGCAGAAGTTAATGTCGGTCAGCACCGCTATAGCAGTAGGTTCCACTATAGCGGTACCGCTATAGCGGAGCGACAGGATCAAAAAACTCAAAAATGGGTTTTATATTTTCATTCTCTCCGATTCAGCCACGAAAATAGACAAGGGTTACTCCAAGAACCCTTTTTGGCTGCTCCAAGGCTTGGGAGTCATGGAGAGGGGAGATTCCGGCTAAAAGGATGCGAAACCATGGATTTTAGGCATGTTATCCATCAAGGAACACCTACATGGAGCCAGAAATTGCACTTCACAACTGCTTGGTGTCCAGGTAGGCTAGGTTTTCATCGTGAGTACATTGACCGGTTTTCATTTCGTATATATTATATAGACTGAAAAGGAGAATCCATGCCTAGGTCTTCGGGCATGGAGTCTGGAGGATTATTGTAGTTGAATTGGTTGAACTAGAAATGGTTAGGTAGTGATAATGTGTGGTAATATTCTGGGTTGTCATGATTAATTGTGGGTTTTATGATGATAAAATCCAAGGTCTAGAGTGTCGGGAAGGTTCGAGGAACCGGGGAAAGCTTGGGAAATTAATGACAGGTTAAGGAAGGAAGTATTTGAAATGTTTGTTATAAAGGAAGTAGAATGTTGTAAATAGTTGAGTTACCAGGGTTAGGGGAGGTCTTCCCCATGTTGCATTTTGGTCCTAGGGGAAGGGTCAGGAATGGGTGTACCTACTAGTAGGCATTAGGGGGTGAACTGGGTTAGTCTTCGAATGGGGTTTTGAGGTTGAGTTTATGTATCCGGAATAGGGGGTAGGTGATGGTTATTGATTCCCTTATGCATTGTATGTTCGTGTGCTTTGCTTAAGTATTATATGAGTTGCATGCTTAGAGAGTGTTTTATGAATGTCTAAGTGTCCGGCTATCAGTCTTGTGAAATGAACTAGGTGTTATTGCTTATTGGTCTACAAGTGTTGATTTGTTCATTGTTTGTGACTGTTGGAATTCTGTGTGACATTCGGTTGTCTTGGGTACCACAATTGGTATGAGATACTAAATGGTTGGCTCGGGTACCACGCCTGGTATGGATACTAAATGGTTGGCTCGGGTATCATGCCTGGTATGGGATACTAAATGGTTAGCTCGGGTACACGCCTGGTATGGGATACAAAATGGTTGGCTCGAGTACCACGCCTGGTACTGGTTTATTTTATTGAATTTTTGCATTTTGCTGATGGTTCCATGAGTGGACCGGGTTGTGTTTCTGAAATTATGATTATTGCATACGGTCCTTGAGAGGTCGGGTAAGTGTATTTGATTGTGAGTTTGGTCTTGGTATAGACTGGGTTGCATGTTCAACACTTAGGTGTTGTTAGGGGGATCCCAGGGTGGGTCCAGGCTATGTAACACAAAATGTTTATTGTTTTGTCATTAAATGTTACCAATGGTTCCATGAGTGGGCCGGGTTGTATTCCTTACTTGTGATTGATTATATTGGTCCTTGAGAGATTGGGTTATTGCACTTAAATGTGAGGGATGGTCTTAGGGTGGACCGGGCATTGAATGTTAACAATATGTGTGGGTGTAGGGATCCATGGTCGATCCAGGAAGGATAAAAGGGGTATATGCTATTGTTACTTGTTCATTGCTTAAGTTGGTTGTGAAACCTATTCCATCTGATTGATAAGTTTAGAAGAAAGACTGAGAGTCTGGAATTATAGTGTTACAGTTTTACATGTTGTTTCATTACATATTGGTTCCTTGAGTGAACTGGATATATCTGCGATTGTTGTTCCTTACATGTTGGGTTCCTGAGAGGGCCGGAAGTTATCATTATTTGGCGTATAGTTGGTCCTTGAAGGACCGGGTTAGTGTGCTTAAGTGACAAGGTGGTTCTTCTGTGAATCAGGGTCGCATGTTATTGGCATAGGTAGTGTCCTAGGGATCCTTGTTGGTTCGGGTTATGTAAGAAGGATATATATTTGTTGTCATTGAGATTTGTCAATGTCAGTTCAGACTTGTTATGTGCGGTTGATAAGCTAAGGAGGAGACTTGTGGTCTAATTATAATGTTGACTGTGATTACTTGTCGAGTATGTCCCTAGAGGTCATTGGGATGGTTTGTACTAGTAGGTGGAAGTACGATGATTGTGGTCTACGTCACTAAGTAGTGGGGTTTACTCCGGGTCGTTGAATCATAGTGGTTGGCTGGGGTAAAGGAATGGTAGCCCGGGTATGGGCATAGATGTCGGGTAATGACAAGTGTGATTTGATAAGTCTAGGTACCAAGTGTGTCTTGGGAAGTCTAGGTGCCATGGTGACTTCGGAAGTCTAGGCGTCAGGGTGACTTAGGAAGTCTAGGTGTCAGGGTGATTTGGGAAGTCTAGGTGTCAAGGTGACTTGGGAAGTCTAAGGGATAGGTAGGTTTGGGTTGAGTATTGTAATTAATTATTTATTTTTCCTTGATTTCTTATATGATGGTATGAGTGGACTCGGGTCGACTGATGATGCCTACCAGTACATGTGTTTGTACTGATTCTACTCTTGCTATACCTTTTTGGTTATAGTCTGGTTGCAGGGTTGGTAATGTTTCATATCCACACGATGATGGAAATTTCCAGTAGCTCTTACTTCTTGTTTCTATGGTGGAGTTGTGTCCTTTTCATTTGAATTGTATTACTCTTGTAGTAGCTCTTGTACCGGCTTAGACTAGGCTCTAGGGAGGGCTATTTCCAAACTGTAAATGTTTTATCTCTTCGAATATTGTAAAAGATTTTATTGTATCAAAAATGTTTATTTCATGTTTTACTTTTTTTCCACATTGCTTATTGGATCGGGTGGTAAGGGTTCTCCTATCTAGATGGATTAGAGTAGGTGCCCTCATGGTCTGATAGTTGGGTCATGACAATTGGACTTGTGGAACTCAGAGTGTTTGTCTTCTTGCAGCTTCTTTTCCACACACGCCATCCACGACTCGTGGAATAAATCACGGCACATGGAGTGTCCTCGTGAATCTAAGACCTTTTTCTCATCCTCTGATCAGGTTCCACGGACAAGAATTATGAATCGTGCAAAGGTCCAAGGTTCGTGGAAACCTCTCGTAGAACTCAGTCTTCAGGCACCATCTGCAGTACTCTTTCCACGACTGACTTCCACGACTCGTGGAAGCATTCACAACTCATAGAATTGAGTCGTGGAAGTCAGTTTCAGCCCCATTTGCAGTCTTTTTCTTTACTTAGTCTTCGAACCATGTTTTCCTTCACAATACTCAAAAACACATCAAATATACTAAAAATTGCTAAAGAACATACTCTAATTCCAAATTTTAACCGTCGAAAGTGTCGCAAAACCACGGCACGTCAATTACTCTCATTGATCTTCCCTTTAACCTTCTAAAGGTAATGGGCTCCACTAGTCGCAGCCAGAAGAAAAGGAAGATAGGTTTTGATAGAGGGAGTAGTAGTGGTCCAGCCAGTGGTAGGGCAGGGACTAGTGCAGCACCAGGTATGGTGACCTTAGAGCCACTCGGAGCAGATGTAGCGGCCTTAAAAGCCATGATGGAGGGCATAATATCAGTTCCCTTGGAGATCGTTCCTCTTTTAGGCGCCAAACCTTTGGGCAAAGCACGTACTTTTATTTCTCTCTCCATATATGAGACCCTGGTATAGGTCCAGGTAGAGCTTTAGGAGGATCTAGAGGCAGAGAGGAAGAAGGGGAGTTCTCAGGAAAAGTTATTGGTCAGGAAATGGAAGGGGATCAAGGCCCTTGTCAAAGGTTCCTTTCCAGGCAAGAAGATCCCTAACGTGACTCGGGAGAATATCCAGGAGTTCTCCTTTCTCAGCAAGTTTTATTGAGGAGGAGTCAAGCAGTTCGAGCACTGAGAGTTGATCGGAGTATCCCTTATCCTTACCCCCTCTTTATTACTATTTTTGGTTGTCGATGAGGGCTCTTATTAGACAATCTCTTTAATTTTTGCATCTTTTGGATGATTTTGCTTTATTTCTGTTTGATTTTGGATTTACAGTGCCATTGGTGGCACTCTTTAGAAAAATGGCCTTGTTTGTAGGCCAAAACTTTAATGATATAGACTCTGTTTGCGCTAATTTTTTTGGAAAAGTGCTTGCATGAGTAAAGTCACAAAATAGGGGAGAAAAGCGAAGGTACTATTTTGCACCCTTCATCACGACGAATGTTTCTTCATTGCAATGGCTCATCACAATGGTCTTTGGCTTATCGCTATGCAAAATCTCATCACCGCGGGACCTTTCTTCATCACGATGGACCACTGCGATAGCCAGTTGATAATGCTCAAACGTACTCTCCAAGTAGGAGGTATCATCGATCGTCAAAGCAAAACACATTTATAATTCCCAATGGATGTCGAGGTCGATCCCATAGAGAATTTAGAGTTTAGCCTAAGTGATTATAAAACAGTGTTCACAACGAGAGTGAGTAATATAAAAAATGGGGGGAATTGGGAATCTGTCACAATTTCACAATTCAACAAATTAAAGCAATAAAGTAAACAGGGTGTAGACAATAGAGAGGACAACTAGGGATGTGTGTCAAATGGGACTCGAACACAGGATAGAGTGAATGCTTATTCAAGCAAATTTATGCTAAATAACATGGGTAACCTTGGTTTTAGGTATGATTATTTATCTCTCGATCAATAACCATATATTCAACAGCCTTAAGTCAAGCACTATTGATTAATCAATAAACAACCAAGCTATTGTTGAGGGATGTCATACTATTTCTAGCTTTAGACCCTTAAGTGGGTGATTCCATCGATTTGATCTATTTCTAGCCTCAACCTAAATGGAAGCCCAAGTTCCTACTAGCGATTTCACATCCAAAGTTATGATCTCCTCTTTCAAGCAAAACCATAACCAAGTAAGAAAAATCAATATTTGCAACCACCAATTTTCGAGTTAAAATATGGTGAAATCACTAGACCCATATCAAATAAGGATTTATAAGCAAGAATTAACAACACCCACACCCATTTATCAAGTACCCATCATCAACGCATCCCTAGATAAGAGGTTTATCTACTCATGCTTAAGGAAGAGATATACCAAATGGGTAATTCAATTTTCCTTCCATTCAAGCTAAATTTCTCAATATCCAAGCTCAATTTGTACACAAATGGTGGTTCTAAGAAGTGGGAAGAAGGAATTGTGAGAAACCCTCTTCTTGTTCTTAGAAGGGAAAACTTGTTCACAAAGCTAAGAATAATTATCAAACTCAGTACTAGATGAACTATTTACAATTATGCCTACATTAAGTATATAAACATTCCCAAGACGTCACAAAAACTTGGACAAAAATTCCTTTTGGGTGGTGTACGGCGTGACGTGCAGTTCGCACGTCATGATGTGTGTGTCGCACACCTTCTTCAGTGGTCAGTGACTCAGGAGACTTGGGGAGCTTCATGTGAAGGGGGTGCAATTTTCACAAGGCACTGTGCGTGTCGCACAACAATCGCACCCCTTAACAGATTCTTCACTTGGCTTACATCTTCATGCGGTGGGAGGTGCGGTCCGCACCAAGCCAAGTGCGTGTCGCACAAGGGTCGCATCTCTCAGCAGAATCTTCGTCTTGTTTGCTCACTTCACACTTTACTCCTTTTGGCTCTTTTTGGATTCATTTCTTTGTTTTTCATCTTTGATCATAAGTACCTGCATAGACATCAATAAAGGCCATAAGAACCTCTAAATCTTATCAAAACATAGCAATAATTCATGATTAAAGGCTCAATAAGTTGATAGATTACCAACTTACCAAACCCCCAAACTTGAACTATTGCTTGTCCTCAAGCAAGATACTCACAAGGTAAGGAATGAATTAAGATCTAGACTTAATCAAGGCAGAAAATACTACTCTATTCTAAAAATAATAACTAAGAAAATTAAAAAACAAAAAGAATCAAGAAAAAGACTCAACTACAATGCTCATCTCAATTTGAACAACCCCAATACCAAGGTAATTTGTCATTTCAGAACTATTTCAAAAGTCTTCATTTTTCATTCAAAATTAAGGGAATTTTGTCATTCAAAACAAGGTACAAAGCTTCTCAAGTCATTGGCATGGACCATCACAGTTTGCCTTGATATTCACCACACAACTTGTCTCATTCATTCCTCTCAATTGAAATAGAGACTTCATGATTCAATTCAAGTGCATGATACCACTCACCACAAGAGAGAATCCCACTCACAATCATGCAATTCATAAAACAAAGGGATTATAGAGAACCAATAACACTCTCACTCTCTCAAGGAAGTTCAAGTGCACACATGCCGAACCATAGGCTTTTCCTTCATGTAAATTGCCACTAATATATGGTAGCCAAGCTCGGAATCACCAAGGACTTGCGAGTTACGATGTTGGCTAGGAATAAGGTAAGGATTTTATTTGGTTCAAGTGAGTACACCTCCCTATTACTCTTTGTTATCATTTCAATCACCGCTCACATTTTTAACTTTGACTTCACCTTATTTCTCCCTCACATAATCCAAGCTTCTTATTTTCAATCATGATCATTCAAAACTCCTTGTATCACCTTCGTGTGGTAGCACCTATCCTTTCTTTTCATTTTGCTCATTTGATTGAACTTTTGGAGAAAAAATTTCAATTCAATTTCAAGGTGCTACCTTGCACTTTAAGTGCATCCTTTTTCTTCTCCTCTTTGATCACATACCCCCCCCCCCAAACTTAGGCATTTGCCTATGTTGTCATTTCATCCCCCCCTCCAAACTTAGGCTTTTCAGCCTACTTTTTACTTTCAAGCAATTAGGGAGGATGGGTGCAAAAATAGAGGTTCTAAAAAGGTCAAGATGTTAAACAAGGTACCAAAAAACGGTCACAAAATCAAAGGGGTTCATTAGGATTGATGTCGAGGGAAGTCACTTGAGTGAAGTGGCTATCAAAAATGGCCTAAGGTCATTTTCCAAGCTCGGTCACACAAAGAATTGGGCCTTGAATCGCATTCGGGGCAAGTTCTAGATGACACATACGCACAAGAATCAAGGTAAAGCCTCACCACACAAGGCATCATGCCACAAGACTTCTTACATTAGTCTCAAAATCAATTGGGACAAATGACTTTCGACAAGCTATTCCGAGTGCATTATACACTCGTTTGTGAATCGATCAAGCCAAAACAAGAGTGTGCAAGTCATGACAAGAGAATGCTTTCCTCAAAAATTCATTTTCCCTCTTCCCTTTTATTTTCAAAAATGTCTTGCAAAAAATGTTTTTTGGTGGGTCCATTTTGAGACACGCAAACTAAGGACTCAATTTTCAACTAAAACTTGACATTTTCCCTTAAGAAAGTCGCCTCTCAATCTATCATAGGGAAACACTAACCCGGCTCGACACAAAACAAAAGAAAAGAAAAAGAAAATAATGAAAAGATTTTTTTTTCTCCTTAGGAAAGAACAGTGGTATTAAGAAAACCCTCGGGTTTATTGCTAAACTACTATTAACAAGGCAATAACCCATTTTGCGCGCTCATGAGTCTTTTGAAAAATAATCCTCGGCATAGGCCTTTAGCGCATTTGCAAAGCATGAGTAGTGAGACATGGGGCATGTAAAACTAACCCAGCGACACAATCATCAACAATAAAAATCAAGCCCGGCGAGGGCACAATTAAGCTCAGAAATGACATAAAACAAAAGGCCCAGCAAAGTCAATTCATAACAATCAATCAAAATATGCCCGACAAGGGCCAAATCAAATCTAGCAAGGAACTAAAAAAGTCAACAAGGCCCGGCAAGGGCAATAGAATTATCTCAAACCCAATCTCGGGAAACCAAAAGCAATAGTAATAAAGAGCACCCCCTCTCGTCAAAAGAAGCATTGCCCTTAATGCTACAAGCTTATGATGGGGAAAGGGGTGCAACACTCCCTGGAGGACTATGCCTCATCATCATCAGCTGCGGCTTTATCATCTACAGTCTATCCACTGGAACCTGCACCACCCTTTTGGGAGTGCATAGTAGTCGTGGACTCACGAAGAATATGTTGAAAGTATGGATTCTGGTCATCCTCATCAAGCAATGTCGGGTAGCTCCTCTGCATCATCCATAAGGGATGCAAGCAAGTCATCTAGAGGACCATGAATGGTACGAGGTGGTGGTAAGGTGCTCAAATCTACCTCTATCACTGGATCCTTACCTTTTGCCTTGTCGAGGTCTTTCTGGAGTGTTTTGACAGATCCCTGAATGACATCTACCCTTTTGCAAAGATTGGACATGCTATCCACAACTTTCTTGATGTCCCTCTTGACCTCCCTATCTATCAACCCTGGTAGATCAGTTGCCAAGTCCCTCAATTACCTCTTATGGTTGTATATTTTGTCAACCATATCTTGGAGGCCACTTTTGGTTAAAATGGGTGTGAGGGCCTGTGCATGTGCCTCTGATATAGCCTGAGAAGGAGATGAAGCAGTTTCTTCGGTATCTAACTCATCACTCTAAACATTCACTTGTTCCTCTACCCTGCACTTTTTGAATTTATGGGTATCCCTATCGGTCTTCTTATCTAGATCAATCACCCCAACAACATAGGTGACTTTTTCGCAGCTGAAGTAAGGATGTCAACCTTGGAACACAACTTGCTGATCAGTATTGGAAAAGGGAATGCATCATTGCCCCTGCATACTTTTCTCCATATCACCATGGCTGTAATTTCTCTAAAATTCACGTGCTCCCCTGACATAATGGTAGCAACTAGAATAGCTCCCTCTTGAGTTATCTTCTGGTCATTTTGAGAGGGTAGGAATTGGATGAGGATGAGATCATACCACAGACGGGCTTCAAAGTGCGGAGTTCTTCTCAAAATGTCACCCCCACAGTGGCCCACATAGGAGTGGAAGGAGTAAGGATAGAAGCGGTCTCACAATATGGATTTACTTTCACTTGCAATTTAGCCATGAGAGCAGGTGAAGGTTCAATCAAGTTTCCCCAAAAGATGGTATTGATGGCAGCAGGGATAATGCACACTTTCTTTCCCTTAACTAAAACTGAGTTCAAGTTGGGAAATTTTTCTGCATGTCTTTTATACCCCTTTGAATCCTGCGTGGCTTGATAGGCCGCAAAGATCTCTCGCACGACCTCCTTATAGTATCCTCCAGGAACATCCTGAAAAGGGTGCCACTCCTGTTCAGCAAATTGATGGTGCATATTGGGTAGCTCATCCCCAACTTCCCCTAAATTAAAGCTCTGCTCTTCATTGAATGCTCTATTCTTATATCGTTTATAGAAGGGTTTCATACCTTCTACTCTGAAGGGAAGCCTTGCCTCTTCTGCAGCTGACATTTTCCTTGGTTGGCTACCTGTGTTACCCTACTAGAAGACATGTTCTGCACAAGGAAATTGTGAGCCCAAAAAACAACAAAAATAAAATCTTTTTGTATTTTTATCATATGTGAAAGAAAGAGATCAAAAAGAAGTTAACAAACTACAAAGGGTGGAATGCAAAAGAGTAGAAAAACAAAGTAGGTGATTGTTGGCTTGTGTGGACCATGTGTGAACCGCACTAGATAGAGTGTGCATCACACATGGCTTCACACAAGCTAACAGAACCTTCAGGGAAGTCTGCTCGAGGTGCAAAAAGTTGTGCGGTTTGCATCATCCAAGGTGCGTGTCGCACCTTGCTTTGCACCTCCTGACAGTAGATGGAACCAATTTTTCAACAGGTACAGTGCCTTGTGCAAACTGCACATCAAGACCTACGCATCACATGCAAAATGCACAAAGGCACAATTGGAATTTTCAGTTCCTTGTATTTTTGTGAATTACATATGTGATTTGTAGAGCAAGATTTGCTTTACGTACTTGGCACCAAGCAACAACCAATAATTTTAACCAAGGGGGTAAGGGATATTATGACCACACAATTGACCGGGTACTCAGACTTCACCTGGATTCCATTGACAAAACCAACAAGCAAAAGGAAACTCAAAGATTTCCCTTGTGAAGGACGTTACCCCGTCTATCATCGAGAACATCAAGCCTTCAATCACTCAATTAGGCACACAATTCACAATAATAATGACCTCCCCACACAAGGTCATACACCCAACAAAAGATTTCAACAAAGAACATGCGTATACGATCAGAAACAATTTTCAGCCCAAACAACAAATTTTGACCAAACCTCATGAAAAACAATGATTTTATCTTAAGAAAGACGTCACCCATTCTATCCTTGGGCAAAATCATGCATTATTCATGAGTGGGTTACTCAGACTTCACCCCAAACATAAATTCAAGGCTAAAAATTACTACCTTAAACATGCATAATCATATAACAAATTCTACCAAGTTGATCCTAAGAAAAACCCACAATACAATTTAAAATTGGGGACCCAAAATTTTTAGATCTCACCCAAAATCAACATGGCTATTCTAACAAGCATGCTTCACAATATGAGTTCCCAACTTTCAAGAAAACAAGTATTTAACGTCGGAGAACTTACCACAAGTAAATATTTAGTAGAGAGAAGTAAAAATTGAAGCTTTTGGGGAGCAACAATGGTGACCACAATTTTGCCCGGAGAAACGACCAACAGAGATGGGAGATGAGGCGGTGGAAAGTTTTGGGTGAGAGGAGGAGAAGATTTTGGGGAAGTTTGAGGGATTTGTGGGAGGTTTTGGGAGAGAGTTTGAGAAGTTTTAGGAAATAAAGTGGAAGAAAAGGTGAGGGTGGCAGAAGTTAAAAGGAAAAGAAGAAGAAAATTGGTCGGGACGGTCTCCGGGTCAGGTCGGCAATGGGTTAGGTCAATTAAAAATTGAAATTTATCTCCTGTGTGCCACAATGTGTGGTTCGCACAAGTCCTTGTGCGACCGCATGTCATTTTGCACCTCACCCTTTGATCCCCTAAATTTTGCACAGGCTTCTGCTTCATCATGCGATTGAGGTGCGACGCACACATGGGCTTGTGTGAACCGCACAACCCAGCACACATCGCCTCCTACTTTTATTTTTCTTTCCTGACTTCTGAGTTGGCATTCGTTAGGCTGTACAACACGCACAATTGCTCATACGATTCGCACGGTCATTCGCACATCCCATTTTTTCCCTATTTTGCACTTCTCCATGCATCCCTAAAACAAACCAACACAATAAGAGATAACCAAAAACAAAGTAAAAGAAACTTGAGTTGCCTCCCAAGCAATGCTTGATTTAATGTCGTGGCTCGATAGTACCTCAACTTCAGCCATTCTTAGGATTAGTGATGGTATCACTTAGAAGCGTCCCCTTCATCCTTGGGTTCATTTGGGTAGAAAGGTGGTTCATTTGAGCCTCAAGATGCTTGATTGAGGCTGAGTGAGAGCTCACAGTTTGATGAAGTGTTGAAACTTCTCTTTTTAGCTCACTCATTCTGGTATTCATTGTATCCACCTTCTTGAGAACCAAGGACAACATGTTCTCTATCTTAGAATGCCCGAGGTTGCTTGTGGTTGGCTGGTAGAGAGAATCCACTTTGTTTGGAGGCACATAGGGGTTTGAGATCCGGTGATTATATCGATCAACATCTTTGTCTCTTTCTCTCTAATTTCCATCTCTTTCCTTATCTCGGATCCAACCTTGATTCCCTCCCCGTAGGTGATAATACCTGGGACGAGAACTCGCCGATACAAAGCAAAGCTTACCATCAACCACAGTCATGAGCTCATCATCACTAGCATTGATTTTTGGTGTACTTACAACATTCATACCCTTTGCACCTCCGGCTCCCATAACATGCTTAGACATCAAGTCGATTTGAGTCATCATTTTGGCCATGGTATCATCCCTCTCTTCATATCCCTTTCTTATTTCATTTGTTAAGATAGATGAGGGTGTGACCGAGGTAGGAACATCCTCCTCCCTCATGTGCCAAGCTTTATTGGTTTTAGTCATCCTTTCTAGAAAGGCCTAGGCAAGAGAATATTGTAGATCCATGAAGGTGCCACCTCCATGATTGTTGGCGACAGAATTGTTCATCAAGGTCAAGGATCTAAAGAAGCTTTATAGCAAAACATTGTCCGGCAATCCATGGTTAGGACATAACACGAGCTTCTTCTTAAATCTCACTCATACCTCATGCAAGGGCTCATCGGGCAGTTGGCAGACATTGGTAATTTCATCCTGAAGCTGCATCATCCGTGATGGAGGAACAAACCTAGTAGTGAAGGCATTTACCAACTCATCCCAGGAGGTAATCAATCCATCTGGCAACTCTTCCAACCATGTCATGGCTTCCCCTGTTAGAGAGAAGGGAAATAGGAGTATCAGATGGATTCTTGTGAGATATGTTGGAATATGAATGGTTGGCATATCTCCACAAAATTCCTAATATGTCGGTTGGTATCTTTATGCGCTTCTCCTACAAATATATCTTTCATTTGGATCAAATTGAGCATTGTGCTTGTCACGTGAAACACCATATTTCCAACCATTGGGGGTAGGCAGATTGCACCTACTCTCACTTGAGGCATGGGTTCAGCAGCTTCTGCGTCCATGAAGCCTCTGTTATTTTTGTTGACAATGTCGTTGTCACCTACCTCACTCGTGGACTATCCTATCCAATCAAAGCACAAACAACAAACAAAGTAAAAAGGAACAAACACTCTTAAGGTGATTTCAATTTTACAATAAAAAAGGCTAACAACTTAATTCCCCGACAATGGTGCCATTTTTGATAACGCTCAAACGTACTCTCCTAGTAGGAGGTATCGACAATCATCAGAGCAAAACATATTTATAATTCTCAATGTATATCGAGGTCGATCCCATAGAGAATTTAGAGTTTAGCCTAAGTGATTATAAAACATTGTTCACAACAAGAGTGAGTAATATAAAAAAGGGAGGAATTGGGAATCTGTCACAATTCGTAATTCAACAAAATAAAGCAATCAAGTAAACGGGGTGTAGACAATAGAGAGGAAAACTAGGTATGTGTGTCAAATGGGACTCGAACATGGGATAGGGTGAATGCTTATTCATTCAAATTCATGCTAAATAACATGGGTAACCTTGGTTTTAGGTTTGATTATTTATCTCTCGATCAACAACCATATATTCAAAAGCCTTAAGTCAAGCACTATTGATTAATCAATAAACAACCAAGCTATTATTTAGGAAGGTCATACTAGTTCAAGCTTTAGACCATTAAGTGGGTGATTCCATCAATTTGAGCTATTTCTAGCCTCAATCTAAATAAAAGCCCAAGTTCCTACTAGCGATTTCATATCCAAAGCTATGATCTCCTCTTTCAAGCAAAACCATAACCAAGTAAGAAAAATTGATGTTTTCAACCATCAATTTTAGAGTTAAAATATGGTGAAATCACTAGACCCATATCAAATAAGCATTTATAAGAAAGAATTAACAACACCCACACCCATTTATCAAGTACCCATC
This sequence comes from Jaltomata sinuosa, assembly GCA_003996215.1. NCBI lineage: Eukaryota > Viridiplantae > Streptophyta > Magnoliopsida > Solanales > Solanaceae > Jaltomata > Jaltomata sinuosa. The sequence goes on from QJPP01007219.1 coordinate 1,057,752, forward strand.
ATTAACACATCCCTAGATAAGAGATTTAGCTACTCATGCTTAAGGAAAGAGATATACCAAATGGGTAATTCAATTTCCCTTCCATTCAAGCTAAATATCTCAATATCCAAGCTCAATTTGTACACAAATGATGGTTCTAAGAAGTGGGAAGAAGGAATTATGAGAAACCATCTTTTTGTTCTTAGAAGGGAAAACTTTTTCACAAAGCAAAGAATAATTCTCAAACTTAGTACTAGCTGAACTATTTACAATTGTGCCTAAATTAGGTATATAATCATTCCCAAGACATCACAAAAACTTGGACAAAAATTCCTTTCGGGTGGTGTGCAACATGACGTATGGTTCGTACGTCGTGATGTGTGCATCGCACACCTTCTTCAGTGGTCAGTGACTAAGTCAACTTGGGAAGCTTTATGTGAAGGGGGTGCAGTTTGCACAAGGATCGAACCCCTTAATAGATTCTTAAGTTGGCTTACATCTTTATGTGGTGGGAGGTGCAGTCCGCACCAATCCAAGTGTGTGTCGCACAAGGGCCGCATCTCGCAGTAGAATCTTTGTCTTGTTTGCTTACTTCACACTTCACTCCTTTTTGGCTCTTTTTGGGTTTATTTCCTTGTTTTCCATCTTTGATCATAAGTACCTACATAGACATCAATAAAGGCCATAAGAACCTCTAAATCTTATCAAAACATAGTAATAATTCATGAGTAAAGGCTCAATAAGTTGGTAGATTACCAACTTATCAGTAGTCCTCTCATCACAACAAGGCTCGGGCAGAACACTGCTACAATCTGGAAAAGTCTCAGAATTTTAATCATTTTCTGACAAGTCTATTCCTTCCTTACTTTTATGCATGAATAGACAATAAAGCGAGCAACTCACGAGTTTTTATAACTCATCTCATGTCGATGCCATTATTACTTTAATAATTTCAGACCGTGTTTTCATTAAGCATCAATCAACCAACTCATGGTCTCCTTCTGTCAGAAACAAGACACATCATTATTAGCATGTAATCACACAATCAATAGATTTCCAAAAACTTCTTACGGTGAGATACCAATTGGTTCCATCCCATCATTGACTAAACAATTCAAGATACCAATTTGAATCGGCCAGATATTGATTGGGCTCAACCAGAAGAACCATAAACCAGACAACACGATAGCAAAGAAGAAAGTGAAACCACACCTAGATATCACTATAGTTTCCCATAGTTTTGATGTGGATGTCAACACACCCATCCGCATGACTCTATTTTGACATTGCTCTTGTACTCGGGAGACCAACAACCTAGGCTCTAATACCAATTATCACGACCCCAATTATGGTGGGGTCATGCGGGCACCTACTCTAACCTATCTAGGTAGGAGAACCCTAAAACACCCAACCCTTAGAATGCGGAAGTTCCTTGTAAGCAATTTAAAATATAATAGAGTACAACAATTGGATAAAAATCTCAATAATTTCAAGCGATAGATAATACATGCATAGCAATTTATACATATTACTATGATTTATTCAAGACCTAGTCTAAGCATGTAGAGGAGCTACTAAAGGAAAAACATGACAACAAAGATGATGCAAATCCCACTGAAGGATAGAGAACGAAAGTTGTTGGTGGAGACTCTTCAATCCAAGCTCGAACTTCAGCCAACCTGTCACACATCTACCCCAAAGGTGTAGCAAGAGTAGCATCAGTACAACAAAACATACTGGTAGGTATTATCAGCCGACCAGGATTAGTTCACATCATATCAAATATAGAAATCAAGGTTAAACATAATATAATACTTTAACATACAATGAGATAGTTTGTTAATTAATCATCTATAAGTGTTTTCCCACCCATTCCCGATCATATACTCCTTGTCCTACTAACTTTTTTTTTATTCATATCTAGCATTTATTTGCACTATCTTACTTAGTGATAAGGCATTATCCACTAGCTCAGTTTACCCAACAATTATTGACCTAAGGGACCGTTCATTCAAGGACCACATAAGGACCCACCTATATCTAATTCATAGAAGTTATTACCAGTTATAAAAACCCTTCAAGTTATTTTCTATTTTTTGTGCTTTTTTCGCAGTGGCTGCAAGTCATTTATGACTTCCCAAGACTTATAGTTCAGTGCCTGGGCCATTCGTTAGGTCGTTATGACTATTTCTCAGTTTTAGAACTTAAACTTAGAAAATCATTAACTTCGGTCAATATTCTTAGTAAACGCACTTGGAATTGAATTTCGATAGTTTTGTTAGCTATGGAATGGGTATTTAGTATTCTGGGACCCTTGGTCAGGGTCTGGGAGCTTTCGGTTTGGTTTTGTCTTATTTTCTATGTTTTTAAGCCAGTTAGGTATGGGGCCCACTTTTCATTAAATTGACCTCCGTTGGAATTTTTATCAATTTCATTGAATCCAAAATATTATTTTTAGTTGAGTAACATAGTTCTTTTGTGTTTGTGGGACCCCAGATGCATTCCCAAGGGTCAATGCATGAATTTCTCAATGATGCCTTAATTGTTTGTTGCTGGTTGCTGGTTGCTGTCATGGAACTAGCCAGGCCATCGACCACGCATGGGCATGGACGCATGTGCACAACAGCCTCAGTTGTCCCCCCTTCATTGGCCACCTCCTAGGCAGCCGACAGGCAGCGTGCGTACACCCGTGCACACTGTGGCCAGCACATGTACAAGCTGGCATGCCGCTGGCCGGAGCCTCTGCCTGGACTTGGCATGCACATGTGTATGGCCGCATGCCCAGGGTCGCATGCGCAGCGCCTAGCTGCATGTACCTAGGTAGAGCTGGCAGCATTTAAGTTGCCTTCTCCACTTATTTTCATTCTAACTTCTCCCAAATTATTTTCCTCCATTAGAGCAGAGCTCCCAAACCCCAAATTCAACTCTAATCCATTCCAAAGCTTGGTGGTGGATCAATCCTGGTTTGTGATCATTTCCCATCTTCAAATTGGTAAGCTTCCTTCTTAATTTCCTTGTTAATTCTCCTTGAACTAGTGGACTTCGGGGCTGATTTGGGCCCCGAAATGAGTACCATTTGTGCTTATCTTTTGGGCATGGGTTCCTTAACCCATTGCAAACACAATTATGAATTTTGTTTTTTATTTCATTGAAGCGGGTTCCGAGGGTCATTTTTTGACCTGATTTCTGACCCAAATTTATGTATAGTAATATGAGTGTCATTTTTTTCACCTTGACACCTGGAATATGTTTGTGATAGCGTGGCAGCTTTCTGAGGATGTTCAAAAGGGAAAGGAACACAAGTGATGGTTTGTATTTGCAGTTTGGCCTCGAGGAAGGTTACGATTTACTTTCCTAGACTGAGTTTAGTTAGAATTTATGTCTTATAAATTACTTGAATGTTAGGTTTGATCTTAGGGTAGAAATAGACTTAAATCCTGTAATTTGTATAAATTGTCCATTCTGGATTGTAGATTAGAATTATTACTGTTTATCCTTAATTTAGGAGCTTGTAGAGCTGATGTGGATAGCCTAGAATCCTTAGTATGCTTTTAGGAGGTTTTAGAGGCAGAGTAGATGTTCTTAGTTATTTCCATTCTTTACACTTTATTCTTCATCGTGTGTAATTGTGGGCCCGAGGCCATAGCACGGATTGAATAGAGTTCCAGGACAGTTCTCTTGGTTGGAGGGTGTTTTGCCCTGTTTTGCCTTGTTGTGTGATGTATTCTCTGAATTTGTAAATTTACATGCTCATACTATATTTTCATGCCTATCGGTACAGAAAGGAAAGGAAATTTCAGGATTTTGGACTACACTTGAGGTTTACCATGTTTATCATAATTTTCAAATTTTTAAAGGAACTATCTTGGTCTTACTACTAATTTTGGAAAGAAAATAAAAGGAATCACTTTTATGTCGGTCAGAGGGACGTTCCCATACCTTTTCTCTGTTTACTTTTATGTTGATGAGTCTGATGATTGATTTTGGGTGCCTCGATGAGCACCTATCTGGATTTTACTTTCTATGCATACGTTGATGGGTATGAGGTTAAATTCCAGGTGCCCCGAGGCACTTGATACCTGGTTTTTACTTTTACTTTTTATACATTCATGCATCACATCATTCCTAACTTCATTGCATTAGCTTGAGTGTACTTGGATTTGTCTGTTACCTTGATTTAAGTGTTGTGATTATCTCCTTCTCCATCAGCACTACTAGTTCTATTTTCCTTTGATAACTAGATTTAGGTGGATCCCTATAGTTAGCTTATTTTCCTATAATTTATATTATATTTTATATTTTTGCGCTCTATCGGCCTATGATGCCTAATGGGTACCCATAGTTTTGGTACTCATACTACACTCTGCATCTTTTTCTGATGCAGCACCTAGAACGAGCCACCCTCATTGATCCTTTGATCGTTCGTGGCCAGTCGTTGTTCGGATCGTGGTGAGCTACCAGTGTTTTGGAGACTTTTACTACTTTCCATCTACTTTCTTGTCTATATTTTATATTTTGGATAGACAGTACTTATTATATAGCTACTCCGTACTTTAGACGCTCTTGTACCGGTGACACCAGGTCTGGGGTTGGTTCTTGTGTATATTTTGTCTTCTCGATCACTTTAGGGACATTTTTGTATATTTCTTACAGTTGGTAAGTATCTATACTGTTGGCCCCTATTTCCCCATATTTCTCTTCCATTTTCCTTATTTAAACTGCTTTATTTTATCTTCTGCATTATTGGGTTGGCTTGCCTATCGGGGGGTTATGTAGCCACCATCGCAGCCCAATTTTAGGTCATAACAGAGTGGTATCAAAGCTCTAGATTCTCCGGTCTTGTCATTATAAGAGCAAAGTGTGTAGTTGAGTCTCGTGGATCGGTTTAATGGCATTTGTATCCTATCTGCGAAAGGCAATAGGACATTTCTAGGAAAGATGCTATCCTGTTTGATTCCTTATCGTGCATCCTTGACTTTATCAACTTCTAAGTATCTTTGTTTCACTCTTTCTCAAATGGTTTGGATGAGATCAGTAATCGGTGAGAATGAGGCCCTTGCACCTACAGTTATATCCCCAGCTAGGGGATGGGGTAGAGGTCAACCTAGAAGTTGAGGTAGGGGATGGGCTGCGCCGCCAGCTCACGCCCTGACTAGTTTACCATCATAAGAACCCGATATTATGGATAAAGAGGTACAGTATAAGCCGGAGAGTATGGGGCCAGCCCAGCATCTGGCAGGTTTTGTGGCTACTCCACTGCTATAAGACACTTTGGTTTGCTTACTTTGGTTCCTTGAGGGGATGTATCCACCAGCAGCTTTGCTTGGTTTTCTGATTGGTTCTCAAGTCAGAGACGAGGCTCAGCCTTCAGCCCAAGTAGTGGCACAGGGTTCAGGAGCATAACCTGCTACTAAGGCTCCCCGATTAGAGGTATTTCCAGTCCCCATAGTTGTTCCACCTATTCCAGCTGGGCCCGTGATGTCTTCTGAGGAGCAGAAGATGCTTGGTAAGTTTGTGAGATTGGGTCCTCCGAGGTTTTCAGGTGCTCCTAGGGAGGATACGCATGAGTTTTTGACTAGTTGCCAGGAGAGATTGCATAATTTGGGGTTGGTTGAGTCACATAGAGCAGATTACACCATATTTCAGCGGGATGGTCCAGCAAAATAGTGGTGGAGGTCGTATATAGCTTGCAGGCCAATTGGGTCATCTCTGCTTACTTGGGGCCAGTTCTCTGCAGATTTTCTGGAGAAGTATGTACCGTGTAGCTTGAGAAAGTGGTTGATGGATTAGTTGTTTGGGTTGGATCAGGGCTCTATGACTATTTCTAAGTACGAGGTTCACTTCCATCAGTTGGTTAGGCACGCCACTATGATTCTACCCACCGAGCATGAGAGGGTGCGTCACTTTATCTAAGGATTGACTTTACAGCTCTACTTGGCTATAGAGGGTATGGTAGAATCAGGCCAGTCCTTCCTAGAGGTAGTAGACCATACCTGCACTATTGAGGGCATACTTTGCGAGGCCCAAGGGGGCAGCAATAAGAGGCCCCGCCATCAAGGTAGTTTTAGTGATTTGTAGGCACGAGGTAGAGGCTACTTTGGTAGGGATCAACACCAGCAGTGTTTCCAGTCAACCCAGCCAATTGATGTGGCATTACAAATTGATGAGGGTCAGAGTAGCCAGAGTATGGTTCCAGCTTCACGAGGTGCTCATTCAGGGTCCATAGGTCATGGTAGTCATTCTTATTCAGCTGGGTCTTCATAGTGGAGTATGTTTGGCTGGTTTTTTTTTAGTGTGGCGAGATAGGCCACTTTGCTAGAGAGTGTCCATAGTGCAACACCATAGGCGACATGATCAGATAGTTCTGGCCCCCAGGGCTCCAGCACCACCAACCATAGATGGTGCACAGGGTATTAAAGGTGGTCCCCAGGGTACTAGAGGTGGTCCTCGGTCTAGTAGATTGGGTGGTCATGACGGTCGGAGCCATATGTATGCACTTCCAGTCCAGACAGAGGTCGAGGCTTCAGATGTTGTCATTACAGGTAAGATCTCCATTTGTTATCAGTCTACTTCTAGTTTGTTTTATTCGGGGTCTACCTTCTTCTATATATTTGCTTATTATGCTACTCATCTGGAGTCTGCTTGTGAGTCATTGCCTACGCCTTTGCGTGTAACTACCCCAGTAGGAGATTTTTTAGTAGTGGATCAGGTATATTGGTCTTGTGTGATGACTATCCTAGGGTATGACACACGGGTAGACCTAATCATGACATTGACTTTGCTATTGATGTTGAGCAGGGCAGTCTGCCCATTTATATTCTGCCATATCGGATGGCACCAGTTGAGTTGAACGAAATTAAGGATCAACTCTAGGATCTATTGAGTAGAGGGTTTATCAAGCCTAGTTTGTCTCTGTGGGGTTCTCCAGTTCTGTTTGTTAAGAAAATGGACGGGTCTATGCAGATGTGTATTGACTATATGCATCCGAATAAGGTGACAGTTAAGAATAGATATTTGATGTCGTATATTGATGATTTATTTGACCAATTACAGGGAGAAGTGGTGTTCTCTAAGATAAACTTGAGGTCCGGTTATCACCAATTGAGGATTAGGGCTGCGGACATCCCAAAGACTGCATTTAGGACTTGATATTGCCATTATGAGTTCTTACTGATGTCTTTTGGGTTGACTAATTCCCTAGAAGCTTTTATAGAGTTGATAAATTGTGTGTTTAGAGCCTACTTAGATTCCTTCATGATTGTGTTTATCGATGACATTCTGATATATAAATATATATATATAATATATATATATATATATTATATAGGAGTAGAGAGGAGTATGAGCAGCATTTGAGAGTTGTACTTCAGACCTTGCGCGACCATCAATTATATGTCAAATTAAGTAATTGTGAGTTTTGGCTTGAGTCTGTGGAATTCTTGAGGCATGTGGTGTCTAAGGATGGGATTATGGTGGATACGGCAAAAATTGTGGTTGTTCATGATTGGGCTAGGCCTACTTCTCCTGTCGAGGTTTGTAGTTTCATCAGGTTGGTAGGTTACTACAAACGGTTTGTGGAGGGGTTTTATTTTATAGCAGCTTCCTTGACTAGATTGACTCAGAAGAATGTTCCCTTCCAGTGGTCTGATGAGTGTGAGGCGAGCTTTCTGATGCTCAAGGCCTTGTTAACTTCAGCTCCAATTCCTACTCTTCCAATCGAAGGTTAGGGGTTTATAGTGTATTGTGATACTTCAGGTATTGGTTTGGGTTATCTATTGATGCAGCAGGATTGAGTTATTGCTTATGCTTCTAGACAACAGAAGGTTCACGAGAAGAACTACCCCACTCATGACTTAGAGTTAGCAGTGGTAGTCTTCGCATTGAAGATTTGAAGGCATTATTAGTATGGCAGGCATTGTGAGGTATTCACTGACCATAATAGTCTTCAGTATATTTTCATCCAGAAGGATCTAAATTTGAGGCAACGCAGGTGGTTAGAGTTACTGAAGTACTATGACATCTCCATTTTTTATCATCCGGGCAAGGCAAATGTGGTAGCGGATGCCTTGAGCCGGAAAGCAGTGTGTATGGGCAGCTTGGCTTTTTTAGCAGTAGAGGAGTGGCCTTTAGCTTGGTACATCCAGACCTTGCCTAACAGGTTGGTTAGACTTGATATTTTTTAGTCGGGCCATATTCTTTCTTGTGAGGCTAGATCTTCCTTGTTAAAGCAGATATAGGCACAACAGTTTGATGATACAAGGTTAAGGATCATTCATGACAAGGTGTTGAGTGGTAAGGCTAGAAAGGTAACCTTAGATTCGAAGGGTGTTCTGAGGAATGAGGGTTGTATCTGCATTCCTAGAGTTGGTGACCTGGTTAGGTTGATCTTGGAGGAGGCTCATTATTATAGATATTCCATCTATCCCGAGGTAGCTAAGATGTATCATGACTTGAGGTAGCACTACTAGTGGTATGGATGAAGAGGGATATCTCAGTTTTTGTGTCTAGGTGCTTGAACTATCAGCAGGTGAAGTTAGAGCACCAAAGACCAGGTGGTTTGACTCAGAGGCTACCCATCCCAGAGTGGAAATGGGAGCGGATAGATATGGACTTCGTAATTGGTTTTCCACATACTTTATGGAGATTTGATGCTATTTGGGTCATCGTGGATAGGTTGATGAAGTTTGCTCACTTTATGTCGGTTCAGACTTCTTATAGTTCTGAGAGATTGGCCAAGATCTACATTCATGAGATTTTTCATTTGCATGGTGTGCTAGTTTCTATCATTTATGATCAGGGTACTTATTTTATTTTGTGTTTTTGGAGGTCTATTCAGAGGGAGTTGGGTACTATATTTGATCTTAGCACTGCTTTTCATTCGCAGACTGACGGTTAGTTAGAGCACACTATTCAGGATCTAGAGGATATGTTGCGAGCCTGTGTTATTGATTTTGGGGGTCAGTAGGACTAGTGCTTAGCCTTGGCAGAGTTTGCATATAATAATAGTTACCATTCCGGCATCCAGATGGCTCAATTCGAGGCATTGTATGGTAGGCAGTGCAGATTTCCAGTGGGTTAGTTTGATGCCTTCGATGTTAGACCTTGGGGTACTAACTTACTTTGTGATTCTATGGATAGAGTTTGGTTCATTCAGGAGAGACTTCGCACTATCCAGGGTAGGAAGAAGAGTTATGCTGATCAGAGAGTTTGGGATTTAGAGTTCATGGATGGTTCCTTTAGGTGTCGCCCCTGAAGGGCGTGATGAGGTTTGGGAGGAAGGGTAATCTCAGTCCTAGGTTCATTGGGATATTTGAGATCCTTCATCTCATTGGAGAGGTTGCTTATAAGTTGGCCTTGCCTCCTGCTCTTTCCAGTGTTCATCCAGTTTTTCATGTTTCTATATTGCGATGATATATTCCGGATGAGTCTCATGTGCTTCAGTGGGATTCTGTTCAGTTGGATGAGTCTCTAGTCTTTGAGGAAGATCCTGTTGCTATTTTAGACAGTCAGGTTAGAAAGTTGAGTTACAAGGAGATTCCATCAGTTAAGGTTCAGTGGCGGCATCATCCTGTCGAGAAGGCTATTTGGGAGATTGAGATAAACATGCGGACCCGCTATCCTTGCCTTTTTGAGCCTTCAGGTACTATCCTTTTTTTAACTTTCGAGGATGAAAGTCCTTCAAGTAGTCGATGTTGTAATGACCCTCCATGTCATTTTCTATTTTTGTGCTTTTTCTGCATTTCAAGCTTTCTTGCAGTGGCTGCAGGTCATTCATGACTTGCTGGGACTAACGATTTGGTGCCTGGGCCATTCATCAGGTCGTTATGACCATTTGCCAGTTTTAGAACTTAATCTTAGGAAATCATTGACTTCGGTCAATATTCTTGGTAAACACGCTCAGAATTGAATTCTGATAGTTCCTTTAGCTTTGGAATGGGGTTTTTTTTCTAGTGGGACCCTTGGTCAGTATCTGAGAGCTTTTAGTTTGGTTTTGTCATGTTTTCTGTGTTTTTAGGCCAGTTAGGTTTGTAGAGATGACTTTGGTCAACATTTGGAGATGACAACCTCGGATGGAAATTTTGTCAGTGTTGTTAGCTCTGGAATATCAACTTTGGGATAAAGAGACCTTTGGTTTGGGTCTCGAGGCTTCTGAACTTGTTTTGGGCCATTGAGTTCCATTTTAGTAAAGTTAGCCAAAAGTTGGTTTTGGGTGCGGGGCCTACTTTTTATTAAATCGATCTCCGTTGGGATTTTTATAGATTTTGTTGAGTCCAAAATTTCATTTTTAGTTGAGTAGTGTAGAATCATTTGTGTTTGCGGGACCCCAGATGCATTCTCGAGGGTCCATCCGTGCATTTCTCAATGATGCCTTGGTTGTTGGCTGCTGGTTGTTGTCATCGCACCAGCCAGGCCATCGCCCACACATGGGCATGGTCGCGTGCGCACAACAGCCTCAGCCGACCCCCCCTCCCCTTCATTGGCCATTGCCTAGGCAGCCGACACGCGTACGCAGTGGCCAGCCCGCGTGCACGCTGGAATGCCGCTGGCCTGGGCCTCCACCTGTCCTTGTCATGTGCCTGCGCCTGGCCGTGTGCGCAGCTCCTGGCCGCATGTACCTAGGCAGTGCTGGCATCATTTAAGTTGCCTTCTCCACTTGTTTTCATTCTAACTTCTCCCAACTTATTTTCCTCCATTAGAGTAGATCTCTGAAACCCCAAATTTAACCCTTATCCATTCCAAAGCTTGGTGGTGGATCAATCCCGGCCCATGATCATTTCCCGTCTTCAAATTGGTAAGCTTCCTTCTTAATTTCCTTGTTAATTCTCCTTGAACTAGTGGACTTTGGGGCTGATTTGGGCCCCAGAATGAGTCTCATTTGTGCTCAACGTTTGGTCATGGGTTTCTTAATCCGTTACGAACATAATTATGAATTTTGTTTTCAGTTTCATTGCACCAGCCTCGAAGGTCATTTTTTGACCCGATTTTCGACCTGAATTTTTGTATAGTAATATGGGTGTCATTTTTCTTACCTTATGTTTGTGATAGCATAGCAGCTTTCTGAGGTTGTTCATAAGGGGAAGGCACACGAGTGACGGTTCCTGTTTACAGTTTGGCCCCGAGGTAGGTTACAGTTTACTTTCCTAGACTGAGTTTAGTTTGATTTTATATCTTATAAATTACTTGAAAGTTAGGTTGGATCTTAGGGTACAAATAGGCTTAAATCCTGTAATTTGTATAAATTGGTCATTTCGGATCGTAGATTAGAATTATTATTGTGTCTCCTTAGTTTAGGAGTTTGTAGAGCTGCTATGGCTAGCCTAGAATACTTTGTATGCTTCTAGGAGGTTTTAGAGGCAGAGTAGATGTTCTTAGTTATTTTTGTAGTTATTTCTGTTCTTTCTGCTTTATTCTTCATCGTGTGTAACTGTGGGCCGGAGGCCATAACACGGATTAGATGGAGTTCCAAGTGAGTTCTCTTGGTTGGAGGGTGTTTTGCCCTGTTTTGTCTTGTTGTGTGATGTATTCTCTGAATTTGGAAATTTACATGCTCATACTGCATTTTTATGCCTATCGGAACAGAAAGGAATGGAAATTTTGGGATTTTGGACTAAACTTGAGGTTTACCATGTTTGTCATGATTTTTGGATTTTTAAAGGAACTATCTTGGTTTTACTACTAATTTTGGAAAGGAAAGAAAAGGTATCACTTTTATGCCGGTCTGAGGGACGTTCCCAGACCTTTTCTCCATTTACTTTTTTGTTGATGAGTCCAATGATCGATTTTGGGAACCTCAATGAGCACATATCCGGATTTTACTTTCTATGTATATGTTGATGAGTCCGAGGTTAAATTTTGGGCGCCCTGGGGCACCTGATACTGGGTTTTTACTTTTACTTTTTATACATTCATTCATCACATCATCCCTCATTTCATTGCATTAGCTTGAGTGTACTTGGATTTGTCTGTTACCTTGATATAAGTGTTATGATTATCTCCTTCTCCGTCAGCTTGGCTAGTTCTATTTTCCTTTGATAACTAGATTTAGGTGGATCCCTGTAGTTAGCTTACTTTCCTGTAATTTATATTATATATTATCTTTTTGCGCTCGGGCGGACTATAATGTCTACTGGGTATGCATTGTTTTGGTACTAATATTACACTCTGCATCTGTTTATGATATAGCACCTAGTACAAGCCACCCTCGTTGATACTCTGATCATTTCTGGCCAGCCGTTGTTCGGATCGCCTGAGCTCCCGACGTCTTGGAGACTTTTACTGCTTTCTATCTACTTTTCTGTCTATATTTTGTTTTTGTGATAGACACTACTTATTTTATAGCTACTCCGTACTTTATACGCTCTTGTACCGGTGACACCAGGTCCGGGGTCGGTTCTTGTGTATATTTTATCTTCTCGGTTACTTTAGGGGCATTTTTGTATATTTCTTAAAGTTGGTATGTATCTATGCTGTTGGGCCCTATTTCTCCATATTTCTCTTCTGCCTTTCTTATTTAAACTGTTTTATTTTATCTTCCACATTGTTGGGTTGGCTTGCCTACCGGGGGGTTATGTAGGTTACATCGCGGCTCGGTTTCGAGTTGTGACACCAATAGATAATCTTTCAAGTTAATTCAACAGCAATTAAGTCAAGTTCATAATACATAACAACAATATCATAATATGAAACAAAGAAAAAGGTGTACACACATGCTATGGATCTTATGGTTGCCTACTAGCTATGACCTGCAGGGGACCCTAGGTTGTCCATGTACCATACTAGCAAGGTATCCTCTCGATATCAATGTATCCATAACAATATATGGATATCCAGGTTCTAAGACCCATATTCTTACAATACATTCAGTGTCTAAGGCACTATTCACACTTAGCCATTCCAGCTTACTTATCACTTCCTGTTCATTTAGCCTATTCATACAAGAATGTCAGGAAAAGCATATATAATACAATCATGTTCAAAGACCAATCACATATCATATAATTTCACTACGAACATGCAACAAAGTGAATCTTAAGTCTAATTCAAACCCTAACCTACAGACATTTACCAACTGGCATGCCCCAAACTCAGTGAGGCGTGAATGGTATCTAGTCCACCCTTGATTGAGGGAACCAACTAAAACCAGATCAAATAATATATATAGGCCGGTAAGGCCAAGACAATACAAGGAGAAACTCAACGGAAACAAACTCAAATATAATTAAAAAATATATAATACAAGGCCAGCCGGGCCGTAACTGACCACCAGACCCACACATACCTATTTCCAATATAAAGCTAAACAAGACTCCAGACTTAATAACTCCGGAAGGAACGGAGTGTACCAACTATCAGTTGAACTCAACCACACGCAACAAGGACCACTGTCTACCTGATAACCTACAGGCATGAATGTAGTGCCCCCAAGAAATAGGGACGTTAGTATGAAAGAATGTACTAAATATGTAAGGCGATAGAATAACTGAAACATTATAACCAAAACTGAAACCCCAATATGAAGAAAGACAAAATAAGAATAATACCAACATTTCATCCACAACCTGTATAGACACAATGTCAGCCCAACACTACCTTACCTTTCCCTACTCCAGGCCCCACAACAGCCACAACCTTGACCACTCATCGCCTCCGAAACTCAAGATGCAGCTAACCATAACAACCATAATACATGAATGCAATAGGAAATGAACAACACAATATAAAGGCTCAACCTGCAAAATAATCTCACACCTTACGGGAGAGCAATACACACGAGAGGCCATGCGGAAAAATACTCACGCCTTACATGTCCTGATAATACCATGGGCTCGACTATGGTAAAAGGTCTCACGCCTTACAAGTCTTCACAGAGCCACGGGCTCAACCATGCCGACAGGTTTCATGCCTTACAGGTTTTTGTGAGCCCTCTAGGCAACAACAACCACAAAATGCAATAAAACATGATGCAATATACAATATAATACAAGCTTTAAGGCATCTCACAAATATTCAAGAACCACCGTTCCTCCTCTGTACCATAACCATAACACCACAATAAACTCAACCATCACCGTTATCTAATAACCACAAATATACACCATATCCTTCCAACTTTCTTCACCTCCACGTAGAGTAGAGTTGGCATCACAGGAAATATTATTTACCTTATTATTCATATATTTGCGTATTGCGTAAGTCCGTGATAAAATACGTATAACTTTTTGAACATATTAAAATTAATAGAAAATCATTTCGAATAAAGCCTTTTATATACAATAATAATTTTTTGACTTAACTAGACTTACTGTCTCCGTTAAAATATTAATAACTTATAAAATTCTTGTCAAATAAATACATACATAAATATATCATAATAAAAGAATTTTTCATAAATATTTAAAATATTTAAGAAGGCAATAAAAATATAACTTTTTACCAAATTCAACTTTTAAATCTAATATTTTTAAATACGGGCGATGTTAGTACAATTCTCAATTTTAGGCTCGCAAGCTTTTGATATGGGATGAAGGTTACCCTTAAAACACCTGGGGAGTTACACCAACCTTGCCCACTAAAGTGGTTGATTCTGAACTCCTAATTGGGTCTGACTAAATGTCCTCTCATCCTTACGATACTAGCATAGGACTCGTAGTTCTGGTCACAAGATCACATTGCCTTAACCTCCTTATTACCCCATTCTCTTGGCCACGGGACCCCTACTTAAGTCAACCTTATAGTCCTTGTTTTAGTTTCCATTCTGAGGTACAATCATTGAGTCAACCCACTAAGGGTTTTCCAACTAGTAGGATAGGGCTTTAACCACCCCATCTAGGCATCCTAACTTATCATAGGTTAGTTACGAGCCGCATTAAGGTTATTCTTTCTACCGGTTTAACTCCCTATAGTCCAAACATCGCCTAATTATCTAGAACAATGTTTCAGTTCCAACCTTACATCTTAGGAACTATTCGTACTCAAATTCGCTATAACCCCAATTATTCACAAACTCGTCCTATTAACTACGTTTAACTATTTCCATCCATACTTGTGTCTGAAGGCCTAAGCATGTTGTTTTCATTAATTTATATACGAAAAATATGCTCACAGTCAGGTCTTGCTATTATTTAACCATAACCTACCTCAAGTGTTGAGTTGCTGCCATGACGCGTGCAACTTGCATGTCGTTCCCGCCTCAAGAGTTCCGAAGGAATGGTCTCCGTGGTGAGAGAGGTATCCCATCCTTCTCCTGAGAGATTTTCCTCTCTTTTTGCTATTTTTATAGGGTTGGGAGAGAGATAGGATGTTTTTTAGGGGAAGCCTCCTTTTGGAAAAGGGTTGTAAGGGCTGAATAGGTTTTAATACCAGTATCTGTTTCGTACCCTCATTGCGATGAGGGATGCTTCATCGCGATGGACCCCCCCTTACTACCACGAACTGTCATGATGAGCTCTGGCTCATCCCGACAAGGTATGATGTCATCTTGTCCTTGGCTACACTTCATGACTGGGGTTTATTTAAACACCCTTAAAATCGACTCCACGACTCTAACTCTCATGTTCCTGTTCCAAGGATATTAATCTGACAAATTTTATCGCAATTCCCTAATAGCGACGGACCAGTCGTTACAGAGCTTCCTACTTTTAGTATAACTAGTGTAGTGTACGTGTTTTGCACGTGTATATCATGTTAATTAATAATAAACATTTATAATAAAAAATAAATTATTGAAAGTACATATTACCGATTGGGCAATAAATTAATAATCTATAGTAAATTTGGTTAAAGCTACACAATGGTCTCTTGTTCTATCTCTTTTGAATCCAAAAAGAAGCATAATGATATTTACGTGAACTGTGTCATCCAGATTGTTGGGAGTGAAACAATTTGTATTAAATTAGTTTGGTTAATTGACCTACATATGACATATAAAAAATAAAAATACATAAAAACTATTGTTTGGGCATGTGTGGTCATAGTTATTTCATAAAACTTATCAACATTTATTCTAGAAACCCCCCCAAAAAATCACTTATATTTTCCTCTTTTTGTCTTACCATTTATTTTAGAACTCCTTTTTCATCTACACAAAGAAGAAAAAAATCAACCAACATTAATTATGGAAAAAAAAAATCTATTGAAGATATTCTAATTCTATTGATAATATTGTCAATAAACAATTAATGAAATTACGTACTTTGAAAGATATATAAGAGAACTACACAATAATAAAATGAATCACGGATATTTTCCTCTTTCTTTTTTTAATATATATTTTAGGACTCTTTTTTCACGTACACAATGAAAAAAATCTATCAACATTAATTCATTATATATTTAATTAAATAATAATTTGAGAAAAATAGTAAATGACAATTTTATCTATTGTAGGATCTTTTAATGAAGGGCAAAAATTCAATCAACATTTATAAGGACCTTCACACTTTTAAGATAACTAGTTTTGGTGTACATGCTTTGCACGTATATATCATCTCAATCATTAAAAAAATGTATTGCTTTTTTTACTTATTCCTTCGAACCTACGTTATATTGATACACTTCAGAAAGCTTCATTGCGTTCCTTCGCGTCCCTTATATCTATGAGAAAAAAGTAATAAGAGATTAGTCTGCTTTACCCGATTATGATATATGAAAAAATTAAAATAATAATAATAATAATAATAATGATAATAATAATAATAATAATAATAATAATAATGATAATAATAATAATAATGATAATAATGATAATGATAATGATAATGATAATGATAATGATAATAATGATAATGATAATGATAATGATAATGATAATGATAATGATAATAATGATAATGATAATGATAATGATAATAATGATAATGATAATGATAATGATAATGATAATGATAATAATGATAATGATAATGATAATAATAATAATAATAATAATAATAATAATAATAATAATAATTAATAATAATAATAATAATAATAATAATAATAATAATAATAATAAAATAATAATAATAATAATAATAATAATAATAATAATAATAATAATAATAATAATAATAATAATAATAATAATAATAATAATAATAATAATAATAATAATAATAATAATAATAATAATAATAATAATAATAATAATAATAATAATAATAATTAATAATAATAATAATAATAATAATAAAATAATAATAATAATAATAATAATAATAATAATAATAATAATAATAATAATAATAATAATAATAATAATAATAATAATAATAATAATAATAATAATAATAATAATAATAATAATAATAATAATAATAATAACAATAATAATAATAATAATAATAATAATAATAATAATAATAATAATAATAATAATAATAATAATAATAATAATAATAATAATAATAATAATAATAATAATAATAATAAGCGCATTAGTTGCACATTTTTATTCTCGTGTTTGTAAATTGGAGCTAGACCTCTCTTTAATTTTATTTTCTTTCATACATCTTTACAAATAAAGTCAATAAATGAGTTAGATTTTACCTAATAATGAAATACAACAGAAAAAGAAAAATTAAGAACATCAACACATATAATTGTGATTTATTTCAATATTCAATACTTAAAAAGAGAGACAAAGAAGGTTGATTTGTGAGGAAATAGTAATGATTTTGTGTTTAAAGATTCTTAGATGCATATGACCATGAATAAACGACATCATAAATTTTGGGGAAAATGGTATTTTTAGTCCCTGAGTTATCGCGTTATTCCTTATTTGGTCCTTGTGATATTATACTAAGCACTTTTGACCTTCAATTTAGTAATGGACCCCTATTTTGATGTGATGACTAACAGATCTAATCAATTAAATGGAATGATAACTTTAAACGCAATGGAGTGAAGCGTAATACACTTTAGAACGCAATTTCATAACATGGTGAAGTGTTATCCAATTTTAGAACACAATTCCATTATTATACTTGAACAAGGATTATTGAGAACTTCTGTGGGCGCCTAAATATGTTCAGAATTAGGGTATGCAGAAGTGGTATTTTTTCCTGCTAATTGTATATTGCAAAAGGCATAGTTTTTTAAATGTCAAAAGTGCCCTTACTGGCAGTTATCATTCTGTTTAATTTGACTAGATCTATTAGTCATCAGATCAAAATAACTCACATTATTTAGTTGTGGTCAAAAGTGCTTAATCAAATATCACAAGGACCAAAACTGGAATAACACGATAACTCAAGAACAAAAAGCGTAATTCATCCTAAATTTTGTATTAATTCAAACAATCAAATATGAGTAATAAATTGGTAAATAGTAAAAAGACTATTTTGTCTAAAGCAGAGACTTTTAATGAATGACAAAAAGTTTAAATCATTATAAGGTTTTGCACAATTTTAATATAACAAGTTAAGTGTACGTCATTTTCACGTGTGTATCACGCTAATTAACAATTAATATATATATAAAATAAATAAAGTGACTTTGGTACTAAATCTTCGTAAGTTTAGTGATTTTATTGTCCTAAAAAAATGAAAGTGATTTTATAGAATATTCTCATAGTTGAATAATCATCCAAGATATTAACTCGACAAAATAGTTATCTAATTATTTTTTAATGTTTATGATTTCAATTTTGTCATGACCCGATTTCTCGGTTATGATGGCACCTACAACTCCCCAGTAGGCGAACCAATCCCCATAGCCCGAAACGGTTAGTAATGGGCCACATTTTATCATCTTTAACGGAAAAACAGTTTAATAAGTGGAAGCAAGGGAACAAGATGAAGAAAATAGATAACAGGAGTAATATATACAATGCGGTAGCTAAACCAATCCCAAAATTTAGTATCACAGCGTATAAGAGCTGAATCTACATAAGGAGTACAAAGGGTCCAAAATAATATATACAAAGCTGTCTTCGAGTAGAAATAGAGTACATAATCAAAAGATAAACTAAAAGCTAAGCTCCAGTCGCCAAGAGCTCACCCTCAGTCTAGAATATCACTAAAGCATCTCCTCGCACGAGTCTCCAACTAGCTAACAGTGATGGCCTACACTAGGATCTGCACCAGAAGATCTCGAGTGTAGTATGAGCACCAAATGAGAAGAATAAGATACCTAGTAGGTATCATAGGCCGAGTAGGTACATATAAGATAAAAGCGTAGTAACAGACAGAATAGAAGCAAGTAGTCACGAAAATCAACAAAAAAGTACACAGGAACTAGCCTAGAGGGAAGACAACAGAAATAACATGCAAGGCTAGCAAGTAGAATACATACACAACAGGCACAGATCATATTAAGAGATGACGCACCTGGGATCCTCGCAGAAATAGTATATATGTATAAGTTTTAGAAGTGGACGGTATACCGGTAACCTCAAGTACAAGGAATGGGAGAGAAGAGTAAGGATAGGCATGCTCGGAAAACAGGAATTAATAACCAAACTAATTATATCAATCTCACACTAGCACTAACAACGTTGCAGTATATAATCTCAAAATCATAATCGTGACAGGGGATAGTATCATGATAGAGTAGCAAGAGTCTACCTACAGTCCCCCAGCCGCCCATACAATCGAGGAACGCAAACAAGTGAAAACAAAACCCTCCGGCCGCCCATACAATCGGAGCGTACACTCAACAAACATCAAACAAGGGTGGAGCGTCAAACAATGAATGATATGCTACGAAATGCCAAGACAGTGAAACCTCAGTGTCAGTATGTTACCCCCTCCGGTACCCCAAAGGTTCAGTAAAGGCAGGATCCATGGAAGGACTTCTCCCGAGTATATCTGCTACATCGTAAACCCCTACCCCCAGTCACCCTTTTTTCCCTAAGAACTTGGTCTAGAATTACAGGGTCCATGGAGGTCTACTCGTAGATCACATACTGCATTCTAACCTCAAAATATTATTCGGAGTGCCACCGGATCTAAACTAGTCACCAAATGCTCGAAATGCATGCTCGAATTTTGTCCAGGTCTAAATTAATGGAATAAATGCAGTAAATCCCCTGCAAGGGTGCGCGGTCCTCTCCAGGTCTAAAACAGTAGTCAAACAAGTCTGTTTCTCGGCTTTACTGAGTCTAATCTCACTTTTTTATAAATAGCGGAAATCAATCCAGCACCTCGGTCCACCCGAGTCCAATATAAGATACAAAAGCTGAGACATCTCTCTCCTTTTAACCTTTCTTACCCTAAGAAGATCCATAAAAGGGATACCAAACCATTTCATAACACATTTTACCAAAAAGGGGCCCCCGAGGCCATGCAAGGTTTGAAAATCATAGATAGTAGGTCTAAAGCCAAAACCGTAGTAAAATAGAGTAGAAAATCCTTTATATGCATGATAATGGCATGCTCAATCAAAATCAACAGCCCAATGGCTCACAAACAACCTATCGGCCCAGCACTGGCCCACAGCTACTCAGCAAGCATAACCAGCCAAGAAGGATATTTCTATGTCCAGGACTCGCGGACATTTCCAATAACCCACTTTCTTTGTCCCAGAGTCAACAAGGCCTCACAGGACCACAAGGGTGAATAAAACGTATCAAGCAAGTACTACAAACATCGGAGGAAGGAAAGTAGGCAGACATGAAAACAGTGGTCAAGGTCTGTGGTACCAACCTAATAACCCAACCCAAGGATACCAGCTAGTACAGTTTTATCCGATATGTGCTAAGTCTAGGGAATTTTGACCGAAACTTACCTGTCGTCCGACGACAAGCTGCTGGGACAATGATATCCAAGCCTGAAACACTCTGAGGACTCCCGAATGATAATCAAACTATCAATAACATAATAAACACATCAAGATGGGTCTAACAATACCCATATTGCAATAATAATAGCCGAGCCAAAATTTGGGTCACCGGCGGTCCCATGGGCACCGCTACCCGAAACCAAAAATGAAAATGCACACTATGATCACCGAGACCATAGGAGTACATGTCCAAAAAATCAAGGAAATTGGACAATAATTTTGGGCTAAAACAGCCCCTAATTCAAGAAACAAACTATTGGAAATTAAGGAATAAAACTGGAGATAGGCAAGCATCACCTACCAAGAGAGAGATTAAGCCAAGGGATATGAATTGAGTGAGTCCACAAGCATGCAACTCCAGAAACGTACAGCAAAAACTCGAGCTTGAGCAATT
This sequence comes from Jaltomata sinuosa, assembly GCA_003996215.1. NCBI lineage: Eukaryota > Viridiplantae > Streptophyta > Magnoliopsida > Solanales > Solanaceae > Jaltomata > Jaltomata sinuosa. Next base: position 1,078,885 of record QJPP01007219.1, read on the forward strand.
GCCAACAATGGTAAGTTTTAATCAATGGAGAAGACAAGTTGGGGAACGAAGGAGACTCACCAATTAGTGACGGAGATGCCCACAGAGCTATGGTGTGATTTCCCCAATTATTTGAGTGCCAGAAGAAAATTAGTTGGTGGTTTGAGAGCTTTTTACAATGGAGGGAAATTTTTAGAATGAGGAGAAATGAAAGAGAATGTTATTTTAAAAGCTGCCAGCAGACACCCCAAATGCGGCATTTTATCGCAAATGCGGTAGCCGCAAATGCGGCCAAGCACCGAAAATGCAGAACCCACATCATTGGCCCAACACCACAAATGCGGCGCTACACGGCAAATGCGGTAGCCATAATTGCGTTCAAATGTCTGCAATTGCCGACCCAACAGGTACAACAACTCAGCCAAAAACCAACTAAGTTGAAAAAACATGATTGAACCCTTAAGAAGCATCCGGGGTCCCGTACACACAAACGAGCTATGCTACTCAACTAAAAATAGCATTCTGAACTCAATGAAATCGACAAAAAACCCAATGGAGGTCGATAGCACAAAAAGTGGGCCCCACGCCCAAGAACCAACTTTTTCCAAACTTTCCAAAATGGAACACCAAGGCCCAAAATGAGTCTAAAAGCCTCGAGACCCGAACCAAAGGTCCTTTTAGCCTAAAATCGACATTTCGGAGCTAATAGCGTGGTCAGAAATTCCATCTGAGGCCGTTTTCTCCGAATGATGACCAAAGTCAAACTTTCAAGTTTAACTTGGCTAAAACACAAAAACCAAGACAAAACAAAACTGAAAGCTCCCAGAACTCAACCAAGGGTCCACCTAGGCTAAAATCCACGCTCCGGAGCTAACGGAACTTCAGAATCCAATTCCGAGCATATTTACCAAGAATGTTGACTCAAGTCAACGATATTCTAAGTTAAGGCTCTAAAATAGGTAAATAGCCAAAACAACCAAAGGAACGATCAGGCCACCAAACTACCAGTCCAGCAAGCCATAAATGACTTGGGGTCGCTACAGGGAAGCTCTAACAATACAACAAATGCGTAAATGCAAAGATGACCGGAAGAGTCATCACAACATCCACTACTAAAAAGACTTTTATCCTCGAAAGTCAAGAAGAAATGAGTACCTGAAGGCTCAAACAACTATGGATACCGAGCACGCAACTCACTCTCGGTCTCCTAAGTAGCCTCCCCAACCGGATGGTGCCTCCACTGAACTTTCACGACCAAAATCTCCCTAGATCTCAACCTCCTAATATCTCTGGCCAGAATAGCAATCAGCTTCTCAATAAGGGATAAACTCTCATCCAACTGAATCGAATCCCAATGAAACACATGAGACTCATCTGTAACATACCGATGCAACATCAAGACATGGAAAACTGAGTGCACAGCTAAAAATATCGAAGGCAAGGCTAACATGTAGGCAACACTACCAACCCTCTGTAGAATCTCAAATGGCCCAATAAACCTAAGGCTAAGCTTGCTCAATCGACCAAATATCATCACACCCCTCACGGGCAATACTCGAAGGAAAACCAAGTTACCAACACAGAACTCTAAGGCATGAAGTCTACGATCAGCGTAGCTCTTCTGCCTACTCTGGGATGCTCTAAGTCTGTCCTAAATCAAATAGACTCGGTCCAAGGAATCTCTAAGAAAATCTGTACTCTGCGGTCTGGAGTCTAACCCATCAAACCAACCAATTGGTGATCTGAAATGCCTACCATACAAGGCCTTGAAAGGTGTCATGTCGATGCTCAAATGAAAACTATTACTATAAGAAAACTCGGCCAATGGCACAAACTGATCCCATGAACCCCCAAAGTCAAGAACACAAGCCCGAAGCATGTCCTCCAGGACCTGAATAGTCCTCTCGGACTGGCCATCTGTCTGAGGGTGTAAAGCATTACTAAGTTGAACCTCTGTACCAAAATCTCATTGAATAGCCCTCCAAAATTAAGATGTGAACTGTCCAGAATTAAGATGTGAACTGAGTGCCACGGTCTGAAATGATAGAAGTTGGGACCCCGTGCAACTGAACAATCTCACAAAGGTAGATCTGGGCTAACTGCTCCACACCATAAGCAGTATGAACTGGCAACAATTACCCAGATAGAGTCAAACCCACAAGAAGTACGAGGCAAACCAACAACAAAGTCCATAGTAATACCTTTCTACTTCCACTCAGGAATAGGAAGTCGTTGCATTAAGCCACCCGGTCCCATGTACTCGAACTTTACCTGCTGACAGTTCAAGCACTGAGATACAAACTCCACTACTTCATGCTTCATATCACACAACCAGTAAAGTTGCCTCAAATCTCTATACATCTTCATCGTACCAAGATGAATGGAGTATCTAGAACTATGTGCCTCACGGAGTATCAATTGAATCAAATCACCAACCCTCGGAACACAAAGTAGACCATCAAACCTCAGAATACCATCATAACCCAAAGTAGCACGGCTGGCCTCACCCCAATCTACCTGATCATGAAGGTCTCACAAACTCCGATCCTCAAACTGTCGGCTTTGAATCTGATCAACTAGAGTAGAACGAACCTCAACACTGTCAAGAACTCTGCTGGGATCTGATAAGTCAAGCCTAATCAACTGGTTAGCCAAGGACTGGATGTCCAAGGCCAGCGGTCGCTCAAAAAATGAAAGTGAAGCTAGGCTGCCCATACTCACCGCCTTCCGACTCAAGGCATCCGCTACCACATTTGCCTTGTCCAGATGATATAGAATGGTGAAATCATAGTCCTTGTTGACACCCAATTTTGACCTCCCTATACATTTCTCGGGCTGTTATTTTAATAATAATTATTATTTTAAATATTAATTTATTTTAAATTTTACTTGATAAATTACGTATTAACACTTTAAAATTAGTATATAAATATATAATTATTCTCTATTATTACTATTTTTTATCATAAATTTCATATGATATTACATGTCATATACGTAATTTATTCTTTTGTTAAAATAATTTATCTTTTGATAATTATCGTTAATTATTATTTTATCTACTAAATTTTATATACGTGGTAGTTTATTTATTAAATAGCCATCCGAATTCAATTTCTAATCTCAAATTATTTAAATCCTAGCCCCTTTCTACCCAATTTAGCCCAATTTTGGCCTAAATTGGGCTAATTTGGCCCAATTTTAAATCCCAAGTCTAATCCAATATCAGCCGTTGATCTAATACGATCAACGGCTGAGATCAGCTCCCATTATTCTTTCCTTTTACATTATACACACCCCCCCAAACCCTAACCCAGAACTCACTTCTCACCTCCACCGCCTCCCTCATCTTCTTCTCTCCCTCTCTCTTCACCACGCCAACTCCGGCTACCCTCACCGCCGCTTCACCATCACCGGTGAAGCAGCCACCGTCAAAACCCCATCGCAACTACCACTTCAACCTCACAAGCCGCCCTCTTTTCCCCAAGCGCTCTCTCTCTCTTCACCCATGGCGGCCGCTGCCACACCGGCCGGTGGAACCACCCACACAGCCACCCAAACCGCCACCCTTTTCTCTCTCTCCATCCTCTCTTTTCTCCTCTAGCCACCATCATCGGTGAGCGCCATCACCGTCGCCTCATCTCCTCTCCCTCCTCTAAAAGACCACCACCATCACCATATTCTCTTCCCCTCCGATGAACCGCCGTCGCTTCTGCATGCGCCGATGACTCTCACCCCCAAACCCTCTCCTTTCTGTAAACTCCCTCCAACACTGTTTGGTCGGCACTGCCTCTCTCCGGTGACCAACTGACCAGGCAGCCACCCCTTTTCCCCTCATCTCCTCATTTCTCCATCTCGATTCTGATGAACCGCTGACGGAACCCCCATAAACAGTTGCTGCCACTACCGATCTGTAAGCCGGAAACCCCATAGTAAGCACCAATGAAATCGCTATCGTACTTATTGTTCACTTTTCTCCGACGAATTCAATATTTTTTGACAACTGGTAACTTAACCATTCCGTCGATGGAGTATGTGTTGAGTTAACGGTTCCCCAAAATTATGCTTCATCTTAGTTTCTATTAAAGCGTAGAGTACCTACGGATTGTTACAAATCCATGCCGGGTTTGATCCTTCTCGTGACTGAATTTCATTTTCTTTTCTTGTTTACTGTTATTTGATTTTAGGTGTAAAGTTTGACTGGGAATTTGTGTTGATTTGTATTTGTTGTGTTAATTATTCATTGTGGACTATCGTAAGTGAAAACCCCTAATTCTTATGAACTGTTACCCCTAGTCTAGCTCCAAAACGTCGAATATGTGTATGCCTTATTGTTACAGTGGGTGTCAAAGCATGCTTAATTACCATGTCGTATTGCAAGTGTGAAAACAATAGATGATTTGTCTAGTATTCCATTCGATTCTATATCATGTTATGACCAGTTGTTTATTGGGAAATATAGTCTATATTCATGAGTGAGGAGCTTATACTTAGTGCCGAATCTCAAAGGTCTTGCTATTTCTCCTCTCTGATTAACTTTGTAATCACTCTATGCTCATGATTTGCTCATTTCGGGTCGTAACTAACTCAGTCAAGTATAATTTAATATCCTTGCTCCTTGTATGTCTAAGACAGCTATTGTACCTATCTATTTCTGTGAAATTGGTTTGTTTACCTTTTTTTTCCCTTCAAGTTCAAATTGTGGTACTTGATTATTCTTGGTAACTTGGGTAATTGATTGATCACAACATGTCATCATCCCTTGGATTGTTCTATCTTTCCTATTTCAAATTTCATAACAGCCCTAGTACCTAGATAAATATGGTAAAATGTTGACTTGTTTTACCCCTAATCGATTTAATTGCTTGATTTTGGGAAAGTTTATGGTAAATTCAATCATTTATTTGATTTTGTCTTGATTCTTGCTTCTGTTATTTTGAAGTAATTTTAGTACTCACATATTTATGGTAAATTAGGCCAAATGTTCTCTAATCCTAATTTGATCTTGTCAATCTGCTTAAGGAAAAATCTTTAATTAATTGAACAAATATTCTCTTTCCTTGTCTTATTTACAATTCAACTACTATATAAGCAGTCTCCCCCCCCCCTTTTCATTATGGCTCAGACTTTTACACGATACTACTCCTTTCTTTTAACTTCTCTTTCTGGCTGCTAAAGTGGTACTGATTGCTAAGAGTGACGACTTTGAATATTTTCTTGTTATTTGCGGATAACTGGTTAGTGTTCTACCTATGTATATATCAATTCATATGCATGTTTACCTTTAGAACGTGTAATCGTCTGTGTTATCCATGATTATCGGTGAGTTGTTCATAAAAGCATGAACTTATATTTCTGTTTGGTTTGGTTTTTGTTGCATTAATCTTCTGTTAGCATGAACCAATTAGTTGTATGTTTGGCAGTTTTGTTGGCTTATACAACTATATTTGGCTCCACTTTGGCTGTTCTGTGGTATTTGGGTGAATTATAGAGGGCCTAATGCACCTCATTCTCCGACATAAGCACTACCTAGGATCCTTGAGATCCTCAGGAACTCTGACATGTCGGGGCAATCCTATGGGTGATAAAAAGGTCCTCCGAATCCTATGTTTACTATGTTTGACAGGTGATCTATTAAAATATGGGTCTTATCGTGAAGAGTTGCTCGGAATTTGGAGATCTCGCTAGACTTATATATTGTATCAGTTCTTTTTTATTTGTTTCATTGATTCTGTAATAATTTATTGTATAAACTTTGATAATAAATGAAATACTTTAGGGGTTGCTACGGGGGAGGGGCAAACTATGTGCAATCTATTTTAATTATTTGAAAACGTCCGACTAATAAAATTCACATAGAAAGCATGCCTATAGGTATTAACTAAATGGATTGTTAATTTAATTTTAGATGTCATGTCAATAAGTTTAAATGTGAAATTTCCAGTATGCTTGTAGTAATCTTGTATATGTGCATTCTGCCTACAATTGTCACATTTACTGCATGATTCATACAATTTCCAATTCTGCATGTTATTTGTAATTTCTGCCGAATTAATCTAACATATTTAGCTACCATGCCTATAGGATTAAAAAATATATGTTTTAATTAGTTACCATGCCATAAGTTAAAATCTGTTTTGATATTTAGTTACCATATTGTAGGTTTAAAATCAGTTTCAACATTTTAGTAACCATGTCTTTAGGATTCAAAATTAGTTCTTGCATCTAATTTAATTAATTACCATGTCATAAATTAAAATCTGTTTTAGTATTTAGATATCATGTTTTTAGGTTTAAATAAGTTTTTTTAGCATGTTCAAGGTCATCTCGCACATTATAAATATGTCCGTAATTTTATTTTCTGTTTATGTTCGATACTGTCTGTAGTCAGCTGTAATTTTGGTGTATTAATCAATTTAAACCAGTTAGTAACCATGCTGTAAGGATTTTAAATTAATCGCTATAGTTTAATCAGTTTTTATGTCTATAGTTCTTTAATAGTTTTCTGCACTGCTTAACTACATAGATATCCTGCTAATAGGATTAAATCAACTTTCAGCATATGAGATTAACCAGTCAGCATGCCTATATGCTTAAAACATGTTTTCAGTATGTTAAATAACTAAAGGTTCGGCTTATAGGATTTAATTAACAAATTTTCCGCATTATCAGAAATCATGCCCACATGTTCAATAAAAATTGTCAATTTTCTGCATCGCTAATCACTAGAGATCATGTTTATAGGTTTTAACAATATGAAAATGTTAATTTTTGAAGCATTGTTTGATTGCTTATTTTAACATTGATTAAGAGGCATGTTTGAGACTGTTATGTGCTACTTGTTTAAAAGTCCCTTCTTATTTTGCTTGACGCTTTTTCGTGTCTAATTAGGAAACCTAAGATTTTATTTGTCTAATCACATACCCAAATAGTAAGTCCAAACGCCTCTTGGACGTTAAGTTGGGACGGGTAGGCATCTTAAGACGCGTTAGTCTTTTCATTTCTTTAGTACGCACTTAGGTAAAATAATCTTAATAACTAACTTAGGCGGGTAGATAGACGGATATGATGGAAATCGACCCGAGCAGGATACGACAATGTCTTTGGAATTGTCTCCGATAATAAGTCGGGCGCTGATCCGAATAGGTTAGAATTAACCTAGGTTTGTTTCTTTCCATCTGTTTGGGGTAGTTAACTAAGTCACTTAGTAATTAGGTCTCTTTTCCTATATTATTGTGTCACTTCTGGCTTCTCGCTTATCTGATTTTTCGTTTATTTATTTACTTGCGTTAATTCATGCATGATTTTCTCATTTAGATTTTAGTAATTAAATTGGCTTAAATACTTGTTTTAAATAAAGTCTTACTTGTTTGATTACATAGTCTTTAGTTTAATTAATCGACCTATTATTTATCACCTATTCCCACATAAATAATGAATCCGACAGGGACCCACATTCGTGGACCTCGAAAGGTGCTTAACACCTTCCTTTCGAGGTAACTTGAACCCTTACCCGATTTCTGGTTGCATAGCCTTAAAATTTAATTTAATTGTAATTATTTAGAACGGTGCCCTAACGCGCCTTAAATTCGTTAGGTGGCGACTCTTCACCCTCTTCCTAAAAGAGAGTTGTCACGTCGAATCCCGCTTTTCGCGAGAAAAATGGGGCGCGACAGAATGGCGACTCTCCTGGGGATACTTAGGTTCTAACCATTATGGATTTTGTGTTTATGTGGGATTTTTATGTTACTTTGTGTTTTGATTATTTCTTGTCATAATTAATTATTGTCCTTGTCTTTATTTTTTTTCATGTTTAGCATGCTTATTATTCTATTTATGTTTTTTTTTTCTCTGTTTAATATTTTATTTTTCATAAATAGTTACTTCCATACTAAGAGTACTTTCTCTTTTGTGCTTCCTTAAATAATATGTGTATTTTATCATGTTTAGAATGTCTTAATTTGTTTGTGTGTTCAAATAATATATCTAGTCGTATATGTAGTATTCCTTGAAAAATTATGTGTTTTTGTGTGGGTAATCCTTTATTCGTAAAAAGATTTTCATGTTGAGCTTCCTTTCCTTCCCCCACCCCCTTTTTCTATCTTTTTAAAATAATTCTAGTATGTTTTAATTTTATCATGATCATTGTGTCTTTTCGTATTTTCGTTATAAATTTTCTTTGTCCTTAAATGTGTTAACATGACTTTCCCTTTTATCCTTTCCTCATGTTTTCATTCTCTTTCCTGTCTTCTCCTGTTTGTTCTCCTAAATAATTTACCTGTTTTATGTTTAGCATGTTATTTCTGTTGATATGTGTTTTATGTTTGATTTCTCCTCACCCATTATATGCTTTTTGGTTTCTCTATTAATTGATTTATTTATTATTATTATTTTATTTTTTTTATTTTTACTGCTTTCCTTAACTGTTCAACGTGTTACTGCTTTTCCTATATGCTACATGTTACTGCTTTTCATAACTGTCATTCCGCTCATATTTCTCCCACTTGGGAACTTCACACTTTCACACACTATACACGTGAGTTGTGCCTTTGCACTTCTCCAAAATCCTTTCAAATATCCATTTTAGAGAGTTGGCATAGACGTGGGGTGAGCGGATAATTTTGCTATCGTGTGACCACGTGCCTCCTCGCATAGGAAAACCTTGAGTCCGTGTCTATCCAAATCTCAGAAACTTAGGATAGTGCTGTATCTACCCCTTTATATAAGTCATGCATGCATCAGCCATAGGTAGTTTGGCCCTAGGAGCCAACCCGCGAAATTAGCAGCCTCCTTATTGTCAAAGGGTTCCCATCAATCCAAAGACAAATAATCATATTATGTGCTAAGTGATCATGACAAATTAATCCAAGCCAGTTTAATATGAAAGAAGTTTAGAAAAGTTTGTTTTGTTTCTCTTTCAGGCTGTAGAATGGAAGGCACACCGGCATTTCCCAACACTAGGATGGTTGTGGGTGTTCCCCACAAATTAAGGAGATGGTGGGAAGATATGAAGAAAGAACATGGTAAAGAGATTCGTCGGTCCTTGGGTTTCCTGACCTCTTTGATTTATGTAGCTCCAGATCGGTATTTGATCAAGGCTTTGTTGCAATTCTGGGACCCTGAAAGGGTCATTTTCAAGTTTAGCGATTTTGAATTAGCACCGACCGTGGAAGAGATTGGAGGGTTCACTGAGTTGCGGTACCAAAATAGAGGGTTGATCTTGCCTCGCAAACAATCTGGGAAAAAGTTTCTGCATCATCTCGGATTGAAAAACAATCTCAAACTAGCTTGTCTGGACTTTGACTGGATTTCTTTGGATTTCCTGTATGAACGTTTTGGTCGCAGGGATGGTCATAAGGTTTTTCAAAAAGAGTTCTCCTGTTCTCCTGAAAAATGGGAAAAGAAGCGACTGGATGCTTTTTCCATAGCCTTGCTAGGCACTCTAGTGTTTCAAAAAGAAAATGGTAAGATTGATACTTGCCTTAGTTCGGTGGTTCAAGCTTTATGGCGCGGTATTGATAATATGGAGACCACCTTGGTACCCATGATCCTTGCTGAGGTATTTAGGGAACTGTCCAAGTGCTTTAGGGGTAAGAGGTTCTTCGAAGGGTGTAACCTTCTGCTGCAGCTATGGGCCGTTGAGCACTTTTACAAACTGCCCGACTTGATAGACGTTTTGATGGGAATGGGAAACAAGATCGACACCCATTCTCAAAGAATGATCAGGTTCAATTCTCCTGTAGGTACCGAAGATTGGTTTATGAAAGCCCGTTCAGGATATCAGATTCAGTGGAAGTATTCATGGTTACCCGCCTGCACAGCTATCATAAGAAGCAACGAGCTTTACTACATCGAGCTCATTGGGTTGAAAGGCCTCCAGCCTTATGCTCTGGTTCGAGTGCTCCGCTAGTTCGGACGGACCTAAGTCATACCTCTAAGAGCCCACATGGGAGGTTCTGAGCTTGAGTTTGGCTCAAAATATGAAATCCCTAGGGCCAAAGAATTTCTTCAACAATGGGAAGGGTTGATGACTGTGAGTGTGGGCACCGAGCAGGCCTATTGTGCACCCGAATACTATGTATGGCTTTTGGAGGATGCTGAAGATGTGCAGCTTAGCAAATTGGGACAACCTTATGGATTTGAAGATATAGAAGAGACCACCTGGGCACGGAAGCTGTTGAATCGTCATTATGATATCACTCCTGCAATGTGGGCACAAGTTGATCCAAGGTCTCTGAACCAGTACCATGGAGCCTTCTGAATTTAGGATTTTCCCTTGTCATCCCGCTTTCCCCTAGCTTTACTTTATTGTTTTTTCATTTCCGCAAAGAATTATAGTAGATTAAAATTTGATTTAATAAATGGTTTACTTCGTTTATTATCTGACTCTAAACTCTGACTAATATTTGAATCTTGGCTTGGATTAAAATGTCCTGAATCATATATGTGTCATTTTAGGCCTACCTCTGGCTCAACGAGGCCCCTTGCATTTAGGACGTTTATTTCTCGCAATCAATGTGTTTATCTTTAGAATAAATATCTTACTACTAACTTGGTTTCTGTCTTATTCTTACTCCCTTCCCAAAGGTTGATTTGTGCATGCTGGGATATCATACTAGATCGAAAGGGACTCCTCCTCCTCCTCCTCCGAGTCCAAATCGTGAAAGAAAAGATAAAATGGGTGACAATAGTGCTAGTAAGAGTAAGGAAGTCTTAGAAAGTGTTGGTGGAGACCGTGATGAGCTGATCTTATGAATGGAGCAAAGAATCCTTGACTTACAGGATGAACTGGCGCAAGTTCGTAATTTGGCCAAGTTGTCCTTCACTTTGAACAGTCCTCGTGACCTGACGGTCGAGGACAATACCGCCGCAAAATTCCAAACCACACCCAATATACCGCAACCACAAAATGACTTGCAGCATACTTACATTCTTCCAAGGACTAGCCAATGTCCTCCACCACAATACCCTACCCTCTCAGCTCCATAAAACTCCCAAACCACTCCAAATATAGCCCCTACCCACGGTTCAGGAAATTATAACCTGAACCCCATATACGTGGAAACTGCTCCTTTTGTTCAGCACCAACTTGAGCCAGAGCCTTCAGAAAAAGACCGGTTAATACAGAACATGGTCAAAAAGTTGGAGCATGTCACCAACAGACTACAACATATAGAGGGCGTTAGGGGGGTGAAGGGTCTGAATTATGAAGACCTATGTATGCACCCAGACGTTGAATTACCGGAGGGGTACAAACCTCCCAAATTTGAGTTATTCAATGGGACCGGGGACCCCAAAGCGCACTTAAGAATGTACTGTGATAAGCTGGTGGGAGTAGGAAAAGATGAGAAAATACGGATGAAGTTGTTCATGAGAAGCCTTACCGGGGAGGCCTTAACCTGGTACATTGAGCAGGATACCAGAAAGTGGTCCAGATGGATAGACATGGCCTCCGATTTTGTAGAAAGATTTGGATTCAACATGGATAACGCCCCAAATTGGTTTCACATTCAAAACCTGAAGAAGAAACCTAATGAATTGTTTCGAGAATATGCCTTGAGATGGAGAGCTGAAGCGGCCAGAGCCCGACCTCCAATGGACGAGGCTCAAATGAAAGATTATTTTATTCGGGCCCAGGAACCACAGTACTATGAAAAGATGATGCTCATCACGGAAAAGAGTTTCGCCGAGATCATCCAGGTCGGGGAAAGATTAGAGGAAGGCATCAAAAGTGGTAGCATTATCAATTTGGAGGCTCTACAGGCTACCAGTAAGTCCTTACAATCTGGCGGAATTTCTGAAAACTGAAAGAAAAAGGAAGTGGGGATTGTGATGATGGCACAAGATTTCAAAACACCACTTATTTCCCAAACGCCTACAACCCACCCTCCACTATACCAACAATCTCCATACCCTATCCCTCTTTATCAAATGCCTACATACCCATACCAAATTCCCTCTCACCCCGTTTATAGCGCCCAGCCTTCTCAATTCCAAACTCCCCCACCTAATCCAAATTACAGACCCCGAGCCAATTTCGAGAAAAGGCCGGTCAAGCAGTATACTCCTTTGGCTGAACCAATTGCCCAGTTGTATGAAAGATTGAGGGTAGCTGGCCTCATCACTCCCGTTCTCGCTTTACCTGTAGACACTCAGGCCAAATGGTATGACCCTAACAAAGTCTGTGCGTACCATTCAGGGATGAAAGGTTCACATACTACTGAGGTATGTCGCTCATTGAAGGATCGAATTCAGAGGCTAATTGATACAAAGGTTATTCAGTTAAAAGATCCAGCTCCAAACGTCACCAACAATCCGCTCCCAAATCATCAGGTCAACATATTGGAAGTTGGAGAGGCAGTGGATCTGGAAGGTTCTATTTGGGTTATCAAGAAAGAAAGGGATGTCGCGATGGTGTCACAAACATCTGCTCCATCACAGAAATAGGTGTTGTTTGAAGTAGAGGTGGCTGCTCCTAAATCCGCATTTACTGTATATCGAGCTACTCCAGTTGCTTATGATCCCCATGCAGTACCATGGAATTATGAACGTAGTATTTCGGGAAAGGCAAAGGTAGCCGAGGCTGACACCGCTCAGGGTATGACTCGATCTGGCAGAATCTACACGCCTGAAAATCTGGCTCAGGGAAGTTCTAGCAAGAGAAAACAACCAGTTGTAGAGGTTGAGGAGAATGGCATTTGGAAGAAGGTACAAGCAAAAGAATATTCTGTTGTAGATCAGCTGAGCAAAACTTCGGCTCAAATCTCAATTTTGTCACTTTTATAGACTTCTGAGTTCCATCAGAAGTCTCTAATGAGGGTTCTTAGCGAGGCTTATGTACCAGCTAATATCACCGGTGGAGAGGTATCCCATATGGTTAGGCAGGTATTCGAGGCTCATAAAATATCCTTTCACGAGGATGAGCTTCCGCTTCAAGGAAGGGCACACAATGATGCTTTGCACATCACCATGCAGTATAAAGATAGGGTGATAACAAAGGTATTGATCGATCCAGGCTCTGGTCTAAACATATGCCCCCTCGCCACACTGACAAGGCTAGAGGTTGACACTTCTAAGATTCGGACTCGGAGGATGAACGTGAAGGCTTTCGACGGCTCTCAAAGAGATACCATTGGGGAAATTACCCTCGATGCATTGATGGGACCTGCCACATTCTCCATTGTGTTCCAAGTAATGGATATCCCGGCTTCCTACAATATGTTACTTGGTCGCCCATGGCTTCATATGGCAGGAGCGGTGTCCTCTACTCTGCATCAATGCCTCAAGTTTGAATGGGACTATCAAGAGGTGGTGGTCCATGGTGAAAAGGGGCATTCTATATACGCGGTGGAAGGAAAAGAGAGACTGGATGGAGAAATGTTCCACACACTGGAAATGGTGGGATTTGTTGGAGAGGGACCATGGTGGAGCAGCACCATCATGAATATATTGCTTCGCTCAGGGTTCATACCTAATGGCGGCTTGGGGGCAAATTTGCAAGGCATAATGGAACCGATACAGATACAGTCACAGGAGACCACATTCGGGTTGGGTTATCTTGGCATTACACAAGAATACAAAAATTGGAAGTCACCCGTGGGCGGATTCTATTATCCTTCGCTAGGATCGATACCGTCATTGCATCAGACTTTCGTCTCTGCGGGATTTCTTGATGATGGTGAAGATGATGTGCTAGAGAGTTTAAGAGGTCTATTTCTGACAGAAGAGAACTGCAATGTCATCATCGATGAGGGGAGAGGGGGAGTTCCTAAACAGAACAATCAGCCCGAAGCCACCCTCAGCAACTGGACTGCCACTCCTTCTAGGGCCCGCCGAGCACTTGGGTAGATGAAGAAGATTTTATATTATCGTTTTCAATAAATAGGCTCGATTTTGAGTTCACTTTCTTGCTATTTACTATGTTGAAAGCACTCAGCTTTCTTTAATAAAAGGTTTTTCTTCAGTATATTGACATCCTTTATTTATGTTTTCTTTTCTTACTTTCTTTTTCAGCAAAATTACTTCTAAAAACGTTGAATCTGAGACTGTGACATGTAATGAGACCGTGCAACATAATATAAGTGAACTAGAAGAGGTAGAAGAAGCTGAAGTACCGGAAGAACTCGTTAAGAAGGTTGAAGAGTTTGAACATAAACCTAAGGCAAACCTAGTGGATACAGAGGTAGTGAACTTAGGGGAATCGGAAGTGGCTAATGAAACATACGTCAGTGTTTACCTATCTGAAAATGAGAAAAAGGGCTACGCTCGGGTTTTGAAAAACACAAAGACGTCTTTGCTTGGTCCTATGCAGATATGACAGGATTGAGCACTTCGATTGTATCCCACAGACTGCCCACTGATCCCTCCTGTCCTCCTGTCAAATAGAAACTCAGAAAGTATAAACCTGATCTGAACTTGAAGATTAAAGAGGAGGTGAAAAAGCAAGTTGAGGCTGGAATCATTCGAGTAACTGAATATCCGACTTGGCTAGCGAATATCGTACCTGTTCCCAAGAAGGATGGTAAGGTCAGAGTCTGCGTTGACTATAGGGATCTTAACCGAGCCAGCCCTAAGGACAATTTTCCACTCCCTAATATACACATCTTGATCGATAACTGTGCCAAGCATGAAACACAATCATTCGTGGATTGCTTTGCCGGTTATCATCAGGTTAAGATGCATGAAGAGGATGCTGAGAAAACCGCTTTTATTACACCTTGGGGGGTTTATTGTTACAAGTTTATGCCTTTCGGGTTGAAAAATGTTGGAGCTACATACATGAGGGCCATGACTACCATTTTTCATGACATGATCCACAAAGAAATTGAAGTTTATGTGGATGATGTTATCATCAAATCTAAGAAGGGTTCGAGTCATTTGGACGATCTCGAGAGGTTCTTTAATAGGCTTCGGAAAGTACAATCTGAAGCTGAACCCGGCAAAGTGTGCCTTCGGAGTCCCTGCGGGGAAATTATTGGGTTTTATCGTCAGTCGTCGCGGAATAGAGTTGGACCCGACCAAAATCAAAGCCATCAAAGAGCTTCCGCCACCAAAAAATAAGAAAGAGGTAATGAGTTTCTTGGGCCGCCTCAACTACATCAGTCGCTTCATAGCCCAATCCACTGTCATCTGTGAACCGATTTTCAAGTTATTGAAAAAGGATGCTGCCATAAAATGGACGTCAGAATGTCAGGAAGCATTTGATAAAATCAAGGATTACCTATCTAATCCTCCCATATTGGTCCCTCCCGAGCCAGGTAGGCCACTACTGTTGTATTTATTTGTGATGGATAATGCTTTCGGTTGTATCCTGGGACAACATGATGAAACAGGGAGGAAAGAGCAGGCAATCTATTACATGAGTAAGAAGTTCACATCATATGAGGCTCGTTACTCTTTGCTGGAATGCACGTGTTGTGCATTAACTTGGGCAGCCCAGAAGTTGAGACATTACCTCTCAGCATACACTACCTACTTGATCTCGAGAATGGATCCACTAAAGTACATCTTCCAAAAGCCTATGCCTACCGGGAAGCTGGCTAAATGGCAGATTTTGTTGAGTGAGTTTGACATAGTTTATGTCACTCAGAGGGCCATGAAAGCACAGGCGTTGGCAGATCACCTGGCCGAAAACCCCGTAGATGATGGATAAGAACCCTTGAAAACTTATTTTCCTGATGAGGAAGTGGCATTTGTGGGAGAGGACATATCAGAAATATACAATGGTTGGAGGATATTCTTTGATGGAGCTGCAAACTTCAAAGGGGTAGGTATTGGAGCTGTTTTGATCTCAGAAATTGGCCAGCATTATCCGGTATCAGCCAAACTTAGGTTTCCCTGCACCAACAATATGGCTGAATACGAAGCTTGCATCTTGGGGCTTCGGCTAGCCATTGACCTGAATGTCCAAGAGGTATTGGTAATTGGTGACTCAGACCTGTTGATTCATCAAGTACAAGGGGAATGGGCTGCCAAAAATAGGAAACTCCTGCCATACATAGATTGCATACAAAAATTGCGCAAGAGGTTTATCAAGATAGAATTCAAACATGTTCCGCGAACCTAGAATGAATTCGCCGATGCTTTGGCCACTTTGTCTTCTATGATACAGCATTTGGACAAGAATTATATTGATCCCATCCCTATTCATACTCACGAGCAGCCTGCATATTGTTTCCATGTCGAAGAGGAGTTAGATGGAAAGCCATGGTATGTTGATATCCAGGGATACTTAAAAATGGAGATTATCCGTAGAATGCCACAAGTATTCAAAAACGCACTATTCGGAGGATAGCTAACCAATTCTTCTTAAGCGGAGAAATCTTGTACAAGAGCACTCCTGATTTAGGACTGCTGAGGTGTGTTGATGCTAGAGAAGCTTCTAGTTTGATTAAAGAAGTCCACGGTGGAACTTGTGGCCCTCACATGAACGGATTTACCTTGGCTAAGAAAATACTGAGATCCGGGTACTTTTGGCTGACTATGGAGACGGATTGCATTCGTTATGTGCAAAAGTGTCATCAATGCCAAACGCATGCCGACATGATTCGAGTTCCTCCCAACGAACTCCATGTCACCAGCTCTCCTTGGCCATTCGCAGCTTGGGGTATGGAAGTTATTGGTCCTATCAAACCTGCCGCATCCAACGGACATAGATTCATTCTTGTTGCTATTGATTGTTTCACCAAATGGGTCGAGGCTACCTCACATAAGTCTGTCACACAGAAGGTTGTAGCTGATTTTGTTCGAGATCATATTATCTGTCGATTTGGAGTTCCTGAGTCAATTGTTATAGATAATGGCACCAATCTCAACAGTGATCTGATGAAAGCAACGTGTGAGCAGTTCAAGATCAACCATCGAAACTCTACAGCCTATAGGCCACAGATGAATGGAGCAGTTGAGGCTGCGAACAAAAACATCAAGAGGATACTGCGTAAGATGATTGACAATTACAGACACTGGCACGAGAAGCTACCCTTTGCACTGTTGGGATATCGTACTACGCTGAGGACTTCTACAGGGGCCACTCCCTATCTTCTGGTTTATGGTACTGAAGTTGTGATACCTGCTGAAGTGGAGATACCTTCTCTAAGGATCATTCAGGAAGCAGAACCAAGTGATGCTGAATGGGTGCGAGGTAGAATGGAAAAACTGGCACTCATTGATGGGAGGAGAATAAATGCAATTTGTCATGGTCAACTCTATCAGAATAGAATGGCCAAAGCTTTCAACAAGAAGGTCAGACCAAGGCATTTTACACCGGGGCAACTTGTCCTAAAACGGATCTTTCCAAACCAAGACGAGGCAAAAGGAAAATTTGCACCAAATTGGCAAGGTCCTTACATGGTCCATCGGGTTCTGACAGGAGGAGCACTCATACTAGCAGAAATGGATGGTGAAGTGTGGCCCAAACCTATCAATTCCGACGCTGTCAAAAGATACTTCATCTGAGAAGTTAAGAGAAAGTTATTTCTGTTATGCTTCCTTATCTTGTAATTGGAACTACGTTCGACCTGATTCCCGTTTAAGAGGGATACGTAGGCGCTCCTATGGAGTTCGGTCTTATCATAATAAAACCTCTCATTTTCCTTTGTCAAGCATTATAACTGGGGCAGAATTTTTGAGAGTATCTCAAAAATTCCATCTGAAAAGCATTACCATGAATCGTAAGACTGGGGGAGAATTTTGAGGGAACCTCAAAATTCACAACAAGCGATCGCTCATTCTACAAAATTTTCTAGCCGAGAGACAAGTTCTACACTGGGGCAGAAATTTTGAGGGCCCTCAAAAATTTCGTCGGAGCTGCACTCCAAATGCAAAGATGATTAGATGTTATGATGTCTCAAAACATGTCACGGTTTATGATTCAACAATATTATTATTTTTAAACATTTCCCTTACCTTTTCAAAGAAAATTATTTCAAAATACGATTTCAAAGCTTATTCATTTATTTGCTCGAGCGAGTGCCCGAAGAGAGTGCGACGGCCCGCAGACACATAACAAGGAGGACAGAAGCACCCAAGAGCATATGCACAAATCAACCTCCCATTTTTACAAATTAACAATTTTTCTTTGAACGCAGAACTAGCAGGTACAAATCCGAGAATTGTCTCAGCAGCATCAAGACAAACACTGT
This sequence comes from Jaltomata sinuosa, assembly GCA_003996215.1. Classification (NCBI taxonomy): domain Eukaryota; kingdom Viridiplantae; phylum Streptophyta; class Magnoliopsida; order Solanales; family Solanaceae; genus Jaltomata; species Jaltomata sinuosa. The sequence continues at coordinate 1,097,004 of QJPP01007219.1, forward strand.
CATCAAAATATGGCAAGAAAGCTAAGCTACTCTATCTTCTCAAAGAAGAATTGCATTTGGCTCGAGACTGCATTTGGCCCGAGATTGCATTATGCCCGAGATGACTTTGGCTCGAGATTGCACTTGGCCCGAGAATTATATTTGGCCCGAGATTGCATTTTGGCCCGAGATTGCATTTGACCCGAGAATCATATTATGCCCGAGATGACTTTGGCTCGAGATTGCACTTGGCCCGAGAATTATATTTGGCCCGAGACTGCATTTTGGCCCGAGATTGCATTTGGCCCGAGAATCATATTATGCCCGAGATGACTTTGGCCCAGGGTTGCATTTGAGCCCGAGAATTGCATTTGGCCCGAGAACTGCATTTGGCCCGAGAATTGCATTTGGCCCGAGATTACATTATGCCCGAGATGACTTTGGCCCGAGATCGCATTTGGCCCTAGAATTATATTTGGCCCGAGACTGCATTTGGCCCGAGAATTGTATTTTGGCCCGAGAATTATATTTGGCCCGAGAATTGCATTTGGCCCGAGCTTGCGTCAAGCCTGAGAATTACATTTGGCTCGAGAATTATATTTACCTGAAAAATGCATTTGAGCCCGAGATTGCATTTGGCTCGAGATTGCATTATGTCCGAGATTGCATTGAGCCCGAGACCGTATCGAATCACAACAAGCTACCATGGAACAAATTATTCAGAAGCTATCAAACGTCATGCCATGCCACTCAAAACAGATACGCTTTCTTTAATTCCTGCTTATCATGCTCCGAAGGCGTCATGGTCTAAAGGCATCATTTTCATGGCCTGCGGATATCATTTCATGGCCTAAGGATTCACTTTCTGCTTATCATGCTCCAAAGGCGTCATCGTCTAAAGGCATCATTTTCATGGCCCGCGGACATCATTTCATGGCCCGAGGATTAAATTTTACGTATCATGACCCTGAGATATCATCGCTAAAGACATCATTTTTACCGTCTTAAGCAACCTTCCATAGTCTTAAAGGGAACCTGCATCATGTTTTACTTTATTTATTATTTAAATGATAATCTTTTATCTAGTTATAATAGAAATTGCAGGCACCGAAAGTTGAACAAGTCAAGAAATGAGATTAACCATCGTCTTCGCTTCCGAAACACAACCTTTCTTATCCTTATATCACCAACACGGGACCGTTGCTCGCGTGCTATTCCCAGCTAATCGCTCAAATCTCATCAACTCGTGCCAACTACGTCTTCGTCCAGAAGTTCGGTTGTATACCTTCTCTAGAAGCCTCGTTCGTTTCTAAATATAGAACTACACATGGCCTGATTCCCGTAAAAACAGGGATATGTAGGCGACTTGGAAACCGAAGTCTCGGCTGCAGCTCTTTTATAATTCCCCCTTGTTTCTCCGATTTCGAAGAGCTACGCCTCCGGTCGGACAAAATTGGCTACTCAGTCAACGTTCCTTGCCCGATAATTCATCCTTCATTCCCGAGCAAGGAAGGGGCAGCTGTTGACACCCAATTTTGACCTCCCTATACATTTCTCGGGCTGTTATTTTAATAATAATAATTATTTTAAATATTAATTTATTTTAAATTTTACTTGATAAATTACGTATTAACACTTTAAAATTAGTATATAAATATATAATTATTCTCTATTATTACTATTTTTTATCATAAATTTCATATGATATTACATGTCATATACGTAATTTATTCTTTTGTTAAAATAATTTATCTTTTGATAATTATCGTTAATTATTATTTTATCTACTAAATTTTATATACGTGGTAGTTTATTTATTAAATAGCCGTCCGAATTCAATTTCTAATCTCAAATTATTTAAATCCTAGCCCCTTTCTACCCAATTTATTTCAATTTTAGCCTAAATTGGGCTAATTTGGCCCAATTTTAAATCCCAAGTCTAATCCAATATCAGCCGTTGATCTTATACGATCAACGGCTGAGATCAGCTCCCATTATTCTTTCCTTTTACATTATACACACCCCCCCAAACCCTAACCCAAAACTCACTTCTCACCTCCACCGCCTCCCTCATCTTCTTCTCTCCCTCTCTCTTCACCACGCCAACTCCGGCTACCCTCACCGCCGCTTCACCATCACCGGTGAAGCAGCCACCGTCAAAACCCCATCACAACTACCACTTCAACCTCACAAGCCGCCCCCTTTTCCCCAAGTGCTCTCTCTCTCTTCACCCATGGCAGCCGCTGCCACACCGGCCGGCAGAACTACCCACACAGCCACCCAAACCGCCACCCTTTTCTCTCTCTCCCTCCTCTCTTTTCTCCTCTATCCACCATCATCGGTGAGCGCCATCACCGTCGTCTCATCTCCTCTCCCTCCTCTAAAAGACCACCACCATCACCATATTCTCTTCCCCTCCGATGAGCCACCGTCGCTTCTGCATGCGCCGATGACTCTCACCCCCAAACCCTCTCTTTTCTGTCAACTCCCTCCAACACTGTTTGGTCGGCACCGCCTCTCTCCGGTGACCAACTGACCAGGCAGCCACCTCTTTTCCCCTCATCTCCTCATTTCTCCATCTCGGTTCTGATGAACCGCTGACGGAACCCCCATAAACAGTTGCTGCCACTACCGATCGGTAAGCCGGAAACCCCACAGTAAGCACCAATGAAATCGATGTCGTACTTATTGTTCACTTTTCTCCGACGAATTCAATATTTTTCGACAACTGGTAACTGGACCATTCCGTCGATGGAGTATGTGTTGAGTTAACGGTTCCCCAAAATTATGCTTCATCTTGGTTTCTATTAAAGCGTAGAGTACCTACGGATTGTTACAAATCCATGTCGGGTTTGATCCTTCTCATGACTGAATTTCATTTTCTTTTCTTGTTTACTGTTATTTGATTTTAGGTGTAAAGTTTGACTGGAAATTTATGTTGATTTGTATTTGTTGGGTTAATTATTCATTGTGGACTATCGTAAGTGAAAACCCCTAATTCTTATGAACTGTTACCCCTAGTCTAGCTCCGAAACGTCGAATATGTGTATGCCTTATTGTTACAGTGGGTGTCAAAGCATGCTTAATTACCATGTCGTATTGCAAGTGTGAAAACAATAGATGATTTGTCTAGTATTCCATTCGATTCTATATCATGTTATGACCAGTCGTTGATTGGGAAATATAGTCTATATTCATGAGTGAGGAGCTTATACTTAGTGCCGAATCTCAAAGGTCTTGCTATTTCTCCTCTCTGATTAACTTTGTAATCACTCTATGCTCATGATTTGCTCATTTCGGGTCGTAACTAACTCAGTCAAGCATAATTTAATATCCTTGCTCCTTGTATGTCTAAGACAGCTATTGTACCTATCTATTTCTGTGAAATTGGTTTGTTTACCTTTTTTTTCCCTTCAAGTTCAAATTGTGGTACTTGATTATTCTTAGTAACTTGGGTAATTGATTGATCACAACATGTCATCATCCCTTGGATTGTTCTGTCTTTCCTATTTCAAATTTCATAACAGCCCTAGTACCTAGATAAATATGGTAAAATGTTGACTTGTTTTACCCCTAATCGATTTAATCGCTTGATTTTGGGAAAGTTTATGGTAAATTCAATAATTTATTTGATTTTTTCTTGATTCTTGCTTCTGTTATTTTGAAGTAATTTTAGTACTCACATATTTATGGTAAATTAGGCCAAATGTTCTCTAATCCTAATTTGATCTTGTCAATCTGCTTAAGGAAAAATCTTTAATTAATTGAACAAATATTCTCTTTCCTTGTCTTATTTACAATTCAACTACTATATAAGCAGTCTCCCCCCCTTTTCATTATGGCTCAGACTTTTACACGATACTACTCCTTTCTTTTAACTTCTCTTTCTGGCTGCTAAAGTAGTACTGATTGCTAAGAGTGACGACTTTGAATATTTTTTTTTATTTGCGGATAACTGGTTAGTGTTCTACCTATGTATATATCAATTCATATGCATGTTTACCTTTAGAACGTGTAATCGTCTGTGTTATCCATGATTATCGGTGAGTTGTTCAAAAAAGCATGAACTTATATTGCTGTTTGGTTTGGTTTTTGTTGCATTAATCTTCTGTTAGCACGAACCAATTAGTTGTATGTTTGGCAGTTTTGTTGGCTTATACAACTATATTTGGCTCCACTTTGGCTGTTCTGTGGTATTTGGGTGAATTATAGAGGGCCTAATGCACCTCATTCTCTGACATAAGCACTGCCTAGGATCCTTGAGATCCTCAGGAACTCTGACATGTCGGGGCAATCCTATGGGTGATAAAAAGGTCCTCCGAATCCTATGTTTACTATGTTTGACAGGTGATCTATTAAAATATGGGTCCTATCGTGAAGAGTTGCACGGAATTTGGAGATCTCGCTAGACTTATATATTGTATCAGTTCTTTTTTATTTATTTCATTGATTCTGTAATAATTTATTGTATAAACTTTGATAATAAATGAAATACTTTAGGGGTTGCTATAGGGGAGGGGCAAACTATGTGCAATCTGTTTTAGTTATTTGAAAACGTTTGACTGATAAAATTCACATAGAAAGCATGCCTATAGGTATTAACTAAATGGATTGTTAATTTAATTTTAGATGTCATGTCAATAAGTTTAAATGTGAAATTTCCAGCATGCTTGTAGTAATCTTGTATATGTGCATTCTGCCTACAATTGTCACATTTACTGCATGATTCATATAATTTCCAATTCTGCATGTTATTTGTAATTTCTGCCGAATTAATCTAACATATTTAGCTACCATGCCTATAGGATTAAAAATATATGTTTTAATTAGTTACCATGCCATAAGTTAAAATTTGTTTTGATATTTAGTTACCATATTGTAGGTTTAAAATCAGTTTCAACATTTTAGTAACCATGTCTTTAGGATTCAAAATTAGTTCTTGCATCTAATTTAATTAATTACCATGTCATAAATTAAAATCTGTTTTAGTATTTAGATATCATGTTTTTAGGTTTAAATAAGTTTTTTTAGCATGTTCAAGGTCATCTCGCACATTATAAACATGTCCGTAATTTTACTTTCGGTTTATGTTCGATACTGTCTGTAGTCAGCTGTAATTTTGGTGTATTAATCAATTTAAACCAGTTAGTAACCATGCTGTAAGGATTTTAAATTAATCGCTATAGTTTAATCAGTTTTTATGTCTATAGTTCTTTAATAGTTTTCTGCACTGCTTAACTACATAGATATCCTGCTAATAGGATTAAATCAACTTTCAGCATATGAGATTAACCAGTCAGCATGCCTATATGCTTAAAACATGTTTTCAGTATGTTAAATAACTAAAGGTTCGGCTTATAGGATTTAATTAACAAATTTTCCGCATTATCAGAAATCATGCCCAAATACCCAAATAGTAAGTCCAAACGCCTCTTGGACGTTAAGTTGGGACGGGTAGGCATCTTAAGACGCGTTAGTCTTTTCATCTTTTTTAGTGCGCTTTTCGGTTAATAACAATCTTAATAACTAAATTAGGGGGGTAGATAGACGGACATGATGGAAATCGACCCGAGCAGAATACGACAATGTCTTTGGAATTGTCTCCGATAATAAGCCGGGCGCTGATCCGAATAGGTTAAAATTAACCTAAGTTTGTTTCTTTCTATTTGTTTGGGGTAGTTAACTAAGTCACTTAGTAATTAGGTCTCTTTTCCTATATCATTGTCACTTCTGACTTCTCGCTTATCTAATTTTTTTTCGTTTATTTATTTACTTGCGTTAATTCATGCATGATTTTCTCACTTAGATTTTAGTAATTAATTTGGCTTAAATACTTGTTTTAAATAAAGTCTTACTTATTTGATTACATAGTCTTTAGTTTAATTAATCGACCTATTATTTATCACCTATTCCCACATAAATAACGAATCCAGCAGGGACCCACATTTGTGGACCTCGAAAGGTGCTTAACACCTTCCTTTCGAGGTAACTTGAACCCTTACCCGATTCTCTGGTTAGATAGACTTAAAAAAAATTAATTTAATTTAATTAGTTAGAACGGTGCCCTAACGCGCCTTGAATTCCTTAGGTGGCGACTCTTCACCCTCTTCCTAAAAGAGAGTTGTCACGTCGAATCCCGCTTTCCGCGAGAAAAATGGGGCGCGACACCCAAGCTGCAAATGGCCAAGGAGAGCTGGTGACATAGAGTTTGGTAGGAGGAACTTGAATCATGTCGGAATGTGTTTGGCATTGATGACACTTTTGCACATAACGAATGCAATCCGTCTTCATAGTCAACCAAAAGTACCCGGATCTCAGTATTTTCTTGGCCAAGGTAAATCCGTTCATGTGAGGGCCGCAAGTTCCACCGTGGACTTCTTCAATCAAACTAGAAGCTTCTCTAGCATCAACACATCTCAGCAGTCCTAAATCAGGAGTCCTCTTGTACAAGATTTCTCCGCTTAAGAAGAATTGGTTAGCTAACCTCCGAATAATGCGCTTTTGAACACTTGTGGCATTCTCCGGATAATCTCCATTTTTTGAGTATACCTGGATATCAACATACCATGGCTTGCCATCTAACTCCTCTTCGACATGGAAATAATATGCAGGCTGCTCGTGAGTATGAATAGGGATGGGATCAATATAATTCTTGTCCAGATGCTGTATCATAGAAGACAAAGTGGCCAAAGCATCAACGAATTCATTCTGGATTCGCGGAACATGTTTGAATTCTATCTTGACAAACCTCTTGCGCAATTTTTGTATGAAATCTATGTATGGCAGGAGTTTCCTGTTCTTGGCAGCCCATTCCCCTTGTACTTGATGAATCAACAGGTCTGAGTCCCTAATTACCAATACCTCTTGGACATTCAGGTCAATGGCTAGCCGAAGCCCCAAAATGCAAGCTTCGTATTCAGCCATATTGTTGGTGCATGGAAACCTAAGTTAGGCGGATACCGGATAATGCTGGCTAGTTTCTGAGATCAAAACAACTCCAATACCTACCCCTTTGAAGTTCGCAGCTCCATCAAAGAATATCTTCCAATCATTGTATATTTCAGATATGTCCTCTCCCACAAATGCCACTTCCTCATCAGGAAAATAAGTTTTCAAGGGTTCGTATCTATCATCTATGGCGTTCTCGGCCAGGTGATCTGCCAACGCCTGTGCTTTCATGGCCCTCTAAGTGACATAAACTATGTCAAACTCACTCAACAAAATCTGCCATTTAGCCAGCTTCCCGGTAGGCATAGGCTTCTGGAAGATATACTTTAGTGGATCCATTCTCGAGATCAAGTAGGTAGTGTATGCTGAGAGGTAATGTCTCAACTTCTGGGCTGCCCAAGTTAATGCACAACACGTGCGTTCCAGCAAAGAGTAACGAGCCTCATATGATGTGAACTTCTTACTCATGTAATAGATTGACTGCTCCTTCTTCAATGTTTCATCATGCTGTCCCAGAATACAACCGAAAGCATTATCCATCACAGATAAATACAACAGTAGTGGCCTACCTGGCTCAGGAGGGACCAATATAGGAGGATTAGATAGGTAATCCTTGATTTTGTCATACGCTTGCTGACACTCTGACGTCCATTTTGAGGCAGCATCCTTTTTCAATAACTTGAAAATTGGCTCACAGATAACAGTGGATTGGGCTATGAAGCGACTGATGTAGTTGAGGCGGCCCAAGAAACTCATTACCTCTTTCTTATTTTTCGGTGACGGAAGCTCTTTGATGGCTTTGATTTTGGTTAGGTCCAACTCTATTCCGCGACAACTGATGATAAAACCCAATAATTTTCCCGCAGGGACTCCAAAGGCACACTTTGCCGGGTTCAACTTCAGATTGTACTTCCAAAGCCTATTAAAGAACCTCTCGAGATCATCCAAATGACTCAAACCCTTCTTGGATTTGATGATAATATCATCCACATAAACTTCAATTTCCTTGTGGATCATGTCATGAAAAATGGTAGTCATTGCCCTCATGTATGTAGCTCCAGCATTTTTCAACCCGAAAGGCATAAACTTGTAATAATAAACCACTCAGGGTGTAATAAAAGCAGTTTTCTCAGCATCCTCCTCATGCATCTTAATCTGATGATAACCGGCAAAGCAATCCACGAATGATTGTGTTTCATGCTTGGCACAGTTATCGATCAAGATGTGTATATTAGGGAGTGAAAAATTGTCCTTAGGGCTGGCTCTGTTAAGATACCTGTAGTCAACGCAGACTCTGACCTTACCATCCTTCTTGGGAACAGGTACGATATTAGCTAGCCAAGTCGCATATTCAGTTACTCGAATGATTCCAGCCTCAACTTGTTTTTCCACCTCCTCTTTAATCTTCAAGCTCAGATCAGGTTTATACTTTCTGAGTTTCTGTTTGAAAGGAGGACAGGAGGGATCAGTGGGCAGTCTGTGGGATACAATCGAAGTGCTCAATCCTGTCATATCTGCATAGGACCAAGCAAAGACGTCTTTGTATTTTTTCAAAACCCGAGCGTAGCCTTTTTTCTCATTTTTAGATAAGTAAACACTGACGTACGTTTCATTAGCCACTTCTGAGTCCCCTAAGTTCACTACCTCTGTATCCACTAGGTTTGCCTTAGGTTTATGTTCAAACTCTTCAACCTTTTTAACGAGTTCTTCCGGTACCTCAGCTTCTTCTACCTCTTCTAGTTCACTTATATTATGTTGCACAGTCTGATTACATGTCACAATCTCAGATTCAATGTTTTTAAAAGTAATTTTGCTAAAAAGGAAAGAAAAGAAAACATAAATAAAGGATATTAATATACTGAAGAGAAACCCTTTATTAAAGAAAGCTGAGTGCCTTCAAAATAGTAAATAGCATGAAAGTGAACTCGAAATCGAGCCTATTTATTGAAAATAATAAAATAAAATCTTCTGCATCTACCCAAGTGCTCGGCGGGCCCTAGAAGGAGTGGCAGTCCAGTTGCTGAGAGTGGCTTTGGGCTGATTGCTCTGTTTAGGAACTCCTCCTCTCCCCTCATCGATAATGACATTGCAACTCCCTTCTGTCAGGAATAGACCTCTTAAGCTTTATAGCACATCATCTTCACTAACATCCAGAAATCCCGCAGAGATAAAAGTCTGATGCAATGACGGTATCGGTACTAGCAAAGGATAATAGAATCTGCCCATGGGTGACTTCCAATCTTTGTACTCTTGTGTAGTGCCAAGATAACCCAACCCGAACGTGGTCTCCTGTAACTGTATCTGTATTGGTTCCATTATGCCTTGCAAATTTGCCCCCAAGCCGCCATTAGGTACGAACCCTGAGTGAAGCAACATATTCATGATCGTGCTGCTCCACCATGGTCCCTCTCCAACAAATCCCACCATTTCCAGTGTGTGGAACATTTCTCCATCCAATCTCTGTTTTCCTTCCACCGCGTATATAGAGTGCCTTTTTTCACCATGGACCACCACCTCTTGATAGTCCCATTCAAACTTGAGGCATTGATGCAGAGTAGAGGACACCGCTCCTGCCATATGAAGCCATGGGCGATCAAGTAACATATTGTAGGAAGCTGGGATATCCATTACTTGGAAAACAATGGAGAATGTGGCAGGTCCCATCAATGCATCGAGGGTAATTTCCCCAATGGTATCTCTTTGAGAGCCGTCGAAAGCCTTCACGTTCATCCTCCGAGTATGAATCTTAGAAGTGTCAACCTCTAGCCTTGTCAGTGTGGCGAGGGGGCATATGTTTAGACTAGAGCCTGGATCGATCAATACCTTTGTTATCACCCTATCCTCATACTGCATGGTGATGTGCAAAGCATCATTGTGCGCTCTTCCTTGATGCAGCAGCTCATCCTCGTGAAAGGATATTTTATGAGCCTCGAATACCTGCCCAACCATATGGGCTACCTCTCCACCGGTGATATTAGCCGGTACATAAGCCTCGCTAAGAACCCTCATTAAAGCTTTCTGATGGAGCTCTGAAGTCTTCTTCCAAATGCCATTCTCCTCAACCTCTACACCTGGTTGTTTTCCCTTGCTAGAACTTCCCTGAGCCAGATTTTCAGGCGTGTAGATTCTGCCAGATCGAGTCACACCCTGAGCGGTGTAAGCCTTGGCTACCTTTGCCTTTCCCAAAATATCACGTTCATAATTCCATGGTACTGCATGGGGATCATAATCAATTAGAGTAGCTCGATATACAGTAAATGCGGATTTAGGAGAGCCATCTCTACTTCAAACAGAACCTGTTTCTGTTCCGGAGCAGATGTTTGTGACACCATCGCGACATCCCCTTCTTTCTTGATAACCCAAATAGAGCCTTCCAGATCCACTGCCTCTCCAACTTCCAACATATTGACCTGATGATTTGGGAGTGGATTATTGGTGACGTTCGGAGATGGGTCTTTCAACTGAATAACCTTTGTATCAATTAACTTCTGAATTTGATCCTTCAGTGAGCGGCATACTTCAGTAGTATGTGAACCTTTCATCCCTGAATGGTATGCACAGACATTGTTAGGGTCATACCATTTGGCCTGAGTGTCTATAGGTAAAGCGAGAACGGGAGTGATGAGGCCAGCTACCCTCAATCTTTCATACAACTAGGCAATTAGTTCAGCCAAAGGAGTATACTGCTTGACCAGTCTTTTCTCAAAATTGGCTCGGGGTCTGTAATTTGGATTAGGTGAGGGAAATTGGAATTGAGAAGGCTGGGCACTATAAACGGGGTGAGAGGGAATTTGGTATGAGTATGTAGGCATTTGATAAAGAGGGATAGGGTATGGAGATTGTTGGTATAGTGGAGGGTGGGTTGTAGGCATTTGGGAAATAAGTGGTGTTTTGAAATCTTGTGCCATCATCACAGTCCCCACTTCTCGGGGTTAAGCATGAATCTCAAATTTCAATAATAAAGGTTTATCAGGCCTCAGGGTTAAGCATGAATCTCCACAGTCATGAGTATGGCTGCCTCTCCAAATCAACAATCAGTCATACAATAATATGGAACAAGATGGGAACACGACATGGTAATCCAAATATGCTTAGACATCCCTTTCACAACAAAGTAAACTCATAATCAAATTTCAGAACTAAATTTATAGCAAAAGCTTTGTAAAAATATGATTTCCATCATACTGTAATTGGCATAAGTAATCAGTCACAAATCAGTAAAATTACATGAACATGCATAAACCCTCATAGATGGATTTTGAATCTTAGAACCTGTAATACGAGAGAATGAGCAGAAGATGATATATCCGAGCACAAATCGCAACACCGGTGAAACCTCAGTCAGATCTGCAAGATTCGTTGTTCTATTCGTCGGGATCCTCCGCCGTTCATCGGAGAAAAAGGAGACCTCCAGTTTTTTTTTTTGGGATTTTAATGGTGGCAGCGGATAAGGGGTAAGAGGAGAAAAATGGGGGAACAGGTGTTGGAGAGGAGAGTTGAGGGAGATGGAGGCGGCTGGTCATTTCTGGGTTTGGCCAGAGGGTGGCGGCGACGGGTTTGGACAGAGGTAAGGGTGGCTGTTTGGTGGGGATTTTGGTGGTGGCTGGAGGAGAAAAGAGAGGAGGGAGAGAAGGTGGCGCCGGCTGGTGGAAGCAGCAGCGACTTCATCGGGCGGCGTGCGGTGGTGAAGAGAAGAGAGTGAAGGGAGAAGAGGATGGAGGCGGCTAATGGAGGGAGTATAAGTGATTGGTTTGAGGGGTTGGTATGATTAAAAGGAGAGAGAAGGTGATCTTTAATCTTGGTCGTTGATCACATTAGATCAACGGCTAATATTTGATCTCATCATAGATCAGCTTTGAGATTAAAATTAGGCCAAATTGGCTCAATTTTAGGCTAAAATTGAAAGAAATTAGATAGAAAGAGGCTAGAATTTAAATAAATTGGAAAGACAAATGCAATTGGGCTGCTATTTAATTAATAACATAATATATATGCATATAATTTAATTAGTATATAAAACCATAATATATTATTTAAAATTATAAATAAATTACGTATATATATATTGTACGTAAAATTAATGACATGTAATATTATACGAGATTTATGATAAAATAGTAATAATTAAGAGATAAATTATATATTTATAAATTGCATACAAATTTAAAAAGTGTCAAGACGTCGATAAAACATGTGATTTATTTAGTAAATAAAAGTGATGCACGAGGAAAATTAAGTTTTCTTAAAAAAATAGTAAAGATTAGTAAAATAACAGCCCGAGAAAGGTATAGGGAGGTCAAAATTGGGTGTCAACATGTAGACTCCTAGATAACCATGCATAAAAATAGAGATATTTTTAGTCAGATGAGGGGCGAGGACTTCAACGTCGGCTGATTAGTCGCAGGCATCTTTGACTGTCAAGAGGGAACTCTTATCTACCGAGGACACAAAATAGATGACGGAGCACTTTTGCAAGGAAGAGGAGTTGCCTCCTTATGCATGGCATTTACAATTGTCCCTGAACATGGGGTATTTTGGGATCACTGAGTCAACCATGGAATCGACTTCTTTCGGAGAAGCTATTGGGGAGAAAAGAGATTGCTACAAGGGGAAGCAGGAGAAGAGTTGATGGCGTCCACAGTTGGGATCGATGGCAGAATGGTTGAAGAAGCAACATTGCCACTAGCAGTCCCAAAATTGATGGCCATAGAAACAAAAGTAGCACCAGTCACCTCGGTAAGGGCGATAACTGCATCTTTTTCTGCAACAAAAAGGTCGGGGGTTGACATTGGATAGTAAGATTTGAAGAATAACAGAGGGAGAGGAATGCTTGCGAGAGGAGGAACTTCCGAGAAAAAGATAAGGGGAGGAAATCAGAGGATAAAGAGGAATACATACAAGAGGATGTCTTAGGTAAAAGAGGGGTGACACATGAAGGTGTAACACCCTAGGTTAATTTTGGACTATTCAAATTTTGAATCCTTGCGCCTCCTGAGGATATTTAACACTAGCCTCAAAAGACGGAGGGATTATTTGTATGGGGTAAAATTAGATTGAACCAACTGGGCCAACTTGGGTCAGATTAAAGTGGAAGCAACCTGCAATGATACCATCTCAAGAACACATACGGCACGAGGAAGCGCCTTCTCAGGGAAGGGAAGGCATCTCGAGAAGGCTAGCGATAGTGATTGCACACAAAGGACAAATAGAAGAACGGTGTGTAAGAATATTCAAGTGTGCGGACAACACCCACCAAAATTGCGTCAGACGCAGCCAGATAGACTGGCACCCCTCAATGGTTCGAGAAAAAGTGGTGACCATTCATTGAACACGGTACTATGGGTCCAACAAGATAGTATTATTCCTTTCGCATCAAGGAACAATTGGCACCCTATAAATAGAGACTCCCTCCCTCATTGTAAAGGATCCACTCTCTGTTAGCTCTAGCCCTAAATTAATAAAATCTCTCATTAAGCTTGTTTGGCCTTTCTGTTTGCTCCTGGTTGTTTTACTGTTCCATTGTTGTTTGCTTGCTCACTAGTTGTTCTCGACCATGATTCGCTCGTAGCTAGGGGACCAAACACCTTGTCGTTATCTCTGATTAGCTCTCTATCATTGTCTTATTGATTTATTTTGTATTTCCTTTACTTTTATTGTCTTTTGCAAACTTACATCCCTAACAACAAAGCTAAGAACGTAACGCGTGCTCTTGATCCACAAATAAATCTAATTGTCCCAAATCGATGGTAAACAATAAAAATGCCTTCATTACATGCATGCGCTATTATAATATAATGTCTGTCAACTCTATCTTGTACAGTGTTAAACAATCTTGAATCCTCGAGATCACCTTACTTCATTTTCATTTTGTTCACTTAATTATATCATGTATGTGTTTTATTCCTCAAATATTCCACATCTTTGGTGGTTTGATGTTATTCTCCTAGTTAGGTTTGTTCTCTACGGCGCTCTTTCTTTTTTCTCATTGTATCAGTTGACTATTGATATGATCAAGATTTCTCTTATTAAATTCAAAAAAAAGGGAAAAAAGAAAACCACCTTAATTAAAGAATCACAATACATGTCATAATATAACACTCGATCTTATAATTAGTTATGAACTGAGCACGTTAATATTATCTATACTCATAAAAGTTATTTGTAGCTTAAAAAAGAACTGCTAATTACAATCGATCTCTTCTTTCCAATTCTTATAGTGTGCCTTGAATTGAGCTGTTTATAAATTCTTGTCCTTCTCGTGACGTTAAGCTAATGTGAAGAGGACCATGTCCGTTAAAGTCTACCATTCCTCAAATTTAACTTAAATATCTGAGTTTTTGAAGTTGTACTTTGAAACTTGAAGTTATATTTTGACATGCATTATACTTGGAAAAGCTTTAAAATTTTGTGACTGAAAATGAAATTTCTCTCAAAAACTTATCTGGATTAGCTTATGAAGCTTGAAAATTTTTCGATGATAAATTTTCAAATTTTGATACAAAATCTATCACCAAATAAAATTTTCAAAATTTGATCGAAATCTATGGTCAAATGTTAGCTTAGTCTTTGAGTCCTTGATTAAAAAAATATCTTCATATTTGTGTATGCTTATTACTATGGTCCTATTTTTTCACGATAGGACACAACGTTGAGACTCACACAAAATAATAAATAGTTTTAAAAATAAATATTTAGAGAGAAAGAGAGTCGCCACCTAATTTTAGGAAAATCAGGAAATCTTATTAACAATTGAACAAATTTAGTCTAAGAAACCAATTAGATTATAGGTAATGGTTCAAGTTATTCCGAAGGGAAGGGTTAGGCATCCTTCAAAATTCACAACGGTGGTTCCCAGCTGAATTTATTTTTTCAATTGAGCAGATAAAATAAATATCCCGATTATTCAGAGTTAGAGAAAAATACTCTCCAAAACTCGAAGAATCCAAGGAAAGAGACGGCCTACTATTTGCCTATCGTTAGCCAAAATAAATAAATACAATAAAATAATTTCACAAGATCTTTGAATTTTAATTCGAGTGTCTTCTTCGAAAAGTAATTTGGAGTACCTGTAAACACCCTTAGTAAAAGTGTTAGTATTGAAGGATTAAAAATAAATTAATATAATAACAAAGAAAAAATAAAATCCATCTTATATACAATGGAATGGAAGCCTTGAAAATCGACGGAAATTTCTTGATCGGGCAATTAAATTGATATTCGATATAAAATAATCCAACTCAAAATAACATCCATCTTTTATTATGGAGAGGCCTCAAAAATCTGATGGAGAGATTCTTTTATTGGCCAATTAATTTTTTTTTAGTAACAATCAATTTAATCAACCCTCAAAGTTAACATCTCTCACTGTATATTCAGAATCAATTTAAGATGAAACATGTAGAAACATATATCAACCATTAAACAAAGATAAAATAAGAATTAAAATTAAACCAAAATATGTTTGAAAAAATAATCAATTGATTAACAAAAGCACTGTATGTAAGAGTCGAATATTTTGAAGGCAATCAAATGGGTTAGATACCTCAAATGATTTCATTTTTCTATTAGCAAAAGGCAGAGAGGAAAATGCAAGAGCAAACTCAGAAATTACTCATAAACGGAGCAACAAGCTATGGTTGGTGGCTACTGGATCGTCGGAGAACGAACCTGAAAAACAAACAAACAAAACTAAACTAAAAAAATGTGAGGGGTAGGGGGAGCAGTGGAGGTTGTTGTTTGAGTTGTGGGTCTGGTGGTATAGAGGAAACCGAAGGGGAAAAGGAGGGGATCGTGGGTTTTAGTGCTTCGTCGGAGCAACCATTAATGGCGGAACTCAAGAGAAAGGGATGGAGGTGGTGACTGTTGCGGTGGTTTTGTGGTTGTTGTTTCGAGCTCGTCGGAGATGGCTTCTCCGGTGATGAGCTAGAGGAGAAAGGGAAAATGGGGAGGCGTTGGGTGGTTGTCCAGTGGTGGTGTTCGTCAGAAAAAATGGGGGAAAAGGGATGCGAGAGTTTCTGGTGGAGATGGTTGTGATGAGGGAGAGGGGTAGAGAACAGTGGTGGCCGAAGCTGGTGGCCGAAGCTGGTGGCGCGTCAGTGTTCCGGTGGGTGGTGGCCGGAAAAGAAAAGGAGGAAGGGAATGATATTTTCTTTTGGAACATTTTGCCTATTTTGAGAAATTTCCAATATCAAGAAAAAGTGTTGAGTATATATGAGACACTTTATAGAAAATTTTGAAACTCTAAATCATGTATGTGGCAAAACAAAAATTACGAGTTATCAAAACTGTGTGCTCAAAATCACGATTTATCTAAAATTATGTGCTCAAAACTATGATTTACCTAAAATCATGTGCTATTTATTTATCTGCATAAATAATATCTCTTTCGACTTATGTATTAACACACTGTATTAAAAATAATAAAAAATATATTTAATAACATTTAAAAAATGTGATTTGAACAAAATAACTGTGAAAAAATAAAATAATATTAGTTTATATGCAAATGATCGCGATAAAAATTAATGATAATTAAAATTAATTAAAATAATAAAAATATATAAAAATCTCAATATTTTCAAAAAAATGAGAATAATTATCAATAAATTATATCAACATTAAAAAAATATGAGAAAAATTATATTTTGTGCAATTTAACGAATAAAACATTTAAAAATATTAATTTGAAAAATATCAAGCCAAAATTGGGTGTCAACAACTGTCCCTCTTCGTTCATAGATGATGAAAGAATCTTTGAACGAAAATATTGACGTGTAGCCAATTTTGACTTGACAAAAAAAAAAGAATAACATATGCACAGAGTGATGCCAGACTTTGATAGAGTTTTGAAAATACTCTTCGTCTGCTGGCGAGGTTGAATTATTTTTAAAAGAAAGATGATAAACGAGGAAAAAATATTCTAGGAAGAAAAATAATCGCGTACCTTTGACATTGTTTTCCAAAATTACCCAGTATCAAATTGTGAGACGCTGGGGATACAAAGTTGTATACCTGTCTCGTTGAAAGACGGACGACCCAACTTGTCTCATTGAAAGACGGACAACCCAATCTTGTTCTTAACGACGAATAACCTATTTTTGTCTCATTGAAAGACGTACAACCTATTTTTGTCTCATTAAAAGGCGAACGACCCAATTTAAATTTGATGACACTTTGAATGAGATGACAACCCAACATGTCTCATTGAAAGACGGACGACCCAATTTAAATTTGATATGTCACTTGAACGAGGTGACAACCCAATGTATCTTATTGAAAGGCGAACGACCCAACTTGAATTTGATATGTCACTTTGAACGAGGTGACAACCCAACATATCTCATTGAAAGGCGGACGACCCAACTTGAATTTGATATGTCACTTTGAACGAGGTGACAACCCAACGTATCTCATTGAAAGGCGGACGACCTAACTTGAATTTGATATGTCACTTTGAACGAAGTGACAATTCAACATGTCTCGTTGAAAGGCAGACGACCCAACTTAAATTTGATATGTCACTTTGAACGAGGTAACAACCCTATATGTCTCATTGAAAGGCGGATGACCCAACTTGAATTTTATATGTCACTTTGAACGAGGTGACAATCCAACGTGTCTCATTGAAAGGCGAACGATATAATTTGAATTTGATATGTCACTTTGAACGAGGAGACAACCCAACATGTCCCATTGAAAGGCGAACGACCTAACTTGAGTTTGATATGTCCCTTTGAATGAGGTGACAACCCAACATGTCTCATTAAAAGGCGGATAATCCAACTTGTATTTGATATGTCACTTTGAACGAGGTGACAACCCAACATGTATCATTGAAATGCGGATGATCCAAATTGAATTTGATATGTCACTTTGAATGAGATGACAACCAAATATGTCTCATTGACGGATGATCCAATCTTGTCTCCTTGAAGGGCGGACGATCCAATCTGAATATGTGGAGTCATCTTGACACTATTTTGGACTGAGTGAAGTCACCTTGACACCAAATCTGGATGAGTGGAGTCACCTTGACTCCAAATCTGAATGAGTGGAGTCACCTTGACGCCGGTCTGGATAAATAGAGTCACTTTGACATCGATAATTGAGTGGAGTCACCTTGACGCTAGTCTGAATAAGTGAAGTTACTTTAAACCAAGGATTGAGTGAAGTCGCCTTGACGCCGGTTTAAATATCACATGTCACTTTGAACGGGGTGACTTCCCAACATCTCATAATCATCTGCACAAAACTTATTAGTAGCAAATGTAATATTTCACAATGAAAGAGATGGCGATTCAATATAACACGTCACAAATACAGAACTGATGATTCAACTTAAAAAATACGTCATTTTAGATGGAACGATAATTCAATTTTAAAAAATATGTCAATTTGACAAGATAACAACTCAACATGTCAGTTTAGCAAATAAACAATAACACAGGAAAAGAAAATACCACTTTGACATGAACTAAAAAATTGGGTGCTTGCCCCAATTTCATTTTGAACAAAGGAGCATGTGAAGAGAGAAGAAAATCTCGACTGCAATTGGTACCAACAATCAATATTGCATGAAATTTTTTCGCAATTACTTTTAATGACTGAGATTGAGTTTGAGGTAATTTCTATAGCTTCACGTGGTGCCTCAAACATACTTAAGTATCAACAAGATTTGTTCGTCTTGCTTCAAACAAAAGTTTTGAACTATACCTATCCCCATGTTTCAAATCCCCTTACCACAAAAAAAGTCCCCATTTACACATATTTGAAGTATTTGATTAGAGAATATTTTCAAAGAACACTCACACTCAGAAAAATATTCAATGCATGCAATTGTGATGCCATATACTTGGCCTTCATGTGAATCTCCACTAATGTGAGAACATTTAAAATGAGATCATATAGGGCTTGTAATCGGCTTGTAATGTAGGCTTAGGGACGGGTAGGATAGTCATTTGGGATAAAAGTGACTTAATCCCTCCTTGAGCGTTGAACTGAATTTGTGCTTTTGTTGCACTTTTGGCACTTGAACTTTTTGTTGTCCCTTTCTTTTGTTTTGACTTCTTTTGAATCTTTGCTTGTCGGAGTCTTCTCTCTCTTTTTCTGATGTCTTCTTCTTTCTTTAACTTCTCCATTATTGTTGGAGTGTTTTTCTTTGTTATTTCTCCTTGTCTTGACCTTGTGGAGAGCTTTTGACTCTTTTCTTTTCTTTTGAAGTTATTTTGTATTCTTGACTTTCAGAGATGCAACAACTTTTACTTTTCATAGCTTCAAACTTCAATTTTCTTTTGTAATTTACACATCTTCAATGCGCTCAAGCTGCATCCTCTGCATAAGCTGCAAATAAATCATCCATAGGCCCACGAGTTTGATAAGGCTAAGGAAAATTCCTCAAATCTTCTTTCTCAACTGGAGCTTTTCCTTTCGTTTTTGCCACATCTTTCTTGAGATCCTTCACCGCACCCTCAATAGTGTCCACCCTTTTGCAAAGTTTGGTGATACTTTCCATTACCCGTTGCATGGAATTCTTGACAACTCTTTATATCATACTAGGAAACTTAGTAGCTAATTCATTCAACTGATCAAAGGTCCTCTAGGTGCAGTAAGTATGGGGGTATGTGTCTCGGAAGCACTCCAAGAGAGAGGTGAAGCTTGTGTTTCAACATCTGAGTCATCAACCTTAACTTCTACTAATGTTTCTACCCTATGCCTTCTGAAGTGGGGGTATCCCTATTAGTTTTCTTATCAAGATCCAGCACACCAGTGGAAGGAATAGGGGTATCACAGCTGAAGAAAGGGATGCCCGCATTGGCACATAGTTTTCTGATTATAACAGGGAAGGGGAATGCATCACCACCCCTACGAGCCTTACTATTGATCACCAAGCCCAATCTCACCAAAGTTGATATGGTCCCCCACCATGATTGAGGCTAACAGAATGGCCCCAAAATGGGTGACCTTTTGGTCATTCTGAGAAGGTAGGGATCGAGAGCAAACAAAATCATACCAAAGGCAGGCCTTAAAGTACACAGACAATCACCATATGTCACCCCCTATATTGGCCTAAAGAGGTATGTCAGGAGCAATAATAGGAGCAACCCACTCAAGAGGTCTGTGTTTGACAGTCATTTGGCCATGAGTTCAGGTGCTGGCTCAATTAGGGTGCTCCAATAGATGGAATTAATTATATCTGGAGTGATCCATATTTCCTTGGCTCAAACTATTACTGATTCCAAAGTGGGGAAATTTTCTGGTCCCCCTTTATAGCCCTTAGCATCTTGTGTGGCTTGATATGAGGCATAAAACTCCTAGACTATCTCCTTGTAATAGTTCTTGGGCACCTCCTAAAATGGTTTCCACTGTCGATTGGAAAACTTCTCAGGGATGTTGGGTAGGTTATCCCCCACTGCATCCAGATTGAAGCTCTGCTTCGTGTTGAGGACCTGCCACTGTCACGATCATAGATGGCCCTCATACCTTCAACCCCAAACCAAATCCTCTCCTCCTCTAAAATTTGGGCACGAGAAGATGTTGTGGCTTTGTTCTTGACCTTTAAGGTTGGATTGGAGGAGGAGGGAGCTATAAGCCTTCTCAAACTCCTTTCAGCGTTGCCCCTGCTAGAAGGCATGTTATGCACATAGATATTTTCGGTCCAAAAATAAAAGCAAAATCTTTTTGTGTGAATCCCAAGTACCCACTATCAATTCTACATCAAAAATTATAAACTTCTTTCTTAAGCAAGAATACAACCAAGTAAGGTAAATCAATGTTTTCAACCATCAATTTTAGAGTTGAAATATGGTGAAATCACTAGACCCATTTTATATTAGCAATTATAAACACAAATAAGCAATACCCATACCCTTTTATCAAGTACCCATCATCTACACATCCCTAGAAAAGAAAACTTAGTCACTCATGCTAAAGGAAGGAAAAAGTATACACATAGGGAAATTCAAATTCCTTTTAATTAATTATAGTAAGAATACAATATCCAAGCTCAAATTTACAAGCTCAAGATTAAAGATTGAGAGAATGGGTTGAAACCCTCTTCCTTGCCTTTGGAGAGAAACTTGCTTTAAAGGTGAAAATTGTTCAAAAACTATTCAGAACTGTCTAAAATAGTTCCTGAATTTGGGTTTAGGAACATTCCTAAAATGTTATACAAAATTGGACAAAAATGCCCTTCGAGGGTTGTGAGACGCGACGTGCGGTTCGCATGTCGTGAAGTACGCATCACACAACACTCTTCAGTGGTCCAGTGACATGAGCTGACTTGGGAGCTTCATGCAAAGTGGGGTGCAGTTCACACCAGGCAATGTGCACATCGCACAGCGACTGCACCCCGTAACAAATTCTTCAGCCAATGCATGAGCCTTGTGCAGTGGGAGGTGCGGACCGCACCTCGTGTTATGTGTTTCGCACG
Organism: Jaltomata sinuosa; assembly: GCA_003996215.1. Classification (NCBI taxonomy): domain Eukaryota; kingdom Viridiplantae; phylum Streptophyta; class Magnoliopsida; order Solanales; family Solanaceae; genus Jaltomata; species Jaltomata sinuosa. The sequence goes on from QJPP01007219.1 coordinate 1,118,359, forward strand.
AGGTCCGCACCTCTCGGCAGAATCTCCATCTTGTTCCATCCTTCACATTAACTCCTTTTCAGCTCTTTTGGGTCTAATTCTTTGTTTTCCATCTTCGGATAAAAGTACCGGCATTCATGTAAATAAAGTCAATAAGAACCTCTAAATCTTATCAAAACATATCAATAATTCTTGAATAAAGGCTAAATGAGTTGGTAGATTATCGACTCATCATGCGCAAAACTCATTCTCGGAAATATTATATCAGTTTTTCCACAAGTGAGGTCCTCCACAATTAATACAAGGATCATTATAATAAGAATACCTAGTATTCAACCAATTTAAATTTCATTATGTCATGTCACAAATGATAAAAAAAATCTACTAAAAAATATATAATAAAAAGAATTACTACTCAAAAATATAATAAAAACTTGAATAAATAAAAAGAAAAAGTATAATCTAGATAAACAAGTAATTTCTAAATCTCTGGAAATGGAGTCACAAAGTTTTTGTCTCCCACAACACACACAAGTGTATGCGATCATCAAGTAATATAATTATTACAAGCAATCGGATGTCAAACTCGTAGGAAATTATAATTAACTATTTACTAAATTAAACTAGTTCTAATTATTTACTCAAGCTATGAATACTAAAGATTTGAATGGTTGTTGATTATGCTACTGATTATACTAAAGAAAGAAAATAATTGAAACTAAATGTCAAATTTCAATTTACTAGCGTGAGAAATTATTCGAGCAAGTAAAAGTAAAATTGGGGGAAAGTTTTGGGAAATTCACAATTCGCAATGTAACAAGAGGGAATTTAAACACAATTGATGAAATCAAGAGAAGGAAGACTAGGGGCGTGCTTCCGTGTCACCCCCCGAGGCTACCCCCTAGACGTAACATGGGACCTGGGACCACAAGTAGCCCAAGTTAATCCTTGGTCATAGCATACTCATATCAATAAAAGAAATACAACGGAAGCATACTAGATAAAGATAGGCAACCATAACTTAAATAAGAACAAGGTCTAAGAAGTATCAAATCCATAAAACGGAATACAAGTCTAGCTATGTCTGAAGCCTATAAACTATCATAAGAGTTGATGGCACAAGACCCTAACTAACTCGAGAAAACTCAAGAAAAGACATAACAGTAACTAACATAGCTATGGTCCTCGAGTAATGAGGACTCACCAACTAAGTCTGGAGAACTGATAACGGTTAGCCACGAATCAGAGGGTAAGAGCCTGAATCTGCATCATCAAGAGGAAGTAGCGCAAGATATGTGCAGTATAAGAGCCTGAATCTGCATCATCAAGAGGAAGTAGCGCAAGATATGTGCAGTACTATAGGATGTACTGAGTATGTGGGATATGCATAAATGAAATCAAAACATGCTTAAAACATACTTAAATCTAAAATCATGCATAAAAGAGATATCGTGGTAAAATACCATAAGTAAAGCTTAAATCATGAATTAGGATAATTTGATGCATAAAACTTTCTTATGGGAGTTTGTCATAACCGACAATAGACCATGTGAGCTACATGGAATCCAACTATAACTCTAGTTGGCAAAGCTACCCCGAACCTTGCCAAGGAAAGGGGTACTAAACATATCATAGCGTAGAACCACTTTCATAAAGGACACTCTCAACTAACAAGGATCCATCTTCATGAGGAAACACTCTCAACTAACGAGGACCCTCTTCACCTACGCTGGCAACATAGTTTTGAACTTGGATAATCAGACCCTCATCGCTCGGTGCTAAATACTACTCCCAAAAATATGCATGCATATAGCTCATATAAACTTGTGACATATTTGATGTCAAATATGTTTGAAAAGCATAAGGACATATTTAATGTCATGCAAACTCAAATCATAAGTCTTAAAGCTTAGCATAGCCATAATTCACTTTTCTTTCTAAATTCATAACTTGAAGAATTTGGCATGCAATTTCATAAATACTTGAGATCAAAATATCAATGCATGTAATTTTCCGAAAATCAAAACATGCATGCAAAATTTAGCTAGAGTTAGCCTTCAAATCATAAGGTGAATAATAAGTTGCAAGACCCACGTAAATTATGAAATTGAACTTAGAATTTATTGAAGAATCATGAGAAGATACTTAATAGAAAAGCCCATGAGAATTGGGTAAGAACCCTAACTTGAAATTCATAAATTCATTTTAGAAGAATTGGGGTTTTGGGCAAAAGGGTGAAAGAATCCCCTTATTGAATACCCACATACCTTAATTGAAGCTAACCCAACTAAAATTTAAAAGAAGAGGAGGCTTGAACTTGGAGCTTGAGACTTGGAGCTTAAAGGAGTTCCTTTCCCAATTTGGTAGATGAATGAGAGATAATGAGAGTCTTAGGATAAATGAGGTAGAAACCCTACTAAAAGTTGCCAAAACAACCTCACTTAGGAGTTAAAAGGGTGGGTAATTATGAAAATACCCCTGAATTTAAGCTAGGATAAAAAAATAAAATGACTCGGCTTCAAGGACCACGAGTCAGTCCATGAACCGTCAAGGAGGATGACAGACCATCATCTGGTCCGTGGTTTCACGAACCAATTCAGGGGGTCTACTGGAATGCCATACCATGAGTCACTTTACGGTCTGTGCTCCATAACAATGGACCATCCTGTTGACTCATGGTTTAACTCAAAGGAATGAGGATCCTCTGATCGTCACGAACTATGGATGGACGCACGACTCGTGATTCAAGAGGACGAGTCATCAACCAACTCGTCATGCCCAAGACCCCTTATGAGGGTCCTCTAGAACTTTGAACCACGAGTCTACAGGACTGGCTGTGGTTCCAAACCACAAGCCATCGAGTGACTCGTAGAACGAGGGAAGAGCATAGTTAAGAGTAGACCATGGGTAAGACTACGGATCGTGATCTAGGACTACGGTCTGTTATCTGGCCCATTATCCCTGAGAATTTTACAAACTTCTTAGAATTCAGGTTTAACAGCTGAATCAAATTCTGGAGTGTTACAATATCTCCCCCTTGGGATCATTCGTCATCGAATGAAGACTAAGAAAGGAAAACTAGAGAGAAAACAGCCCAACCAAACAACAAAGCATGAAAACTCAAGGATAAACATGAAAACTGAGCTTTTCAACCTAAAACATGACTGAACTAACTTTGAAAAACATGAATGCATGCTAGAATCATGGGGGAAACTGATAGAACAAAATTGGAGGAAAATACTAAGGAGGAAACTAATACCTCAAGCTGAAACTGGGTCAGAAGGAAAGAGATGAGGGTACTTGACTTTCATGATTGCTTCTGCTTCCCAAGTAGCTCCCCTAACTAGCTGATTTCTCCAAAGAACATTTATGGAAGCGACTTCTTTGTTTCTCAACCTCTAGACCTGATGATCAAGAATCTTCATGGGAACTTCCTCATAAGTAAGGTTATCCTCCACACTCACATCTTCCAAAGGAACAATCAAGGTCGGATCACAAACACACTTCTTCAACAAGGAAACATGAAAAATTGGATGAACCGCTTCTAAATCAGATGGCAAATCTAACTCATAAGGGACACTACCAACTCTCCTCATAATCCGATAAGGACCAACATAGCGGGGACTAAGCTTCCCTTTCTCGCCAAATCTCATCACACCCTTCATGGGTGACACCTTCAGAAATACCCTATCATCAACCTCACACTCTAACTCTCTTCTTCTCACATCCGCATATGATTTTTGATGACTCTGAGCGGTCTTCAACCTCTTTGTAATGATCTGAACCTTCTCCATAGTCTTATGAATGGAATCTGGACCAATCAAAGCAGCCTCACCTTCCTCAAACCAACCAATAGGATATCTATACCTCCGCCCATAAAGTGCCTCATAAAGAGCCATCTGGATTCTAGAATAAAAGATGTTATTGTAGGCAAATCGATAAGAGGTAAGTGATCATCCCAATTACCTTTAAAATCAATCATACAATCTCTCAAAATATCCTCCAAAGTCTGAATAGTAGGTTCTGCCTAGCCATCCGTCTTAGGGTGAAAAGTTGTGCTAAGCTTCACCTGAGTACCAAGACCTCTATGAAAAGACTTCCAAAACTGGGATATAAACTGAGTACCTCTATCTGAAATGATAGACAATGGAACACCATACAATCTGACTATCTTTCAAATGTAAAGCCTAGCATAATCATCCACTGAATCAATAGTATTAACAGCCAAAAAGTGGGATGACTTAGTCATCCGGTCGATAATCACCCAAATTGAATCACGTTGCCTATGAGTACGAGGCAAATCAGTAATGAAGTCCATATTGATCGCTTCCCACTTCCAAGCAGGAAGATCAATATCCTGAGTCATACCACCCGGTCGCTGATGCTCTACTTTTACTTATTGACAGTTGGGACACCTAGCCTCAAAACCTGCTATGTCCCTCTTTATGACATTCCACCAATAGACTTTCCATAGGTCACAATACATCTTGGTGGCATCGGGGTGAATAGAATACTTGGAACTATGATCCTCTGCTAAAATCTGCTATCTCAACCCATCAACGTCAGGAACACACAATCGACCCTAATATCGAAGCACACCATCTCCCCCTTAGGAGAAAACCTCTACCCTTTGTTGATGGACGGCACCATTAAACTGGTACAAAATCGGATCATTGTCTTGATTCTCTTTCACCTCAGCTACCAAATATGATTCGAAACTATTCTGAACAATAACACCACCTTATGTCGAATCATAAGACGAACTCCTAATCGAGAAAGTCAATGAATATCCTTGGCAAATTTCTTCTTTTTGTCCTAAACTGAAGACACACTACCCATAGACAATCTACTAAGGGAATCATCCATGACATTGGCCTTACTAGGATAGCAGAGCACGCTCATATCATAATCCTTAAGAAGCTCCAACCATCTCCTTTGACGAAGATTCAGTTCCTTTTGAGTGAACACATACTGAAGGCTCTTATGATCGGTGAATACATCCACGTGGACACTATATAAGTAGTGTCTCCAAATCATCGAAGCAAAAACCACGACCGTTAACTCAAGATCATGAGTAGGGTAGTTCTTCTCATGAATCTTAAGCTGTCTCGAAGCATAAATAATCACCTTATCACGCTACATCAACACACAACCCAAACCAATCCTAGAAGCATCACAATACAAAACAAAGTCATCTAGGCCCTCGAGTAGAGCCAACATAGGAGTGGTGGTCAACCTAGTCTTTAATTCCTGAAAGTTCTTCCCACATTGATCAGACCACTGAAATTTATCCTTCTTCTGAGTTAACCGAGTCAATGGGGCAACAATGGAGGAAAACCCTTCCACAAATCTCTTGTAGTAACCACCCAAACCTAAAAAGCTCCTAATATCATATGGGGAAATAGGTCTAGGAGAGTTCTTTACTGCCTCAATTTTTTGAAAATCAACTCGAAGACCATCTCTAGTCACAATATGACCCAGAAAGGTAACAGACTGCATCCAAAACTCACACATGCTAAACTTTGCAAATAATTGTCGATCTTTGAGAGTTTGCAACACCACTCTCAAATGGTCCGCATGCTCTTTCTCATTCCAAGAATAGATAAGGATATCATCAATAAACACAATCACAAACATATCCAAATATTGTTTGAACACACGGTTCATCAAATCCATAAAAGCTGTGGGATCATTCGTTAGACCAAAAAACATCACAACAAATTCATAATGATCATATCGAGTTCTGAAGGCTGTGTTCAGAATATCACACTCTCGAACACGAAGCTGATGATAACCGGATCTAAGGTTAATCTTAGAGAAGAAACTAGCACCCTGAAACTGATCGAACAAGTCATCAATCCTAGAAATGGGATACTTATTCTTGATTGTGACCTTGTTCAACTGATGGTAGCCTATACAACTTCTGAGGGAACCATCTTTATTTTGCACGAATAAGACTGGAGCACCCTATGGAGAGATGTTGGGTCAAATAAAACCCTTATCAAGGAGGTCTTTCAACTGATCCTTTAGTTCCTTAAGCTTCATGGGAGCCATTCTATAGGGAGGAATAATGATAGGATTCAGCAAACCAACAGATTACTAACCCCCAACTAGATTTCACTCATAATTTCATACCACACACCCACTTTGCACATTATGAGGAAAGCAAAAGATCAACACCCACTTGGGATTTTAGAGCACTTACAAGCACAATGAGGGTAGATTGAAAAAGAGAAAATGGAGATCATACCTAAGGAGTTGCAAATATGCTTATGGAATTGAAGTTGAGGGATGAATTATTCTTGCCTTTAGGAGAGAAGGGACCCAAGTTTCAAAGCAGTTTTTGCTCTTGAAATGGTTTATGTAACTATTTAAAACCTAGAAACTGTTCAGTGCCTCGCAGTTGCGAGGATCTGTCATGTGATCACAATAAGTTAAACTCACCCGACTCCACGCGATCGCAACGTGTTCACGCGGTCACGAGGAGTCAAAGAAATTTTTGCTTATCGCGATCGCGGGGTTCAGGCTCTATGATCGCGATGCTTTGGCATCCACCGAGTTTCTGAATTTTTGTTCAGCGTACTATTTTGTCGTGCGACTCCAGGTGTGATGGGCACTTTGGGAGGTGCAAAATGCACCACGTTCGCACATGCCAGAATTTTAATCAGTTTACTATTTACTTGTGCGATAGCATGTGCAGTGGGCACTTTTTCTAGTGTGAAAAGCACGTTTTTCAGAGGTATTTTTGGTGCTTCTCAACACTTGGTTCCTCTTCTCATTCCTTTGGGAACCTAAAACACATCAAAAAGAAACAAAACGTGAAGTAAAGCATAAAGAAAATGGGTTGCCTCCCATCAAGCACACATTTTAATGTTGCAGCGCGACACAAGATACCTCACCATTTGGATCTCCATTTGGAAGATTTGAATCTTTGACCTAAACTTGAATCGAATTTACTGTGACAATCCCGGGGTGAAGGTTTGAACATGAGAAAGCCATTCTTTTGATTTCGCATTTTGCACTTTTTGGCCTTCAAGTGAGGGAGGACACTTTGCCTTCTTTCCATGAAAAACTTAAAACTGGTTAGACATTCATCCATCCTCCTTCCAAGGTCTTCCAAAAGCATGATTACTTTGACTCCCGTCCATTCAATCAAACTTAAGGTCGAACAAAGGTTGAAGTGGGATTTGGGCGTCTCCACCTTCAAGCTTGCCTCATTCATAAAATCCTCACTTAGAGATGCTATGACATCATGACCCATAAATGGAGTAGTTGGTTGAAACACCACCTTGAATTCATGATCCTCCCTTGTGTTTTCCCATTTTTTAGCCCTTGCGTCCACAATGGCTTGCTTTATGGATTGCACACTCTCCTCTTAGGTTTCTAGAGAGGCAAAGAGGTTTGGAGCTTGACACATAGGCCTTCTTCTCTTGTGGAGTCATGGTCCCTGTTAAGGTCACAAGCACCACTAGCAACATTATTAGCACAAGAAGGGGGAGGGGGACGATCATCATTGGGGCATTCACTCCAACGTCCGTCACGACCACCATACAAATAGCAATTTCTCCCATCATAGGTGCGAGAAGGAGAATAGCTTCCTCTCCTAGGGCCAATTCTACACCTTTGTCCAAGGTGGGGTCCTCCACAATACACAAAATAGTCGAGAATATAAATTGGGATGCAAATATCAATATTTTTAACATTCAAATAAGCCATGATGCCATCAACGAACTAAAAAGTAAACAAATAAAAACAATTATTCACAAAATTGAACTAGATTAAGTAAACTCAAATTCTAAACTAAATCAATACACAAAATTATTCCCCGACACCGGTGCCATTTTTCATAAAGCACAAATCATGCTCTCCAAGTACGAGGTCACAATGATCGTTAGAGCAAAACAAAATTTATAATTCCCAATAAGTGTCGGGGTCATAACCAAGGGAACAATGTAGTCGCGATTGGGCTAATAAAGAATCTAAGCAACTTATTGAAGTTGAAAATAGGGGTGTTGCATAAACCAAATGACATTCTCCTGTATGAATATGTACCATGAGGACATATAAAAATTGTCTTATCCTGATCTTCAGGTGCAATAGGTATCTGATTATAACCTTAATAGCAATTAAGAAAATAATAAAAACCATATCCTGCAATTCTTTCCAATATTTGATCAATAAAAGGTAAAGGAAAATGATCTTTTCTGGTGGCATCATTGAGACGTCTGTAATCGATTCAGACTCTCCATCCTGAAACTGTTCTTGTAGGTATGAGTTCATTATTTTTATTTTTTATAACTGTCATACCTCCTTTTTTTGGTACTAACTGAACATGGCTTATCCAAGGGATATCAGAAATAGGATAGATGATACCTGCCGCTAGAAGTTTTATTATTTCATTTTTCACTACTTCTTGCATTGCAGGATTCAATCTCCTTTGAGGCTGAATTATTGGTGTGTAGTTTTCCTCCATGAGTATTCTGTGCTTGAAAATTGCTGGATTAATTCCTTTGATATCATCTACAGCCCATCCCAAAGCTCCTTTGTGTGTACGTAGTATTACAATCAATCTGTTTTCTTGTTCTATAGTTAGAGAAGATGAAATAATTACTGGAAATAATTATTTCTCAAGATAAACATATTTTAAATGAGATGGGAGAATTTTGAGTTTAATTTTTCATTGAACTTTTTCTAGTTGCATCTCTTCTTCCTCAGAATCTTTTTCCAATAATTGAGCTTCTCTTTTTATGATAGGATCATCATCCTGTGTGGTGCCTGATATGGCCAAACATCTTTCCACTGGATTTGAAATTAACTAATCATTTTTGAATTTATCAGTAAGATCACTAATTACGTCAATTAATGTAATGACCCTTTTGGTCATTTATGCATTTTTGCCTTTCTGTACCGTTAGAGCTTGCCTGTAGTGGTCCCAAGTCATTTATGGCTTGCTAGGACTAGTAGTTTGGTGTCAGAACTATTTACTAGGTTTTTTTGGACATTCTTTGTTTTAGAGCTTTAGGCTTCTGAAATCATTGACTTCAGTCAAAATTCTTGGTGAACGTGCTCAGAATCAAATTCTGATAGTTGTGTTAGCTCTGGAGCGTGGAGTTTGGTCTAGTGGAATCCTTAGTCGGGATCCGGGATCTTTCCAGCTTAGAATTCTCTCTAATTCTATGTTTTTAGCCTAATTGGGCTTTCTTGGTTGACTTTGGTCAACATTTGGAGAAGACGGCCTCAGATGAAAATTCCATCAGCACTGTTAGCTCCAGAATGCCGAGTTTGTGTTAGGTAGATGGTTGGTTTGGGTCCCGGGTAAGTCGGGCTCATTTCAGATGTTTGGTTGGCATTAGCTAATGTTGACTTTGGTCAACATTCTTTTAAGATGACCTCGTATGGAAGTTTCATCAATTCTGTTGAGTCCAGAATGTCTTTTCCACTCTAATAGCACTATTTGTTTTTGAGTATCGGATTCCGATTATGCCCAGAATGCCCCGTAGAACTTTTCGGATATTGATGGTTTTTCTGCTTCTGGTGGCCGAAGCACGATAGCGCTGGTCTGTGTTATTCCCTTCAGCGGGATCGCGCGATAGCGCTGGTTTGGGATCATTCCTTCAGCGCGATCGCGCTCTTTTAGCGCGATAGCGCTGACCAGCGACCAACATCTATATAATTCTTTGGCCTTCGATTTTCCGGCATTGTTTTCCCTATTTTCCCAACTCTAAATTGCAAATCCTCTCTACCAAAGTGTTCTATTTTGTCCTAAGCTTGGGGAATTCATAGTATTGTGGGAAAAATCTTGCTCCCTTGATTATTTGGTAAGTCCTTTCTTCCCCAAGTCGCTTCCTCCATTGTTGAAGGACCACCATTGTTGCTATTTCTCAAAGCTTGGAAATTCCTTGAAGAATATGCCCTCTTGAGCTTTGCATGATCGTGGGATCAAAGTTTTTCACATCCTTAGATAGTCTTCTCTTTGTTGTCTGTTTCCGCTCAAATTTTGAGCATGTGCTCCCGGGAAGGTAAGGAACACTTTGGTGTTTTTTGTTTTTGGTTTTGGGTTATGGGGCCAAGGGCCCATTTGTGACTCAGATATTGACCCAGTTATGCTTATGGCATTATGGGTATCGTTAGTCTCGTATTAATGCCTAGATTATTGTGTTGATAATGGTTTCACAATTTGTAGCTTTCTGGAGCAGTTCGAGCCTGGACTACGCCGTCCCCACAGCTATTCATCGGACGACAGGTAAGTTATGGCTTTCCCTACCTAGACTCTGCATATATAGGCTATAACTACATTAATTAGCATCCTTGGGTGGGTTGTTATAGTTTGGTACCCCAAACCTCGTCCAACTTTTCTGTCCAATTATGTTGTACGTTGATTGTAGTATTCATATCAGTATTATATATTACCCTTGTGGTCCTTTGTGGCCTTGTACTAAATCTGAAACATAGATGGTGGGTTATTTGGGAATGTCCGTGAGTCTTAGACATAGAGATATCGGCTGGTTATGACTGCTGTAGAGCTATTGAGCCTGTGCACGGCCGATACGAATTATTTGTGAGCCATTTTGGGCTATTCTATTATTTGCGAGCATATCATACATGAAAAAGGTTTTCCCTGCATGTTTTACTATTGATTTGGCATCATGCCTACTATAAATGATTTTCTAAACCTAGCATGGCCCCGAGGGCCCGTAATTGATTACTGGTTTTCATCCTGATACTAGGCTCAACTGGACCGTAGCGCTAGACATTGTTGTCTATGGATTTAGACTTGAATACGAGCTGGGCACCCTATTTAGGGACTTTGATACTTGATTTCTATTTAAGACTCAAGTATGCTCTGGGCACCCTCGATGAGGGTTATTGAGATATGACTACTGCTTTAGACCCGAATACGCTCCAAGCTTCCTTGATGGGGTTTATTGAGATTACTACAACTGATTTAGTCTCAGATCAAATTTGAGCACGTACTACGAGATTCTAATTGTTGAGATATATTGAGTTTCATGTTAGTATGTGGTCTACAGGTAGAACTCCATGGACCCTATCATTCCAGACCAAGTGCTACAAGCTAGTGGTGACCGGAGAGAGGAGATGTACAGCGTATGAGAGGTACTCAGGAAATGTCCTTCCATGGATCCCACCTTTATTGGACCTTTGAGACAACAGAGGGGGTAACATATGGCACTGTGATCACACTTGGTTACATATTCATCATATCACATCATCATGCATATTTCACTCGGATTCTACCCTTGTTTGCTGTGTGTTCAGTGTACGCTCTGATTGTATGCGCGGCCAAAGGTTTTTTTTTCACTTGATTGTGTTCCTCAGTTTTATGGGCGGCCGTTGGGATTGTAGATAGATTATATTACTCCTGTCATTTCATAGAGCTAGTTATGGTCCTTGGTCCTTGTGAATTGTTAAGTTTTAGCCTATTGAGTCTCCAAGTTTTGGTCTTGAGTATTGAGGGGCTAGTCAGTCCTATATCTTTAAGGCTCCATCATGTGACCTCCTGAGTGGTTGTGTTTTATCGGACGTTATTTCTTATCTTGATTCTGAGTGGAAATTATTGGTTCCTGTGGTTTAGTTATTCTATTCTAGGTTGTAAATTATGAGAATGATCTCAGTTTATGTTTATCTGGAGGGTTAGTGTTTCAAGTATGTGTAATGACCCTTCCGGTTATTTCCACGTATACGTTTTCCTTGAACCGTTAGAGCTTGTTTGTAGTGGCCCCAAGTCACTTAAGGCTTTTCAGGACCGGTATTTCGGTGCCGGGTCCATTTGTTTGGTCGTATGATAAGTTTTGAAGACAAGTAAGTCGGCAAAAGTTATCCTAAGTTCTGAACTTTGGGTAAAATGTCTCAGGGTTTTTCTCCCAATATATAAAGAGTTAGAAGTCCCCCGAAATACCAAATCGAAGGTCTACGAGTGTAGTTTCCAACGCAAAAAACCTCACGTCCATCTGATCTTGGAGTTAAGAGTTATGACAGTTTTACCGCGGACTGTCTGGCAAAAACCGGGTTGTGAACCGGGTCGGGTCAAAATCGATTTAAAGCCTCAACTTCACGTTTTAAAACGCCATTTCAGTTCTGAAACAGTGAGAAAATATAAGGGAGGATTCCAAGAGAGTTCTTGAGTATCAAAATCGTGCGTTGGTGAATTGCGAGCCTAAGTTTGAGAATTTATTAACATCGCGTGTATTTGAAAATATTTTATTTGAAAGTTGAATTTGGTAAAAAGTTATATTATTATTACCTTTTTAAAATATTTTAAAGGTTTATGAAAAATATTTTTGTTACGACATAATGGTATATGTATTTATTTTATAAGGTTTTTGTACATTGTAATATTTTAACGGAGATAGTAAATTTAGTTATGTTAAAATTTATTATTATAATATAGTAGGTTTTGTTTGAAATAAATTTCTATGAATTATGGTATATTTAAAAAGTTATATATGTTTTACCACGAACCTATGCAATACCCGAATACATATGAAGAGGAATGGGAATAATGGTAGTTTAGCCACCTCCACTACACGTGGAGGTGGAGGAAGTGGGAATATCTCCACTCTACGTGGATGGTGGTGAAAGGGACAGCAAGTCCCCAAAGGTTGCTATACTTCCACTTGTTAGCCAATATTAATAGAATCCTATGGGAATTGCTGCTGATATATATGTTATATCATAGCTAGTGCCCATTATTCTCCCCTTACAAATACAAGCTACCTATATACATATCTATAGGTATTGGAATCAACGGATTCCTAAAATATTAACTTCTATTTTATCACGTTGGAAAGTGAATTGGCAGGAGAAATATTTTGACGATTTATTTTGATCACCGAAAGAAAATTGACTATCTACGTCAAGTTATTCAAGCCCGAGTTCAAGTTTAATTTCGTTTTGGAGCTTCTTTTCGGAGAGGTTCGAGCTTGTCATCGGACGACAGGTAGGTTACGGTTTATTTTCCCTAGACTCCGCATATATAGGATAAACTTGTATTAATGGGCATCCTTGGGTTGGTTTATTAGGTTGGTACCACAGACCTCGACCGCTTTATTCATGTCCGCCTACTTTTGTTCCTCCGTTGCTTGTAGTACTTACCGATATATTTTATTTACCCTTGTGGTCCTGTGAGACCTTATTGACTCTGGAACATAGAAGGTGGGATTTTGGGAATGTCCGCGAATCTCGGGCATAGAATTATCCTTCTAGGCTGGTTATGCTTGCTGAGTAGCTGTGGGCCTGTGCAGGGTCGATAGGTTGATTGTGAGCTGCTGGACAGCTACTGTATTTGATCATACCATTTCCATGCATTTAAAAAGGTTTTATCCATGTTTTACTACGGTTTGGCTTCGGGCCTACTGGCACTATTTTCTAAACCTTGCATGGCCCCGGGGGCCTGTTTTTGATAGAATTGATTTGGAAATGGTTTGATTTAACTTGTGAATATTCCTGGGTAAAAGAAAGTAATAATTATGTTTTAAATCACCAGTTTTATGATTAACGCTAGACTCGGCAGGGCCAGGGTGCTAGTTGAGTTTTCTTGCTACTTGATGATTTTATCCTCAGTCGGATCGAGCACCTGAGATGACTTTCTACTGTTTAGACCCGGTTATGCCCGGGCACCCTTGGGGGGGTTTTTGAGATATTTTCCTACTACTTTAGTCCTGGACAGGGTCTGGGCATGCATATTAGAGACTGGGTCTCTATCTTGAACCCAGACTTGCTTCCGGACGACATGTTGTGATACTGAGTTTTAGTATGGGGTCAGGGACCTCCATGGACCTTGCCATTTGGGCCTGGGCTGCGGGCTGCATGTGCCGGAGGAAGGGTATATGGTGGAGTAGAGGTATACAGGTAGTTTCCTTTCATGGAACCTACCTGCTGGGCCGGATCAGCACCGGAGGAGGTACATACAGGGATACCATTTCACTTGAGATCTTCACGCATCATATCATTCATTGTTTGAGGCTCCACCCTTGTTTGTTGTTTGTTGATTGTACGCTCCGGAATTATGGGATGCCGGAGGGTTTGTTTTCACTTGTTTGTGTTCCTCGATTGTATGGGCGGCCGGGGGACTGTAGGTAGACTCTTGCTATTTACTTACAAAATTAGTCCCTATTATGGTTAATTATGAAATTGGTTACTGCTAAACTGTTAGTTTCTGGATTGAGATTGATATGATTAGTTGAGTTTGATTCATGTCTCTGAGCATGCCTATCATTACTCTTTCCCTCTTCTTACACTTGAGGTTACCGGTATACCGTCCATTTCGCAAACTTATTATGTATACACTGTTATTGCAAGGACCCCAGGTGCGTTGTTTCTTACTTTCACCTGTGCCTATGGTGTATATATTTTGCTGGCTGGCCTCACATGTGGTTCTGTTGACTTCCCTCTGGCTAGTTCTTGTGTACCTTTTGTTGATTTCTGTGACTACTTGCTTCTATTTTGTCTGTTAATACGCTTTTATCTTATATGTGCCCAGTCGGCCTATGATACCTACTGGGTACCTTATGCTTCGCATTTGGTGCTCACAATACCCCCTGCATCTTTGGGTGCAGATCCTAGCGTGGGCCATCGCCGTTAGATCGCTGTAAGTCATATTTGGAGATCTGTTAGGGATGACTTCAGACTGAGGGTGAGCTCTTGGCGATCGGAGCTAAAAGGTTTCTTAAAAGCCGAGCCTAGTATATGTGAAAACTGGTAATCAAATTATCATTATATCCTCTTTTCACTAAAAGGTTTCTTAAAAGCCAGTTTCAAAAACCTTTCAAAGTCAAATTACTGAAAATGGGCCCTCGGGGCCATGCAAAGTTTAGAAAAACATTTATAGTCGGCCCGAAGCTAATTCAGTAGAAAAACATACCGAAAAGCCTTTGCATGAATGATATGCTTGGAAACAATAAGTTAGCCCAATGGCTCACAAACATTCCTACCAGCCCTACACAGGCTAAACAGCTCTACAACAGACATAACCAGCCTAGAATAATATCTCTATGCCCAGGACTCGCGGACATTCCCAAATAACCCACAATCTATGTTCCAGAGCCAATACAAGACTGCACAAGACCTTAAGGGTAATATAATACTACACGAATACTACAAACAATGTATGAAATAAACCGACAGAAAATGCAGACAAGGTTTGAAGTACCAACCTATAACAACCCACCCAAGCATATTAATTAGTGCAGTTATAGTCTATATACGTAGAGTCTACATAAGGGAAAACCATAACCTACATGTCGTCCGACGACTAGCTACCAGAATGGCATCGTCCAATAAACCAGCCAAATAATCCTCATGACATAAGACTACGAGCAATTTACAATACTACTCAGCTAATAACGGGTTATTTGGCCAAATTCTACCTAGGTGACTATTCCCACCAGTGGTAAATCAAAAATTTCACCAATACCCTGGTCTATCGTATCTACGCTTTCCTCTTATTGCGTATGGATGCTAAATAATTCCTTCAATAGCTCGTAGCTCAAACAGTGATTTAAAATGACCCGAGAATGAAAGACAAAACAAGGGAAAAATAGGACAGGGATCATGCCCTGCCTATCCCGCTATAGCGACTTGCACACTGCTATGGAAACCCCCTAAAGTAGTAGCCCAGAAAATTTACCATTCCCTGAAAAAATCTCCCATTCCCCTTCCCTGTTAACATTATTTAATCTCGTTAATCCCGCCATGGTCTTAAGCAATCCTCAAGACTATTCCCGGCACTACACAGACTGAAACTTAGCATCACTTATCACAAATCAACAAGAGGATTATGCAAGCAATTATTCCTAACAACACACTTCCGTTGTAAAGCACAAACAATCCCTCTAGTTCCCTTGGTTCTCAACCAAGTCCCGACTGTCCTAAAACTGGAGCTTCCCTACAGTCTTGTAATGACTCTTCCGATCACTTCCACGTATACATTTTCCTTGTACCGTTAGAGCTTGTTTGTAGCGGTCCCAAGTCATTTAAGGCTTGTCGGGACTGGTATTTCAGTGCCGGGTCCATTTGTTTGGTCGTATGATAAGTTTTGAAGTCAAGCAAGTCGGCAAAAGTTGAATGTGGTAGAAAGTTATATTATTATTACCTTTTCAAAATATTTTAAAGGTTTATGAAAAAAAATTTTGTTACGATATAATTGTATATGTATTTATTTTATAAGGTTTTTATACATTGTAATATTTTAACGGAGATAGTAAATTTAGTTATGTTGAAATTTATTATTATAATATAGTAGGTTTTATTCGAAATAATTTTCTAATGATTATGGTATATTCAAAAATTATATTTATTTTACCACGAATCTATGCAATACCCGAATATATATGTAATGGGATAAAATGAGCTAATATTGCTTGACACCTCAAGGAACACGTGTGACCCTTTGCATACAATGGGTAATGACTAAGACTAAGTGATTAGTGGCATACATTAATTAATCAATTAATTAATGTAGTAAAGGTCATTTATTTTATTTTGTTTAGGAGCTTCATGCGTGCATACACTTATATATATGTTTAGCTCTTTCTCCCATTATTGATATATATAGAACGTTAGAGGAGCTTTGGTAGAGAAATTATATCGACGAACTCCGAAAGAAAATCGGTTATCTACGTCAAGTTATTCAAGCCCGAGTTCAAGTTTGATTTTGTTTTGGAGCTTCTTTTTGGAGAGGTTCGAGCTTGTCATCGGACGACAGGTAGGTTACGGTTTATTTTCCCTAGACTCCGTATATATAGGATAAATTTGTATTAATGGGCATCCTTGGGTTGGTTTATTAGGTTGGTACCACAGACCTCGACCGTTTTATTCATGTCCTCCTACTTTTGTTCCTCCGTTGTTCGTAATACTTGCTGATATATTTTATTTACCCTTGTGGTCCTGTGAGGCCTTATTGACTCTGGAACATAGAAGGTGGGATTTTGAAAATGTCCGCGACTCCCGGGCATAGAATTATCCTTCTAGGCTAGTTATGCTTGTTGAGTAGCTGTGGGCATGTGCAGGGTCGATAGGTTGATTGTGAGCTGCTGGGCAGCTATTGTGTTTGATCATACCATTTCCATGCATATAAAGAAGTTTTATCCATGTTTTACTACGGTTTGGGCTTCGGGCCTACTGACACTATTTTCTAAACCTTGCATATCCCCGGGGGCTCGTTTTTGGATGGAAATAATTTGGAAATGGTTTTATTTAACTTGTGAATATTCTTGGGTAAAAGAAAGTAAAATTATGATTTAAATCACCAGTTTTACGATTAACGCTAGACTCAGCAAGGTCGGGGTGCTAGTTGAGTTTTCTTGTTATTTGAGATAATTTTAGCCTCGATCGGACCGAGAACCCGAGATGACTTTCTACTGTTTAGACCCGTTTATGCCCGGGCACCCTTGGAGGGGTTTTTTCTGAGATATTTTCCTACTACTTTAGTCCTGGACAGGGTCTGGGCATGCATATTCGAGACAAGGTCTCTATCTTGAAACCGGACTTGCTTCCGGATGACATGTTTTGATACTGAGTTTTAGTATGGGGTCGGGGACCTCCATGGACCTTGCCATCCGGTCCTGGGGCTTCGGGCTGTGTGTGCCGGAGGAAGGGTATACGGCGGAGTAGAGGTATACGGGCAGTGTCCTTCCGTGGAACCTACCTGCTGGGCCGGATCGGCACCGGAGGAGGTACATACAGAGTTACCATTTCACTTGAGATCTTCATGCATCATATCATTCATTGTTTGAGGCTCCACCCTTGTTTGTTGTTTGTTTATTGTACACTCCGGTAGTATGGGATGCCGGAGGGTTTGTTTTCACTTGTTTGTGTTCCCCGGTTGTATGGACGGCCGGGGGACTGTAGGTAGACTCTTGCTATTTACTTACAGAATTGTTCCCTGTTACGGTTAAGTATGAAATTGGTTACTGCTAAACTGTTAGTTTCTGGATTTTAGATTGATATGATTAGTTGAGTTTGATTAATGTCTCTGAGCATGCCTATCATTACTCTTTCCCTCTTCCTCTTACACTTGAGGTTACCGGTATACCATGTATTTTGTAAACTTATTATGTATATACAGTTATTGGAAGGACCCCAGGTGCGTTGTTTCTTACTTTCACCTGTACCTTTCGTTGATTTCTGTGACTACTTGCTTCTATTTTGTCTGTTACTACGCTTTTATTTTATATGTGCCCAGTCGGCCTATGATACCTACTGGGTACCTTATGCTTCGCATTTGGTGCTCACCCTACCCCCTGCATCTTTGGGTGCAGATCCTAGCGTGAGCCATCGCTGTTAGACCACTGTGATTCGTGCTTGGAGGTCTGTTGGGGACTACTTCATACTGAGGGTGAGCTCTTGGCGATCGGAGCTTAGCTTTAGTTTATCTTTTACTTTATGTACTCTATTACCATTCAGAGACATCTGTATATATTGTTTTGGATCAATTGCACTCCATGTATGTAGTTTTGGCTCTATACTATGATACCAGGTCTTGGGGTTTGGTTTAGTTTCCGCATATGTATATATATACTCCTGTTATCTATTCTCCTCATCTTACCCTCTTACTTTTGCTATTAAACTATTCTTCCGCTTATTTGTTAAATAGTAGCCCATTACTAACTGTCCTGGGCTACGGGAATTGGTTCGCCTACTGGGGGGATGTAGGTTCCATCATGACCGAGAAATCGAGTCGTGACAACTTGGTATAAGAGCTCTAGGTTCACCGGTGTCTTCGATATAGGAGCTAATGTCTAGTAAAGTCCTGCGGATCGGGGCGGAGACATCCGTACTCAATCTTCGGGAGGCTACAGTGACATTTTAGGAAACTTGACTCTTTCATTGCTTCTGTGTCGTGCGTAGGACCCTTGAAGTTTATGAAATCTCATTTGCTCTACCTCATTCTTCCGCAGATGGTTCGTACGAGATCATCAGAATCACGCGGAGATGAGCCTCCCACTACAGCTAAGGGTCAAGGACGCCCTCGAGCAGTGGCACCTGCTAGAGCTGCTAGAGTTGAGATAGAGCCCGAGCAGCATGTGGATCAGGGGGCAACTAGGTACCACCAGCTCCAGTACCAGCTCCAGCACCAGCTCCAGTACCAGCTCCAGCGCCAGCTCCAGTACCAGCTCCAGTGTCCACTTTTGTGCCAGCTTCAGCCGCAGCTCAGTCTCCAGATATTTGGGGATTACTCTTGAACGCTTTTGGGTGTGATTGGAGAGCGGCCTTCTGGGGTAGCGCAGACATCCGCTCAGGGGGCAGCCCTGGGTGCACAGAGTTCAGGAGCGCAGCCTGCTACTACGGCTCCCCGTGTGGAGTTCATTCCGGTCCCATCTGTTTCACAGCCTCTTGCTCCTCGCCCAGCTATGACAGAGTCAGAGCAGAAGGCGTTGGGTAGGTTTTTGAGGTTAGCACCTCCGAGGTTTGCTGGTACTTCTGGATAGGATCCACATGACTTTATTACTACATGTGAGGAGATGTTGCATCATTTGGATTTGTAGGAGACTCACGGGGTTGGTTATACTACCTATCAGTTTGGGGGACCAGCGAAGTTATGGTGGAGGGCTCATGTTGCTTGTAGACCACCATCGTCACCTCCTTTGAGCTGGTCTGAGTTTTATGAGGCCTTTATGGCCAAGTTCCTACCTCAGAGTGATCGTGAGCGTCGCAGGGAGCAGTTTACTCACCTTATGTAGGGGTCTACGAGTGTCTCAGAGTATGAGACCCATTTTCATGAGCTAGCACTGTTTGGAGCTATGATCATTTCTACCGAGGCAGATAGGATTCGCAGATTTGTATAAGGTTTGAGGCCAGAGATCAGGCAGCCAGCTGAGATATTGATTGCCGGTGGTTGGTCATTTTAGGCTATCGTAGACTATGCCCGCACTGTGGAGGACTTACAGCGACATGATCAGGGGTCCAGAGATAAGAGGCCTCGACATTAGGGTGTCTACAGTGGTTCCAGATATGGTGGTAGAGATCCTACCTAGTGGAGCCGGAGTTATCAGCCACAGCAGCACCGGGTCAGTCCAGCCGACTGGTTCAGGCTTCCCTTCAGACTTTTGGTATTACCCAGTTCGAGCTGGGTCAGAGCAGCCATCAGGGCTATGGCGGCCAGTCTTCGGGGGGTACAGTTTCTGGGGCATCAGGCCGTGGTGGTTATACGGGATCTGCTAGTTCATCTCGACCGAGTAGGACGCCAGGGGCTTGTTTTACTTGTGGTGTGATTGGTCATTTTGCTAGAGATTGCCCTCAGCAGGGTACAGTTCAGTTGGCCGAGCCTTTACGAGCAGTTCAGCCCCAGGCTAGAGGGGGTGGTCGTCAGGGTAGAGGTGGTGCTCTGCGCGATAGAGCAGGTGGTAGGGATGGCGATCGGGCAGGTGAAGGTCATCGTCATTTTTACGCGGTCCCTAGGAGACCTGAGGCAGAGGCCTCAGATGCTGTGATTACAGGTACGATTTCTGTGTGCCATCAGTCGGCTATGGCTTTATTTGATCTTGGATCCACTTGTTCATACGTATCTGCCTACTTTGTGCCTTGTTTGGGGTTGGCTAGTGAGCCATTATTTGTTCATGTTTCTGTTTCGACCCCAGTAGGAGATTCTTTAGTAGTGGATCGGATTGTGAGATCTTGTATGCTATCTATTGGTGATTCAGAGACTTGGGGTGATTTGATGATTCTTGATATGCTAGACTTTGATATGATACTGGGCATGGACTGGTTATCCCCTCACCGTGTGATTTTGGATTGTTATGCCAAGACCATTACCATAGCTGTGCCCGGTGTATCCCCGGTTGTATGGCAGGGTTTTGTTAGTCATGCACCATCTGGGATCATCTCTTGTCTTCGAGCTAGGAAGTTGATTTCCCGTGGGTGTTTAGCTTATCTAGCATATGTCTGAGATGTTAGTGCTGACCCTACTTCTCCTGAGTCTGTTCCTGTGGTTAGAGACTTCCTCGATGTGTTTCCTACAAACCTGCCAGGCCTTCCACCTGAGAGAGATATTGATTTCGCTATTGAGCTAAAGTTGGGCACTAGGCCCATTTCTATTTCTCCTTACTGTATGGTCCCTGCTGAGTTGAGGGAGCTTAAGGAGCAGCTCCAGGATCTGTTAGCTAAGGGGTTCATTAGACCTAGTGTGTCACCTTGGGGTGCTCCTGTTCTCTTCGTGAAGAAGAAGGATGGGTCGATGCGCATGTGTATTGATTATCGGCAGCTGAATAGGGTGACAGTGAAGAATAGGTATCCAATGCCGAGGATTGATGATTTGTTTGACTAGCTTCAGGGTTCAGTCGTGTTTTCAAAGATTGATTTGAGGTCTGGCTACCATCAGTTGAGGATTAAGGCGGAGGACATCCCTAAGACAGCATTCATGACACGTTATGGCCATTATGAGTTCTTGGTGATGTCTTTTGGGTTGACTAATGCCTCCGCAGCCTTTATGAACTTGATGCACAGGGTTCTTGGCCCGTATTTGGACTCATTTGTGATAGTTTTTATAGACGACATCTTGGTATACTCGCGTAGTAGAGATGAGCATGAGCAGCACTTGAGGGTTATACTTCAGACTTTGAGAGATCATCGGCTTTATGCCAAGTTCTCAAAGTGTGAGTTTTTGCTTGAGTTAGTTGCATTCCTAGGGCACGTGGTGTCTAAGGATGGGATTAGGGTTGACCCGGGAAAGATTTCTGCGGTTTGTGATTGGCCTAGACTTACTACTGCTACTGAGGTCCGCAACTTTATTGGGTTAGCAGGTTACTACAGACGGTTCGTTGAGGGATTTTCTTCCATAGCAGCACCCTTGACTATGCTGACTAGAAAGGATGTCCCATTTCAGTGGTCGGATCAGTGTGAGGATAGCTTGCAGAGGCTTAAGGCCTTATTGACTTCAGCTCCAGTTTTGACTTTGCCGGTTGAGGGTCAGAGCTTCTCCGTGTATTGTGATGCTTCTGGTTGGTCTTGGTTGTGTGTTGATGCAGCAGGGTCGAGTAATAGCATATGCATCGAGGTAGCCGAAGGTTCACGAGCGCAACTACCCCACTCATAACTTAGAGTTGGCAGCGGTAGTTTTCGCACTCAAGATCTGGAAGCATTACCTATATGGAGTTCACGGTGAGATCTTCACTGATCACCGTAGTCTTCAGTATATCACGAGTCAGCGAGAGTTGAACTCGAGACAGAGGAGATGGGTCAATTTACTGAAGGACTATGACTTCACTATTCTGTATCATCCGGGCAAGACAAACGTGGTAGCGGATGCCTTGAGCAGGAAGACAGTGAGTATGGGTAGCCTAGCTTCTCTTTCAGTTTCAGAGCGACCGTTGGCCTTGGATATCCAGTCCTTGGCTAACCATTTGGTTAGGCTTGACTTGTCGGATCCTAGCAGAGTTCTCGCCAGTGTTGAGGTTCGTTCTACTTTGATTGATCAGATTCAGAGCCGTCAGTTTGAGGATCAGCAGTTGTGTGACCTTCATGATCGGGTTGTTCAGGGTGAGACTAGTCGGGCTACTCTAGATTTAGATGGGGTTCTGAGGTTTGATAGTCACCTTTGTGTTCCAAGGATTAGTGATTTGATTCAGTTGATACTTCATGAGGCACATTGTACTAGATACTCCATTCACCCTGGCACAGCAAAGATGTATAGAGACTTGAGGCAAATTTACTGGTGGAGTGGTATGAAGCGGGATATAGTGGATTTCGTATCTCGGTGCTTGAACTGTCAGCAGGCTAAGTTCGAGCACATGAGACCTGGTGGTTTGATGCAGCGACTTCCCATTCCTGAGTGGAAGTGGGAAGGGATTACTATGGACTTTGTTGTTGGTTTGCCTCATACTTCTCATGGGTTTGATTCCATATGGGTGATTCTTGATAGGCTGACTAAGTCAGCACATTTCTTGCCGGTTCAGTCATCTTATGGCACGGAGAGGTTAGCTCAGATCTACCTTTGTGAGATTGTTCGGTTGCACGGGGTCCCAGCTTCTATTATTTCAGACCGCGGCCCTCAGTTCACATCTCAGTTCTAGAGGGCTATTAAGCGAGATTTGGGTACAGAGGTTCATCTTAGTACCACTTTCCACCCTCAGACAGATGGCCAGTCCGAGAGGACCATTCAGATTCTGGAGGGCATGCTTCGGGCCTGTGTTCTTGACTCTGGAGGTTCTTGGGATCATTTTGTTCCCTTGGCAGAGTTTGCTTATAATAACAGCTTCCATTCGAGTATCAGCATGGCACCTTTTGAGGCTTTGTATGGAAGGCGTTGCAGATCACTGGTAGGTTGGTTTGATAGTTTTAGTTCTAGACCACAAAGCACAGATTTGCTTCGAGATTCCTTAGATCAGGTTTGAGCAATTCAGGACAGACTTCGGGCAGCTCAGAGCAGGCAGAAGAGTTATGCTGACCGTAGGCTTCGTGCCTTGGAGTTTAGTGTTGGTGACTTGATGTTTCTCCGTGTATCGCCCATGAAGGGCGTGATGAGATTTGGTAGGCGGGGCAAGCTTAGCCCCAGGTACATTGGACCGTTTGAGATTCTTCAGAGGGTTGGTAGCGCTGCCTATCAGCTAGCCTTGCCTCCGATGTTTTCAGCTAAACATCCTGAATTTCATGTTTCGATGTTGCGTTGGTATGTCCCAGATGAGTCTCATGTGTTGCATTGGGATTCAGCTCAGTTAGGTGAGGGTTTAGCCTTTGTTGAGGAGCCGGCAGCTATTTTGGCCAGAGATGTCAGGAGATTGAGGTCCCGAGAGATCCCGGTTGATAAGGTTCAGTGGAGGCACCGTCTAGTCGAGGAGGCTACCTGGGAGACCGAAAAAGATATGCGGGCTCAGTATCCGCAGTTGTTTGAGCCTTCAGGTATCCCCTTGACCTTGACTTTCGAGGACGAAAATCCTTTTTAGTAGTGGATGATGTAATAACTCTTCCGGTCACTTCCACGTATACATTTTCCTTGTACCATTAGAGCTTGTTTGTAGCGACCCCAAGTCATTTAAGGCTTATCGGGACCGGTATTTCGGTGCCGGGTCCATTTATTTGGTCGTATGATAAGTTTTGAAGTCAAGCAAGTCGGCAAAAGTTGAATGTGGTAGAAAGTTATAATATTATTACCTTTTCAAAATATTTTAAAGGTTTATGAAAAATATTTTTGTTACGATATAATTGTATATGTATTTATTTTATAAGGTTTTTATACATTGTAATATTTTAACGGAGATAGTAAATTTAGTTATGTTGAAATTTATTATTATAATATAGTAGGTTTTATTCGAAATAATTTTCTAATGATTATGGTATATTCAAAAATTATATTTATTTTACCACGAATCTATGCAATACCCGAATATATATGTAATGGGATAAAATGAGCTAATATTGCTTGACACCTCAAGGAACACGTGTGACCCTTTGCATACAATGGGTAATGACTAAGACTAAGTGATTAGCGGCATACATTAATTAATCAATTAATTAATGTAGTAAAGGTCATTTATTTTGTTTTGTTTAGGAGCTTCATGCGTGCATACACTTATATATATGTTTAGCTCTTTCTCCCATTATTGATATATATAGAACGTTAGAGGAGCTTTGGTAGAGAAATTATATCGACAAACTCCGAAAGAAAATCGGTTATCTACGTTAAGTTATTCAAGCCCGAGTTCAAGTTTGATTTTGTTTCGGAGCTTCTTTTCGAAGAGGTTCGAGCTTGTCATCGGACAACAGGTAGGTTACGGTTTATTTTCCCTAGACTCCGCATATATAGGATAAAATTGTATTAATTGGCATCCTTGGGTTGGTTTATTAGGTTGGTACCACAGACCTCGACCGCTTTATTCATGTCCGCCTACTTTTGTTCCTCCGTTGTTTGTAGTACTTGCCGATATATTTTATTTACCCTTGTGGTCCTGTGAGGCCTTGTTGACTCTGGAACATTGAAGGTGGGATTTTGGGAATGTCCGTGAGTCCCGGACATAAAATTATCCTTCTAGGCTGGTTATGCTTGCTGAGTAGCTGTGGGCCTGTGCAGGGTCGATAGGTTGATTGTGAGCTGCTGGGCAGCTATTGTGTTTGATCATACCATTTCCATGCATATAAAGAGGTTTTATCCATGTTTTACTACAGTTTGGGCTTCGGGCCTACTGACACTATTTTCTAAACCTTGCATGGCCCCGGGGGCCCCTTTTTGGATGAAAATGATTTGGAAATGGTTTGATTTAACTTGTGAATATTCTTGGGTAAAAGAAAGTAAAATTATGATTTAAATCACCAGTTTTACGATTAACGCTAGACTCGGCAGGGCCGGGGTGCTAGTTGAGTTTTCTTGCTATTTGAGATAATTTTAGCCTCGGTCGGACCGAGCACCCGAGATGACTTTCTACTGTTTAGACCCGGTTATGCCTGGGCCAAGGGTTTTATTTTGAGATATTTTCCTACTACTTTAGTCCTGGACTAGTATCACCTCAAAATTAGTGTGAAAATCATCATATAATCTTTTTTATCTTAAGAAAATCATAAAAAACAATTTTAAATCTATTTAAAGCCATTAATACTGAAAATAGGTCCTCGAGGCCATGCAAGGTTTAGAAAAACTTGTGATAGTTAGGCCCGCAGCCATAGTAGTAATAAATAGATGCAGAAAACCCTTTTGCATGATAAATGATATACTTGATTACAAATAATAGCTTTATGGCTCACAATTAACCTATCGGCCCTGCACAGGCTCAATCTGCTCTACAATATAGATAACCAGCTCAATATCATAATCTAATATTCGAGACTCACGGACATCTCCCAAATATCCCATCATTTATGATCCAAAGGCATATACAAGGTCCACACAAAGCCATGAGGGATAATAGTATAAAACTAGTTTGAATACTAAATCAAATGTAGGAAATAAGATGGATAGAAGAAAACAGACAAGGTCTCAGGCCCTGACTAAAGGTCAAACTAGACTAAAAATCACATTCTAGAGCTAACAGAACTGTCGTAATTTGATTTCAAGCATGCTAACTAAGAATATTAACTAAAGTCAATGATTTCCTAAGTTAAAACTCTAAAACAGAGAAATGGTCATAACGACCAAACAAATGGCCACGGCACCAAACCACCAGTCTCAGCAAGTCATAAATAACTTAGGACCACTATAGACAAGTCTTAACAGTACAAAGAAAGCAAAAATACAGGAATGACCGGAAGGATCATTATAAATATACACTTTATTTCACTACTTTTTACCCATATTTATTCTTTATTTTGAGGATAATTTAGCTTAATACAAACGATTTATGCTTAATTCTATTTTTTATCACTTATGTAAGGTATTTTGTGCAATTTAGGTGAAATAAGTTAAATGGGACTAAAGTGAGGCATAAATAATCGAATTTCATGAAAACATATTTTAGGTGAAGCCAGAGGGTCGCGAAGCAAGTTCCAACGCAAATGGGGGTTGATTTTCATCCCCCTATGAAGTTTATACCCTTCCATAAAAAAAATTCAAGACAAGCAAAAGCCACTCACGCCGCGAGCCAACAAAAACAGGAGCAAAATTCTGCTCTTCTCCCAGTCCAATTTTGAGGGCACATCTAGGTATTTTTAAATATTATAAATACCCCTCCTAGGTTATTTTTAGAAAAAAATAAATATTGTAAAGAACAATAGGGTTACTTCTTAAACTCTTTACTTAGCATTATTTATTGTTTATTCTCTAATTCTTGTTTTATAATCGAATTTTGAGTGACTAAAAGGCGTCTATCTAGGATTGTGGCCATAGTGTGAACATCGTAGTTTATATATAGATTATTATTGTAGAATATACCATTATATTTTATCCTCTTAATATTGAACTTATTATTTTATTGCTTTTCGATCAATAAGATAAATGGATAATTTCTAGAGGAACTCAAGAGACGGAGACTAGAAATAGAACATGGGTTAAGGGGAGTAGGATGCATCTAAGAACGGATTTGTAGCTAGGAGGCATAGGTACCTAGTTCACCCTACTTGGTTCACATACAGGAAGATAAATAAATGTATTTGGATTAGTTTGACTATTCTCCTCAATGATGTAGCTGAAGACTAATCTGGATAGATGGTTAGAGAATCAAAAGATCATGACAATAATATGAACCCTTTGATTCAATAATTTGGTAGATATCTTAATCAAGCTTTAAAAATATATATATAATATGATGGAATTATGAAATCACCTCAACCCTAAGTCTTAATAACTCCATAACAACTCCTACAGACCTTACGCATATTTACTTTTATTGTGTTAGTAGAATTAGTAGCTAAATCAAATAATCAACTCTTAAATTAGACAACACTTATTCTAACAACCATAATAGTGATATCACTAACTTTTCAGCAACCAAGTCTACAAGGGATCGACAGATCCGATTGTACTTACAATAACTTTATTATTCGTGATCACATACACTTGTGTGTCTGGTTGAAGACAACACTTATCAATTACAGCATTCATATCGCAATATATTTTATTTTTCTTCCTTATTAAAAATCTCACCAGAAAAACTCTTTTTGGGGTAAAAACTGATCTAAGGAAAAAAGAGTGCAGCACGTATTTTCATGTTTGACTAGTACGGCCTCTCCTTGGTGCTCTGATCATGTGATTTTATTCCTGCAATTTATAATTGATAAAATAAATAATTCAAATGTGTCCCTCAATAGGAATATCATTTAAAGTGATCGGTTACCAGTTATTGGGTAGATCAGTTTCATTTTGGTCTACTAATTTGTAAAAGTTTTTATCAGTTACTTCGATAACTCGATAAGGTCCTTCCCAACTAGGACCAAGTTTTCTAGAGTTTGGGTGTTCTCAATCACTTTTTGGAGGATCAAATCTCCTTTCCAAAAATACTAGAGATTGGTTCCTCAGTTATAATATTTTTTCATTCTTTGATTTTGTGCTCTTATTCATACTAAATACAAATTACGCCTTTCTTTAGTCAAGTTCATATTGATGAACACTGCTTCCGTACTGTTCTCTTTATTAGAAAATCTAAACTAGAGAATTAGATCTCCAACTTCCACTGGTATGAGGCTTCAGTATTGTATACCAGTTAAAAAGTTATCTCCTCAGTGCTAGGTTTTGGCGTTGTTTGGTAAACCCATAATAATTCAGGAAAATTTTTCATCCAGCATTCTTTGGCACCCTCCAGTTTCTTCTTCAAGTTTTGGATTACTGTTTTATTTGTTGACTCCGCCAGCCTATTTGCATTGTAATAATATGGCAAAAAAGTTATTCTTTGATATTCATTCCTCCAAGAAATTTGATCACCTTCTTTCAAACAAGCTGATGTCTATTATCGCAAGTGATTTCTTTCAGTAAACCAAAATGACATTATGTATGCCTGCTGAAGATGTATGCCTGCTGAAGTCTATGACTTTATTTTCTCTTACATTCTTGAAGAAACCTGCTTCCACCCATTTTGTGAAGTAGCTAGATAAGGAAAAAATAAATTTTACCTGGTCAGCCGCTGTTTGAAGTAATTTGACAATATCCATACCTTATTTTATGAATGGACATGGTGAAATTATAGAGTGCAATGACTCAGCTGGTTGGTGGATCATGAATGCATAATGTTAATACTTGTCACATTTTTTAACAAATACCTAAGCGTCTTTCTCCATTTTTGACTAGTAGTAGACGGCTCTGACCAACTTTTGGACTAGTAGCTCGACTACAGAATAATTTTCGCAGGTGCCTTCATAGATTTCTCTCATCACATAGTTAGTCTCATCGGGCCCTAAACACCTGGCTAGGGGACCGATGAAAGATATTTGATATAACTGACCATCAAACAAATAGTATCGTGCATCTTTTATGTGATATGCCCATGAAGTCTTTGCCTCATCCAAAAGTTTTCCTTTTTATGTAGTCAATGTACTCGTTCCTCCAGTCACAAGTTAGACCTTTGCAATTTACTTCATCATGGCTAATGTCGAGGATCAAGTTGAATAATTGGACCACCTTTTTAGAGTTATTTGCCCCTATGTCTGATGAAGTACTTAAGTTGGCTGAATCATCTACTTTTTCATGTTCGTGATATATGGGTATTCGTTCATTCCTTAAAACAGTTAAGGACAATGAGTTCTTTATTTAAGTATTTTTTTTAATTCATTCTTTTTTAACTTTAAATGTCCCATTGATGCGATTTACCACTAAGAAAGAGTCATATCTTGATTCAAGAATATTTTCTCCCATTTTACAGGCTAAATCTAAATCTGCAATCAATGCCTTATACTCTGGTTTTTAATTAGTCACATGTGTAATTTTAATGCCTTGTCTGAGGACTTCCTCAGAAGGAGTCTTTATGATAATGCTTAATCCAGACCCATGTATATTGAATGCTCCATCTATACAGAGAGTCCATATATTGGGTATGGCATCTTAGGTTTTTAATATTCTTTTTCAACCTCTAATATAATTTTTTGGCTAAAATTAGCTATGAAATCAACTAGAACCTAGGATTTTATATCAGTCTGTGGTTTGTATGTCAAATTGTATCTACTAACTTCTAGTGCCTATTTGGCTAGCCTAGGTAATAATTTAGGTTTATGAATTCTATTCCTTAGTGGATATTAGTTATTACACTTATAGGATGGTATTAGAAATATGGTCTGAGTTTTCTAGCAGCCATTACCAGCTAAAGCTAGTTTTTCCAGATGTGGATATATAATTTCAACATTTTCCAAAGTTCTACTGAAAAAGTAAATTGGAAATTTTGTACCTTTCTCTTCTTTGACTAAAACAGCATTGATTTCCACTTTCGGCTGCACGGTACATGAGCAATGGATATTCTTTTGTGGGTTTGGCAAGAAATGGTGGACTTGCCAAGTATTTCTTTAAATCCTTCAACACATGTTGGCATTTTAGGGTCTATTCAAAATCGTTCTTCTTTTTTAGAAAAGAGAAGAATTTGTGACTTCTTTCGAATGATCAAAATATAAACTGACTCGATGCAGTCAGTCTCCTAATGAATCATTACACAACCTTTATATCATTAAGGATATCAGGTATCTCTTCAATTGCTTTGATTTTTTCTAGATTGACCTCGATCCCTCGATTAGAAACCAGAAAGCTCAGAAATTTGCTTGATCCAACACTAAGAGTGCATTTTTTGGGGTTTAGCTTTATGTTGTACAATGATAATACTTTAAAAGTTTTCTGGAAATGCTACAAATGGTAATCTGAATCCAGAGACTTAACCATCATGTCATCTATATACACTTTCATTATTTTTCCTATTTTCTCTTTAACCATGTCATTAACTAATTATTTATAGGTTGCCCTAGCTATTTTTAGTCGAGAAGGCATAGTGTTATAGCAATATATTCCATATTTGGTGATAAACAAAGTTTTCTCTTAGTCCTCTGGGTTTATTTTTATCTGATTATAATCATGAGTATGCATCGAGAAAACTTAACATGTCATATCATATTGTCTCCTCGATCATCTAATCTATATGCAATAGAGGAAATGAGTTTTTACGGCATTCTTTATTTAAATCTTTGAAATCAATACACATTCAGAATTTATTACCTTTTTTGGATACAACTACCACATTAGCTAACCATTCATGGTAGTTTACTTTTTGAATGAAGCCTATGTTAAGCAGCTTGCCTACCTTTTCTTTTAAGAATTTGTTTTTAGAGTTTCGACATTGATCATTTTTCTTGCTTCACCAGTGGAATATTAAGGTCTATGCTCAACTTGTGAGTTAAAACCTCCGATAGGATACCTACCATATCTAAAATGTGATCATGCAAAACAATCGATATTATATTTTAAGGAAAGCAATTAATTTAATCCTGAGTTCCAAGGTTAATTTAGTTTCTAGGTATACCTTCTTTTTTGGCAGGTGGGTAAGTAGAGATACTTGCTTGAGTTCTTACACAGTTGACTTTGTGGCATTTTAATCTTCTAAGACTACGAACTTCCTTAAAATTGGTATATTCTTCATCTTTTTCATCTTCTTTCAAGTCTTCTAGCTCTTGAGTATGTGGTTGTTCTTTCTCCAGGGTCTTCTCAAGTACCGATAGTATTTCTATCAGTGTCATGTCTTCTAGGTACCACTCCATTTTCTATAATTACAACTCCCTCCATTTTAATTTGTTTAGCCTACTTTTCTTTTTAGTCTATTTCAAAAATAATGTCTTTTTCCCTTTTTAGCAACTCTTTAACTTTTCACATGGCATATTTAAGACCACAAGATTAAAGGATATTTTAGTACATTTGATATATCTTTAATTTATGACCACAAAATTCAAAAGTCTTCTCTACTTTCTTAAACTCCATACCAAGTCAAAATAGGCTAAACAAATTGAAACGGAGGGAGTATTTTTTATTTCTTTGCTTGCTTTTACATTCAGAGTTTCGTCTATTGCAAACATCTCCTTATCCACAGGCTGCTCTTTGTGGATCTATCTAATTCCTTTTAGAGTTGAAAATTTCAACAAGAGGTGTAACATAGAGGGAACCTCTTTTATGTCGTGTATCCAGGGTCTTTAGGAGAGTGCATTGCATCACATATCTTTGTTTATTACATAGGACTTGGTTCTTTAGATCATCCATCCTACATTGACCAGGAGTGTGATCTTGTCTTTTGTCATCTCACTAGCCATGGTGAATATGGATAGGACTCTTATGGTAGGAGCATTTTTTCCTATCAGATCCATTTTCTACACCACCTTTTAGCGAATTATGTTGAAAGAACTATTTGAATCTACTAGCACACATTTAATTTGAAAATCATAAATATTTATAGTGATTACCACATCGTCATTATAGGGTTATATGTTTCCCTCTAGGTCATCATCATCGAAGGTTATTGTTTCTTCCTCCCATATTTTTTACCTCTTATTATCGTTACCTTGGTCATTTTAGTTGTGGTAAATGTAACAACATTTACTTTTTCTCCTCTAATGATCATGTTATATATATTGTCTGGTGCTACCAGTTGAACAGGTGCTTCAACATCCCTTCTTCTTCCGTATTTATTCCTGGATTAGTCATACAAGAATTCTATGAGATGACCTTCCTTTAGTAATCGTGTCAACTCTTCTCATAAATAATGGCAGTCCCTAGTGTGGTGACCATGAGATCTATGGAACTCACACATCACACAAGGATCCCTCAAGCTGGGGTCAGATCTGATAGGTTTTGGCCATCTTGAATCTTTGATTTGCTTGATGACCGCTACCAAGTCACCCATGTCAATATTGAAACAGTACTCAAATAAGTGTGGTGCTTCTATATTATTGACATTTTATGACCCTTCTTGGTTCCTATTCATCAAACTTCTTTTATGGCTCGGTTCACCCTCTCTATCATACTTGGGTTTTTCTAGTGACTGGGAGAAATGGCCTTGGCATCCCTGGTCTAGCTGCTCTTATGTTTTTTCTAATGATATGTAAGGTTGTGTAACTACCGAATCCATCATTAATTCAAGAACCACGACATCATGAAATTTCAAAAATGAAGCAAAAAAAATTTTGGTATTAAGTGGGGTGACGTGATGGAAAATCTCAGATTTTTGGAAATCATCCGGGCTGATGTTACTCTGCTGTAGCAGTATTTTATCTGCTATAGCGGAACCGCTATGGCATATGGCCATCCGCTATAGCGGAATGACGGGAGGCAATAGCCTCAGAACGAGTTTTATTAAAAGATTACTCCTCCTCAGTTGAGAAACATACGAGGGTTTCTCCAAAAACCCTCCTATGTTGCTCCAGGACTTGGGAACCATGGGGAGGAAAGACTATGGCTGAAGGGATGTGGAAAAGCAGATTCCAGGACAATCGTTCAGCCGGGAACGCCTTCACAGAGCTGGAAACACATCCTTGCAGCTGCTTGGCATCGAGGAAGGCTAGGTTTCACTTGAGTAGATAGACCTGTTTACATTAGTATTATTGTATAGTTGCAAAGGAGAATCCATGATTAGGCCTCCGGACGGGGAGTCTAGCGGATTTGGTATTGATTATGTGTGAACTAGGAATTGGTTGGTTGAAATTATGAGTTGCTAGTGTGAAATTGTTGGTTGTACATGTTATTTGATATGGGAAAATGTTAGGATTTCAGGGACTGGGATGTCGGAAAGGTTTGGGGAACCGGAAAATGCTTTGGGTAACTAAATGGGTAATAAAAATGGGGAAATTCCTAGATGGAGTTTTGGGATATGAATAGAATAATATGAGTGGAGAAATCACCAAGGTTAAGGGGTGGTTTTCCCATGTTGTAACCAACTCGGAAAGGTTCAGAATCAATGTGGTTATTAAGATATGTTAATAAAAGAAAAAATGGGATTTAGTCTTCGTACGGGTTAGAAATTGAGTTATGTACCCGGGAAAAAGGCTAGGTGGTGGTTATTGATTCCTGTATGCATTGTGTCACGATCCAACTACCGGGCCGTGCGGGCACCTACTCTAATCCACCTAGATAGGAAAACCCTTACCACCTGAACCAACAAGTAATGCAAAAAAGAAAATAAACCATTAAATAAGTCCCTTAATACATGAGGAATCCCTTTACAAATGTTTGGAAAATCTTTATACAACAGCTTTCAAAAAATACACAACTTTTAAAACTTGCGGAATTTATTAACAATATAAACACCTTCCCTACAACCTAGTGTAAGCTTGTACAAGAGCTTCTACAAGATGAGCTTATAACATAAAATGAACACAACTCCCACCATAGAAGGAAGTAGGAGCTGCTGGAAGATCACCGCAATACTGAACCTGTGAAACATCACCAACCCTGCAACCAAACTATACCCAAAAAGGTATAGCAAGAGTAGAATCAATACAAACACACGTACTGGTAGGCATCATCGGCTAATCCGAATTCACTCTTACCATCATATAAAAATCAAGATAAAATGCACAATGTAAATGCTCCACCCCTTTCAACATCACTTTTATCAATTCCCCCTTTCAGAACTGACCTTCCTAACCTTTAGACTTACCAAGTCACCTTGACCCTTACCAATATCAATGTCCATGCTTGGACTACCATTTCCTTACCCAAGTCAACCGCCTTGACTAGACATTCAGACTTAGACCGACTAGCTTCCAAAACCAAACCACCTATACCTGTGGTATTACTTACCAGTGTCCGGACCCTTCACGAACCTCTAGGACAACTTTTCATCCTAGTTAGAACAACCAACAACTACAACCCCAGACTTTCAATCTTACTCCCAATTTACCAATCACATGAGATTCACCTAGCAACCATTGACACATTCAATGACAACCACAGAGTTATATCTAAATCCCTTTCTCATCCCGAAACCCGGACCCTCCAAGGATCTTCTAACCACACATAAGTGTTCAATAGGCTACCCGATCTACCCCAAGACCCATCCTTATGCTTATTAACCACAAATAATCCTTGACCACCATTAGTACACTTAATGACAACAAATTATGAACTTATAACCTCTTTTACATAGTCCAGACCCACCCGAATCCCCCTAACACATCTAGGTGTTAACATGACAACCCGGTCTACACCAAGACCAAACATGACAACCCGGTCTACACCAAGACCAACTAATAATTAACATCATAACCTGGTCTACACCAAGACCAACTAATAACATGATATAACAATTGGGCCTACACCAAGACCGACTAATAACATGATATAACAACCCAGCCTACACCAAGACCAACTAATAACATGATATAACAACCCGGCCTACACCAAGACCAACTAATAACATGATATAACAACCCAGCCTACACCAAGACCAAACTAATAACATGATATCACAACCCGACTTACACCAAGACCAAACTCATAACATGATATCACAGCTCGGCCTACACCAAGACCAAACTCATGACATGATATAACAACTCGGCCTACACCAAGACTAAAAGCATAAAATAATATAACAATTTATAAACACAGCCCGATCCATTCATGGAACCAACACCAATCAACACAATGCAACAATATTAATGAAATGATGCAGTAAAGTAAACCCGTACCAGGCATGGTACCCGAGCCAACCATTAGTATTTTCCCATACCAGGCGTGGTACCCGAGCCAACCGGTAGTATTCCCGTACCAGGCGCGGTACCCAAGCCAACCATTTGTTATACCCATACCAGGCGTGGTAGCCAAGCCAACCGAATGTCAATCAATCCACAATCACAACAATGAACAATCAACTTATAAACCAACAAGCAATACACATTTCAATTCACATACTATAATACAGGACTCTTAAACATTCCTAACAACCCCTAAGCAATGTATCTCATACAAACACTTGGATAAGATTACACAACATATATTCTTAACACTTCCCTAAGCAATGTATATCATACAAGCACTTAGATAAGAGTACACAACATATATTCCTAAAAATTCCCTAAGTAATGTATCTCATACAATCACTTAGATAAAAGTACACAACATACAACATTTACAGGAACCGTTAACCATCACCTACCCCTCCCCGTGTGGATGACTTAGCCCAACCTTGGTCCGAGGATCAACCTGTTTCCCCTTACTAACATATAATGAATGATTTCCTTTCTTAGCATAATTTAGCAACTATGTGATTCCCGAGACTTTACCTAACACCGAACACAGAGTGGGAACACCTCCCCTTAGCCTTAGTAAAACCAACAACTACATCTCATTCCATTTACATTCCCAAAACCTTATCTAGTAGTTTCCCATTTCCATTACCCATAGTTCCCAAGAATTCTCCCAGTTCCCCGAACCTTCCCGACATTCCAGTCCCCAAGCATATCATTTTATTCTATCAAAATAATAAAATATACACGTTATATGTATCATAAAACCAACCCTTCAATCCATACAATTACTAATTAACACATAACCAGTATTGAATCCGCCAGACTCTGTGCTCGAAGGCCTAATCATGGATTCTCCCTTTCATTCTACATAATAATAGGAAATAAAAATGGTCAATCTACACTTGGAAAAAAACCTAGCCTACCTGGATGTTTAGCAGTTGTTCAATGCCTTTTCTAGCTCCGCGAAGGCGTTCCCTGATGATTATGCAGACTCGAATCTGTGGTTTCGCATCCCTTTCGCTGGAATCCATCCTCCCCGTGACTCCAAAGCCTTGGGGCGGCCTAGGAGGGTTTTTGGAATAGCTCTCATTTGTTTTTGGATCTGAAGGAAAGAGAATGAAATAAAAAACCCATTTTTTGGGTTTTCTAGTCCCGTCGCTCTGCGATACCGGTCTCTGCTCCGCTATAGCGGTACCGCCGTAGCGGAGTCAACTGCTATGGCGGAGGTTAACCGTCTTGAAGTCCGCTATAGCGGTAATTATTTTGCTATAGTGGAGGTCGTTGTGGCGGAGTGGTAGCGCTTGTCACGGACAGAAACTCAGAAAATTCCTGAAAAGAGCCTTTTTTACAACACACCTTGAATCCCCGATGTTTCGGAATAACCCCTTCACGTCAACCTCGATTTCAGGAGCTCTTGTTACCCAAATTCGATTCCGAAAAGTCCCCCGAACTCCTCTATGTCTTAACTACACAGAAAACCAGCTCAAATAGAGACATCAAACCTAATTCTTACCTGGATTGCCCTGGACTATACCTCACTCCAATTCTAGCCAAGGCTAGCCTAGCCCAGAATTTTCAACTCTCAACCCAGAAGTATTCTAACTCAAACTTGGCACAAAAAGTTTACCTGTAACGACAAACCTGGTCGTTACAACAGATACCAATTTATATATCATTCATTCCCGAATGATCTCTAAGGTGGAAAGAGAAGAAGGATCCCGCCCTCTGAACCTCAACGCTCTATCATGACAGCGTAATTCTAGCTTTACGCAAACCACCAAATTTTTTGAATCCCTTGGTATACCCAATTCACCCAAAATTTAATTCACTTCCACTATGTCAAGGAATCCCTTCCTTCGAGCTACACAAGGCAACTAGATTACCCCTCCCTGAATGCCCAAGAAATCTATGGCCTCGCTGAAACACCAGAGCCAAAGAAACTCAACTAACAAATGGCACAGTTTTTCCCTACCAAGGGGACTAGATCCCAACATGGCGATCCCTTTCCCACTATACCCGGAGTTCTACTAGCCCGAACTCCATTTCAAAAGCTTCCTACGGGGTACTATGCCCCTCACATATCATCTTGTCACCTTACTCCTATCAACATTATGCCCTGAGACACCACGTATCTCTAAACCACGCAATAATGAGGATTTCATTGGGCTCATCCTACCTTGAGATTTTCATCAATTCTCATCTTAGGGGGGAATTTCTACCCGGGCGCTTACACCATAACCAATGCTATGGCGAGAATACGCTCACCACTTAACGAGCAGTAACACTGGGTATTATCATGGTCACAAGAGACACAATAATGCTAAGAAACCCATTTAAGAACCCCGCTCCTTCAATTGACCCTACCACTAAGGATCATCAACACTAAACCAGTCAATAATCACCTCATCACATAGCCTATGAGCAGTGTCCAATACTACTCGATCAATCGTGGGTCATTTTTCCAAACTCTACATAGATGACTATTCCCACCAATGGTCAGTCATAGTTTTACCAATCCCCTGGGCTACCATATCTATCATTTCCTTTAGTCGCGCACGGATGCTAAGTATGCAGGCAAATCACCTTATATGCATGCTATATAAGTTCTATAGTCGATTTCCTTATTTCACATGGCAGCCCATAATGCAACCGTTGCCTTTAGATTCCCCGAGAATGAATGAAAAATAGGGGGAAAATAGGGTGAGGCTTGTACCTCGCGCTCTTCTGCTATAGCGGTGGCTGCTCTGCTATAGCGGTTCCGCTATAGCGATAAACATACCTCTACCGCGGTCCCGATGGTAACAGACCAGAAACTTGAAATTTTCAGTAAGTGTATCCTTTACCTTTCCCAGTTACCTTTGTTTAGTCCTGTAAATCCCGCCATTATCGTAAACCACCCTTAAGACCATTCCTGGCATCAAACGCATCACGATTCAGCATAAAATACTATCAATTACAAAGCATTAACACTAGACAATTGTTCCCAACAATATCTTCCCGCCATTACACACTAACGACTCCCTTGTTCCCATGGTTCCCAACCAAGTCCCGACTGTCCTGCAACTGAAGCTTCCCTACAGTCACAATTTCCAATCCCTTATCATCTTAACCAATAATAAGCCCTTTTTCAAAATGGAATACCACTTCTTAAATCGGAACATTTAACAACTTACCACAGCCTAAGGTACACAGAATTTTCAACTTAATGACCCTCTGCAGACTCAACATGCACGGCAGACACAATTTACACACATTTTAAACAAGTCACAAGAGAGTTGTACAACACAACATTTCAACTTCAAGTTACAACCAAATCAAGTCACAACCAAATCAAGTCACACGATTTACTCTCTATTCGTCCCATGGATTATCATTAGTCGATCATCCATGTCTTACCATAACTCCCGCTATTAAGCAATAATATCCCTTGTCCCTGGTCCTTATTCACATACCAACCACTTGAAACCTGAGTTCCCACAAGTGTATATATCCTTTGCCCTTATCATTTTTACCAACGAAAAGACCTTGCCCATCATTTAGCATACTATTTTCCACTTGAATTACAAAACAAGAATTCCTTCAATCATTAATACATAACCAAGTTAAGACTCTTCATTAACTACAAATTTCAAGGCAACTCAGCAATTACACACCATAAAATTGCAGTCATTCAAATAATGCAATACATACAGTCACGAGTCTCAAGCTCTGACACTCAATAAAACCAGTTTCATCACCTTTCATTCTCTTCATAGATGAACGTTAGCCGATTCATCCATCTTTTATATAGCCTGCCAGGCCAGATACCAATTGGAACCTTTCCGGTTCTAATTTTCCTTGCTTGTCTTACTGCAATCGAAGTCCAATGACATCCTTACTTTGTTGAGATACCAATTGGAATCGAGAGATAACAATTGGACTCAACCCATACAAGCAAGTGAAATAACCGCATGAAAAGGAATGAAAGAAGAGAGATGTTTCTAGAATGCTTCATAGCTTCCCTAGGATTAGATATGGATGTCTACACACCAATCCGCGGGACTCTATTCGACATTTGGCTCTTGTACTGGGAGACCAGTAACCTGGGCTCTGATACCATTTATCACGATACAACTATCGGTCCGTGCGAGCACCTACTCTAATCCACCTAGATAGGAGAACCCTTACCACCCGAACCAACATGCAATGCGGAAAAAAAATAAAACATTAAATAAGTCCCTTAATACATGAGGAATCCCTTTACAAATGTTTGGAAAATCTTTATACAATATCTTTTAAAAATTACACAACCTTTAAAACTTGCGAAATTTATTAACAATATAAACACCCTCCCCAGAACCTAGTCTAAGCCAGTACAAGAGCTTCTACAAGATGAGCTTATAACATAAAATGGACACAACTCCCACCATAGAAGGAAGTAGGAGCTGCTGGAAGATCACCGCAATCCTTAACCTGTGAAACATCACCAACCCTGCAACTAGACTATACCCAAAAAGGTAGAGCAAGAGTAGAATCAGTATAAACAAATGTACTGGTAGGCATAATCGGCTGACCAGAATTCACTCTTATCATCATATAAAAATTAAGACAAAATGCACAATGTAAATGCTCCACCCCTTTTAATATCACTTTTATCAATTCCCCCTTTCAGAATCGACCTTCCTAACCTTTAGACTTACCAAGTCACCTTGACCCTTACCAATATCAATGTCCATGCCTGGACTACCATTTCCTTAGCCAAGTCAACCGCCTTGACTAGACATTAAGACTTAGACTGACTAACTGCCCAACCAAACCACCTATACCCGTGGTATTACTTATGAGTGTCCGGACCCTTCACGGACCTCTAGGATAACTTTTCATTCTGGTTATAACAACCAACAACTACAACCCCAGACTTTCAATCTTACTCCTAATTTACCAATCACATGAGATTCACCTAGCAACCATTGACACGTTCAATGACAACAACAGAGTTATATCTATATCTCTTTCTCATCCCAAAACCCGGCCCTCTAAGGATCCTTTAACCACACCTAAGTGTTCAACAAGCTACTCGATCTACCCCAAGACCCATCCTTATGCTTATTAACCAGAAATAATCCTTGACCATCATTAGTACACTTAATAACAACAAATTGTGAACTTATAAACTCTTTTATATAGTCCAGACCCACCCGGATCCCCCTAACATATCTAGTTGTTAACATGACAACCCAGTCTACACCAAGACCAGTTAATAATTAACATCATAACCCGGTCTACACCAAGACCAACTAATAACATGATATAACAATCCGGCCTACACCAAGACCAACTAATAACATGATATAACAATCCGGCCTACACTAAGACCAACTAATAAAATGATATAACAACCCAGCCTACACCAAGACCAACTAATAACATGATATAAAAACCCGGCCTACACCAAGACCAAACTAATAACATGATATCACAACCTGGCCTACACCAAGACCAAACTCATAACATGATATCACAACCCGGCCTACACCAGACCAAACTCATGACATGATATAACAACTCGGCCTACACCAAGACCAAAAGCTTAATATAATATAACAATTTATAAACATTGCCCGGTCCACTCATAGAACCAACACAATGCAACAATATCAATGAAATGATGCAGTAAAGTAAATCCATACCAAGCGTGGTACCCGAGTCAATCGTTAGTATTTTCCCGTACTAAGCATGGTACCCGAGCCAACCGTTAGTATTTTCGTACCAGGCGTGGTACCCGAGCCAACCATTTGTTATACTCGTACCAGGCGTGGTACCCGAGCCAACCAAATGTCAATCAAACCACAGTCACAACAATGAACAATCAACCTGTAAACCAATAAGCAACACACAGTTCAATTCACAGACTGTAATACAGGACTCTTAGAAATTCCTAATAACCCTTAAGCAATGTATCTCATACAAACACTTAGATAAGAGTACACAACATATATTATTAACACTTCCCTAAGCAATGTATCTCATACAAAAACTTAGATAAGAGTACACAACATACATTCCTAACAATTCCCTAAGCAATGTATCTCATACAACCATTTAGATAAGAGTACACAACATACAACATCTACAGGAATCATTAACCATCACCTACCCCTCCCCGGGTGGATGACTTAGCCCAACCTTGGTCCGAGGATCAACCTGTTTCCCCTTACTGACATATAATGAACGATTTCCTTTCTTAGCATAATTTAGCAACTACGTGATTCTCGAGACTTTACCCAACATCGAACATAGAATGGGAACATCTCCCCTTAGCCTTAGTACAACCAACAACTACATCTCATGCCATTTACATTCCCAAAACCTTATCTAGTAGTTTCCCATTTCCATTACCCGTAGTTCCCAAGCATTCTCCCAGTTCCCCGAACCTTCCTGACATTCCAGTCCCTAAGCCTATTATTTTATTTTATCAAAATAATAAAATATCCACGTTATATGTATCATAAAACCAACCCTTCAATCCATACAATTCCTAATTCACACATAACTAGTATTGAATCCACCAGACTCTGTGACCGAAGGCCTAATCATGGATTCTCCCTTTCATTCTACACAATAATAGGAAATAAAAATGGTCAATTTACTTTTAGGAAGAAACCTAGCCTACCTGGATGCCGAGCAGCTGTTCAATGCCCTTTCTGGCTCCGTGAAGGCATTCCCTGATGATTCTGCAGGCCCAAATCTGTGGTTTCGCATCCCTTTCACTGGAGTCCCTCCTCCCCATGGCTCCCAAGCCTTAAAGCATCCTAGGAGGGTTTTTGGAATAGATCTTGTTTGTTTTTTGGGCTGAAGGGAAGAGATGAAATAAAAAAAACTATTTTCTGGTTTTTCTGGTTGCGTCGCTCTGCTATAGAGGTCCCTGATCCGCTATAGTGGTACCATCATAGCAGAGTCAACCACTATGGCAGAGGTTGACCGTCTTGAATTCCGCTATAGCGGTAATTATTCCGCTATAGCGATAATTATTCCGCTATAATGGAGGTCGTTGTGGTGGAGTGGTAGCACTCATCACGAATAGAAACTTGGAAAATTTCGGAAAAGATCCCTTTTTACAACACACCTTGAATCCTCGACGTTCCAGAATAACCCCTTCACATCAACCTCGATTTTGGGAGCTCTTATTATCCGAATTCAATTCTGAAAAGTCCCCCGGTCTCCTCTATGTCTTAGCTACATATAAAACTAGATCAAATCAAGATATCAAACCCAATCCTTACCCGGATTGCCTATACTATACCTCGCTCCAATTCCGGTCGAGGCTAGCCTAGCCCAGAATTTTTAACTCTCAACCCGGAAGTATTCTAACTTGAACTTGGCATGAAAAGTTTACTCGTAATGACGAACCTAGTCATTACACATTGTATGTTTGTGTGATCATGTCTAAGTATTTGTATGGTTTACATAAATTAGGGAATGATTTTAGGAATGTCCAAAAGTCCTGTTTTCCAGTCTTGTGAAATGAACTAAGTGTTATTGCTTCTTGGTTTACAAGTGTTAAGTGTTCATTGTTTGTGATTGTGGATTTATGTGACATTCGGTTGGCTCTGGTACCACGCTTGGTATGGGAAATACTAACGGTTGGCTTAGGTACCATGCCTAGTATAGGATATACTAACGGTTGGCTCGGGTACCACGCCTTGTATGGGATAACACTAATGGTTGGCTCTGGTACCATACCTGGTACGGGTTTACTTTATTGTATTGTTGCATCTTTATTAATGGTTCCCTGAGTGGACCAGGTTGTGTTTCTAAATTATGGTTGTGTATTTTTTGCCCTTGAGAGGCCGGGTTATTATATTGCATTATGAGTTGGTCTTGGTGTAAACTGGGTTCTAAATCTGACACTTAGGTGCTATCTAGGGGGATCCAGGGTGGGTCCGAGATATATAATGGGGTATAATGATTGTTTGTTGTGGATTGTTGATCATGGTTGTGAATTGGTTTACATGTGGGTGATAAACTAGGGGAATGACTGGGAGTTTGACATTGTGTGACTAGCGGGTGATATCCTGGGAAGAATTGTCTAGGGATCCGGGAGGGGTCCGGGTACTTGTGGGTAATGCCCTAGGTGTAGTGGGCCTGGAATGATAGGGACTGGATCATTTCTGGATGCATAGTCATGGGGGTTGACTAGGGTAATGATGAGGCAGTTAGGGTTGGATTTAGAGGTTGGGCTAAGGTGAGTGTTACTTGGGAAGTCTAAGGTTAGTGTAACTTGGGAAGTCTAAGGTTAGTGTGACTTGGGAAGTCTAAGGTTAGTGTGACTTGGGAAGTCTAAGGTTAGTATGACTTGGGAAGTCTAAGCTTAGCGTGACCTGAAAGACGTGAGAGGGAGGGAGTTGGCAGTGGAAGGAATGGAAGGGGTTGAGGTAAGGGGTATGAGTAGACGATCGGCTGAGATTGAGTCCAGTAAGGGTAAACGATGAAGGAGAGAGCTATATTGTTTACTTTCATGTTTTCACTATTTTCCTACATGATGGTTCGTGTGGATTCGGGTCGACCGATGATGCCTACCAGTATGTATGGTTGTACTGACTCTACTCTTGCTATACCCTTTTAGGTATAGTCTGGTTATAGGTATGGTGATGTTTCATAGTTACATGACGATGGTGATCTGCAGCAACTTCTGTCCTTAGATTCCATGATGGAAGTTGTGTCTCATTTACATTTCTCTATATAAATCCTATTATAGCTCTTGTACCTATTTAGACTAGGTCATAGGGAGGGTGTTTTAAAGTTGTTAAACGTTTTCATTGCTTTCATCAATAAGGAGTTATTCATGAATAAAAGAATTGTAAGTTTTTTATGTATTAAATGATGGTTTGTGGTTTCACTTGAGTTTTCCACGGTTTCCTATTAGACGGGTGGTAAGAGTTCGTCTATCTAGGTGCATAGAGTAGGTGCTCGCACAGCCCGGTAGGTTGGGTCGTGATAGATGGTATCAGATCCTAGGTTACCGTTCTCCCAGTACAAGAGCAAAATGTTGAATAGAGTCCTACAAATTGGTATGTTGATGTCCACATTAAATCTTTGGGAAGCTATGAATCATTCTAGGAAATATCTCCCTTCTTTCATTCCTTCGTGCGGCTGTCACTTGCTTGTATGGGTTAAGCCCAATTGGTATTTCTCGATCCCAATTGGTATCTCAACGAAGTAAAGGGGGTCATTGTACTCTGGTTGCGATAAGATAAGCAAGAGAGGTTGGAACCAGGAAGGTTCCAATTGGTATCTGGACTGAGAGACTGTGGTAAAACATGGATAAC
Organism: Jaltomata sinuosa; assembly: GCA_003996215.1. NCBI lineage: Eukaryota > Viridiplantae > Streptophyta > Magnoliopsida > Solanales > Solanaceae > Jaltomata > Jaltomata sinuosa. The sequence goes on from QJPP01007219.1 coordinate 1,162,725, forward strand.
CGGCTAATGGTCATCCATGAATACGAATAGAAGGTTAATTTATGTGGCTTAATTTTTGCTGTGACCTGAAGTGAAAACGTGATGTATTGCAGTATTTGTAGGACCTACTTGAATTATGTGTACTTGGTTACCTTGGTGTGAATGTTGAGTCTGCAGAAGGTCATAAGTTGAAAGTAGTGTGTCCTTGGGTCTGTGCATAACTGTTAATTGTATTAACTGAAATTGTATCACATCTTGAAAAGTACTTATCATTGGTAAAGATGATAAGGGGATGAAAATTGTGACTGTAGGGAAACTTCAGTTTCAGGATGGTCGGAACTTGGTTGGGAACCATGGGAATAAGAGAGTTATTCGTGCATAATAGCAGGAAGGTATTGTTGGGAACAATTGTCCTTGTAAATATTTTGTGATTGATTCTGAGTTTTGATATATACATTACCAGGAATGGTTTTGGGGGTAGTCTAAGACCATGGCGGGATCGACAAGATTCGACAATGATAACCAGGAAGGGGGAGGGATGCATTTGCTAGAAATTTCAAATTTCTGGGTTGTCACCGATGGGATTGCCATAGCAGAACTGTACCATTACGGCGATCCTGCTATAGCAGAAGTTTTATTGCTACAGCGGTACCGCTATGGCGGAGTGGTAACCGCTATAGCAGAAGGGTGTGAGGTAGAAACCTCACCCTGTTTTCCCCTATTTTTCACTCATTCCCGGGATGAATTAAAAGCAGGAAATTAAGCTACAAATTTTTAGGTAAAACAAGGAATCAACGATTTAACTATCATAGTCTACATACAAGGGAAATTGTCTAAAACAAGAATCCATGTGCGATAATAAAAAGGGAAAAAGGAAAGGGAAATATTGTCTAACACAAGCCCTAAACGGGGTGAATCCCAAAAAGCAGTAAAATCGTATGATAAAGTGGGGGAAATACTAAGCCTCATCATCGCTCAGGAAGGGAAACTCCTTCCTTTCCTCGAGCTCTAGGGTGGGAAGCTCTTGGCTTGGGGTAACACAAGAGAACATGACCTTGACAGTCTTCCACATTCGGGCAAACATACGGTCCCGAGAGCACCTTTTCTTCTTCTCCTTATCTAACTCCCTTCAGAGTGCAAAAAAGTCCTGAGCAGTAGGGGTGGGGCAGTACCTTCAGCAGTGGCAGTGCCCTCTATGAACCTCCTGACCGCATCCAGGTTCTCCTCTAGCTGGGTGCTAGTGATCGAGGGCTGAGGCTGGGAAGGGGCAGGGGTGTCATCATCATCATCGTCGTCGGCCTCCTCGACCGGCTGACTGCTTCCTGCTTTGTCCACTTTTCTCTTCTTCTTGGAGACTACCTTCACTCGGATAGGGTAAAAGGAGTCGTCCATAGACACCTCCAAGTCAGTATGGTCCGCAAGCACTCCAAACTGCCTGTACAATTCAGACACCAAACCCCAAAGATAGGGGCCCTTCCTATGACCCCGGTAGAATTCCTTCCACTCGAAGTTGATTTGCTCCTCCACATTCATGATAATGCCTTGCATGGAATAAACAATCACTAGAACCCGGGTATAGGTCACGTCGGTCTTGTTACTCGATGGGCGGATCCTCCGAGACACCAGGTTGAACCATAACCTAGCCTCCACAAAAAAGTAAGTACTAGTAACGCCCTTGGGGATGACCCAGTAGACCTGATCCCTGCATGTCTCATCCACCAAAGTGTCCCTCAACCAAGTCATGTCCCAGAGACAGAACTTAGCCTCGTAGGCTTCATTGGAGATGTGAGGCACTCCAAGCACCCCATTGATAGTCTGAGCATCCACGGGGACGTCCACTTCTCGGATACGGATGGTGGGGTTGGGCTCATCCCAATGGACTATAGGAAGAATGGCATAGAACTCCCGTACCCAACCTATCTGTGCGGGAGGAGGAGCTACTAACAAGGACTCCCAACCCAACTCTCTAACTTTGTGGTGGAAGGCGGCTGCTTTTATGTCCACCCCTGTCAGCTTGCACCCCCTTTCATAGCAAATGCCCAATCTCCGGTAATCCATGAACCTCTCCGGGCTAGCTTTGTCGAGGAAATGCTCGTAGGAATACACGGGCAATTGTTGTCCTCCAGCCATTGAAACTATAACCTGTAATGTAGCAAGAAAACTGGATTAGAAATTGATAAGGCATAAGGGATTTAGAAAAGGGGGGAAATTTTTCTAAGTGTCAGCATGGGAAGCTACTGGTTCGCGGCCTTCCGCTATAGCGGACGATCGTCCGCCATAGCAGAACCGCCATAGCAGAAAAATATCCGACATAGGGAAACCAGAATAGTAGAGCCCAACCGCTATAGCGGTATTCATCATCCCCGAAGCTTCAAGGGGTGCAACAATGGTGCCCCTTGACCCAAAACTCTATTTTTGACAATCCAAGTTCAGATCAGTGCTCCTAAAGCATTCTATTACTGTTTTCTACAAAACTTTGTGCATTATAACCCCTAAATTATGTCCAAATCACAACTTTTGTTCAAGAACAACCATTCACCTCCCACCCCCTTTTTGGCCCACTTTTGGCAAAAAATAGTGTAATACTTATGCCCATAATGCCTGGGAGGCATTGTAAATGTAAGGGAAACATCCATGATTTGGGAATCCAATAAAAATCCAACCTAAGGTTCAAGTTTAAAACCCACTACAATGTATACCCCAAACCCTCATTTTCTACCAAAATCATGTCTAAATTCGTGCAAGGAAGTAAGGAAACAAGTAGAAATGAGTCTTACCTAGAAATTTCAACATCAGGAGCGAGGTGATCGGGAGAGAATGTGGTATTTTCATAAGGAATATGGGAAGAATGAGGGGCAAAATCTTCTATAGCGGACAGAAATCCATTTTGCGAAAGAAATGTTCTCCCAGGTATTTTCAAATTCTTTTTCTCCGACATTGTCCGAGACCCCGGATTCCTTGGGTACTCGGGAAGGTCATGTGTAAATTTTCTTGGGTAATTCAAAAATTCTCCGAGGGAGTGGGATCATCTAATTTCCTTTAAATAAATGCGATCAATCGAGAGAAGGTTCGTGATTTGTGTAGGTTCATAAGTTACATAGTCATTTAGGACAGTAAGGGTCCGTGGCTAGTTTTTTTTGTTTTCTTGAGTTTTAGGATCATTCGGGGATGAACGATGGATAAATTGGTATCTATTGCAATGACCGGATCCATCATTATTTCAGGAACCACAACATCATGAAATTTTAAAAATGAAGCAAAATATTTTTGGTATTAAGTGGGGTGACGTGATGAAAAATCTCAGATTTTTGGAAATTATCTGGGCTGACATCACTCCACTATAGCAGTATTTTATCTGCTATAGTAGCATTTTATCCGCTATAACAGAATCGATATGGCGGAATTCCTTCCACTATAGCAGAACGATGGGAGGCAGTAGCCTCAGAATGAGTTTTATTAAAATATTTCTCTTCATCAATTGAGAAACATACGAGGGTTTCTCCAAAAACCCTCCTATGCTTCTCCAGGACTTGGGAACCATGGGGAGGAAAGACTATGGCTGAAGGGATTTGGAAAAGTAGATTCCAGGACCATCGTTCAGCCGAGAATGTCTTCACGGAGCTGGAAACGCATCCTTGCAGCTGCTTGGCATCCAAGTAGGCTAGGTTTTCACTTGAGTAGATAGACCTGTTTACATTCATACTATTGTATAGTTGCAAATGAAACTCCATGATTAGGCCTCCGGGCATGGAGTCTGGCGGTTTCGATGTTGATTATGTGTGAACTAGGAATTGGTTGGTTGAAATTGTGAGTTGGTAGTGTGAAATTGTTGGTTGTAGATGTTGTTTGATATGGGAAATTTTTAGGATTTCAAGGACTGGGATGTCATAAAGGTTTGAGGAACCGGGAAATGCTTTGGGTAACTAAATGGGTAATAAAAATGGGGAAATTCCTAGATGAGGTTTTGGGCTATGAATAGAATAATAATGAGTGGAGAAATCACCAAGGTTAAGGGGTGGTTTTACCATGTTGTAACCAACTTGGAAAGGTTCGGAATCAATGTGGTTATTAAAATGTGTTAATAAAAGGAAAAGTGGAATTTAGTCTTTGGACTGGTTAGAAATTGAGTTATGTACCCGGGAAGAAGGGTAGGTGATGGTTATTGATTCCTGTATGCATTGTATATTTGTGTGCTCATCTCTAAGTATTTGTATGGTTTGCATTGCTTAGGGAATGATTTTAGGAATGTCCAAAAGTCTTGTTTTCCAGTCTTGTGAAATGAACTAAGTGTTATTGCTTGTTGGTTTACAAGTGTTGAGTGTTCATTGTTTGTGACAGTGGATTTATATGACATTCGGTAATCTTGTGTACCACGCCTGGTACGAGAAATACTAATGGGTGGCTCAGGTACCATGCCTGGTATGAATATACTAATGGTTGGCTCAGGTACCATGCCTGGTATGGGATAACACTAACGATTGGCTCGGGTACCACGCCTGGTGTGGGTTTACTTTATTTTATTATTGCATCTTTATTAATGGTTCCCTGAGTGGACCGGGTTGTGTTTATGAATTGTGGTTGTTTATTTTTGGCCCTTGAGAGGCCGGGTTATTATATTGCTTTATGAGTTGGTCTTAGTGTAGACCGGGCTATATGTTTGACACTTTGGTATTGTCTAGGGCGGATCCAAGATGGGTCCGAGATATGTAATGAGGTATAATGGTTGTTTTTTGTGGATTGTTGATCATAGTTGTGAAGTGGTTTACATGTGGTTGATAAAGTAGGGGAATGACTGGGAGTCTGACATTGTGTGATTAGCGGGTGATATCCTGGGAAGAATTGTCTAGGGATATAGGGGGGTTCGGGTACTTGTGGGTAGTGCCCTGGGTGTAATGGGTCTGGAATGACAGAGAATGGGTCATTTATGGATGCATAGTCATGGGGGTTGACTAGGGTAATGATAAGGCAGTCAGGGTTGGATTTAGCGATTGGGCTAAGGTGAGTGAGACTTGGGAAGTCAAAGGTTAGTGTGACTTGGGAAGTCTAAGGTTAGTGTGACTTGGGAAGTCTAAGGTAAGTGTGACTTGAGAAGTCTAAGCTTAGCGTGACTCGAAAGACTTGAGAGGGATGGAGGTGGCAGCGAAAGGAATAGAAGGGCCTGAGGTAAGGGATGTGAGTAGATGATCGGTCGAGATTGGGTCTGGTAAGGGTAAATGGTGAAGGAGGGAGCTATATTGTTTAACTTTCATGTTTTCACTATTTTCCTATATAATGGTGCGTGTGGATTCAGGTCGACCGATAATGCCTACCAGTATGTGTGGTTGTACTGACTCTACTTTTGCTCTACCCTTATAGGTATAGTCTGGTTGCAGGGTTGGTGATGTTTAATAGGTACATGACGATGGTGATCTGCAGCAGTTTCTGTCCTTCGATTCCATGACGGAAGTTGTGTCTCATTTACATTTCTCTATATAAATCATGTAGTAGCTCTTGTACCTATTTAGACTAGGTCCTAGGGAGGGTATTTTAAAGTTGTAAAACATTTTCATTGCTTTCGTCAATAAGGAGTTATTCCTAAATAAAAGAACTGTAAGTTTGTCATGCATTAGATGATGGTTTATGGTTTCACTTGAGTTTTCTGAGGTTTCCTATTGGACGGGTGGTAAGGGTTCATCTATCTAGGTGCATAGAGTAGGCGCCCGCACAGCCTGGTAGGTTGGGTCATGACAGGTTGATACCTTTCTCTCAATGGTTTTATCTCATAGTCACGCTTTGTTTCCAATAATTTTGGATGATTCGACCATGTGTACACAGTTGGAGCTAGTTGGTCGTCTTTATCTCTAATTTTAGATGCATACTTGTTATGGACATCCACCTAAGTTATTGCTCAAAAATACAGCAGGTTTTTTTTAGTTTTAGCTATGTGCTCAAGCTTCATAGGTTTATCCCTTTGGTAAATGCTTTTGCTGCCCACTTGTCGAGGATTGGAGATAACAACATTCTCTTCTTTTAGAAGCATATCACCAATTCCCAAAGTAACTCGGTGTCTTCTTGAGAGATTTTGAATATGTTAGCTTTCCTCGCTTTCACTTTTTTTGCTTCAATATGTGCTTGCACAAAGAAATTTGTGCGACATTTGAAATATTTAATGGAATGTTTAGATATCATAGAATATCAAAGAAATGTACGTAACTCATCAAACAACGGCTAATCAAAAGCCAAATGCACCAGAAGGTTAGAGTACCAGCAGGGTACCACCTACCGGGGTAGTTCAGCCAGAGGTAGTAGGGGAGACATCTTTACATTCCTCCCCAGCTTCAGCTCCATATCAAGAGGCCCATGAGCTATTCTAGGAGCACCTCTAGCACCTCTTATCCCTATAGATCAGGAGTTCATAAGTGCACTCTATATGCTAGCTCAGTTAGCATCCACTCAGCGCTAGCCTCTGGTGCCAGATACAACCAGAATTTATGAAGGGCCCGAAAGTTCAAGGGTTCAAGAGTTCTTTGCCTTGATTCTTTCCCAGTATATAGGGACAGGCCACAGAAAGGACCCTCGGCACTTTGTATATCAACTTCACAAGATATTTAGGATCATGCATTCTTCACCGACTAAGTCAGTTGAGTTAGAAGCATTCTGGTTGCATGATGGAGCAGTGTTGTGGTATAAGAGTTAGGAGGATCCAAGAAGAAGGATACACCACTGCCTACCTGGGACACTTTTTAGAGGCCTTCTAAGATCATTACTTGCCACAAGAGATATGGGATACCCTAGTGGACCAATTTCTAAATCATCAACATGGCCATGTGAGTGTCCAAGAGTTTGCCTTGAGATTTGATTCCTTGGCTAGATATGCACCAGCATTTGTTGATACGATGCATGATAGGGTACATTAATTTATGGAAGGGGTTCCTTCAGACTATATTGGGCTTGTACTATAGCCACACTTAATAATGATATGGACATCTTGTGGATTCAGGATGTTGTACAAAATATAAAGAGGCTCTGATATCAGCATTATATAGCTGAGAGGGTTGAGAGAGAGTAGCAAAAGAAGTCTAGGCCCATAGTGTTTTAGACAAAAGCTTAAGGTTGTTCCATACCTCAGTATTTAGGAAGACCACATAGGCCCCTACTATAGCAGGTTAGATTGCTAGGGTCAGTCAGATCTAGTTGAGAGCTCACAAGCGTCAGGCTCACAGCAGTATAGGTTCCCATAGCAATCTAGATCTATTATGTTTCCTTGTGACACTTGAGGTAGAGCATATGTTGGGAGATGTCGTCAAGGCTCCAAATCATGCTATTCTTGTCACCAAAAGGGTTTATCAAGGTTATATGATAGAGATTGTTCGTTATCACACCACTACAGACCTAATAGATCTAGAGATGCTTGACTTTGATAATAATATGGGCATAGATTGGATAGCATTTTGTTATGCCAATGATGACTATCGAGCAAATATTGTTATATTCCACATTCTTAGAGAGGTATTTTGGGAGTGAGATGATAATATAGTGATGCTGAAGGGTAGGTTTATTTCATATTTGTGGGAGAGGAAGTAGATTGCTAAAGGCTACATTTATCATATTATTAGGGTTTAGGATGTTGAAGTAGAATTGTCAACCTTCTAGTCTATTCACTGGTTAATAAGTTTCTAGATGTGTTTTCAGATGAGCTTCCTGGTATTCCCTTAGAACAAGAGATTTATTTTGCTATTGATACATTACCAGATTCCTAGCTAATATTGATTCCTCTATATAAAATAGCACCAGCAGAATTGAAGAAAGTGAAGGAGCAGCTGAAAGATTTATTAGATAAGGGCTTTATTAGGCCTAGCGTGTCACCGTGGGGTGCAACAGTGTTATTTGTATGAAAGGAAGATGGCTCATTGTGAATGTGTATAGACTAACGACAGTTGAATAAGGTGACTATAAAGAACAAATATTCGCTGTTGTGGATTGATGACTTATTTGACCAGCTACAAGGTGCCTAATGTTTCTCAAAAATTAATTTATGTTCAGGGTACCATTAGGTAAAAGTTTAGGAGAGTGATATTTCAAACACATCCTTTAGGAGAAGATATGGGTATTTTGAGTTTTTTGTGATGTCTTTCATGTTGATGAATGCCCTAGCAATATTTATAGACCTGATGAATAGTATATTAAGGTCATTCTTAGACTTGTTTGTTATTGTATTTATTGATGATATTCTGGTATGTTCACGATTAGAGGTCGAGCATAGAGACCATCTCTTAATAGTGCTTTAGGTATTTTGAAATCAAAGGTTGTATGCTAAGCTCTCAAAGTGTGAGTCTGGTTATATTCCGTGGAATTTTTGGGCTATATTGTATCAGATGCTGGTATATAGATTTATTTGCAGAAGATTGAGGCCACAAAGACTTGGCTTAAAACCATAACCCCGGTAGAAATTCATAACTTTTTGGGGTTAGCAGGGTATTACAAAAGGTTCGTGGAAGGATTTTCTTTACTTTCAGCACCTTTGACAAAGCTGATTCAGAAAGCAGTTGAGTTTTAGTGGACTACAACCTGTGAGAAGTGTTTCCAGGAGCTAAAAGACAGATTGACTTCTGCACCAGTTCTGACTCTACTAAAGGGTTCAGAGGGCTATCCAGTGCTTTTTGACACTCAGGCGTCGGGCTTGGTTGTGTTCTGATGCAACATGGTAAGGTAATTGCTTGTGCTTCTAAATAGTTAAAGAAGAATGAGAAGAACTACTTAACCCATGATTTAGAGATAGCTGCAATTATTCATTCTGATGATTTGGAGGCATTACTTGTATGGCATTCATACTAATATTTATAAAGATCATAGGAGCCTTTAGAATATTTTTACAGAAAGAGTTGAACCTGACACAGCACCGATGGCTTGAATTGCGGAAAGACTATGATGTGAAATATCGTATATCATCCAAGGAAGGCCAATATAGTAGCGGATGCCTGATAACTCTCAAATCGTGCTCCCCAAACTTGGAGGTGACGGTGATCGCGATAGCAAAACAAAATAAATAATTCCTAATGAGTATCGGGGTCGTACCCAAGGGAATAATGTAGTCGCGATCGAGTTAATAAAGAATCTAAGCAACTTATTGTAGTTCGATTAGGAAGGGGGGAAAAGATATCTAAAAGGGGGTTTTAGACTAAAACTTAAAGATAAAGAAAATCAAATAAAAGATAGAGAATCAATGGCTTTCACCTTGCTTTCACCAAGCAAGGATAACAAGAGAGAATTGGGAATGGGAATTCAATTCACAAGACTTGCACCCGGTTGACACCTAGGTAGTCTTCTCTAAAGGTATGCCTAACCGTCTCTCGACCAATCGAGCATATATCTCATGTATTTTCACTTAAACTATCAGGAGAAAGCAATAAACCAGCCAAATAACTTGGGTGAGCTCTAACCCCAACTCTTTGATGGGAGTTTCCGGCAACCAAGCTATGTCTAGCCTTGTTCTAGAGTGGAGACCCCAAATCCCCACTAATGAGTCTTCCCGAATTCTAGAATTTCTCTCTCGAGCAAAAATCCAAATTAGCAAGCTAAGTCAATGTTTGCAACCATTGACTATAATTTCAAGCATGGAGGATTCAATAAACCCAAATAATCAAACAAGAACAAAATCTATATATGAATTCCATAACCCAACAAGTATTATCTCTAATACAAACCCAAAATCTCAATTCAACAATACACCAATAAAATAGCAATTAAGAACAAGAGTTGAAGAATGGAACTAAAGATTTTACAATAAAGAGCATCCAAATCTTCACTCCTATGGTGTTGGTTGATGAACTTTCTCTCCAAGCTTGCCAAAAGTTCCAAAGATTAGCCAAAGATGTGTTCCCAATCGGCTGGGAAGAGTTTTATATGAATTAGGGTTTCCAAAAATGGGAATTTCCAAATCTGTCTCGTAGCTGATGAAACTTTCATCGCTATCGCATGTGTGACCTTCACGATCACGAGGTTCTGAAATTTCCTTTCACGCGGCCGCGTATCCTCAACCTCACGGTCAAGTAGCTTTGACTTTTTCCTTCACGCGGTCGTGTGGCTTTACTTCGTGGTCGCGTAGGTGTAGCTCTATCCTTGTGCATTGTGGTCGCGTGGCTCCACTCTCGCGATCATGATTAGCAATATTGTTCCAGTGATCAGAAGTCCCTTTTAGCTCAATTTTGACTTGTTTTCACTCCCATCTTTCCCGAACACTTCTAAAACACAGAAACCTATAAAATAGAAGAAATTCGTGTCAAATTACACTATTTATTCACTTTATACTAGAAAAGGTATAAGATTAGAATCTAAATAAGTAGGTAGAATACCAACTTATCAAACCCCAAACTTGAACTATTGCTTGTCCTCAAGCAACTTAAAAGTTCTAACTCAAGAAGCATACAACACAAGTGCAAATAACAATACCACAAGCCAAGGAAATCCATTTCAAGCACCAAGCATGGCTTCGGTTGGTACTAACGATTAGTCAATCACATGATAATTTACTCTAAGCATTACCCTCATTTCAAAACACAATTCAATGATGCAATGGAACACTAAGAACAATCAAGTGACAACAACCAATCCTTGAGATGTGACTCAAACTACTAACTTACCAAAACATGCTCATTTGACTCATTTTAGGAGTTTATCAATGTCACCAACTATCCTAATTCGCATGCCCTCACAAGAATGAAAGTCCCAAAACATATTATGTACAAAGAACAATCACAAGGGACAAACATAAACACTCACACTCACAAGGAAATTTAAGTGAACATACGTCGAACCATAGTCTTACTCTTCATGTAGATCGCCACTAATGTAGGGTAGCAAGCTCAGAATCACCAAGGACTTGCGGGTTACGATGTTGTCTAGGGCTAAGGTGATGATATCATTTGGTTCAAGTGACTACACCTCCCTAATGCTTTTTTCTCTCATTTCAAACACCGCCCATATTTTTAATTTCAACTTCACCTTATTTCTCTCTCACATAATCCAAGATTATCCTTTTTAACTCATAATTATTCAACTCCTTATATCACCTTCACTTGGTAGCACCTATTTTTGCTTTTCAATCTGCTCATTTGATTGATCTTTTGGAGAAATTTTCAATTCAAATATTAAGGTGCTACCTTTCACTTGAAGTGCACTTCTTTTCTTCTCCTCATTTGATCACATGCACCCCCAAACTTAGGCATTTGCCTATGTTATATTTTGTTTCCCCCCCAAACTTATGCTTTTAGCCTATATTTCATTTTCAAGCAATTAGGGAGAATGGGTGCCAAAATAGAGGTTCCAAAAAGGTCAAGGTGTTACAAGGTGCCAAAGGATGTTCACAAGCTCAAAAGGGGTTCACTAGGGTTGATGTCATGAGAAATCATTTGGGTGAAGTGGCTATCAAAAAGGGCCTAAGGTCATTTTCCAAGCTTGGTTACACCTAGAATTTCACCTTGAATCACATTCGGGGAAAGTTCTAGATGACATGCATGCTCGAGAATTATTCAACTACACCTCACCACACATGACATGCGAATTATTCAAGAAGGATCAATTTTAACCTTCCTAATCAAGAATCAAGGAGGAGCCATTCCATATTATCACCGCTAATAGGCTAAGAGTCACAAACAGATTAAAGGGGTTGTCAAAACATTAATCTTTGCCATGCACTCTTCACAAAAAAATTGGAAGGGTATGATTATTTCACATAACATGCAAGACTACTTCATTAGTACCAAACAAGTCAATCGCAACCAAAACCTCAAAAGATAACAATTTTCCCTTAAGAATGATGTCACTCAGTCTATCATTGGACAAATTCATCTATCTAAATTGGTATGGCTACACAAAGTGGATCAACCCAACTATCACAATCAACATGCATATGCGATTCGCACATGCCAAAGTGTGGGTCGCACGTGCAATGCACAAGCCAACAGTGGACGTGTGCAAAGCTCATCCGGTTTGCATATTGACATGTGTGATGTTGTGTCCCAACTCTGACAAGCTCTATCTAGCCTAACGGGTACTCAGACTTCCCCTGGCTCCAAAACATCCAACACACTTGCTATAAATAGAAAAATGAAGAAGCTACAAGAAAAGAACTAACAACCTAAATCATTAACTCCATCCATATCAAAAAACAAACCCGACGAGGGCAAAACTTAGCAAAAATAAGCTCGACAAGGGCACATCAATATCCAATAATACAAATAAAACAAGCCCGACAAGGGCGCAATATCCAAAATAAAACAACATGCTAGATAGAGTGCTAGCCACCCCTAACTAACAACGTGCAGTGCCCTCACTGCAACAAAATAAGATAAGAGTTCAAGGGGGCTCCCTAAAGGGTGTATCACTCAGAACTAGAATGGCTAGGTCCATAAAAGACCCAGTCTCCCTCATCAGCATCCTCCTCAGCGTCATACCCACATAGATTCCTCAGAGTGCTCATCATCTTTGAGAGGAACTTGCTTTGCTTCCTATCATGGTCCCTCTATTTTTTCTGTTGCCTTTCCCTCTTAGCCAACCTCTCCTTGATGTGTTGCTGCTGGCTCACTACACTAGCTAGTGTAGGGCCACTGGAAGTAGTGAAGGGTGGCGTCCCTGATGCTGGTACGGTGGAGTCTCACCCGGACCCGAAGGTAAGCCTACTACAATCTGATAAAGATGGGCATCCATGCCATAGACCTGGCTGGAGATGTGGCGGAGTGTCGGAGGCCTAATTCTGAGAGAACCAATAGTCTCAGCAGCAGCAGCTGACTCACGTGCCTCGCTAGACTCAGAAAATAGACCAAATGATGGTAAATCCACTTCTATCTTCCTCTTCTTTGATGCTTGCATAGGGCCTCTCTTATTCAAAGGGTGGATCATTTTCTCAGGCTTACTCTCATTCTCTTCATCCCTCTTGGCGACCCTGGCTTGGTAGCACAAGTATGTGATCAACGAAGGGAAAAGTAGACTTTTGTTACCTCTGAGCAATACTTGATGAATTTCATGCACAATCAATTGCCCCACATTCACTGGGAGTCCCTCTATTAGAGCACAAATCACCTTTGCTTTGCCAGTGGTCACGTTGGACTCATTCTTGGATGGCATAACTCAAGCACAAATTATCAAAATCCAAGTGCAGGCTTCGAGGTTAAACTCAGATGACTCGATCCTTGTATTCAATGCTATCTATTAAGAGATCTCACCATCATACAAATGTTCCACAAACCACTCGGACCCCTTTTCTGTAGCCCTGGCTTTGAAGATGGCATTATCGGTATTCGGGAGGTTGTAATATCCATTGATCAACTCTGGATCAAATCAAACCAATTTGCCCTGCACCTGCACCATCAAGTTGTTGGAGAAGTCTGTCTCAGCCGCATTGGCATAGAACTCTCAAACCACGGAAAAGTTCACCTTGATAGGTTCGGCAGCGAAGTAAATCCACTCATGGTCAAACAACTTCCTATAGAAGTCGACCCATTTCTCCTCCAATCCATCCAAAACGATACCTCGCTCCCTCGTGATTGGCTTCGTCAAAAGACGGTCATATAGTTGGGAACACTTCAGGGAGATGAAGGTTCCTTAGTTAAAGTACTCTTCATCGGCCACTTGGTTGGCATTTTCATGTTCAAATTTGGTTATTTTCAAGCTTAAAGTACCTACATAAGGAAACAAATTGTCAAACAAAAATATAGGCATGTAATGAAATGTATTAGGACAAGATTAGGCCAAATAAACAAGCCAAAATGATTCTGAACTAAGCTGGGCAGAGTTTTTGTTTTAGGGGTAGTGAAAATTGGTCATCACGATCGCAAGGACAAAAATTTTTTTTTTTTTTGAAACTTAAGACATCGCGATCATGGATGTGACATCGCGATCGCGAAACTCAGTGAAGTTGGTCATCACAATCGCGGGATTTGGCATCGTGATCGCGATGATCATCTTCTTTCCCAGAAAATTTTTGTTCAAATATTTCATTGAACAGGTGCTCTGCACCCTTTTGAACACCATTTTTACACCACATGGGCATCACTTTTTATCCCAAAAATCAGTAAACCAACAGATTTATAACCCCCCACTAGATTTTACCCATAATTTCATACCCAACATCCAATTTACACATTATGAAGAAAGCAAATATTGACACCCACTTGGGTGTTTGAAGCACTTACTTTAATACAATGAGGGTAGATTGAAGAAGAGAAATCAGAGATTATACCTAAGGAGTTTCAATGATGCTTATGAAATTGAAGTTGATGGTGGATTTTTATTCTTGCCTTTGGAAGAGAAAAGAAGCCAAGTTTCAAAGCAATTTTTTGCTTTTGAAATGGCTTATTTGAACTTTAATACCTGGAGACTGTTTGGTTCCTCGCGATCGCGTGGCTTTTTCACGTGCTCGTGATGAGTTAAAGTAACCCGACTCCCCGTAATCGCAAAGTGTTTATGCAATCGCTATGAGTCAAAGAAAATTTACCTCATCGCGATCGCGATGGTCAGGCATCGCGATCGCGATGCTTTAGCTTTCACTGAATTTCTAATTTTTTTGCACAATGCACTATTTTGTCGTGCAACATCGGGTGCGATGGGCACTTTATGAGGTGCAAAACGCACCATCTTTGCACATGCCTGTGTTTTTTATCAGTGCACTAGTTGCTTATGCGATGGCATGTGCGACGGGCACTCTTCCAGGTGCAAAAAGCATATTTTCAGAGGTATTTTGGGTTCTTCTCAACACTTGGTTCCTCTTCTCATTCCCTTGGACACCTAAAAACACACCAAAAAGGAAACAAAAAGTGAAGTAAAGCATAAAGATGATGGGTTGCCTCCCATCAAGCGCACAATTTAACGTCGCGGCGTGACGCCGGCTACCTCACCATTGAGATCTCCACTTGGAAACTTTGAACCTTCGACCCAAACTTGAATCAAACTTCTGGTGACAATTCCGGGGTGAAGGTTTGAACATGAGAAGAACATTTTTGTGGTTCCGCATTTTGCACTTTTTTGCCTTCAAGTAAGGAAGGTCGCTTTTCCCCCTTGCAACGACAAACTTGAAACAGGTTAAACCTCGATCCATTCTCCTTCCAAGGTCCTCCAAGAGCTTGATTACGGCAACTTTCATCCATTCAACCAAGCTCAAGGCTGAAGAGTGGTTGGAGTCGGATTTGAGCTTCTCCACCTTCAATCTTGTTTCATTCATCATTTCCTCACTTTCGAATATACTAGAGTCTTTCAAGATGAATTGTTAGACTTTGCCTTGTAACTCTAGTATCATTCTCTTAATCTTGGCATCACGGGTCACATGTTAGGTAGTTGGCTGCCTCAACACCTTCAATTCATGAACATCCCTTGTGTCTTCCTCTTCAATAAGGAACAACTCAAAACCACTATCCACATCCGTGCATGTGTGAATTCGAGCATTGATGTTAGTGTTCAAGTTTCGAATAGCAATTTCAAGTTGCCCTTCCTTTTGATTTCTCTTGACATGCCTTTTCAACAATATCTCAAACATTTGTAGAATTCTTTCATGTTGTTCCCCATAGGCCTCAAGTTGGCGAATTAGTTCCAACACCCATTCTAGGCTCACCTCCTCACTTAACACAATTTTTTCCTCTTGTTGGGGTTCAACCACCACCAGTACAAACTCACTCTCGGGGGATGTCATATTTTGCAAATCTTCATTATCATCCTCAAGCTGAATTTGATGGAGTTCAATGTTCAAAATTTGTTCATTTGCTTGGCCCGGAGGGTTTTCTTCATCACTATGGCTACAAGGAGTAGACAACTCCACCATGGGTTGCGAAGCACATCTTTTCTCCTCTTCTTCTTTAGCTCTTGCATCCATAAAGCCTTGCTTTTTGGATTGCACACCCTCCTATATGATATCTTGCTTGGCCAAGGAGTTCGAACCATGGCATATAGGCTTTCCGGGTAAGTGTCTTCTTCATCAACTTGAGCAGAAGGCCTGGATAAATCTGCCACGGATTTCTTGGCATGATTTATCTCCTCGCCTTCCTTCATTCTCATTTCCACCAACCTTTGCTTTATGGATTTTATACCCTTCTCTTGGGTTTCTAATGAGGTTAGGAGGGTTTGGAGCTTAGCCCATATGCCTTCTTCGCTTGCTAATTAATGGTTCCTATTAAGATCACAAGCACTACTAGCAACATGGTTAGTATAAGAAAGGGGAGGAGGATAGTCATTTGGGCAATTTCTCCAATGTCCATCACGACCACCACACAAATAGCAATTTTGCCCATCATAGGAGCATGAAGGTGAATACCTCCCTCTCCTAGGGCTAATCTTACATTTTCGCCGAAGGTGGGGTCCTTCACAATAACAACAAGGATCAATATAACAAGGGTTGAAACCACCAACACCTCTATCATATCGAGATGCCATGAAATCAATCAACAAAATAAAACTAAATAAAAGAAAAATAATTATTCACAAATTGAACTAGAGTAAGTAAACTCAAATTCTAATTTAACTCAATACACCAAATTATTCCCCGGCAACGGTGCCATTTTTGATAACGCTCAAATCATTCTACCTAAACTTAGAGGTCATGGCAATCGCGATACCAAAACAAAATTTATAATTTCCAACAAGTGTCGGGGTCGTACCCAAGGGAACAATGTAGTCGCGATCGAGCTAATAAAGAATCCAAGCAACTTATTGGAGTTCAATTAGGAAGGGGGAAAAGATATCTAAAAGGGGGGGTTTAGACTAAAACTAAAAGATAAAGAAAATCAAATAAAAGATAGAGTGATCAATGGCTTTCACCTTGATTTCACCAAGCAAGGATAACAAGAGAGAATTGGGAATGGGAATTCAATTCACAAGACTTACACTCGATTGACACATAGGTAGTCTTGGCTAAAGGTTTGCCTAACTGTTTCTCGACCAATCGAGCATATATCTCATGTATTTTCTCTCGAACTAACATGAGTAAGCAATAAACCAGTCAAATAACTTGGGTGAGTTGGGTTATCTCTAACCCCAACTCTTAGATGGGCGTTTCTGGAAACCAAGCTATGTCTAGCCTTGATCTAGAGTGGATACCCTAAATCCCCACTAATGAGTCTTCCCGAATTCGAGAATTTATCTCTCGAGCAAAAACCCAAATTAGCAAGCTAAGTCAATGTTTGCAACCATTGACTATAATTTCAAGCATGGAGAATTCAATAAACCCAAATAATCAAACAAGAACAAAATCTATATATAAATTACATAACCCAACAAGTATTATCTCTAATATAAACCCAAAATCTCAATTCAACAATACACCAATAAAATAGCAATTAAGAACAAGAGTTGAAGAATGGAACTAAATATTTTACAATAAACGGCATCCAAATCTTCACTCCTATGGTGTTGGTTGATGAACTTGCTCTCCAAGCTTGCCAAAAGTTCCAAAGATTAGACAAAGATGTGTTCCCAATCGGCTGGGAAGAGTTTTATGTGAATTAGGGTTTCCAAAAATAGGAATTTCTAAATCTGTCCCACAGTTGATGAAACCTTCATCACGATCACGTGCATGACCTACGCGATTGCGAGGTTCTGAAATTTCCTTCCACGCGATCGCGTAGCTTTGACTTTTTCCTTCACGCGGTCACATGGCTTCACTTTGCGGTCACGTAGGTGTAGCTCTATCCTTATGCATCACGGTCGCGTGGCTCCACTCTCGCGATCGCGATGATCAATATTGTGCCAGTGATCAGCAGTCCCTTTTAGCTCCATTTTGACTTGGTTTCACTTCAATCTTTCCCGAACACTTCAAAAACACAGAAACCTGTAAAATAGGAGAAATTTGTGTCAAATTTTACTATTTATCCACTTTATACTAGCAAAGGTATAACATTAGAAGCTAAATAAGTAGGTATAATACCAACTTATCAATGTCCTCAGTCATAATTCTATGGTCAGCCTATTGTATTTGCAAGCTGAGAAGCAGGAGATGGCCCGGGAGATCTATTAGCTATCTAGTTTAGGAGTTATATTATTAGAATCCAATGATGCTAGGGCCATAGTTCAGGACACAGTTGTATTATCTCTAGTTGTGGAGGTGAAGGGACGATAACACGAGGATCTCAACTTAAAGCATCTCAGAGGCAAGGCTCAGCAGCTAGAGTCTTTAGCCTTTTACATAGCAGAAGATGGAGTCCTTAGATACAAAGATCGATTGTATGTTACGGATGTTGTAGGGCTTCAACAGTAGATTATGGAAGAGGCATACCATTCTTTATACTCTACTCACCTAGGATCCACGAATATGTATTATGATATTAAGGATATTTTTTGATAGTAGAAGATGAAGAAGCACATAGTTGAGTTCGTGGAACAGTGCCCAAATTGTCAACAGGTAAAGCTAGAGCATCAGAAGTCAAGTGGGATGACTTAGGAGATACCTATTCTGTTATGGAAGTGCGAGGTGATAAATATAAATTTTGTCACAGGTTTGCCTCATCCGCGATGAAAGATCGATTATGTTTGGGTGATTATTGATAGGCTAAAAAAATCAGCCTATTTCTAGACGGTCGAGGCCACATTCTCAGCTAAATATTATGCTAGGTTATACATTAGAGAAATAGTCAGACTACATGGTGTCCTAGTATCGATTATTTTATAAAGAGGGGCACAGTTTACAGCTTATTTTTGGAGATCATTCTAGAAGGGCCTGGGAATTTAGGTTAATCTTAGTACAACTTTTAATCCTCAAACCGATGGCTAAGCCAAATATATGATCCAAATGCTCAAGGATATGTTACAGGCGTGTGTGCTAATATTCACTGGGAATTGGGATAATCACTTATCGCTTATTGAATTTACTTATAATAATAACTGTTGTTCAAGCATCAATATGGCACCGTACAAGTCTTTAAATGGGCATAAATGAGGATCCCTTCTTGGTCTATTCGAGGTTGGAGAGTCAGGGTTGCTTGGACCTAAGGTAGTGTAGCAGGCCATGGAAAAGGTCAAGTTGATCAAAGAGTAGTTGTTGATAGCTAAGAGTCTCCAGAAATCATATTCAGATATTACGCAATAGGACTTAGAGTTTGATGTTGATGATTTGCTCTTTCTGAAGGTTTCACCATTGAAGGGCGTTATGCGATTTAGTAAGAAGGGCAAGCTAAGCCCGCGATATATTGGGCCTTATTTTATTGTATGATAGATAGTCAGAGCATATTACTAGCTAGAGTTGCCTCCATAATTAGAGGTATTGCACCCAGTCTTTCATGTTTCTCTGCATGGAAGTGTATCAGATATCTAGCACATATAGTATCAAGAACAGATGGGCAGATTTTAAAGGAATTGTCTTATGAAGAAGTCCTTGTTACCATAGTAGACCGTTAGATTAGGATATTATGGAATGCGGATATAGATTTAGTAAAAGTGTTATGGTGGAACCATAATATTGAGGAGATGACATGGTAAAATGAAGAGGACATAAAGTCCAGATATCCCCACATGTTCACTCCTTCAAATAATATTCAAAACAGACAGATAGAAGCCTGCATTTGAGTACTTGAGGTACATTTCTTATGTTGTTTCTTATGATTCCATGTACATTATCATTATTCGAGGATAAAGTTCCTAAAGCGGGAAGGATGCCTGCTCGTTCGAATATTTAAACTACCCCATGTTTTTGGGATAAGACTAAGAGTGCTTAATATATTAGGAAGGATTTCTTATATAGTATTTTAATTGCACAATCATCATATGTTAAGTTTTTGTAATAACCCTTCCTCTCATTTTGGGTGAGCTATTCGTGCAAGAAATTGGGTTAAAAATCTTTCGTGTTTGGAAGTTGAAAAATTTGGGCTAGGCTACTCTTAGACAAAATCTGAGAAAGGTAAGGTCAAGGTAAATCCAGAGAAGGATTTGATGAAATGATTAAGTCCTATCTTATTTTCTATTAGCTAAGGCGTTAAGGAGTTCGTAGGACTTTTTGAAAATGAATTTAGGTGAGTCGAACTCCTGATATCAAACTTGACATAAAAAGGTTGGTCTGGGACGTCATGGTTTGAGGGTGTGTTGTGGAATGGGAAAAACTGAGAGAATTTCTAAGTTTCTATTTCATCACACCCGCGGGTGACAAACGGCTACCCCGATGCCGCTATAGCGGAAAAACTCCCACTATAGCAAAAGTCAAAGTCGGTCAACTCTGCTAGAGTGGGAGGCTTCCATTATGGCGGTGCCGCTATAGCAGGATTGGGCCTCTATAGCTGGGTAAATTCCTATAAATGCAGAAACTTCCCAAAAAATATTCATTATTCCACAAGAACATTTTGGGGAGGGCTGTGGCAATTTTGGGCAAACTCAGTCAATTTTTAACCAAAATTTAAGTATTTTATCTCCATAAACTAGTACTTTGATTCTTATGGCTTAGAATCATTAGTTACAGGCTTTGGGGAGGGTTTAACTTAACCTAGGTTGAATATTCTAGTGTAAAAAGGGAATGTTAGGGTGTAGAACCTTGGGTTCTTGGTTTAAGTCGTTTATTTAGGATTTCTTTACGGTAATTCACTAGTGTAACCATGAAATTGGTAGTAATTAGGTGAATTTATGGTGGGAAGGCCTTAGAATGGGGGTAATAATCATGAAATTTGCCTTGGGGTTCAGGATTAAGTTGTAATTCATGATATTATAGGTCATTTTGGCTGATTATGTATTACATTCTTGTTCTTAGACCGCAATCAAGCTAAAGTTGCAAGAAATGGGAAAGCACGGGTCTAGTAGAGCATTCAGGCTTGAATTAAGGTAGGTGATGGTTAATTTGTAACCCAATTGCATTATGTATGCATATTAACTGTTTCACTAGTATTGCTTGCACAATACGTGTTTAGGGAAAAAGGGAATGAATGCTAAATGATATCTTAATGCCAAACTCATGCAATGAACCTGTTTTAAATGCTTGTTGGTTGTACAAGTGTGTTATGTATTTATTGTGGTTGTGATTGTTGTGATATCTATGATTCTTTGGTTGGCTCAGGTACCATGCCTCGTATAGTTCATTGGTTGGCTCGGGTACCACGCCTGGTATAGGTTTATTCATTAGTTGGATCGGGTATCATTCCTGATATAGATTAGATTATAGTTAGCTCGGGTACTATGCCTGGTATAGGTTTGTTTGTTATTATGTGTGCTGGTTCTATGAGTTAACCGGGCTTATCTATTATGATGATATCTTTACATGTTGGTCCATGAGTATCTAGGTTGGTGTGTTTAAATGCTAAGGTGGTTTCTTGTGTAAACTAATATTTCATGTTGAACACCATAGATGATGTCCTAGGGATCCTTGGGTGGTCTGAGTTATTTGAAGTATGTGACAAAATTATATTTGGTCCGTTAATTGTAGTTTTTGGACATGTCTTATGTGATTGTTAAGTTAGGTTGATGACTAGGAGTCTTACTTATACTCACTTGACTTGATTTATATATGTTTGTCCTGTTTTACTAAGTTATGGTTGTATGTTCATATTTTGTATTTTTGAGATGGTTGATGATCTTACCAGTACATTGTTATTTTTGTGTACTAATACTGCACTTGCTCTTCTTTTGTTGCGTACAGAGCATATTCCAGCGGCAGTTGCGAGACCTCAATTGTAGTTCAGATGACTTTTGAATCCAAGGGTGATCTGCATCTTTCGGGCTACCATGGATTCTTTTGCTAGTTCTAGTCCTTTGTTGGGACTTAGAATTTTTATATTTTGCAGTTGCATCCCCGTCTTCCAGACTTGATAAGTAGTTTTGGGACGCGACTTTCAAATTCTAGTGGATTATTTCCACAGGTTTTCTATCCTTTAAATTTTAGATGTGAATATTGGTTTTATCTGTTGAATTGGTTTTAGCTGCTTCATTTTTGGGTTAAGTATTGGTTGGTTAATTGGTTCTCCCACCGAGGTTTAGTGTGTGTGCCACTCATGGCAGTTTAGGTCATGACAAAGATGGTATCATAGCCCTAGGTTCATTGACCTCTTCATACCAAAATGGGTCTAGTAGAGTCTTGTGGAATGGTATGGAGACGTTTGTACTTTTCTTTGAGAAGATATAGGACTTTAGAAAACTATCTATTCTTTCTCACTTTGTGTTACAACTTGATTCCAATTGGTATCTGGTGATCCAAATTGGTATCTGACCTCCTTCATTCTTTTGTTCGTAGATGGTGAACACTAGACAAAACGGAACAAGGGGAGCAACTCCAGTTGCAGGATGCCCACTATGCTAGCTACTCAAGCTCTGGGTGCCCATCCTGCTGCCACTTCAGCTCTCAGGATTGATGAGGCCTCAGGTATAGATGCATTCTTTCAACTGGTGTTAGGACCTGTCATGATTGGGACTGAGCATGAGTTGTTGACTAAGTTCCTAAAGATGAAACCTCCATCATTCCATGGTACATAAGATGAGGATGCTTTTGAGTTCATCTTATATTGCTATGAGAGATTGCACAAGTTGGGGATTGTACAATAATATGGGCTTGAGTTTGTGACTTTCCAACTGCAAGATGATGCCAAGTAGTGGTGGAGGGCCCATGTGGAGTGTTGTTCATCAGCTTTGCCTATGATGACTTGGGCTAAGTTTCATGCCCTATTTTTGGATAAGTATGTTCCCCGTACTCTGAGGAATTGAAAAAAGGATGAATTTCTGGCTCTTGAGCCAGGCAATATGTCTCTGTTAAAGCTTATGAGGCTAAGTTTTATGCCTTGTTTCACAATGTTACTCAGTTGATGGGCACCAAGGAGGAGAGGATCCGGTTGTATGTTAAGGGCCTGAATACTAAATTGTAGGTTCTATCTATTCACATGACTTCTGGGAAGAGCTTTAAAGAGGTGAATGACTATGTGAAGAAATTGGAGGGAGTTAAGCAAGTTGGGCAGGCTAAGGTATTAGCCAAGAAGTCCCAGAGTGTGGTTAATTTCAGTGGTTCTTATTCCAGAGGTCTTAGTAAGGAGGTTCATTTGGCTCGTCCTTTCCAGTCAGCCTTACTAGCTTCTACCAGTGGTCATTCAGGGGATATTCAGCAGTCTCTAGCTCCTAGAGGCTAGGGGGCTCCCTATTCTTTAGCCAACAGGTCCTCTCTTGAGCGAGGTGGTTATCATTATGGAGATGTGGGTCACTTCAAGAGAGAGTGCCCTCTGAGGCAGGCAGGTAATCAGATGCAGTAGCAGGCCAAGGTTGTGGTTCCACCAGGTGAAGGTGGCAATGGCAGGGGTCATCCATAGGGTGGGCGAGGTAACTGTCACGCCCCGATGTTACCCCCTAGACGTAATATGGGACTTGGGACCACTAGTGCACCAAGATAACCCTTGGTCATATAATCCTCAAGCATAATATAATGTAACCGGAAGCATAATCGATAAAGTCGGAATAACATAAATGGAGAGTCAAGTCAAATAGGAATACAAGATCCATACGAAGACTTAATTATTGTCTATGTCTGAAAAGTCTCTACTTATGAAATAAAGAGTTGCTAGGACAAGACCCTAGCTAACTCGAAGTACGGAAATGAAAATCTAACACAAGCTAATAACATGACTAGTCCTCGACTTAAGAAGACTCACCAACAGCTGACAGATAGAGTGGCCTGAAGCTCTAGCCACGGGCCTGGAAAGGGACTCTTGAATCTGCATCATCAAAGGATGCAGCGCAAAATAGACGTTAGTACTATAGGATGTACCGAGTATGCAAGCAATGCATGAATCATGATAAAATGGTTTAAAACGTGCTTAAGAATGAACTTGTTACGTAAAGAAAGAACATGAATAAATATCAAGGTATAAAACATGAGACATGAAATAAGGCTTAAGTTTCATAGTATAGAATCATATAACTTCATAGCTTGAAAACAAACATGTGGAGTTTCTCTTAACTGATATTAAACCATGCTGAGCTACATGGAATCCAGTGTCATGTACCCCCACTAAAAAGAGCTGTCCTAATCGGCCAAAGTTTCCATGTCATACCAGGATTCTGTCATGATAAGCCACAAACGGCAACCTAAAATGGCAACGTAGTTTTGGACTTGGGTTATCTGAATCCTCGTCTCTCGATGCTAAATACTACTCCTAAAACATATAACATGAGCTCATATACATGTGACATATCTGATGACAAACTTGTTCATAACGTGTTCATACCCTGGATCGTCATACTACTCATGAAATAAGGTTTTGAAATCGATTCATGAGCATTGATGGAACATCGGGTGTCTTGTCTTGCATAATACTTCATAACTTGTGAAATTTACATGCTTCATGACTTGTGAAAATTTGCATGGCTCTAGTTCAATTTCATAATACATATATTTTCATAAAACATAGGAACTAGGCATGAACATGCTTGGAAATCCATGAAATATCACACTATCCAATCCAATTTTTGCTTAAATCAATTTCATGCATGTAGGAATCACCATGATTAAACTTCAACTCATGAAATAGGTGTTCATATGTAAAAACCCATGTAAAATCATGGAATATAGTAGTAATTTCATAATCAAATCATGAGAATATCTTATTTAGCAAAACCCATAAGAATTGGATAAGAACCCTAATTCGGAGATCCATGAAATCAAAATTTGAATTAGGGATTTTGGGCACAAGGGTGAAAGGAACCCATTGTTTATTACCCACATACCTTGATTGACGATAACCCACTTGAATTGAAAAGACTTAAGAGGCTTGAACTTAGAGTATGAGACCTTGGAACTTGGAGAAGAATTTTCCCCTTTTTGGGAGAAGAATGAAGTAATGAGAAGTGACTTAGGCTAGTGAGGGTGAAAACCCTACTTGAAATAGTCAAAACGACGTCATTTAGGAGTTAAAAGGGTGGGTAATGATTAAAATACCCCTGGGACTTAAATGAGAGACTACAGGAAAAAGGGGTCATCTCACGGGCTACTCAACAGGCGTCATGCCCACGATGGCCTGTCAGCCAAGGCGTCGGGCAGGGGGTACCTTAATTGGGTCTGCTGGACCATTTTAACGACGATCTCCCATGGGTCATCGTACCCACAATGCCCGTGGCCTAGTCCGTCAGGGAAATAGGGTGATAGGGAAAAGTGACTGGGAATTCCATCGGCGGGTTCCCACGGGTTGTTGCACCTGCGATGCCCATCGTGACCGCCCATCGGGCTGAGGTAGCTGGTACAACCCAACTGTTTGGTTCCCATGGGGCACCCCATGGGTCGTCTGAGCTACGACGCCCCTGGCGCTGCCCGTTGTGACATAAAATTGCAGAAAAGAAGAAAACTACCTGGATTCAGGACTTAATAGCTGGTTCATTTTTCTGAGGTGTTACAATATCTCCCCCTTGGGATCATTCATCCTCGAATGAAGACTAAACAAGGGAAAACTGAAGAGAAAATAGCCCAACCAGCAACAGAACATGGAAACCAAAGAGTAAACATAAAAACTAGGCTTTTCAACTTGAAAACATGACAAACTAACTTCATAAAACATGGATGCATGCTAGAATCATGAAAGGAACTGGTGGAATAGAATCGGAGGGACATACTAAGGAGAAAACTAGTACCTCAAGTTGGAACTGAACCGGAAGTAAAGAGATGAGGATATTTGGCCTTCATGTCCTCTTCTGCTTCCCAAGTAGCTCCTTCAACAAGCTGATTTCTCCAAAGAACTTTTACCGAAGCAACTTCTTTGTTTCTCAACCTCTGAATCTGATGATCAAGGATCTCTATGGGAACATCCTCATAGGTTAGACTATCATTCACACCCACATCCTCCAAAGGGACAATCAAGCTCGGATCACGAACACACTTCTTCAATAAAGAAACATGAAAAAGGGGATGAACTGCTTCCAACTCTGATGGAAAATCCAACTCACAAGCAAGCTTACCAATATTCCGCAGAATTCGATAAGGACCTACAAAACGGTTACTAAGCTTCCCCTTCTTTCCAAATCTCATCACACCCTTCATGGGTGACACCTTTAAGAAAACCCAATCATTAACTTCAAATTCCAACTCCCTTCACCTCACATTCGCATAAGATTTATGTCAACTCTGAGCGGTCTTCAACCTTTTCCTAATAAGCTGAACCTTATCCATAGTCTCATGAACCGAATTTGGACCAATCAAGGCTTCCTCACCTACCTCAAACTAACCAATAGGAGATCTACACCTCTAACCATAAAGTGCCTCATATGGGGCCATCTGGATGCTAGAGTGAAAGTTGTTGTTGTAGGCAAACTCGATAAGAGGCAAGTGATCATCCCAATTACCTTTGAAATCAATCACACACACTCTCAACATATCCTCCAAAGTCTGAATAGTATGCTCTGTCTGGCTATCTGTCTAAGGGTGAAAAGTTGTGCTAAGCTTCACCTGGGTACCAAGACCTTTCTGAAATGATCTCCAAAACTGAGATGTAAACTGAGGACCTCTATCAGAAATGATAGACAAAGGAACACCATGCAATCAAAATATCTCCTGGATGTAGAGTCTGTCATAATCTTCTACTGAATCAGTAGTATTAACAGCCAAAAAGTGGGATGACTTGGTCATCTGGTCGACAATCACCCAAATGGAATCATGTTGCCTTCGAGTACGTGGAAAACCAGTAATAAAGTACATATTGATTGCTTTCCATTTCCAAGTGGGAAGGTTAATATCTAGAATCATGTCAAGCGACCTTTGATGTTCCACCTTTACTTATTGACAGTTGGGACACTTAGCCACTCTTCATACCATTCAACTAAAAAACTTCCCATAGATCGCGGTACATCTTAGTAGCACCCGGATGAATGGAATATCTAGAAATGTGAGCCTCAGTCAAAATCTACTAGCTCAACCCATCTACATCTGGCACACATAAGCGACCCTCAGAACGAAGCACACCATCTCCCTCTTGGGATAAAACCTCGACCCACTGCTGATGAACTGCACCCTTAAGATGAAGTAGAATGGGATCCTTGTCTTTCTTTGCCTTCACCTCATCTACCAAAGATGATTCAGCACCAATTTTTATAATCACACCACCTTTCTATTGAGTCCATAAGGTGAACTCCCAATCGAGCTAGCCTAAGAACCTTCTTAACCAATTCCTTCTTCCCATCTTCAACGGAAGACACGCTTCCCATAGACAGTCTACTCAAAGCATCTGCCACGACATTGGCCTTACCTGAATGGTAAAGAACACTCATATCATAATCCTTAAGGATCTCAAGCCATCTCCTTTGTCGCAAATTCAACTCCTTTTGAGTGAACACATACTGAAGACTCTTATAATCGGTGAATACGTCTACATTCACCTCATACAAATAATGTCTCCAAATATTCAAAATGAAGACCACGACTGCCAACTCAAGATCATGAGTAGGATAGTTCTTCTCATGAGACTTAAGCAGTCTCGAAGCATAAGCAATCAACCTACCACGCTGCATCAAAACCCAAACCAAACCAATTCTAGAAGCATCACAATACACCATAAAATCATCTAGGCCCTCGGGTAGAGCTAACACTGGAGCTGTGGTCAATCTAGTCTTCAATTTGAAAGTTCTTCTCACACAAGTCGGACCACTGAAATTTTACCTTCTTCTAAGTCAATCAGGTTAAAGGGGCAGCAATGGAAGAAAATCCTTCTACAAACCTCCTGTAGTAACTAGCCAAACCCAAAAAGCTCCTAATATCATACGGGGAAGTTGGTCTAGGCCAGTTCTTTACTTCCTCTATCTTTTCAGAATCAACTCGGATACCATCACTAGTCACAATATGACCCAGAAAGCCAACTGACTGCATCCAGAACTCACACTTGATAAACTTAGCAAACAACTGTCTATCCTTGAGAGTTCGCAACACAACCCTCAAGTGGTCTGCATGCTCCTCCTCACTCCGAGAGTAGATGAGGATATCATCAATGAAAACAATCACAAACATATCCAAATATTGCTTGAACACGCGGTTCATCAAATCCATAAAAGCTGCAGGAGCATTCGTTAGACCAAAAGACATAACAACAAACTCATAATGACCGTACCGAGTCTTGAAGGCTGTCTTTAGAATATCACACTCTCTAACACGAAGCTGATGATAACCGGATCTAAGGTCAATCTTGGAGAATAAACTATCACCTTGAAGCTGATCGAACAAGTCATCAATCCTAGGAATGGGATATTTATTCTTGATTGTGACCTTGTTCAACTTACGGTAGTCAATACACATTCTAAGAGAACCATCTTTCCTTTGAACAAATAAAACTGAGGCACCCCATGGAGAAATTTTAGGCCTGATGAAACCCTTATCAAGAAGATCCTTCAACTGATCCTTTAATTCCTTAAGTTCTGCAGGAGCCATTCTATAGGGAGGAATAGAGATAGGATTCATATCTGGGAGAAGATCTATCCCAAAGTCTATCTCTCACTCGGGAGGGACTCCAGGAAAATCCTCAGAAAACACTTCTGGAAACTCATTCACAACAAGAACAGACTAAAGGGATGGGGTTTTGGACTACATGTCCATAACCTGCACTATCTGATAAACATACCTCTTTGAAATAATCTTCCTAGCCTTAAGATAAGATATTAAATGACCTTTCGAGAAAGGGAGACTACCTTGCCATTCTAAAATGGGTTTATTTGGAAACTTGAAACTTATAACCCAAGTACGGCAATCAACAGAGGCATAACATGTATACAACCAATCCATACCAAGAATGACATCAAAATTAGTCATCTCCAACTCTACTAGATCCACTGAAGTGACTCTATGAAGGACCGAGATAGAACAATTTCGGTAGATTCTTTTGGCTAAGATTGACTCACCAACAAGAGTAGAAATACAAAAGGGTTTTAAAAGCAATTCAGAACAAACTTTAAACTTACATGCTACATACAGGGTCATAAAAGATAAGGAAGCACCGGGGTCCAACAAAGGATACACATCGAAAGAGAAGACTTTCAACATACCAGTAACAACATCTAGGGAACCCTCTTGATCCTGACGAGAGGACATAGCGTAAAGGCAGTTCTGGCACTGACCACCAGAACTAGAAGTTGTGCCCTGCTAGGCTGGTCTACCTCCTAAAACTGCTGGGGCGGACTGAGTCCTACCACCTCCCTGCCCCTTCTTAGCTGAAGGGAAATCTCTATTCAAGTGTCCAGCCTGCCCACACCCAAATCATGCACCCGTGCCCAAATGACACTCTCCTGAGTGATTCTTCCCACGCTTGTTGCAACTAGGATGGGAAGGTCCCTTAGTAACACTTCCCTGAGACTGGGAATAAGAACCAGGTCCTCTACCACCCTGATCATGATGAGGCCTCTGAGCCTGGGTAGGAGCATTAGAAGAAGAATGCACAGATCCTGATGACTTCTTCTAGAAATAAGAGCAATGTCCACCTCCGGACCTGTGATGACCAAAACTTGATCCCTCGGATCTAGCTCTCTTGTTCTCCCTTTCCATCTCCCTTATCTTGTCACCCTCAATTTGTTGCGCATGATTCATAAGTCAGGAAATGTTCATATCACTCAACAACAAGGCAGACCTACACTCTTTCTTCACCACATCAGAAACCCCATATATAAACTTGCTCATTTGATTATGTGGGTCCGCTTCTATGGAGGGAGCATATCTAGACAACTGAGTGAACTTCATACTATACTTTTGAACCGACATCGACCCCTATCTCAAGTTCATAAATTCCTCCACCTTCGCTTGCCTCAACTCTCGGGGAAAGAACCTATCAAGAAACGCCCCCTCAAAATACTCCCAAGTCATGGGGACCGTGTCCCTCACCCTAGCCTCATTCCTTTACGTGAACTAAATATAAGCTGCATCCTTGAGTTGATAGGATGCAAGCTCAACACAATCAACACCAACCACTTGCATAACCTCAAAGATCTTCTTCACTTCATCAATAAAGTTGAGTGGGTCCTCACTCACTTTCGAACCCCAGAATTCAGGTGGGTTCATACGGATAAAGTCATAAACTCAGGTCTCTACCCCACCTTGAGGATGAATGGGGGCAGGAGCCTGCTGATTAGCCTGAGTGGCCAAGGTCTAGGCTAGCAAATGAATGGCATTTCTGAACTCCTCATTCGTGACATCAGGGACAGGAATGGGAGGAATAGCATTCCGAGCGGCTCGGGGAGGCATAGCACATCGAGGAGGCATAATCTAAAATTTACAAGATAAGTATTAGAGGAACATAAGAGTTAAGCTCTATCGCACGACATGATCATGAAAAAAGTGGAGTTTTCTAAGACATCTCATAGCTTCCCTCTCATATGTGTGGCGTGCTTCACACACATGAAAAAGACTCTACTCGTTGCAGCTTTCAGACATCCTAGGACTCTTGAAACTGATACGTTGATACCAAGTTTGTCACGCCCCGAGGTTACCCCCTAGACGTAACACGGGACTTGGGACCACTAATGCCCCAAGCTAACCCTTGGTCATAGCATCCTCAAGCATTATATAAAGTAAGCGAAAGCATAATCGATAAAGTCAGAATAACATAAATGGAGAGTCAAGTCAAATAGGAATACAAGATCCTTACAAAGACTCAGTTACTATCTATGACTAAAAAGCCTCTACTTATGACATAAAGAGTTGCTACCTAACTCGAAGTACGGAAATTAAGAGCTAACACAAGCTAATAACATGACTAGTCCTTGACCTAAGAGGACTCCCCAACATCTAACAGATAGAGTGGCCTGGAAGCTCTAGCCACGGGCCTGGGAAGGGACTCCTGAATCTGCATCATCAAAGGATGCAGCAAAAAATATGCGTCAGTATTATAGGATGTACCGAGTATGCGAGCAATGCATGAGTCATGATAAAACAGTTTAAAATGTGTTTAAGAATGAACTTGTTACGTAAAGAAAGAACATGAATAAATATTAAGGTATAAAACATGAGACATGAAATAAGGCTTAAGTTTCATATTATAGAATCATATAACTTCATAGCTTGAAAATAAACATGTGGGAGTTTCTCTTAACCGATATTAAACCTTGTTGAGCTACATGGAGTCCAGTGTCATGTACCCCCACTGAAAATAGTTGTCCTAACCGGCCAAAGTTTCCATGTCGTACCAGGATCTTGTCATGATAAGTCACAGAGGGCAACCTACGGTGGCAACATAGTTTTGGACTTGGGTTATCTTAACCCTCGTCTCTCTATGCTAAATACTACTCCTAAAACATATAATATGAGCTCATATACATGTGACATATCTGATGCCAAACTTGTTCATAATGTTTTCATACCCTGGATCGTCATACTACTCATGAATTTGGGTTTTGAAATTGATTCATGAGCATTGATGGAACATCGGGTGTCTTGTCTTGCATAATACTTCATAACTTGTGAAATTTATATGCTTCATGACTTGTGAAAATTTTCATGGCTCTATTTCAATTTCATAATACATATATTTTCATAGAACATAGGAACTAGGCATGCACATGCTTGGAAATCCATGAAAAATCACACCATCCAATCCATTTTTTGCTTAAATCAATTTCATGCATGTAGGAATCACCATGATGAAACTTCAACTAATGAAATAGGTGTTCATATATAAAAACCCATGTAAAATCATGCAATATAGTAGTGATTTCATAATCAAATAATGAGAAGATCATATTTAGCAAAACCCATAAGAATTGGATAAGAACCCTAATTTGGAGATCCATGAAATCAAAATTTGAATTAGGGATTTCGGGCACAAGGATGAAAGGAACCCATTGTTGATTACCATCATACCTTGATTGAAGATAACCCACTTGAATTGAAAAGACTTAGGAGGCTTGAACTTGGAGTTTGAGACCTTAGAACTTGGAGAAGAATTTTTCCCTTTTTGGGAGAAGAATGAAGTAATGAGAAGGGACTTAGGCTAGTGAGGGTGAAAACCCTACTTGAAATAGTCAAAATGACGTCATTTAGGAGTTAAAAGGGTGGGTAATGACTAAATTACTCCTGGGATTTAAATGAGAAACTGCAGGAAAAAGGGGTTGTCTCATGGGCTACCCGATGGGCGCCGTACCCACGACGGCCCATCGTCCAAGGCATCAGGTAGAGGGTACCTTGATTAGGTCTGCTAGACCATTTGAATGAAGATCTCCCACGGGTCGTCGTACCCACGACGCCCGTGGCCTAGCCCGTCAGGGAAACTGGGTGATGGGGAAAAGTGATTGGAGAATTTCATCAGTGGGTTCCCATGGGCCGTCGCACCTGCGATGCCCATCGTGATCGCCCATCTGGCTGAGGCAGTTGGCACAACCCAACTTATTGGTTCCCATGGGACACCCCACGGGCCGTCTGAGCTATGACGCCCGTGGCGCTGCCCGTGGTGACCCAAAATTGCAGAAAAGCAGAAAACTCCCTAGATTCAGGACTCAATAGCAGGTTCATTTTTCTGAGATGTTATAGTAAATATTAAGGAGGTCGTGGTGGTAACAGAGGTATTGGTAACATAGGGAAGGGTGGAGTGTAGCCTGCTAAAGAGGTTTCCCAGATTGATGATAGAGCTCATTGCTATGCCTTCCCAGGTAAGTTCGAGACCGAGGCATCAGATATTGTGATAACAGGTAAAATTCTCATTTGTAACTGGATGGCTTCTGTATTATTTGATTCGGGTTCCACATACTCTTATGTATCTGTTAGATTTGCCTTAGGTTTGGACTTGATCAGTGATGTTCTTGATTCTCCTATTCATGTTTCTAATCCAGTTGGGAAGTCTGTGGTAGTGACCCATGTGTATTATTTATGCTCGGTTGTGTTTATGGGGTTTTAGACTCGGGTAGCTTTGGTCATATTGGATACGCTGGATTTTGATATTATCTTAGGTATTACTTGGTTGTCTCCTTATCACGCTGTGTTAAACTATAATTCTAAGACAATAAATCTAGATATTCCGGGTATGGATAGACTAGAGTGGGAAGGTGTGTATAAGCCTAAGCCAGTAAAAATCATATCCTTTGTTCGGGATAGAAAGCTAGTGGGAAAGGGGTGTTCAGTCTTCCTGGATCATCTTCGAGATATTAGTGCGGAGTCCCCTTCTATTGAGTCGGTCCCTATGGTTTTTGAATTTCAGGAGGTATTTCCTATGGAATTTCCTGGTATTCCTCTGGACAGGAATATTGACTTCTGTATAGATCTGGAGCTGGGCACTAGCCTAATCTATATTCCTCCTTATCGAATGGCTCCGACAGAGTTGAGGGAACTTAAAACTCCGCTACAGGAACTTCTTGATAAGGGATTTATACATCTCAATGCTTCTCCTTGGCGTGCTCCGGTATTGTTTGTTAAAAGAAGGATGGTAGCATGATAATGTGTATAGATTACAGGCTATTGAACAAGGTTACCATCCAGAATAAGTATCCATTTCCCCACATAGATGACCTTTTTGACCAGTTGTAGGGTGCTTCAGTGTTATCCAAAATTGACTTGAGGTCAGGGTACTATCAGCTAAAGATTAAGCATGAGGATATACCTAAGACGGCTTTCAGGACTCGATATGGGCATTATGAGTTTCTGGTAATGTCATTGGGTTGACCAATGCACTGGTGGCCTTCATGAGCTTGATGAATGGTATTTTCAAGTCATTCTTGGATTCCTCTATGATTGTATTTATTGATGACATTTTGATTTACTCCAAGAGTAAGGAGGAGCATGCAAATTATCTTCATATTGTCTTGGGAATTTTGAAGGAAAAAAAGTTGTATGCAAAATTTTCAAAATGTGAGTTTTGGTTATCTTCGGTTGCCTTCTTAGGGCACGTGGTCTCGGAAAAGGGGGTGATGATAGATCCCCAGAAGATTGAGGTGGTTAAGAGTTAAGTTTGTCCTAGCTCTGCGACTGTGGTTAGGAGTTTCATGGGTCTTTCTAGCTATTATCATATGTTCGTCAAGAATTTTGCTTCCACTGCTACTCACTTGACAAGGTTGACTCAGAGGGAGGTACCCTTTCTTTGGTCTGATAAGTGTGAGGAGAGCTTCCAAAAGCTCAAGACACTTTTAACTATAGCTCATATTCTATTACTATCGGTTGAAGGTAAGGACTTTGTTATATTTTGTGATGCTTCACATTCAGGTTTGGGTGCTCTGTTGATGCAGGATAGGAATGGCATAGCTTATGCTTTGAGGCAATTGAAGCCTCATGAGAAGAACTAACCGACCTATGATTTGGAGTTCGTAGTGGTGGTATTTGTACGTAAGATCTTGAGGCACTATCTCTATGGTGTCAAGTGTGAGGTGTTCACATACCATCACAGCCTGCAATATGTATTTACATAAAGGGGTCTAAATATAAGATAGAGAAGGTGTATGGAGTTGTTGAAAGATTATGACATGATCATCTAGTATCATCCGGGTAAGGCCAATGTGGTGGCAGATGCATTGAGCCAGAAAGCGGTAAGCATGGGCAGTTTGGCTTATTTGGGGGTGTTAAAGCGACCCTTGGCTAGAGAGATTCAAACTCTAGAATCTAAGTTCATGCAGTTGGGAATTTCAGAAAGAGGTGGAGTGTTGGCCAGTATTGAGGTTATGTCCACATTTCTGAAGGAAATCAAGGCTAAACAGTTTAAGGATGTACAATTAAACAAGCTCCAAAATAAGGTGGTGTCTGGTAAGACTCCAGACGCCACACTTGATGCATGTGGGGTGTTGTGTTTCATATGTGTCCCTTCGGTTGATGGCTTGGTTCAAAATATGTTAGTTGAAGCTCATGGTTCACGATACTCTATTCATCCAGGTGTGACAAAAATGTACTGCTACTTGAGGCAACTTTATTGGTGGGCCTAGGATGAAGAAAGACGTTGTAGAATATGTGTCAAAATGTCACAATTTTGAGCAGGTAAAGCAGGAACATCAAAGGCCTGCGAGTTTGCTTCAAAGGATGTCCATTCCTTAGTAGAAGTGGGAAAGGATGGCCATGGACTTTGTGGTAGGTCTTCTTACAACCTTGGGAAAGTATGTCTCTATTTGGGTCATCGTGGATAGGCTGACTAAATTTGCCTATTTCATTTTGATTAAGGTATATTATAGCTCCAAGTAGTTGGCCAATATCTACGTCAAGGAGATAGTGAGGTTACATGGGGTGCCACTTTCCATTATTTAAGACAAAGATATGCAATTTACTTCTAAGTTCTGGGGAGAGTTACACTAAAAGAGTTGGGCACCCAACTCATTTTTAGCACAGCCTTCCATGCCCAGACTGACGGACAGTCGAAGAGGATGATTTAGGTGTTTGACGACATGATGAAGGAATGTTTGATTGACTTCGGGGACCATTGGGATCATTTTTTGCCATTGTGTGAATTCTCATACAACAACAGCTATCACACCAGTATTGACATGGCACCGTTCAAGGCACTCTATGGGAGGGGGTGTCAATCACCTATAGGTTGGTTTGAGGCAGGTGATGTGAAATCATTGGGAATTTCTTTGGTAAAAAAGCTCAGGAAAAAGTGAGAGGTATCCAAACCAAGTTGTTGGCAGCCCAGAGTAGACAAAAAGAGTATACTAATCGCAAGGTAAGGTACATGTCATTTCAGGTTGGTGAACAGGTTCTGTTGAAGGTGTCACCTATAAAAGGGCTCATGAGGTTTGGCAAGAAGGGTAAGCTTATCCCTTAGTACATCAGTCCATTTGACGTTCTCGTAGGTGTGGGGCCGGTAGCTTACAGGTTGACATTGCTACCTAGTTTTTCCAGAACCCATCTAGTTTTCCATGTATCCATGCTGAAAATATACCATGGGATGGGGATTACATCATCAATTGGGATTCAGTCTTGCTAGATAAAGACCTTAAGAATGAGGAGGAGTCGGTTGTTATTCTTGATTGGGATGTCTGAAAGATAAGGACAAAAGAGATCAGATTGGTAAAGGTTCAATAGAAGTATCATCTGGTTGAAGAAGCCAGTTGGGAAACCAAGAAGGACATACAGTATAAGTACCCTCACTTGTTTGAAGATTCAGGTACTACTTTCTTCTTGTTTAGCTTATTTTCTTATTTGATCATTCGGAGATGAATAAAAGGTAAATTGGTATCTATTGTAATGACCCTTCCTGTCACTATAGGTGATCTATTCGCGCAAAAAATTGGGTTAGAAATCTTCCAGGTTTGGAAGTTGCAAATTTCAGGCTAGGCTAGTCTTGGACAAAATCTGAACAAGGTGAGGTCTAGGGAAATCTGAGGAAGGATTGGGTGAAATGATTAAGTCCTAGCATGTTTTTCTATTAGCTAAGTTGTTAAGGGGTCCATAGGACTTTTCGAAAATGAATTCGGGTGAGTAGAACTCCCGATATTGAATTTTGACACAAAGAAGTTGGTCCAGGACATCATGGTTTGAGGGTGTATTGTGAAATGGGAAAAACTAGAAGGATTTTTGAGTTTCTATTCTATCACACCCATTAAAGCGGGTGACATGCCACTATCGTGATGCTGTTATAGCAGAGAAATTCCCACTATAGCGGGAGTCAGAGTCGGTCAACTCTGTTATAGCGAGAGGCTTCCGCTATGGTGGAGCCCCTATAGCAGAATTGGGCCGCTATAGTGAGTTTAATCACAGTAAATGCAAAAACTTTTGCAAAAACATTTATTAATCTACAAGAATATTTTGGGTAGGGCTGTGGCAATTTTGGGAAAACTCCATCGATTTTCCACCAAAATTCTTTGTTAAGGTAAGTATTTTATCCCCGTAAACTAGTACTTCAATTTGTATGGATTAGAATCATTAGTTACAGGCTTTGAGGAGGGTTTAACTTAAACTAGGTTGAATTTTCTGGTGTAAAAAGGGAATGTTAGGGTGTAGAACCTTTGGTTCTTGGTTTAAGTTGTTTATTTAGGATTTCTTTACCATAATCCACTAGTGTAACCATGGAATTGATAGTAATTAGGTGAATTTGTAGTGGGAAGTCCCTAGAATATGGGGAATTATCATGAAATTGGCCTTGGGGTTCGAGATTAAGTTGTAATCCATAATATTAGAGGTCATTTTGGTTGATTATGTATTACATTCTTATTCTTAGACCACAATCAAGCTAGAGTTGCAAGAAATGGGAAAGCTCAGGTCTAGTAGAGCATTCAGGCTTGAATTAAGGTAGGTGATGGTTAATTTGTGACCCAATTTCGTTATGTGTGCTTATTCACTATTTCACTAGTATTGCATGCACAATACGTGTTCAGGAAAAAAGGGAATGAATGCTAAATGATATCTTAATGTCAATCTCGTGAAATGAGCTTGTTTTAAATGCTTGTTGGCTGTACAAGTGTGGTATGTATTCATTGTGGTTGTGATTGTTGTGATTTATGTAATTCTTCTATTAGCTCAGGTACCACGCCTGGTTTAGCTCATTGGTTGGCTCGGGTACCACACCTGGTACAGATTTATTCATTAGTTGACTCGGGTACCATGCCTGATATAGATTATATTATGGTTAGATCGGGTACCATGCCTGGTACAGGTTTGTTTGTTATTATGTATGCTGGTTTCATGAGTGAACTAGGCTCATCTATTGTGATGACAGTTTTACATGTTGGTCCATCAGTAGCTGGGTTGGTGTGTTTAAATGCTAAGATGGTTTCTTGTGTAAATCAGGATTTCATGTAGAATACCATAGATGATGTTCTAGGAATCCTTGGGTGGTCCGGGTTACTTAAAGTATGTGACAAAATTGTATGTGGTCCATTATTTGTAGATTTTGGACATGTCTTATGTGTTTGTTAAGTCAGGTTGATGACTGGGAGTCTTACTTATATTCACTTGACTTGATTTATACATGTTTGTCCTATTTTACTAAGTTATGGTTGTATGTTCATATTTTGTATTTTGGAGCTGGCCGATAATCCTATCAGTACACTGTTGTTTTTGTATACTTATATTGCACTTGCTCTTCTTTTGTTGAGAACAGAGCATATTTTGGTGGCTGCTACGAGACTTCAGTTGTAGTTTAAACGAGTTCTGAATCCAAGGGTGAGCTGCATCTTTCGGGCTACCATGGATTCTTCTTCTAGTTCTAGTCCTTTGTTCGGACTTAGACTTTTTATGTTTTGGGGTTGCATCCCCATCTTCCAAACTTAATTAGTAGTTTTGGTACGCGACTTTCAGATTCTGGGGATTATTTCCATAAGTTTTCTATCCTTTAAATTTTAGATGTGACTCTTGGTTTTATCTATTGAATTGATTTTAGATGCTTCAATTTTGGGTTAAGTATTGGTTGTTTAATTGGTTATCCCACCAAGTTTTAGTGTGGGTGCCACTCGCGGCAGTTTGGGTCATGAAAGTTTTAAAGTCAAGCAAGTTATAAAATAAAAGTCGATAAAAGTTATTATTAGTTCCTTTAATAAATTCTCTGAAACTTTGTGTCAAATATCTCAAAACTTTTCTCCTAATATATAAATAGTAAATGGGCCCCTGACCTACCAAATCGAAGGCCTATGAGTTTAGTTTCTAATGCACTAAACCATTTATACATACAACTTCAGACTAGAGAGAGATTTATATTTTCATGAGACTGCATAAGCAGGTACATGGAGGCATCCCTCCTAGTCCCTAAGTCGGTGGTGCTTTATAAAACACTACCTCCTTTGGGTCTTTTCCTTAGAGCATAACTAAAATCCCATAAATATTGGAGCACGAGCCCCTAAATCCTCCATGAATGTTGGTGCTTTCAACTCAGAAATTTAATAGAAGTTGCTTTATGACTTGAGCTCATCGTTGTGGTATAGTTTCTCATTGATTTTAGCTCCATTTATTGTTACTACAAAGAATCAAGTCATGGAATTTATATTTCTCTACTATTAGCATTTGTTTATCAGAAGGTAAGAGTTCTAAATCCTCAACCCATTCTTAAATTGATCTTAAGATTCAAATCTGAGGAGAAAGTTATTGTGATCAGCATGTTTGTTGTGTTTTCTTGTCGTATATTGATTAGAGCTCATGGTGGGTGTTAATTACTGCTACTTGGCAGTAGATATAGGAGTTAGGGATGGGGGTAATTGGTGTGACACTCTTAGGAGTCATGTACAGAAATTATAGATTGAGATATTATAAACTACGCCTTGAAATAGTGCCTAGGAAGGTCATCGCTCCTTCGAGATGTGGTAAGCATATTATTGTTAGATTTAGCTATTGTTTATTATTTTTACTGGCCTCATTTTATGCTTTGGACTTGGCTGGTCATGAGTGTAACATTCACGCCTTATCGATTGGCTATGGAT
The DNA here is from genome assembly GCA_003996215.1 of Jaltomata sinuosa. Taxonomy (NCBI): domain Eukaryota; kingdom Viridiplantae; phylum Streptophyta; class Magnoliopsida; order Solanales; family Solanaceae; genus Jaltomata; species Jaltomata sinuosa. Next base: position 1,201,884 of record QJPP01007219.1, read on the forward strand.
CATTTTTACAGACTTATTGATTCTCGCATTTGTTGCATTATGATTGGTTGGTCAAGCTTCCTAGCGACACTTTTGGGGCTTCAGTTGAAAGGTATGTTAAGGATTCTTTTTTGCTTTCTGGAATGACCCTGAAGGCCCAAGCTTCTTATATCTTTTATAACATTGTTATTTGACTTAAAGCCTTATATTATTGAGTTTTCCACCACAACATGATATAGTGGCTATCAGTAGTATTGTATTCCTTACTTAGTGGCCTAGAAAAGCATGTTATGATTGTATTGAGGTTGTCTAGAATCACTTACTATTTTTGTACTATTCTTATCATCTGGCTACCGCCTATAAGATTATTTTGGTGTTAGAGACATTGACACTGCAGGGTTTGGAGCTTACAAGTTGACTGATAGACCGTGCCTATCGGCCGAGTAGACCATAACTAAGTCTCAAGAAGGTTGTACCTATGGGGTAGACGTTATATTGTACTACCGTGATTATAGGTTGGGCAGACCATGCATACGGGCTGAGAAGACCATGCCTATGGGCTAGGCAAACCGTACCTACAAAGCGGGAAGGTTGTGCTATAGGGCAGCACTTATATTCTACCACAAAGCCTAAGATTTGTATTGATTCACAACACCTGTACATTCAAACAGTTCATATCAGATTATCATTAGGGTCCAGGTAAGGGGGTCAGTAGAAGTATTTAGCGATTGTTTGTGCTTGTTAGAACTTATGATAATTATGTCCTATTTGTATTTATCGGTCTTATGGGGGCCTAGTCAGGTTATTATTTTCTACATGATAGATGTTTTCTTATTGGAGGAAGGTAAGGTATTGTACTTCTATTTTACTCCTGTTATTTTTGTTCAGCCCTTATACTTCAGTTTCAGTTTTCAGTTTGCCTTACAAGATCGTTACATTACTGATGCCCCATTGCCTGGGGGTGCTGCATTCATGCCTACAAGTCTTGACCGACGATCAGACAGACCCGCTAAGTAGCACAGTCGAGTTTCAGCAGATTGATTGACTCATTTTCTTCCATGGGTCGCTAGAGTCTCAAAGATTTATCTTTTTGCTTTTTATAGATTTTGGATAGGTTTGTACCCTGTCCCACTGAGTATTGTATTCATAGAGGCTTGCAGATTAGTTTGTTGGGTTGTATGTCTATGTTGGTGACCATTTTGGCATTGTATGTTAATTAGTTATAACTTTTAGGCCAATTGGGCCTTATTGTTGTTGTTGATAGTTTAGAGGCCATATAACTATTTTAAGTTTTTGTATAGATATTCTGGTGGCCTCGACAGTTCGCATAATATTTAAGCTTTCTTAGATATCATGATGGCCTCGACAGCCCAAACAGAACTTGTGTGCTACCTGCTTATTACTTTACATGAACTGTTGAGAGTAGCTATTTTCTTTGTAGAGTTGTTGATAGGGGTCTCGCTGATCGTAGGCTGATTTTTAAGCCGAGATATACATATTGATTTTTTTGATTGTGTGTGGCTGTTATGCGCCATTGGCAAATAGTTCAGTAGTGTTAGTTAGAGCCTATGTTTTGGCATCATGTGCCAGTTGTGCCTCCGAGTTTGGGGCGTGACAACTTTCTCCCAAAATTTCTCTTCAAATTTAATAGTAGATAGAATTTTTCTTTTAATAATATAATATATATATATATATAGGAAAAAATGGGTCCCCTAAAAAGTTGGGGACCCCAAATCATTATTTTAGTTTCCTTATAGTTAAGCCACCCTAGTTGGAGCCCCAAATCATTATTTTTTAGTTAACTTATAGTTAAGCCACCCCAGCTCTCTGCCTATCTTCGACTGTGATTGGGTCAACCTTGTCATTTGTGGGGTTGTCCATGACAGGGTTGGCGTTGACATTGATTTAATTTCAAATTTCAGCCATAGAATTGGTGGATCACTTCACAAAAATAAAGGTTTATTACTTAAAGCCTAGAGAGACTAAATCAATACCACAATTATCCTTTAGCCCCACGGTGGACGCCAAAATGCTTACCCTCAAAAAGGTGCAGTTGAATTTGTAAGTGGAGTTTTAAGGATAGGAGGATCGAATTGGTCAGATAGAGAAAAATAATTAATAATGATAAAAATAAGAACTTAAATTAAGTAATTAAAATATAGAAATTGATGTAACTGGAGCCTAATAATTCGTATGACTGAGTCGCAATTGATAAAGTCTAATTGAGCAATAGTATATTAAAGCAGAAAACAATAGTAATATTCTTTGATCAGAAAGTAATTCATTTGTATTCCTTCTTTTTAAGGAGATGATTACATAGTTTATATAGGGGTAGCTCTTGAGGAGCTGATTATTGCATATTAACCCCTCAATAATGTATGATAAATGGCTAATTAAATGACATCAATAATAAAGAGGTAACGTCCGGCGTCATTAACGGGTCTATTACATAACAGTTGTTAACTGCTAGTAAAAACTCGTTGACCTTTTCTCCTGAGGTTTCATCCCTTTGATCCAATATGTCTTACTCAGTGTAGCTGGTATCTGGTGTGTCTCTATTCTTTTGACACCGCTACTAGTTGATGCATGACATGTCATTAGGTTCTGTCCAACTGTTCATTGAGTAATGTCTATTATCTTTTCACATGTCGTGATTCAATTTGTCCACATGTCTAGGCTATTTTTTTTTCCTGTACATAATTGATGCTTATTATTAAAAAGGAACTGAAATGAAATATACAGTTGAAACTCGTACGAAAATAAAAAGATATGTAAAAGAATTCGGAATACGAGAGTCAAATCATCTAAATTATTTGTCTGAATTATTATATAAATTCTTCTTCTTTTTAAAATAAAAATTTACATATTTAAAATTAAATAAAAATATTTTTTCCATTGTTCTAATTTTTGTGGCAAAGTTGAATTTCGAGATTCAAACTTGTAAATATTGATCGGGATTTTGAATATAGAAGCTTTATGTTTTTGAAATAAAATTTATATATTTGAAAACTACGTAAAAAGTACTACAAATTACAATAATTAACAACTTAAAATATTTAAAAGGTATTTAAAAAAAATTCTGTCAAAGAAAAACTTGATTGACTCTCAAAATTTTAATTGTGCTATATAAATTGGGACGAAGAGAGTATAAGTTAAGATAGTTAATAATTTTAAAATATTAAAAAAATTGTGAAATCATAATTTATAAATTATTTTGAGTCCACAAATGTGACATCTTTCTATAAGTGCGATGGACGGAGTATGTCCAAAACTAATCTTAACAATTTTGCCTACCATAGTATTGTTCAGTTATATGAGATCAGTAATAATGTAAGCAAAGTCACTCATTTTACAATCCCTTGAAATCATGGGGATTTTAGAAGAATACAACATACTTTAATTAAAGAAAGTATCTATACGAAGAGGAAAAGAGGGCGAACATTAAGAGGTATGAGACAACAAAAAAAAAAAGCGATGGCGATTATGGAAGCAAAAATGGCTACTTTTGAACATATGTATGAAGAACTAGAGGATACAAGTGGGAAAAAAAATTATAGGCTTGCCAAGGCGAGAGAGAAGAGGTATCACGACCTAAACCAAGTAAAGTGTGTTAAGGATAAGGAAGGTCAAGTGTTGGTGGAAGAGTCTCACATTAGACGAAGATGACAGGCGTATTTTCATAAACTCTTATTTGAAAGAGGGACATGAATATTATGTGGGTGATTTAGAGAACTTTGAGATCCATTACAATTTTAGGTATTGCAGGTGTATAAAGTGTGAGAAGGGTTAATTCATATATTGAGAAGGGGAAGAGCGATCGGCCAGTCAGACAAAATTTATGTGGAATTTTTTTTGTGAAGAAAAACATATTATTAATCTCCACACAACAACAATTACATTGTATTCATTCATACAGCCCTGTTTCTATGTAAAACTATACTATGAAAACCACTTTCTCAACCTATACATTTAGCAGTTATCTAAGTATGTCTTCTATCCAATTTCTATGTTTTTGTCCCTGCTTTCTACTTATAAAAATATCCTCGTGCATCCTACATTCCTGTTTTATTTGGTTTATTAGCATTTGTTATCAAGGAATGATAGAGTCCCACAGTGTTGAGTTACGAGCCTTCAAAATCATGTAAATGAGTGCAGCTAGAGCTCCAAGTATCAAGGCTTTACATCTTTTCCCCTTGGTGCTCCTATCAAGTCTCCTCCATATACCTTTGATGTCCCAGTGTTTGATCCCACTCCCTAACCAGTGTAGTATATCTAACATAAATGTCCTTGAAAACACACTCAAAAAAGACATGGTCCACTGTCTCCTTGTCAGTTTCACACATTAGGCATGTCTCATCTTGGCTGAGGCTTATTTTGAAGAGCTTGTCTCGTGTGAGTAGTCGCCCATGTAGGGCCAACCATCTAATGAAGTTGTGTTTAGGAAAGACTCCGGGGCTCTATATCCATTTGCTCCACCTCTATTTTTCCCCTTCCCCTCGACTCTATTTATACCCACTTCCTATGGTATAGTTCTTTGTTGGCGTGATCCATCCCTTTTGAGTGTACCCAGGAGCAAATTTATCTCTAATGTGGCAGAGTTTCTTCCAATACCAATAACAGTTTTGTGGAGCATCATGCTGCCACCATTCTGTATTCTTTAAGTAGACATGATGTACCCATTTTTACCCACAGGTTATCTGCTCTATGAGCTATGTTCCAAACATATTTTCCCACTGCTGCTTCATTCCATTTTACACATTCAATTATGCCTAGACCTCCTTCCCTCTTGGGTCTACAGACTACATCCCAAGAAATCAGGGGAGCTTTATTAGTAGTTATCTTACCATCCCAAATAAAATTCCTACATACAACTGTCGTATCCCTGAGCACTTGCTTGGGCAGGAGGAACATTACATACAAATAGCTATGGATGTGAAGCAGCACTACATTAACTAGGAGAATTCTACCTGCATAGGAGAGGTGCCGAGATCCCCAACTTCTCACTCTAGCTGTCAATTTATCAACCAGTACTGCACAATTAATCTTGGAGATTCTCTTTACTAATATGGGTACTCACAGAAACCTGAAGGGTAGGTTCCCTTTTTGGTATCCAGTCAGCTCACATAGGTCATCTAGACATTGCATATCCATGTTGGCACTACAAATGTTATACTTTGCAAGATTTGTGAGTAATTATGAATCATTTGAGAAGTTTTCAGACTCCTCAACCTCAACAGAATGGAGTGAAAATCTCCATTATAAAACATTAGTACATCATCTGCAAAACACAAATTAGTTAATTTTAAGCTCTTGCATTGAGTGTGATACATAAATACCTCCTTGCTAGCAGCTATGCCCATAAGCCTAGTGAAATACTCCATACACACTACAAATAGCAAGGGAAATAAAGGGTCCCCCTGCCGCAAGCCCCTTCTCCCCTGGATGCAACCATACAGTCCCCCATTAATAGCAATGGTATATTGAGGTGTTGGTAAACATTCCATAATCCAACCTATGAATTGTGGTGGGAAGTTCAAAACATGCAACATCTCTCTTACAAATTTCCATTCAACAGTATCGTAAGCTTTTCTCAAATCAATTTTAATCAAATAACTTTTGGTATCTTGCTTCCTATTGTACAGTCTTACTAGATCTTGGCATATAAGTATATTTTGAGCAATTGTTAATTTATGTAAAATTTTAGAAGGGCACAGGCAAAGTAGGTCTATAGTGCCTGATTGAGTTATTTAATGTCATTTTCAGGACAACTAAAATGTTTGAAGAATGGATGTGGGTATGATAATCCTTATGTATAAGAACAAGGTTGATATTCTAAATTATAATAACTATAGAGGTATCAAACTATTAACCTACTATGAAAATTTGGGAAGGGGTGGTAGAGAAGAGGATGAGGAGGAATGTGTCTATTTTTTGAGAACCAATTCAAATTCATGCCGGGACTATCAACTACTGAAATTATTTATATTGTAAGGAAATTGTTGGAGCAGTATAGGGATAGGAAAAGAAACTTACATATAGTGTTCATTGACCAAGAAAATACATATGACAAAGTACAGAGAAAGGTTTTATGGAGATGTTTGGAGTCTAGAGGTGTACATGTGGCATACATTAGAGTTGTTAATTAAGAAAATATATGACAAAGCCAAGACCCGAGTGAGACAGTGGGAGAAGATTCAAAATACTTTTCAGTCAAAATGGGATTGCACCAGGGATCATCTCTCAGTCCATTTTTATTTGCCTTGGTGGTGGATGAAGTAATGTGAAATATTCAAGAAGAAGTATCATGGTGTATGTTATTTACAAATGATATAGTATTGATTGACGAGTCAACCTGTAAAGCTAATGATCGACTAGAGGTTTGGAGATAGACCTTAGACTCTAAAGTCTTTAGATTGAGCAAGAATAAGATAGAGTACATGGAGTGCACGTTCAATGACGCACCACAAGAGGCAGATGTGGAGGTGAGGAATGGTACACAAGTCATTTCCAAGAGAAAAAGTTTCAAGTATCTTGGTCTATAATTCACGAAAATAGGGAGATAGATGACGATGTCGCACACCGTATTGGAGTAGGATGAATGAAATGAAGGCTCACATCCGGTGTCTTATGTAATAAAAATATGTCACCAAAACTTAAAGGTAAGTTCTATAAAATTGTGGTTAGACTGCCTTTGTTGTATGGGTTGAATGTTGGTCAATCAAGAATTCTCATCTTCAGAAGATGAAGGTAGCAAAAATGAGGATGCTTACATGGATGTATAGGCATACTAGGATAAAAAAGATAAGGAACGAATATACATAAGGAAAGGTAGGAGTGGTTTTAGTGGAGGAAAAGATGCGGAAAGCAAGGATGAGATGGTTTGATCATGTGGAGAGGAGGAGCACAGATGCCCCAGTGAGGAGGTGTGAAAGGTTTGCAGTGATAGGTATAATGAGAGGTAGAAGTAGACCGAGAAAGAATTGAAAAGAAGTAACTAGACTGTACATGACACATCTTCGGCTTACTGAAGACTTGAACCTAAATAGGAGAGCATGAAGGCCGATAATTAGGGTAGACAGTTAGTAGGTAGTCTAGCAGCTTATCTCTGCCCAGAGGTAGAGCACGGTCCTAGGCTAGAGCACCTATTTGCTCCCTTACTACTATTATTATTATAGCATTCTCTATTTCTTCAGCTTTAGTAGTAATGTTGTTTATTTTTACCTCGGTTATCTTTACTAATTTTGTTGTTAGTATTTCCTTTCTCCGGTATTTTTATCATAGCTTATTTACTCTTGCATTTGTTTTTTTCTTCAAAACTGTTTTGAAAAATGATTCCTTTTTTTTTGAGTGGGGAGTCTATCAGAAATAATTTCTCTATTCCACAAAGATAGGGGTAAGGTCTGCGTACACCCACCCTCCCCAGATTCCATTTCCGGGTTCTCACTGGGTATGTTACTATTGTAGTAGTATGCTTATATTAGTTTTGCTGTTTAATGTAAAACAATTTAATTTGTTTGGTTACATATTATTTGTCCTTGTAAGGATAAGTGTTGAAATATTTAATGAAAATGAAATGGGCAGTGGTTAAAAACTTAATAAATTTGAGATTAAAGTAGTTGAAGTGAAATGGGGGAAATGCTCCTCACGTTTTTGAAAGATGTACAAAGTATTTAGGTGGACAGTAGTAGTAGAAACACAACCAACAAAAGGTTTGATGGACTCATTTTTGGTCTGGGGGACCATTTGTGTGTGTCAAACAGACAACTGTTTTTTTAATCTCTTTGCTGGTTATGTGTTTTCCTTTTTTCTTTTTTCTTTTTTTTTTGCTTTTACACAGCAGTTTGGCTTTTCTTATGTCAAAACTTCTACTATTTGGGATTTGGGTTTCAATTGTAGAATTCTAAATGAATAAACGGTTTAGGGCCTAAATTACCCTTCTAGTATTAAAAATGGTACAAATATACCCTTCTTTCATCTCTGGACTCTAAAATGTCCTTTTCATCCATCTTTGGGCTCTAAAATGCCCTTTTCATCCACTTTTGGGCTCTAAAATACCCTTTTCGTCCACCTTTGGGCTCTAAAATACTTTTCCCATCCACCTTTGGGCCCTATTTTGCCATTTCCCTTAACAAACTCTTTAGAAAAAATGATTAAGATTTTCATTTAATATGTAACAACATTTTATTTGTTGAAATTTTAATTAATCAAAACCTATTAACTCACAAACCTAATTCGGATCCCAGATTTAGCTTCTCTTCATTTCTTATCTCTCCATTTTTTCTAAGTTCTTATTTAGATTAGAGACATATGTCATAGATTTAATTTAACGATTGAGATTTAGTAAATTAAAAATAAGTCTTAATTATGATTAAAATAATTAATTATTTTCATATATTTACTTTCAAAATATTATTTTAATCTCACAATTTTAGTTATACAAGATATATTTCCTAAATATAAAAAAATATTCTCACTTGCCTTGAGGCTTGAGTAAATTTTGTCGTGCATCATTTTTACTTTAATTTTTTTGCTACTATTTTTATCACTCAAATTATTTTTAGCCTAATTTTGGATGTTGGAAAGGAATTTCAATGTTGGAAGAGAAGTCCTCCCGCTTTAAAAAAAATTACAACTAAAATTTAATATAACTTTTTTCCTGTATTATAAATAATATAGCAATCAGATATTTGAATATTTGATAAAATAAATAATAATATAATTAATAATAAATTAAATGGCTAGAATTGTGAAATTGCCTTATATTTTGGAGTAAATAAATAAAAGTATATAATTATTTTAATCATAATTAAGACTTATTTTTAATTTACTAAATCTTAGTCATTAAATTAAATTTATGACATATGTCTCTAATCTAAATAAGAACTTGAAAAAAATGGAGAGATGATAAATGAAGGGGAGCTAAATCTAGGATCCAAATTGGGTTTGTAAGTTAATAGGTTCTGATTAATTAAAATTTCAACAAATAAAATGTTGTTACATATTAAATGAAAATCCTAATCATTTTCTCTAAAGGGTTTTGTTAAAAGAAAGGGCAAAATAGGGCTCAAAGGTGGATGAGAATGATATTTTAGAGCCCAAAGGTGGATGAAAATGACATTTTAGAGCCCAAAAATAGAAGGAGGGTATATTTATACCATTTCCAATATTTGAAGGGTAATTTAGGTCCTTCTCCGATTAATAAATGATATAAGGTGAAGTTGGTATTAACTTCAATTTAAGACTTTTTCTTTAGTCATTTTGAGGAATGTGAAAACTTGAATTTTAAAAGGATGATGGCAGCTAACTGACAAGTTGCAAACATGAATTCCTCTTCAGCCCGAAATTAAGCCAACCATACAACATTAACATCTGGGAAGTATTAATATATGCACGGTCTCTTAATTATATATTATCCCAAATAAGAATATATGTTTGCTTGATTTTTAGTCTATCATGTACTATAATATATCAACTTGGACAGTTTTCCAAGATGAGTGGCCGATCTTGGACCAAATTGACTCGTATAATTAAAGAAGATTCAATTATCTAGCTATTGGATGATGTGAGGTAAATGAGGCAATACAGCAATACAATCTTATTGAAGGATTTACTCCAAACTAATTACTATAATTGAGTGATCTAATGAGATGAGAATGTATATTACTTATGGGAAAAATCTATATGCAAATATAAGTCATGCATCTATTAAGTGTTTACCCTCTAATTAGCATCTCTACATTCCTATTTTTAACTATTTTTGTACTCGAGTATGTTTGAAGGAAATTGACCATACATCAATTTCATTGAAAAATGTATTCTTCTACCAAAGATTGTCGAGTTTAAGAGAAAGTAAAGCAATAAAATCATAATTTAAGGGTAAATATTCATTAATTCTCTTCTTTTTTTTAAAATAAAAAACTAAACTAATGATTTTAAAATGTCATAATATTTGTATTGTTATAAAAGGTTGTGTGCTTGTTATTAAGGATAATAAAATGGAAAGTTTAAGTTTGTTTGTTTGTTTTTTAAATTTAGAAATGTATCCTATTTTAACGGACTAATAAAAAATGGAGAGTAGGTGATTATGATCTTAATTATCGACCTCCTTGGTGTATTCTCTTGTCAAGTCTTCACAATAGATTTATACTTCCGCATGGCTCAAGTCACTTGATTACAATGGATAATAGTTTAATCAATTTTTTCAAGCATGGTATAGTCATCTGTGGTTAAATAAATCAAGATAAGTATGATCTTATATTTATAGAGTGCCCCTCTCTTTCTCAATAATGCTGTCCTCTATTCAGAAAGCAATTTTGACTTTAGCAGCCTTTCCATCAACTTTAATTTCAGAGGTTAATTTAGCCTACTTTCATATCGTTCAAACTTATATGTAAAAAATAGTAAGAATTTTACCGTAAGAAAACAATGGAGTTGTAATGGACAACTAGTGTAAATTTGAGAGCAAAAATCTGAAGGACTCATATCAAAGAATGATAATTGATGATTGTATTATAATACCTACATTAACTGAAGGACTTGTATCAAACAGTTAAATGTAATTTTTTTTCTTTTAGGCTCTCACTAATTAAAGCAGGAAATTGCATGAAGTGTCCCCAAAAAGTGAGGGTCTTCAATTTTCCCCCATAAGAAAAGTCTTTAAAAAATATCCTTCCTTCTTTTTTATGTATAGGGCAAATACATTTTTGTCTCTCTACACCACAACTCTCCATGTTCATTTGTCTCTCAACTTTTAATTTTTATTTTTCCTTTTTCCTTTATCTTTTTAATTTGTTTTCTTTTTTCTTTTTTCTTTTTTTTTTCTTTTTTCTCAATTTCTTTTTTAATTTTTGTTTTCTTTTTTGTCAATTTCTTTTCTAATTCTCGTTTTCTTTTTTCTCAATTACTTTTTTAATTCTCGTTTTCTTTTTTCTCAACCTTTATTATTTTTTTTATATTTTTTCTTTTTCTCTCAACGTTTTTTTGTTCTTTTTTTTCTCAACCTTTATTTATTTTTTCGCAACCTTTATTTTTTTTAATTCTTTTTTTTTTCTTAACTTTTATTTTTTTTCTCTTTTTTTCTTTTTTTTAATCTTTATTTTTTCCTTTTCTCTTTTTTCTTTTCTTTTTTTCTTTTTTCTTAACCTCTATTATTTTTTTCTAATGAACAAAAAGTTGGATAATCCGCAAAGAGGATCTTCTTTCTTTGAAATCGAAGTAAACTTAAGGGCGTGCTTTGTTGTTTGGAAGTCCTTTGGAACAAGTTTTGCCTCTAAGGCAAATGTTATAAAACATCTCATAAATCAAGACACAATGAGGTAGTGTCAGTCTTGCTCGTGGGGCATAACTTGTTGTTTGAAAATTCTTGAGCTAAGTCTTGCCTCTAAGGCAAGAGTTATAGAGCATCTCATAAATTAAGACACAATGAAGTAGTGTTAACTCTTGCACATAGGGCATAACTTGTTTTTTGGGAGGCCCTTGGGCTAAGTCTTGCCTCTAAGGCAAACGTTATAGAGCATCTCATGATCAAGACACAATGTGTTAGTGTCAACTCTTGCCAATGAGGCATTACTTGTTTGAAAGTCTTTGAGCTAAGTCTTGCCTCTAAGGCAAGAGTTATAGAGCATCGCATAAATCAAGACACAATGTGGTAGTGTCAACTCTTGCCCATGAGGCGTAACTTGTTATTTGGAAGTCATTGGGCTAAGTCTTGCCTCTTAGGCAAGCGTTATAGAGCATCTCATAAATCAAGCACAATGTGGTAGTGTCAACTCTTGCCCATGGGGTGTAACTTGTTGTTTGAAAGTCCTTGGACTAAATCTTGTCTCTAAGGCAAGAGTTATAGAATGTCTCATAAATTAAGACACAATAAGGTAATGTCAAGTCTTGCTCGTGGGGCATAACTTGTTGTTTGAAAATCCTTGAGCTAAGTCTTACCTCTAAGGCAAGAGTTATAGAGTATCTCATAAATTAAGACACAATGAAGTAGTGTAGACTCTTGCCCATGGAGCGTAACTTGTATTTTTTGAGAGGTCCTTGGGCTAAGTCTTGCCTCTAAGGCAAGTGTTATAAAACATCTCATAAATCAAGACACAATGTACTAGTGCCAAGTCTTGCTCATGGGGCGTAATTTGTTGTTTGAAAGTCTTTGGGCTAAGTCTTGCCTCTAAAGCAAGAGTTACAGAACATTTCATAAAAAAAAAATAAAGGTCGACAAAAATGATTTAAAAAAAGAGAAAAAAAAAATTAAAAATCAAAGAAAAAATAAAAAAATAGAAGTTGATAGAAAAAAACGAAGAAAAAATAAAGGTTGAGAAAAATAAAAAAAATAAAAAATAAAAAGCAGAAAAAAAGATAGAATTGAGAGGAGAAAAGGAAAAAAGAAAGATTGAGAAAAAAGAAAAAAACGTAGAAGAAAGAATAAAACAAAAAATAAACGAAAAATAAAGCTTGAGAAAAAAAAAGATAAAAGAAAAAAAAAAGAGAAAAAAAAAATAAATATAAAAGTTGAGAGGCAAATGAGCATTGAGAGTTGTTTAAAAATATTTGAGGTATAGATGGAAAAAAGGTAGTTGTTCTATACATAAAAACAAGGAAGACTATTTTTGTAAGACCTTTCTTATGGGGGGCAAAAATACAAAGTCACTCCCTTTGAAGACATTTGCGTAGTTATCCCTATATCATTTACTTTTTTTAATTATTTGATCAAACACTGAAAAATAATTTAGAATAACTTTTCAAAGTAAAAATGTTGTTTATAGAAAACATTTTCCTCCGCAGCAAACATATATAAAGTCCTTTAGTACAAGAAACTTTTTTCAAAACAAAAAGAAAATGAAGTTGGGGATGCCATTCTATCTTGTGAAATATATAAAATACATATGGGGTACGAAATTGTCTTTGATAGAAAGTGTTTTACCCTTTTGATATTTTTCTTCTAACACAAATTCGAATTTAATCAAATCTCAATACGAGTACCAATAAAAAAAGAAACAATACTAGGGTGGACGCGGGAAGGTAGGTGATCACAGAAAGAACATTTAAGGAAGTGAGAAAGAGAAACACGTACGTAAAGCAAAGAATAGGAAACACAGAATGAAGTGTAATTCCTTTCTGTCTTTATTTAAACTCAAAGTAAAGAATAGTAGTATTAGACAGCAGAAGACTCTTTCTTTAAAAATAAGAACATTTTGATAGAAAGCTTTTTAAAAATTCAAATTAGTTAAGTGAGTGAGATTGAGACACGGAATGATTAAATGGGGAAAAAAGAAGACTCCCAGAGAACTTTAAATTTGACAGAAAAGCTAAAGTTTCAGTCTTTGTATTGTAGACCAGAAACAGTCCTCTAAAAAAAGGAACTTATTTTCTCTCTCTCTACTCAATTTTAAGAAATCAGTGCATGTCTTGATGAGTACAACTGCCACACCCCACCCCACATGGTGTTATAAGCACATATATAGGAATTGCTGTTAGTCAGAGAAGAATCAGAATATATATATAAAACATATAGCAGGATCAGAAGCTCATCAGGGAATTTCAATTCTTGAAAATGGTGAGAGAGTAAATAACTAGTCTGCTAATTGTATTTCTCTAACACTTGATGGATTTGCTGGGAATTGTGCTTCCATTGGCAAGTGATGAAGAAAATAATTGATGTTAACAAGGCAACATCAATGTACATAGCAACAACAAATACAAACCAAGAATTATGGGTTATAGGTGTTTGAAGATTTCCAGTTTTGACGTTTGGTTAATCTTCTTATGTTGTTATTGTCCTGTTTGGTCACTGCAAACTGAAATTTCCAATCATACTTTTAAAGCATGGAATCAGAAGATGAATATTAGAGCTCATCTCCTGAAGATCAATAAGCCTTCTCTCAAGAAAATTCAGGCATTATATCATCTTTTATTTTATTTTATTTTATTTTCTTTCTCCTCTTTTCGTCTAATAAAAATATTGATGCAGAGTCCTGATGGAGATGTTATAGATTGTGTATTATCTCATCAACAACCAGCTTTTGATCACCCTCAGCTAAGGGGCAACAAGACTTTGGTAAATTAATTCCTTTATAGTACTGATCTCTCTAGCTAGCTAACTTTAATTAATTGAATTTGATATTGGTGATTGTAGGATGATCCCCCAGAGAGGCCAAATGGACACAAGTCAAATCCCAGGGAATTGGAAAAGTTCCAGTTGTGGAGTTTGTCTGGTGAAACATGTCCAGAAGGAACAATTCCAATTAGAAGAACAAGAGAAGAAGACATTCTAAGAGCCTCTTCTCTTCAAACATTTGGCACAAAAATCAAAACACCAATTCGAAGAGACATCATCAGTACTAACGCCCATGACCATGAGGTTTGTTGCTTTCAAACTAGAAAATTCTCACATTTCTCCTTTACATTTCTACCATATTACTTTCAATTTCATTCCTTTCCCTTCACTCATCAAAATCCACATTTGCCAACGCCATGAAATTAATTAACTTTTTAAGTTATATACACGTATAATATAAAGAGTTTTATGATACAGCAAACAATAATCATAAGAGTCAAAAAAATTGTATAGGGGAATTCTAAAATGTCACATGATCCTATTAACTAAAACAACTATTATATAGAATTCCCTTTGCAATTTTACCAAGATTTTCCGTTTTGTCTATGGGGATTCAACAACTTATACATAACCACAACATTAGTTTTTATCCCATTTGCATAGTTTATTATTTCAACCCCCTTCCTTCAAGCTAGCTAGTTTCACCCCCGGCAATATTATGCCTTATCTCGAGGTTAATTTTTACTCCCTCTGTTTATATTAGTTGGTCGCTTTCCTTTTTACACGCGTGTTAAGAAATCAAAATAAGAAGATAGTTTTATTAATTCGGGATTAGTCCAAGTTAGATCGAGAAGTAAGAGTTTGTAATTGAAGTGGTGGGGGAGGGCTGAATAGAGAAATTCTCCTTTCACGTAGCGCATCCCTAAGAAACTTATTTGAAACTTTACAAACAAGTGTGACACTTTCAAAAAGAATTAATTGCAAGGATAATATGGAAAAAATTTAATTAATGATTTCTTGATTTAGTAAGGTGGACAACTAATATGGGACAACCATTTTTAGTAAGGTGACTAACTAATATGGGATGGAGGGAGTATAAACAACTTTTGTTGTTATCTTTTACATGAACTGATACTATAAAATGTAGTTTATTCCATCAGTGCATAATAGTACTCCCTCCGTTTCTAAATACTTGTTATCCTTACTGAAAATAAATATTTCATAATACTTGTCATTTTATAAAATCAAGACATAATTAGTTATTTATTTTCGCTTTTATCCTTAGTCATAAATATGTAGAGATATTAATATAATGCAAAAGAGAGAAGTATTAAATATTGATGAGTAATAAATAAGGATAATTTAATCAAATCACACTCTAGTTAATGTTTTTCTTAAGGAGCGTGCAAACTAAAAATATGACAAGTATTTAGTAACGGAGGGAGTAATAGTTCTTGTGCAAATTAAGGAATATGTGTAGTAATCATGTGTGTTATATATTTTGTTTTCCATTTGTGGGAAGCAGCATGCAGTTGGGTATGTAAGTGGAGATGAATATTATGGAGCAAAAGCAAGTATAAATGTGTGGGCACCTCGAATATGCAACCAATATGAATTCAGTTTATCACAAATGTGGGTTATTTCTGGTTCTTTTGGTGACGATCTCAACACCATTGAAGCTGGTTGGCAGGCATGCATTCTTTCTTCTTCTATTTCACTTCTCCATATATCCATTTGTTTTAATTTATGTGACATAATGAAATTTAAGTTAAGTGATCTATTATTTCTTCTTCTTCTAGTAGTCATAATAAAATAGGAGTATAAGAGAGCTAAAGTTTGATGATCATTAAAATGTCTAACAGGTTAGCGCAGAGATATATGGAGACTTTTTTCCGAGGTTTTTTACCTACTGGACAGTAAGTTCTTACATATATAGTACCTACTGCATTTTTAATTTCTTCTATAAGAATTCCACCTATTTAAATTGATGATGATGGGATCCTAATCTATTTAATTATACAGAGTGATGCATATCAAACCACTGGATGTTACAATTTGCTTTGTTCAGGATTTATCCAGACCAATAATAAAATAGCTATTGGTGCACCAATCTCTCCAACATCCTCTTATAATGGCGGTCAATATGATATCACCATATTGATTTGGAAGGTAATTTCACTTTTTAACCCCCAAAAATAAAAAAGGAAATGAAAGAAATTTGCATTGCAATAGTAACTAGATTATTGATCTACGGTGTGTTCGGTCAAAAAAATGTTTTCCAGGAAAATAAATGGGCTTCTTATTTATTTTCTTGTGTTGGATACGTGTACAAAAAATATTATCTTAAAAGCAATTATATATAATCTAGATAAATATTGTGGAAGGTGGGGATACTGAAAGGGGTGTGAGGTGGCGGGGATGGCGCCGGACTATGGGATTGGGGTGAAGATGAAGTATTTTGGAGGGCGGGGAGGACACAATCAATGTAGAATGTCACTTGTGGAACTTGTTTTCACTGCTTTTCCTAGAGATTAGAGAAGTTTCTTTTTTTCTTGAGGAACTTGTTTTCCTATAGAAAATATTTTCTAAAATTTTTTGACCAATCGAACATGAAAAAATTGGAAAACATTTTCGGAAAAATATTTTTGTTCCTACCAATCATACCCTTATTAGAGTCAAGCCCATTGTTTTGACAGTGACTTTCTAAACAGGTTTCTATAGTTCCAATTCTAATGCTTTTTTCTTCGAAATGTATGTTAAAAGGTGTTAATCTTGGAAATCATTTTATTAAGCTGGCCTGCTTAATTAGCAATAGCTAACAATAATGTTTATTTGTAATGTTAGTTCTGGAACAGTAAAATTCATGCTACCACAACATTACCATTTCTGAATTGTTCTCACTTCTCATAAGTCTCTTCTTTGAATCGATCAACAACAATATTGTGGCTGTATCATAGGTGAGCGCACCTCTAAAACGAGTCCGACACCAAAAGGGACACTTTTTGAACCCTATATACCAAAAAGAACACTCCCTAATATTACATACCAAAAAGGACAGTTCACCACTTTTCTCACACGTCTGTTAACTTTGCCGTTTGGCCATGAAAAATGAAAAAAAAATATAGGGGTTCGCCCAGGATTTTGGCGAACCCCATTTTCGTTCAAATTTTTGTAGTTAGCCAGGAAATGGGCGAACTGCATTTTCCCTAATTGACCATTCAACATTTTTTGACATATGTAATGAAAATGACCAAATTATAGTTAGCCAAGACATGGGCAAACCCCATTTCCTTTTTTATTTTTTTTTAGTTTGCCAACTAAGGGACAAATCCTAATTTTTTCAATAATAAATATGTTGCACTTTACTTTAAAATTTTCACTCATCTTTCATATTTCTTCTACTGATAGTTGTAGAATTATTGCTTTGAAATTTTTTATAAGTAAAAAAGAATGACTGAAATAGTTCAAGTTAGTTTATATTGGGGTGGTAAAGTTGTGTATGAAGGTGGTTCGGCTAGATATAGCATTCCTCCTGAAACGGTTCAAATATTTTTGATGACACTCAAATACGATCGTCTTGTACGTATTTTTAGAGGTAAAATGAAGGTACATGATCCTGAACTCTCGATTCTTATCACCGGTCGATATCGCATATCAATTATGGGTAATGGGCATATAATATTAGAGGAGACTCGAATTTGGAATGATGACTTTTATCGGGAATATAACATGCTCATATAATTTTGAATATCAAACTTATTTTCGATTGGTTCTTCATTTGAAATAGTGCATTGAATTTTTGCATACATATCAAGCGTCGCTAGACGCTCCTCCTGAAATGGTTCAAAATTTTCATAGTCACATGCGTCTAACGACGCTTGATATGTATGCAAAAATTTAACGCACTATTCCGAATGAAGAACCAATCAAAAATGAGTTTGATATTCAAAATTGTCTTAGCGTATTGTATTCCCGATAAAGAGTCATCATTCTAAATTCGAGTCTCCTCAAATATTATATGTCCATTACCCATAATTGATATGGGTATCGACCGGTGATAAGAATCGAGAGTTCAGGATCATGTACCTTCATTTTACCTCTAAAAATACGTACAAGACGATCATATATTTAAGTGACATCGAAAATATTTGAACTCTTTCAGGAGAAATGCTATATCTAGTCGATCACCTTCATACACAACTTCACTATCCCAATATAAACTAACTCTAACTGTTTCAGTCATTTTTTTTTAATTATAAAAAATTTCAAAGCAATAACTACAACTATTAGTAGAAGAAATATAAAAGATGAGTGAAAATTGTAAAGTAAAGTGCAACAGGAACCAATTCGAATTTGAATCTTGACATGTCGGTGGTTTTTAACCGTAGGCATTTTGTCAGGAAGTTGGTGGGCTTATCATGAATTAGGTCGGGGTGACTGGTTGTTTCGGGATCCCGTAGAAAATGCGAAAAAAATAGGATTTGTCCCTTAGTTGGCAAACTACCAAAAGAAAATGAAAATGAGGTTTGCCCATGTCTTGGCTAACTATAGTTTGGTCATTTTCACTACATATGTCAAAGAATGTTGAATGGTCAATTAGGGGAAATGCAGTTCGCCCATTTCCTGGCTAACTACAAAAAAATTTGAACGGAAATGGGGTTCGTCCAAATCCTGGCAAACCCCTATAATTTTTTATTTTTTTTATTTCTCATGATCAAACGGCAAAGTTAACAGATGTGTGAGAAAAGTGGTGAACTATCCTTTTTGGTATGTAATATTAGTGAATGTCTCTTTTGGTATGTAGAGTTCAAAAAGTGTCCCTTTTGGTGCCGGACTCCCTCTAAAACAGTGAGCAAGAATGTATCCATTATCTTGGTTTTAAACTATTTATATATAGTAGAATTTTTTTTTCATTATTATTATCATCTAGGGGGAGGAAAAGGGAAAATGGGACAAGAAATTACAAAGTGAAAGTTTGGGTGGCTAATTAATTATGTTACCATAATTTCCCAAAAGAACTTTATCTTTCCTCGCATAATCTATTGAGCTCAAATTTTGAATTCGCTTCTAAGGTGTTCCAATATGTATGACATAGTTTGATATGTTATGACAGCAATGAAAGACTTTTGGAATTTTATAAAAGCTTTTCATTAATAAATATACAAACAACAAAAAAGAGATAGATAGATATTTATTTATGTCAAAAGTAATTGATGCATGCAGGATCCCAAGCATGGGAACTGGTGGTTAGAGTTTGGGTCAGGAGTTGTAGTAGGGTACTGGCCATCATTTTTATTTTCACATCTTAGAAGCTCAGCAAGCATGATACAATTTGGTGGTGAAATAGTGAACAGTAATCCCTCTGGATTTCATACATCAACTCAAATGGGAAGTGGTCATTTTGCTGCACAAGGATTTGGCAAAGCTTCTTATTTTCGAAATTTGCAAGTAGTTGATTCAGATAATAGCTTAGTACCTCTCACAAATCTCAAAGTCGTGGCTGATCACCCAAATTGCTATGATATTCAAGGAGGGATTAATTCTGTTTGGGGTAATTATTTTTACTACGGAGGTCCTGGTAAAAACCAACGTTGTTCTTTGGGGTGATTGGTTCTTGAGGTTATTCTTTCTATTGTATTGTATTTTTGGGTCAAAAAGGTGATCTATTAATTAGTTATACCACATTTACTTAATTAAAGAGTTGTAAAAAGATGTGTTTTATTACTCTTATCTTCTCTCTTTTTCAAAGTGAACGTTCAATCTTGGTGAAACAAAAGACAATAGTAATATAAAATCAAGAGTGGTTACTATATATTTAAAGTAAAAGACATGAAAATCATACAGTTGTCTTAGATTCTTCTTTAAATCGTACGTATTACTGACTCATACTTGGATTCTATTATGACTGTAAAATAACTTGTTGAAAGATACAAATTGACAGGCACCGTTAAACGTATCGACCTCGTGCATTTGATGCTAATGACAATATCTTTTTTCTCTTTTATATATAAGACTTAAGTTTACCGAGAAAAATGAGTGAAGGGTGACACTTAAATTTTAAAATTAATTTTGGTGACTACTTTGACTAGTCAAGGTCAGAGTTTACTTAAAAAATTGATTAAGTTAATTGGGGACTAAATTAATATTTTTAAAACTTGTTAATCTTTTTCAAAATACAAAATGACCCAAACAAATAAGACCCAAACCTCTCACCTCATTCTCTCTATTTCTCTCTTTCCTTTTCAAATTCAAACCGATCTTTTCTTCAAACCGACATCCAAAATTTCTCAACTGTTTCTTCCTTCTTCTTCTCTCAGAAACGAAACTAAAGATCGTGGGATAGTTTTCAGCGATTACACGAGTTTTACAGTCCCATCAAGCTCTGCTCTGCTTTTTCTCTCTCTCTTCTTAAGTAAAGTCTTCTCTTTTATTTGGTTTTAAAAAGTTAGAGTTTTCAAAAAGTTATGATTTTGGTTAAAGATTTTGTTGTTTTATGCTTAAGTTCTAGAACCCTAATTTTTGTTGTATTTGTTAACACTTGAAGAAGAACTGGTGTTCTCTTCAGTAAAATATGAATATTTGTTATTGTTGTTGTTTTTGTTGTTCTTGTTCTTGAGCATTATTGTTAAATTAGTGAAATTTTACTTTTGCCAAAACTTTTGCTGCAACAGATTAGTTGACCTGTTTGACAAAAGCAAATAGTTGTTGAGATTTTAATTCTTATTGTTGTTCTTGTGGTGTTGTTTTTTATGAAAGTGAAATTTTTATTATTGTTGTTGTTGAAATCTGTTGCAATAGTTGTAAAAGGGTCTTGCATCTCAAAAAATTAGGCTTTTTAAAAATAATGATTTTGGTTAATGAAGAAGAAGACTTGAACTGAGTATTCTCTTCAAAATTAGGGTTAATGTTGTTGTTGTCTTGCTCTTGAACATTTTGTTGGTGTTATTGGTGTTTTTATATTGGTAAATATTGGTGTTGGTGTTGTTCTTATATTGATAAATATTGGTGTTGCTCTTGAAAATTATTATTGAAGTGGTAAATGTTGGTGTATGTTGGTGTTATTGTTGCAATAATTGTAGAAAGGTCTTGCATCTCAAAAAGTTAGGCTTTTTAAAAATAATGATTTTTAATGAAGAAGAAGACTTGAACTGAGTATTCTCATCAAAGTTAGGGTTAATGTTGTTGTTGTTCTTGTTCTTGAACATTTTATTGGTATTATTGGTGTTGTTGTATTGGTGTTGTTCTTGTATTGGTAAATATTGGTATTGCTCTTGAAAATTATTGTTGAAGTGGTAAATGTTGGTGTATATTGGTGTTCTTGGTGATAATGATATATATATGATAAAAATATTGTTAATATCCCAACAGATGTATAATATGTTGCAACAGAATAAGAATCTGTTGGAACATATTAAGCATCTGTTGGGAATAATTATACCATCTATTGATTTACTCTTTTATGTTTTCAATAGATGGATCATCTGTTAGAAGAAGTAAAAACAGTTTCAATACTATTTTGATTTCATCCAATAGATGACTCATTTATTGCAACAGATGACTCATCTGCTGGATGAAATCAAAACAGTATTGAAACTGTTTTTATTTCTTCCGACAGATGACCCATCTGTTCCAACAGATGAGCTAGCTGTTGGAACAGATGGTTTGTCTGTTGGAAGAAATAAAAATAGTTTCAATATTGTTTTGATTTCATTCAATATATGGGTCATCTGTTGCAACAGATGACCCATCTATTGCAACAGATGAATCATATGTTGCAACAGATGACTCATTTATTGCAATAGATGGGTCATCTATTATAATTATTATTTTACCGTGTTGTACATGTTAAATTCACTGATTGTTATCCTTTTTCTAATGACGCAAGTGGTTTGGACTGCTGGGGTAGCAGAGTTTGGAGCCCTGTTGCAACAATGCAACAGATGATTCATTTGTTGCAATATATAGATCATCTATTATAATTATTATTTTATCGTATTGTACATGTTAAATTCACTGATTGTTATCCTTTTTTTTTAATGATGCAAGAGATTTGAGTTGTTGGGGTAGCATTTAAGAGTTTGGAGTCCTGATATGAGTTGTAATTTATTTGACTTATCTGTGTAATTTCTAGACAACATAATAATCTTTTTATTTTTAGTATATTTATTTAATTATATTATGTATTTGGTGATGACAATATTTTATGTTTAATAGATGTCCAATTATTTTGTCATGAATTTTATTTTATTCTTAGATTTGAAAAATATTGGATTATTACTAAAAATGGATTACACATCTGTTGAAAATAATCAAACAGATATAGACATCTGTTGCAACAGATGATTTATCTGTTCACTACTAAAAACAACTCAAAACGAGACGGATAGAAAAGTGACAGACAGTGACGCTCCAGAAAAGCGACGAACATTGTCACTTTTCTATTTTTTTAATTTATAATTATTTTTTTACAAAAGAGACGAACAACGTCGCTTTTTTAGTCACTTTTTTTGCAGATTTTTGCGTCAAAATTATTTAGAAATAATTAATATTTATTTTTTAATATAAGCGACGGACATCGTCGTAATTATTTAAAAAATATTTAAAAAATAATTTAAAAATAACGATGTTGTCTGTCGCTTTCTTTAAATTTTAATTTATATTAAAAAATAAAAAAGTGACGGACAACATCGCTTTTGTTCATCGCTTTTCCGTCAATACGTGGTCAACTCATTTTAAAAAAAAGAAGGACAAAAGTGATGATGTCTGTCGCTTTTTTATTTATACAAAGACCCTATCGGGTCTCTTTCCCTCACTTCTCTCTTTCTTTTTTCTTTCCTCCTCTCCTCCGTCGCTGCCTAGCGCTGCCTTCTCTGTCAGCCTTCGCGCTCTGACCTCCTCCGATTTTGAGGTTAGTTTTTTTATTTATTAGAAGGTTAGGATTTAATTTGAGTATTTTTTTTATTTGTAAAATTAATAGTGAATTATAGACTAGGACATGTTGTTGTTGTTGAATTCTAGACTAGGATGTATATGATGTTGTTGTTGTTGAATTCTAGACTAGGATGTATATGATGTTGTTGTTGTTGAATTCTAGACTAGAATTTTGAGAAATTTATATGTTAAAAAATTGATAGTGAAAAATTCTTTTTTTAGATTATATTCTTAATTTATGAACTTTAATTAGTTTAGGCTTGCTATTAGTTTGTGAACCTTAGTTTAGGCTTGCTATTAGTTTGTGAACCTTAGTTTAGACTTACTATTAGTTTGTGAGCATTAATTTAGGCTTGCTATTAGTTTGTGAACCTTAGTTTAGGCTTACTATTAGTTTGTGAACCTTAGTTTAGGCTTGCATTATGTGCCACAGCTGATAATAGAACTCCTTCATACTTGCTCTTCAAGAATGTCCCGTCAACGTCTATGGCTTTTCTCATTTGCTCAAAATCACGTATCCAAGCCCCATAGGCTACAAAAAAATACTTAAATTTTCCATTTTCATCAACTTTCAATGTGTCTTACTTCCTGGATTTATGGATCGAAGCATATAACGGTACGCATCAAGCACTGCATACCCGTGCTCATGTGTTCCCCTAATCAAAGATTTTGCAATCTCCATGCCCTTCCAAATCTTTCAATAACTCACCTTAACACTCAATTTTGTACGAATTTGATGTTTCATGTCTTATGTAGATGGGCCTTTACCTTCGGAAAATCTATCTTTGAAAATTTCACCGATGACTTTTTATGTGGCGTATGGATTATGACTCGTGATATGCTCAGAACCACACGTGTGATACTTTACATAGATTGTAATACAGAATCTGTCAGAACTTAAAAGCTTCACAGCCCTAATCCACTACTTGCACTTCAGATGTATACATCTTAAATAATACATTACGCGAATTAATCACCTTCTTGAGTCTAAAATCTTTTTTCAAGAAAGCAATTTTCAATGAAGTTGCTAGTTCTTGAATGACATTCCCTTATAAATATATGTTTCATTTTCTTGCACATGGCTAGACTGTGTTGATTGAGAATTTCCCACTGTATTACTCCCAACATCAGGTGTAGAAATTTGATCATCCCACAGTTTGGACCATCCAATTCATCCCCACTTTCATTATCTGGAATGTCCATATCTACCCTATCCTTCAACTCATTTTAACATATCTTGTTGGTCTTGAGCTAAATTGAGGTTCTCTATCGGCTTTTCAATCACGTATACCCTTAAAATGGGCCTAGCTACATCACTCAAATAAGCGCGCAAATGAACTTGATCGCTTATCTTAAAAAGCAAGACCCTCTGATTTTCAAAAGAGTTGTGCATGTAACTGATGACAAGATCTTTCAGTTGACAATTTAATTCACAACAGCTAATGATTAAGTTCACAAAATAACCATACAAATATTTCTTTGGACTGTGATCGCTATCGTCTCTAATATGTCACCATTCTTCCAACACCAAATAAATCGATTGTTCTTCTTGATCCATTCATCATGATAATCAACTCCTATTGTTATTGATTCCTCCAGTAATGGTACCTAAAGAAATTTGTTAAAAAAATTAATAATGATAGTATAGTAAAGTTGAGTGGCTATATACAACAACAAAATTATATCATTATCCCAACAAGTAACTCATCTGTTGTAACAGAAAAGTAATCTGTTGTAACAGATCACTCACCTGTTGGATACATGTTCAGAAACAGAAGATGAATACAACAAGTATTTCATCTATTGCAACATATGAGTCATCTATTGTAACAGATTACTATTCTATTGCAACAGATGACCAATCTGTTGCATTCAACTTCTGGTTCTATCCCAGTACTGTCACCTGCTGTAACATGAATTCAACAGGTAAGTCATTTGTTGCAACAAATGATACATATATTGCAGTAGATGATTTATCTGTTGGATTAAGCTTCTGGTTCTGAACTAGCTTTGCCAGCTAATGTAACATAAATCCAACAGGTAAGTCATCTGTTGCAACAGATGATTCATCTGTTACAACAGATTACTATAATGTTACAACATATGACTTACCTGTT
The DNA here is from genome assembly GCA_003996215.1 of Jaltomata sinuosa. Taxonomy (NCBI): domain Eukaryota; kingdom Viridiplantae; phylum Streptophyta; class Magnoliopsida; order Solanales; family Solanaceae; genus Jaltomata; species Jaltomata sinuosa. The sequence goes on from QJPP01007219.1 coordinate 1,226,961, forward strand.
GGATTCAGCTACTGGTTCTGAACATGAATCCAACAGCTAAGTCATCTGTTGCAACAAATGTGTCATCTGTTGTAACAGATGACTTACCTGTTGGATTCATATTCAGAACCAGTAGCTTAATCCAACAGGTAGGTAGCAGCAGATGACTTAGTTGTTGGATTCATCTGCTGTAACATGAATTCAACTATTGGATACGCTACTGAAAATTGCAGAAAAAATAGCAGATATACCCAGATGAGAAATTGAACTAAAAATTATTATTTTACTTACCAAAATCACCTATGAAGTAATGCCCAGTGATATATGAACAAAATTGGATCCAAAAATTTGGTCCAGTAGCGGGGGAGCGGCAGCAACAACAACAACAATGTCACGACAAATAGTGGAAGAAGAAGATGATAATGAAGAAGAAGAAGAAGAAAAGCAGCAGCAACAACAACAATGGAAAATGGTGAAAATGGCGCGAGCAAGAAGAAAGAGGAGAGGCACCGACGGTTTTTCTTTCCCTCCAATTTTAGCTAATTAGGGTTTTATAAAGGTGGGTCCCATGGGTCAAAATGTAAAAATAAAAACTTGAGGGCAATTTAGAAAATGAGTCAAAACTCATTAATTCCTAATCTAATTTTTATCACCTTTACTCAATTAAAATAACTTAAGTTACCACAACTTAAATTTAAAACTATTTTGTCACCCTTAATTAATTTTCCCAAGTTTACTGTCGTCAGTGTACAATGTAATTTAAGCATGTTTCTTTCCATCACATGGCCTCTTCATTCATTTCATGTCACGCATTAGTATTTTCACTGCTTTCTGCAATGGATACTTCTTCCATTTCATATATCACCTGCTTCTAACACCCATCATCATAATCCATCTCCTCAAAACAACTCTCTTTCCTTCTGGGAAGCCCCTTAAACCATGTTCCAATTGAACACCTAACTCCTAATGAAATGTTCAATAAATACTTCCCATTTAAATTTTGAAAAAAACTTTTACGTGTGTTTTCATTCGTCTATTAGATAATTAAGTTAACTACACAAAATATATCATTTCCCTTAATTACACGCATCAACCTCAAATAGAAAATGTCGGGTGTTTTACAGCTTATTGAGGTGAATTCGTGTAAATAAAAGAAAATGACATATTTTATGTGGTCAACTTAACCACCTAATAGACAAATGAGAACACACGCAAAAAAGAATCAAAATTTAAACTAAAAGAGTCTAATTGGAACACTTTATTAGGGACGTGTTCTATTGAAGCATGGTTTAGTTCGAATGTCGAAATAAAATATCCTGACAAGTTTAAGGGCTACTTATGTATTAAGCATCCTTTTTTCTATCCCCATCAAACATATACAGCAGCAGTACTTCATAATCAATGACAAGACCAACACTCTAGAAATGAAATCCTAGCTTCATCTTACTATCACAATAATCCTTAGACGCCTAGTATAAAATAACAAAAAAAAGTACCAATTCCCAGTTTCTTTATAAACATCAAGCTTCTTTAAACAATGATAAAACAGAATTAAAAATATAACAGCTTGTAGCAGCAGTCGTGAGTTAGACTTTCGGCTTTAAGCAAATATGCAACATTGAATTATTATTTTTAACAGTTTATGCAACATGAAATTAATCACCAGAGGACATCTTTATACAAGAAAATGTGTGTAGCAAAGTCAAATACAATAACAACAAAAATTGGCACAACAAAACAATTTGCTTCAAACCTATGAGCTAAAGTAGTTCATCTCCTGCAAACCAGCTCAAAGCATTGGAACTCGTGAGTTATCTGAGCCTCAAGCAAACTTAATTGGATTGGATCATCATCTCAGTGTCGTTTTACGTAAGTCTCAACTCATATTCACCAGCCATAGTAATATATCTCACCCAAGGAAGAGCCTGATAACCACTTTTTTCGATTATCTTCAAGTAGCGAACCTAGCATGCATTAAAAGATCCACATTGGTCATAAATTTTGAAAATAAGCAGTTCCAGCTAAAAGGAAAACTAACAACAAAATTCCATTTAGGCTGTCGATGCGGAAGTTCGCCAAACTAAGCCCACAAAAAAGGTCATAAAAAGCAACATAGTTTATCACGTCTTCCGTCACCAACCAGCACAACAAGATTAGACAGAAACATTCAAGACTAAGTTTAAGAGTCACAAAAACTTGTTAGGTCCTCTTCTTTAGGACACGGGGAAAATCAGGACCACACATTTAAGTTGGTTCTGTTGGCTCCATCATCTTATATGTCACTTTATCTGAACTCCTTTTAGAGTTGATCAGCTTATCAACTGTACTACTAGTTTACTACCCGCCTCCAAACCATGCTCCCTCTCAAAGATAATAAATAGGGATAATACATATTTTTTTCTCAGAGTCCATATGATCACTCAAGTTAATACATTATATGGGCTGAAATAAGCATCTAGACAGTGGAATCTCGAGTTAACTGAGTCCTTATTTACTGCAGGCTACTCTCAGAGTCCATATGATCACTCAATATTTACAAAGAAAGATGGTACTGACATAGCTGTTGTCCTAATATATGTAGATGATCTACTCATCACAGGAAACAGTATCACTCTGATTCAAGAACTGAAAACCACATTTCATAGCAATTTCAAAATGAAGGATCTTGGTGATCTCAAATATTTCCCAGGGATTGAGGTGTTGAGATCCAAGGAAGGGATTCTGCTTAATCAAAGGAAGTATGCACTTGAGCTAATTTCTGACACTGGCCTTGGAGCTGAGCTAATTTCTGACACTGGCCTTGGAGCATCCAAACCATCAAGTACACCACTGGAAGCAAATGTCAAAGTAACTTCTATTGATTATGATGAACATGAAGGCAGAACAGATGATCCCCTTCTCTCAGAATACTTAAGCTTGCGGGCAACTTATGACACCCTTAAACTATTTCAAAGTGGAATTATTTGGCCCTTTTCTGCTGAGTTGTCGCAGGTATCCACCACCTCCGGGTTTTTTTTTTGCATTTCTTTCTTTCTTTCTTCCGTGGGTCGCTGGACTCGCATCCTCCATTTTTTCTTCTTCAGCTTGTTACCCTTTGACTTCTCTTATTTTTTCTTTTTCAGCTTTTCCCCCCTTTTTTCCTCTTATTTTCTTCTTCTTCAGCTGACTCTTCTTGTTCTTATTTTTCCAGTTTATTAATTTAATTGAATTTTCTATTTTTAGTTTATTGATTTAATTGTATTAGATATTTCAGTTCTTTATTTAATTTTTCCCGGCAGGCAGGGGCGTATCTAGGTGGGGGTCACCGGGTTCACGTGAACCCATGCTCCCCTCTCCCTAGATCATATATAATAGTGTTATATTTTTCTAAAAATATTTAAATATAGATGTGTGAACCCACGCTTGAAGTATTTTCATAATAATGCACCCATTATCTCGAAATCCTGGATACGCCTCTGCCAGCAGGCAGTAGTTATTAGTTAATTTCTGAATTTGTTTTCTTTAACAGCGATTATATCTTTGTGCAAGGTTTATTTTGGTCTTTTCTTTACAATTGCGTTTCACTTCAATGAAGGAGCGCTTTGCTTAAAGCGTGAAGCGGGCCTTGTCGCCCTTTTCTGTTTCGCGCTTCCAAAAACACTGTGCTACTTGCACCTTCTCGCGAAGGTGATCCTTTTTTTAATCTTATCTAATCTTGTATGAAGGCACATCCATCTTAACATCCACATCTCTACAACACTCTATCGTATGGATATGTTGGACTTTAGCGGCCCAACATGTACTACATATAACATTGTCGATCTTATAGTTGTTTTGGAGAACTTACCTTTCACTTTGGTTGTTCCATCACATAACACCTCGGTAACACTTCTCTATTTCTATTTTTATTTGATGATCGTGGTATCTGAGCCAGCTTTCGTGCACCTCGACTAAATCCTCGGGATACCTGTCACCTCCCACCAGCAACAGGTATCAGGTAACTCTGTCCACCAAGGCTAGAACAGATGGGAAGAATCACCTAGTGTTTTTGTCTCCACTGGGATTTGCACCTGAGACCTCAGGCCTCATGATTCATTAACCCACTTCATTGACCACTAGGCCACACCCTTGGGTCGGTAAACACTTCTCTATTTGAACCATCAGGTTTTAATTCTATGAGTAACATCTTCATTTATCATCTCCATTCTCTTGAAACAACGAACCTAGATATCTAAATTGTTTGCATTTTAGCACCGCCTAGTCTCACCTCAACTTTGCTCTTCTCAAGCAGACTAAACTTGTAGTGCATGTACTTTCTTACTCTTACTTCTTCTTATCCTACCTTTAAAGTGTTTTCCATAGTATAAGCTTGGTTGACACCCTCGCTAGTTTCGTCAATTAACACAATATCATCGACAAACAGAATACATCTTTTATGATCTACGCTAAAAACTCTTAACACGCATGGAATACTCTACTCATAATGGTTTCTCAATATGATGGACAAAATGTGGACATGGGCATCTAGAGTATTGTAGGAAATTGGGAGAAGGGAAATACTGAAAAATCCAACTGAACTACGATTACAGCTATTTAGGGCTCACCTGTATACCCGAAACTGTAAAATATGGTATCTCAAATTTCACACGTATAGGAGCTTTTCTTTCAGGAACTGCTTCTTCTGCTGTAATGCTGGGAAGTCTAAACTCTGCTCTCAACATATATTCCTGAAAATGAAATGAGAATTAGCATAAAAGAAATCTCAGTGAGAGAACACACGGCAAAAGTAACTGAGTTAAACCCTCAGCTATGACTAAGCACATGCTTACCTTACCACCTGGAAAAGATTTTATCTTCCAAATCAACGCATCCTTTTCGGGTGCATAAGTAGATGATCCCATTGATGTACGCACATCTGGATTAGTTGCATCAGTTGGAACGGGCAACTCAATTTCAACATTAGTTGCAGTGCTGAAATTATCAAATAAACTCAAAACTGAACCAGCAACACATTGTTATATCATAATGCATGTCATCCAAACTCCTATAGATTAAATGATGCAGCTCCAACTAGGAGTGCAGCATAATACAAATGGACATACCTTCTCTCCTTGAACTGGCTTCGTGCTTTAACCAGAATTTCCACACGGCTCTTAGAATGTCTTTCCACTTGGGCTTCTACCCACACAAGAGGCTTTACCTGAGAATAAGTAGTACTACCGCTTTAACCTATTGGATCAGTGAAGGCACTAAATATTTCAGTCGAATAGAAGCATCAAAACATTATTGTACCTGTGTACTGAGTCTGTAGGTCATAACTTCGAAAGCCCCATCAGGAGGTACGAATGATATAGTACGATCATTCTCAAATCGGGCCAAACGCACACACCTAAGTTGAAGTAGAAGTTATAGAATGAGAGACGGGTGGGATAGGGAGCGCAAAAGGGGGAAGGGAGATTGGTTGAATGTGAGAGACACAGGTTCAACTTGAACTTGGTCAAGCTATACTACAGAAAAGCCTTCAGATTTTTTCATTTTAAAAAAGGCAGCAAGGATTTTTCCGATTAAAAACTGAGGACCACCCACTCCCCACTTGCTTACTCTATCGCAAGTTCTAACAGATTATACTACATTTCCCAGAATAACATAATCGGAAGTTTTAACAGATTATACTACATTTCCCAGAATAACATTATTCGTCCCCTACTCCCACACCCACATTTGGCCAAAGCTTGCGTAAAGCATATACGCAAAGAGATGTTATACTGCACAAAAAAAGTAGTTGAATCACATACTGATGAAACTTGATATCATCTAGATCAATAGCTTTCCCTTTAGCATTACGTCCTTGTGCTTCCAGCAATACTCTATCATTAAGACCAAGCTTACACTCCGGCATACCACTGCAAGAGAAAAAACATTATGGCTTTAGACCAGTACCATTCATCAATTTAAAAGGCTGGGTAAAGGACAAGATCTTAAAATTGAGAGACTAAAGAAAAGTGACATGGTGGTATTTTTGTCTGGTTTACATTTAGCAGGAATTGAATTCCATTTAAACTAGTGAAAACCATATGGGAGATCAAAAGGTATGCAGTCCTTGTGTCAACATTAAATCTTAGACATTATAGGTAGACAGGCACTAGTGATGCTACTATAGAAGCAGCTCATTAGAAAAATGAGGAGGAAATGCAGGCAAGGAGAAAGAATTCCATCAACTCAACCGTGTAGATCTAAAGTGAAAGGCTCTGAGAACAAGGTTACATGTAAACATGACCTAAGTGATGACAGAATCATAATCAGTATAGAACATCTTCACACTACTAGAGATGGTTCAAAACATAAAAAACAATATTTACGATCAGACAGGACACTAGATTTAGAAACATCCCAGAGGTTTTAGGCTTTATCTTGGCTTCAAAACAAACTGTTTTAAAATCTCCAGAAAAGGGCGCTAATCTCAACTTTCACGGAAGTGCCAAAAAAAAATTTAAGAACACTTCTGAAGTATAATTTCATAAACGAGAACCACTACAAATAGATGTCCCCATAGTTAACAGAGTTCTTACAATCATCAATCTTAAATATAACAGGCAACAGGGTCAAGCCCTTTGTGTTAAAAAAGTCACTTAATCTAACACATTAATGACCAAAAGTCTGTTGGCAAAGCCATATATGTTGGCGACACAGGATACTGTTGCTCTGCACCTTATGTCATTAACTGTACCTACCTGTATTCATTGTCCCAGATGTTAGCTCAAAAGCGGCTCCAAAGTTCTCACTTTTTCCACCTATAGTAATGAGTGGAATTTTCTTTGATTGACTTTAACAATTATATAAGCTAAATCCAATTAAGAGAGAACAGTTGTTTAATTCCATTAAGAGAGAACAGTTGTATAATTCTAAAGCAGCTAGCCTTACCAAAAATTACTTCTGATCAGTGATCATACACCTCTACTTTTACAATGTGGAGAATGCGAAAGGAAAACTAGCTACTTCAAATTTGAAAATTGGTGGCTCGAGAAAGGAAGGCTTTGAAGAAATTATTGGTGGATGGTTGCCTTCATTTGTTGTTGAGGGGAGGCCTGATTTCATTCTGTCAAAAAAACTGAAAATGCTAAAGTTGAAGTCGAAAGAGTGGAATAAGGAAGCTGCTGGAAATTATGAAGTTAGAAAATGTGATTTGTTGAGAAGGGTTTAAGCTATGGACGGATACATGGAGGAAAGGGATTTAACTGATGAAGAGATGCTGGAAAAAGCAAACATACTGATGGAAATGGAAGATATTACCAAGGCAGAGGAGATTTCTTGGAGACAAAAGTGCAGGTGCTTATGGTTAAAACAGGGAGATAGAATCACAATTTTTCAGAAAATAGCCAATGCCAACAGACAATACAATCACATTGACAGAATAGATGTAGAGGGGATCCAAGGAAGAACCAGAGGAAATTAAAAGGGAGGTTCTTGACTTTTATGAAAAACTTTACGGGGAGAAAGAGAGTTAGGGATAATTATGACAGATTCACCAAAAGTGACTGAAGAGGAAAAGGTATGGCTACAAACACCTTTTGATGAAGAAAGCTCTAATGTTAAAAAACAATATGCTTGTGACAGCTCCGGGGCTGGACGCGTGCACAATGGGTTTCCTCCAAAAATGTTTGTCTAAAAATCAGAGATGTTATGAGGGCGATTGACTATTTTCACCATCAGGAGAGGTTTGAAAAGAGTTCCAATGCTACTTAATTGCTTAGTTCCTGTGAGAAATACAGGAGAAAAGTATTATTGAATTGTGTATATCTACATTATTACACTGAGACCCTATTGATAGACATTAAATTACAATCCTTTTCCAACTAGGACACTACATTACAATCTTTTTCCAAGTAGGATTCTATATACTATTCCTAATCCTATTCTAATTAAGATTCTATGTACTATTCCTATTCCTATTCTAACACTCCCCCTCAAGCTGGTGCATACAAGTCATATGTACCAAGCTTGTTACATATGTAATTAATACGAGGGACTTGGTGAGAATATCTGAAAGTTGATCACTCGACTTCACAAATTTTGTTATAATATCACCTGAGTATCTTTTCTCTGATAAAGTAACAATCAATCTCAATGTGCTTAGTCCTCTCATGAAATACTGGATTTGATGCGATCTGAAGGGCCGCTTGAATATCACACACAAGTTCCATCCGATTGATTTCTCCAAATTTTAGTTCTCTCAGCAACTGTTTGATCCAAACTAGCTCACAAGTTGCTATAGCCATTGCTCGATATTCTGCTTCTGCACTAGATCGAGCAACCACAGTCTGTTTCTTACTCTTCCAGGACACCAAATTAGCTCCTACTAAAACACAATATCCGGATGTAGAACGGCTATCACTAGGTGATCCTTCCCAATCAGAGTCTGTATATCCAACGATCTGCTCATGACTCGATCCTCAAAGAGTATTCCTTTACCTGGAGCTGACTTTATATATCGCAGAATGCGAACAACTGCATCCCAATGACTATCACAGGGAGAATCCATAATTGACTTACAACACTCACAGGATAGGAAATGTCAGGTCTGGTCACTGTAAGATAATTCAACTTACCAACCAAACGCCTATATCTTCCAGGATCACTGAGTGGCTCTCCCTGTCCTGGCAGGAGTTTAGCATTCGGATCTATAGGAGTGTCAATGGTCTACATCCCACCATTCCTGTCTCCTCAAGAATGTCTAAGGCATACTTGCGTTGCGAAATAACAATACCTGATTTGGACTGAGCAACCTCAATACCTAGAAAATACTTTAGTCTGCCGAGGTCTTTAGTCTGAAAATGTTGAAAGAGATGATGCTTTAAACTAATGATACCATCTTGATCATTGCCGGTAATAACAATATCATCAACATAAATCACCAAATAAATACATAGATTTGGAGCAGAATGTCGATAAAACACAGAGTGATCAACTTCACAATGAGTCATGCCAAACTCCTGAATTACTGTGCTGAACATTCCAAACCAGGCTCGAGGAGACTGTTTCAGACCATAAAGTGACCGGCGCAATCGACACACCAAGCTAGACTCCCCCTGAGCAACAAAACCAGGTGGTTGCTCCATATAAACTTCCTCCTCAAGGTCACCATGGAGAAAAGCGTTCTTAATGTCCAACTGATAAAGAGGCCAATGTCGAACAGCAGCCATGGATAGAAAAAGACGGATAGATGCTACTTTAGCCACGGGAGAAAAAGTGTCACTGTAATCAAGCCCAAATATTTGAGTATACCCTTTGGCAACAAGGTAAGCCTTAAACCGATCAATTTGGCCGTCCGAACCAACTTTGACTGCATAAACCCAACGACAACTAACAATAGATGTACCTGAAGGAAGAGGAACAAGCTCTCAAGTACCACTTGTATGTAAAGCAAACATCTCGTCAATCATAGCTTGTCTCTATCCTGGATGAGAAAGTGCTTCTCCTGTAGACTTAGGGATGGAGACAGAGGACAAAGATGATACAAAGGCATAATGGGGTGATGACAGACGATGATAACTTAAAAGGGTATAATGAGGGTTAGTATTACGAGTGGACCGTATCCCTTTTCGAAGTGCAATCAGTTGATTAAGAGGAGACAAGTCTTAGTAGGTGCAGGGTTGGGTGCATGACGGGAATCATCTGAACCTGATGCTGGACGTGGACGACGATGATAAGTCAGGAGTGGTGGCACTGTGGATGGAGATGCAGAAGGTATTGTAGGTTCCTCAAAAATAGGTACGGGTAAGACTGGTGCCACTATGGATGGAGATGTAGAAGTAACGGTAGAGTCCTCAAAAGTCAATATAGGTAAGACCTCAGATATGTTAAGATGATCATGATCAGAAGAAGATGTAAAGTAAGGTTGAGACTCAAAAAATGTGACATCAACTGATATAAGATACCAACGAAGATAAGGTGAGTAGCAACGACATCCCTTTTGTACCCGAGAAGAACCAAGAAAGGCACATTTGAGAGCACGAGGGGCTAATTTATCTTTCCCAATGGTTAAGTTATGAACAAAACATGTACTCCCAAAGACACGAGGGGGAAGAAAGTAGAGAGGTGACTGAGGAAACAATATTGAATAAGGAATTTGATTCTGAATGGAAGAGGACGTCATTCGATTAATTAAATAGCAAGATGAGAGAACTGCATCGCCCCAAAAACGCAGCAGAACATGAGATTGAATGAGAAGAGTGCAAGCAATCTCGATGAGGTGCCTATTCTTCCTCTCTGCTACTCCATTCTGTTGAGGGGTGTATGGACAAGAAGTCTGATGAATAATACCTTTGTGAGCCATAAACTGCTGAAACTGGGAAGACAATTCTAAGGCATTATCACTACGAAAAGTACGAATAGAGACACCGAATTGATTTTGTATTTCAGCACAATAACTCTTGAATATAGAAAACAACTCAGAACGATCTTTCACTAAGAAAATCCAAGTACATCTTGAATAATCATCAATGAAGCTAACAAAATAACGAAACCCTAAGGTTGAGTTGACTCTACTAGGACCCCAAATATCAGAGTGAACTAAGGAAAAAATAGACTCTGCACGACTCTCAGCACTACGTTGAAAGGTAGTGCAAGTGTGTTTCCCAAGTTGGCATGACTCACAATCTAATGTGGACAAATTAGACAAACTCAACCCGAAAAGCTAGCTCAAGAGGGGAGGATTGTCCAAGTCCATATGAGGAGACCAATTACCCATTCCATATCCGATGTGGGACTCTTACCACTCCCCCGCATGCCTAGACCTAGTTAACTGGAGCGTGGTCAATATAATATGGGGGCCCAACATTGGTGAACAAAGAATTGTTATGAACTTGGCTTTGATACCATGTGAGAAATATAGGAGAAAAGTATTATTGAATTGTGTATATCTACATTATTACACTGAGACCCTATTTATAGACATTACATTACAACATTACATTACAATCCTTTTCCAAGTAGGATTCTACATACTATTCCTGATCCTATTTTAACTAGGATTCTATATACTATTCATATTCCTATTCTAACAGTTCCCAAGAAGAAAGGACCAGGGAATTGAAGGATTTTAGACCAATTGGCCTAATTGGGATTTTCTACAAGATTTAGCTAAATTGCTCCCAGAAAGGTTGAAAAGAGTTGTGCCAAAGCTTATTTCCAACTCCCAGATGACCTTTTTGAAAGGGAGACAGAATATGGATGCGGTTCACTTATTGCAAATGAATGCATTGATTCCAAGGGAGAAAATATAGGTATCATGTGCAAGCTCAACATTGAGAAGGCATACGATCATGTTAATTGGGGTTTCCTTTTAGACATACTTAAAGACATGAGGTTTGATAGGAAGTGGCAGAATGGTTTTGGTACTACATCAGATTCTCAGTTCTCATTAATGGCTCTCCACAGGGTTTATTTGCTAGAACGAACAAAAATGGGGATTTGGTACTGCACCAGCACTGTCAGATTCTCAGTTCTCGTTAATGGCTCTCCATGGGATTGCTTTCCTACTTAAAAGGGTATTAGACAAGGTGATCCAATTTTTCCGTTTTTGTTCTTGCTGGTGACAGAAGGCCTAAGTAAAATGCTTAACTTTGCTGTAAACCAGAGTTGGATCAGAGGTCTCAAAAAGCTGTGGGTCACACAATTACCTGTCTATCTCACATCTTTTATATGTTGACAATACTAGAATCTTTCGAGGTGAGACAACTTAGTTACATGAGATTGATACTGAAAGTCTTTGAAGTCGTATCAGTTTGCACATCAATTGGTCGAAAAGTAGACTTCTCCCAGTTAATCAAGTTCAGAATTTACAGGTTCTAGCGACAGTTTTGGGGTGCAATACTGATAGCCTTCCTACTATTTATTTGGGCTTACCTTTAGGGGTAAAACATAAATCAGATTCCATTTGGCAAGGTGTGATTGAAAGGTGAATGAAAAGAGGCTCTCTGATTGGAAGAATCAATACCTTTCTTTTGGAGGTCGCTTGATTCTAATTAATAGAGATTTGGATTCCATGCCCACATACACTATGTCTTGGTTTCCAATGCCTCTGAAGGGGGAAAAGGTTAGACAAATTGAGAAGAGATTTCTTTTGACAAGGTAACAAGGAAAGCAAGACCTTTAACTTGGTCAGGTGGGACATTGTGATTCTGAAGAAAGAGGATGGAGGACTAGGTATCAAGAATTTAAGGGTGCAGAATAGATGTTCTTGATGAAATGGCTATTGAGATTCAACTTGGAAGGTAATTCTTTATGGAGGAAAGCTACAATAGAGAAATATGGCCTCTTAAATGAGTGGTCCTCTAAAATGAGCTGCCCACCACAAGGAGTAGGTGTCTGGAGAATTATCAGGGCTCTATGGCTTGCTTTCTCAGCTAACATTGATATCAAAGTGGGCAATGGCAGAAAAGTCTCTTTTTGGAAGGACACCTAGATTCGGCATTCCCCTCTTCCCCTCTCAAAGATCAATTTCCTATCTTTTTTAGTTTAGCACGAGATACAAACCTCACTGCAGCACAAAGCGAAGAAGGAGACAACTGGAACATACTTCTAACAAGGCATCTAAATGACTGGGAAAAGGAGAGTTCTGACGAATTTGTTGGTCTCCTAACTTCATTTGAAGAGCTTAACAAATGTGAGGATAGCTTGATATGGAAGGGGCAACGACATGGTCTTTTCACAGTGAAGTCTTGTTACTCTTGGCTTATCAGGAACCAATACACGCATGGCCCATGGAAGCAGATGTGGAACTCCAAAGCACCAGTGCAAGTAATGTTCTTTGTGTGGTTAGTGAACAGAGAAGCTGCTTCCACTCAAGATAATCTACAAAGGAGGGGCATCCGACTAGTCAACAGATGTTATTTGTGTGGAAAGGCAGAAAAATCTAGCAACCATCTTTTCCTTCACTGTTCTTTCACTTTATAGATATGGTAGATGTTCTTTTTTTTGGTAAGTAGATGTTCTATATTATTTTAGGCCTTAAATAGGTCATGCCAAGGTCGAACTCTGATTTGATGTTCCGTTGGCATAAATAGTGCCTACTTAAGATATTGAAGAAGACATGGAAAACTATACCTGCCCATATTTGTCGGTGCATTTGGAGAGAAAGGAAAAATAGATGTTCTGAAGGATGCAACAACTCCATTTTGAAGACCAAAATGGACTGTCTTGTTTTAATTTCTTTTTGGAGTAAAATGGAGTGGATAGATGATGTTGAACCCCTGCTACAGATGATAGAAACTTGTGTACTTTAGTTCTTCCCTGGGGTTTTCTTTAATCTTTTGCCGCATATTTTTCTCCCCTTCCCTTCTTGTTCGGAATTCGGATGTAATCTCAACACTATCTTAGTGCTATTTTGTCCTAAATGAAATCAATAATACTTACCATTTCAAGAGAAAACAATACAAAATGTTCCTTTAAAACCAGTACTTCCAATGTGGTGGGGATGGGGGGTACGGGAGTGAGGGTGAAGATGAGGTGTGTTGGAGGGTGGGGAGGACACAATCAATGTGGAATGCCACTTGCGAAACTTGTTTTCCCTACTTCCACTACAGAGGTCATTTTCCTGAATTTTTAAGGAACTTGTTTTCCTAGAGAAAATGTGTTCTAAAAATTTTGACCAAACATGAGAAAATTGAAAAACATTTTCTGGAAAATGTTTTCCTCCATACCGACCACCTAAGTTGCTCGGACTCTCCAAAAATGTTGCCGCACCTGTGTCAGATCCTCCAAAATGCACTACTTTGAAGGATCCAACACGCACCGGGTGACATTTTTGAAGTGTCCGAGCAACATAGCCGACCACACCTAGAACACTGCTGGTTATGATGGCGAGAATTAGCCAGTACGAAACTTGACTTTTTGTGGTGATTCTCAGGGAGACAAGTAAGCAATTGATGACAGAACTTTCTTGAGCTGGCTGCTTGGAAAAAGATTGAATGCAAATCTAAAAATTTTTATTACCATGACAAGAAGGCATAAAGTCAAAAATCCTTTACCACCTATAGACATGAAATAGATGTGTATCACCCACTCCATACAAGAGAATCGTACACTGATATTTCAGTTTTACCGATACAAGAGCGAATATGCAAAGTGTGACGCATACATACATAAATACAGTTATATCTAGGAAAAGTGCAAACCTCAAGTATGTCCTCATCTTCAATGCACCAACAACATCCGACCTCACTATTTGCCCATTGCTATTAACAAGTATATTAACACTCTCAACAACATCCAAAAATACCTGAAAGAAAAACAAAATTCAATATAGACCACTGAAAGAAGCTGTCTATTGAATAAAACATAAAACTTACTTCATTCTTCTTGTATTGGATCCCTTCACTGCGCCAGGACACAGCATTTGTAACTGCCATTGGAGGCCTTTGTGTAACCTCCATTCTATATGCATCAGTTTTTATAAACTCACTGAGAATTTTTGCTTCAGTATATTGAGGATAACCGAAGTCCATCATTTCATCAAGTAACTCATACTGCAAAAGACAACATAATTCCAGTCACAGCCAGTACTTTATAATTATTTTCTGGTCACATGCTTCTGTTTTTTCAAAAAGAAATAAGATGTTCCTTGTTACCACTACAACAAAATTATCTCGTAGGGATTCTTCTTCTAGCTCTTCAAAGTAATGCTTAAAGACCTGCCAGCAAACCAAATAAAAGGAAATGAATAATTCTCTTCAACTACTCAACAAATAAATTCATCTCAAACCAACATACTAAGAGCACATTTTTTTAAAATGCTATTGAATTAAGTAGATATTTTCTGTGTAACGACAGTTAGTTTGTTAGAGCAAGTTAAAAGGGCCATGTGACTGGCACATGTGTTGGTCAGGAAGATGGTTAGAAGAACACTTAAATAGGCTCTGTAAATGTATTAGTGCGAGGTAATTCATTTTGGCTCGGATAATAAAAATCTCTTCTCCTCTCTTCTCATTTCTTCTCTTCTTTGTAAAGCTTCATTTACCAGAAGTTCAAATCTGGTGATTCAATTTACTTGCATGCATAGAAATTGAGCTAAATCAGGTGAAGTTAACAATGTATCATAGCAATGATGTGGGATTGAGGGTGTAGATTCCGTAATCTGATCGATCGCCATTGTTGAAGGAGGAGTAGAACCTGAAGCTGATACACCACCTCATGCCTCAGTCAGGGATGAGGAAAATAGGTAGAGCTACTAGGTTTTCCTATATCGGTTAAGGACTAAATTACATCCACCAGCAAATCCAGGACTAGTCTATACTTAATTACAAATCATGTGTCATATGATCACCTATCCAAAGGATATCCGGGCTACCTGGGAGCATTCTCAATTCAAACTAAGCCTAAAAGCTTTAAAGAAGCCTCACAGGATCCAAGGTGGATTGAAGCTATGCAACAAGAGATAAATGCATTAGAAGATAATCACACGTGGTGACCTGCCAGCAAGTAAACAAGCTATTGGCTCAAATTGAGTGTATAAAATAAAGTATAAAGCAAATGATGAAGGGGATAGATTCAAGGCAAGGTTGGCGGCCAAAAGGGTATAACCAAAAGGAGAGTTTGGACTACCATGAAACCTTCTCCCCTGTTGCAAAAATGGTTACATTAAGGACAGTTATCAGCATAGCAACCTCTAAAGGATGGAGCTTATTTCAAATGGATGTGAATAATGCTTTTTTTGCAAGGGGGCCTTTATGAGGAAGTGCATATGATATGCCTCAAGGGTTTCACAAACTGGTGGAGTATAAGGTTTGCAGATTGGTGAAATCACTGAAGCCTTAAACATTCTTCAAGGCAATGGAATATCAAGCTCACAGATGCTCTGTTGAACGCAGGCTATTCTCAAAGTGCTATGATCGTTCACTGTTTACAAAGAGAAATGGATTTAATTTAGTTGTCATCTTGATCTATGTAGATGAGCTACTAACTACTTGAAGCATTAAAGACTTGATTGAAGCATTAAAGACTTGATTGAAGCAGCTAAAGCTTACTTTGAACAACAAATTTAAGATAAGGACTTGGAGGAGCTCAGATATTTTCAGGAAATTGAGGGATGTTACTTAATCAAAGAAAGTATGCCCTAGAGTTGATCTCTGATGTAGGACTGAGTGAAGCAGAGTCTGTCAACACACCATTGGAGTTTGACCATAAGTTGACTAGCGTGGAATTTGATACACATGTTGGAAATACAACTCATCCAGAACTAGAAGATGTGACCAATTATCAAAAATTAGCAGAGAAGCTGTTGTATTTGTCAATTACAGGCCTGACGTTAGCTTTGCAATTCAGGTATTGAGTCAATTCATGCAGCATCCAAAAGTTTCACTGGGAGCCAGCTTTAAGGATTGTGAGATACATACGAAGGTCACCAAGTTAGGGAGTTCACACAGCAAAGGACACAATACACAGTTAACTGCATATTGTTATTCTAATTGGGCTGCTTGCCCCAATACTAGGAAGTTTGTAGCACACAGTTAGTAGAAGCTCAGCAAAGACAAATACAACATAGGAGCATGGCAGAAGCAGTTGCAGAATTAACCTGGTTAGTTGGCATGTTACAAGAACTGAATGTGACAGTTTTGCAGCTTATTAAGTTGTTTTGTGACAGTAAGGCAGCAATGCAAATAGCTATAAATCCCATCTTTCATTACAAAACATATAGAGGTTGATGGTCATTTTTTGAAATGGTAAAGGTTTTATTAATCAATGTACCAAGATGGTACAAACTTTGTAAGCAAGGTTTCCTCAATCAAATTCATAGCTAGCACACCCATGTTGGGTGTTCTTTCATGATACCATATCCAGTGGTTTGATTGTCATTTTATAAGCGAGAAGGTGAAAGCAGGGTTCATTGAGCCAGGGAATTTGTGTACCAACATGCAGCTGGCAAACTTACTAAGGGACTTGGAGCAGGACAACATCAATTCTTACTTTCCAGCTAGGAGTGTTGGATGTGACTGGCACGTGTGTTGGTTGGTTGTGTGTGTCTGGGGGGGGGGGGAGAAGAGCACTTAAATATGCTCTGTAAATGTATTAGTGCGAGGTAATTCATTTTGGCGCAGATAATCAAAATTTCTTCTCCTCTCTTCTTCTTGTTACTTCTCAATAAAGCTTCACATAATAGAAGTTTAGATCTGGTGATTGACTTACTTGCATGCATAGAAATTGAGCAAAATCAGGTGAAGTTAATAAATGCCAATGTCACTTACATCAACAACACGGTGTAGAAACAGAAGAATACTAGCAGCATTACAATTCTGCCTTGATGCGGTCATGAGGTATACATTATTGTGCTGTATGAACATATATGTCACGCCATTATCATATGCAACAGGATCTTGAGGATCACCCTGCAAATGATCAAATTCTAGCACTTAAATTAGCCAGAAAAAGTAAACTCAGCTTCTCCAAATAAGTCTTCATAGTCAGCTTTTTATGAAGATTAATAAAAAACTGCAGAACACGAAGAAAATATTGAAATCTGTATCAATTCAACTATAACTTCCTAACCTGATTCTCTTTTCACAATTTTTTTCATCATTTAGAAAAGAGGCATCTTTAAATAAGAGACGATCAACATAATCCTAACCAATGGAAAGTCATTCACAACCCATGCTTGCATACTAACTCAGATTGAAGCTTCAAAGAACATATTTACCAAACTAAGAGATTTCAAACGTGCTAAACCACTTACGAAAGGCTCTTACATTCCTCTTTACTCTATTTAACATTAAAATGCAGCATTTTCACTAAAGGCATTAACTTGGATAATGCCTATTTAGCTTTAAAATGCAGCATCTCCTGTAAAAGCATTAATTTGCATAATTCAACTTTCGGAAGACAAACTTGCATTCTGGAAATCCACCACTTTTTCGTACAATGATGTGTACATGTGTGAAAGTTAAATAGAATTGGTATAAATTAAGAGACCCGAAGATACTGCTTCAAGCGAGCAGTGGCATTTGCTTCTAAAGCCAGTTAGAAGTCCGAATCAACTGAGTCTTCTACATCCTGGATCCGTCTTTACTTGCAGTCTATCTTTGGATCGCAGTAGAAATGTGCAGACATTTCGACATAAAAGAAAAAAAGTAAGAGAAAACCTCTTTCTCAAGGAGCTTGGTGAAGAATCGTTCTGCCTGGACGGAGGAGACATCTCCGCGGAAATCACGCCAAACCAGTACTCGGCCTTTGATGTCAAGGAGGAACAGCGCCGATGCCGCCCCTGCCATGTGATGTACCAGATCGCGAATCAGAATAGGCGATTATAGCAATCTCCGATGAGATCTAGTGGTGATTGAGAGTTGATTTTGTAATTTGCTATGATTGAGGGCACTAATATTTCAGGATTTGAAGATCACATTCTTGAATTGTCAGTGAACTCATTTATTTGCTGCTTTGTGCAGGACAATATAATCCAAACGTAGCTCCGATCAAGTTACTTTCCACGTCGAGTATATGGACTTTCTGGAGAAAAGTAAATGGAAGGTTGAAATTAAAATTGGTGACTCTTGATTAAATTTAAGGGTCAAAGACATTTAAAAAATTAATTAATTAATTGAAGACTCAATTAATATTTTTAAAATTGTTTAATCACTTTAAAAATATAAATCAACCCACAATTATATTTAATAAAAATAAAAAGTTTAAAGTAAAAAACCACTTTTCAAAATTCCAAACCAAAATTGTTTCCTCTCCTCTCTCAACAAGAACATGATGTCCCTTCATCGATAACAGATCAACTCGACAGCCATTCTCTGGCGATTTTCAACCTTCGACGACTCTAATTTCCAGTTCTTCATCGTCTCTTTTTGACTTTCAACCGTCAATCTCTGTTTTTACACAGGTAAAGGCTTTTCTTTTTTTGATTTTTAAAAAATTAGGGTTTTTTAGTTAGGAAAATAAAGATGAACTTGAGTTGTCTTCTCTTCTAGTGAGAGTTAACAAGAATGAGTATTTGATGCTTAAAAAGGAAATGAGAACCCGAAAAAACCCTAATTTTTTATTTTCTTGGGAATCTGAGCGAAATATATTATTGTTGTTGTTGTTGTTGTTGTTCTCGAATAACAGTTGAGTTTTATTGGTGTTGTAGTATTGGTAAATGTTGGTGTTGTTCAAGTGATTATATTTGTGGCTTCTTATTTGTGTTGTTGTTATGTTGGTTCCCATATTGGTGTTTGGTGTTCTTGGAGGTGTTATTGTTTTGGTTGGATTTTATTGGTGTTATTGATGTTGTTTTATTGGTAAATGTTGGTGGTGGTGTTCTTGTATGGTGTTGCTCTTCAAAATTGTTATTCAAGTGATAAATGTTGGTTTATGTTGGTGTTCTTGGTGTATATATGTGGTAAAAATGTTGTTAATATCTCAACAAATGTGTAATATGTTGCAACATAATAAGAATCTGTTGAAACATATTACACATCTGTTGAAAACAACTATACCATCTGTTGGTTTACTCTGATTATGTTTCCAACAGATGACCCATCTGTTGCTACAGATGTATTTGATGCTTAAAAAGGAAATGAGAACCCGAAAAAACTCTAATTTTTAATTTTCTGGGAATCTGAGTGAAATATGTTGTTGTTGGGGATCTTCTTGTTGTTGTTGGGGATCTTCTTCTTGTTGTTCTTATTGTTGTTGTTGTTCTCGAATAACAGTTGAGTTTTATTGGTGTTGTAGTATTGGTTAATGTTGGTATTGTTCTTGAACATTGTTGTTAAAGTGATTATATTTGTGGCTTGTTGTTTGTGTTGTTGTTATGTTGGTTCCCATGTTGGTGTTTGGTGTTCTTGGAGGTGTTGTTATTTTTGTTGGATTTTATTGGTTTACTCTAATCTGTTGTAACAGATGAAGCATCTGTTGCAACAGATGCCTCATCTATTGCAATAATTATTTGTATATGTTAAATTCACTGTTACCTTTTTTTTAATGATGCACAATTTAATTATAATCTTTTTTATTTTACTCTTGTTTGTAGATAAAATAGCTCCCACTAAAAGAAAAGGAAGTGAATCTACTCCAAAGAAAAGGAGCAAAGTAGCTAAGATTGTACATTCACCACTAGAGGAGCTTGTTGTACAAGCAGTATCTCAATTAGAAGTAGAAATCTCTTACCAGTTAGCTGAAGGTGTAGAAAAAGAGAAGGAAAGAGAGGAAGTAGTGAATTTCTTGGAGATGATGAAGAAAGTGAGAAAGGAGAAGAGGAAGGTGAGGAAGAAGAAAGTGAGAAAGGAGAAGAGGGGGAAGATGAGGAAGAAGAAAGTGAGAAAGGAGAAGAGGAGGAAGGTGGTGAGGAAGAAGATGAAGAGCAAAATGAGAAAGGAGATAATTCTGGAAGTGAAAGTGGGGAAGATGATGATTCTGATTCTGGGAGTGAGAAAGGAGATAATATTGGTAAAGATGATGAAGAGGAAAGTGAGAAGTTGACTGGTGATGATGTTGTCAAAACTTTTAGTATTGACAAGTTTCATGTGAAAATGCCTCTGGATAATCCTACAGATTTGACTGGTGATTTTGTTGTTAAATCAGTCATGGGAGAAGCTTTTGATAATTTTAGGGAGATATTGAGGGATGAAAAATTGGAGGATTTTTTTAGGGCCAGTTGTTTTGGGCACTTTCTTGATCTGCCGGAGGATAACAATGCACACTTTCAAATGACCATGGTCTATGGTCTTCTCAAGCGCATGATTAAGTACAAGGGTGAGGATAATGAAAATAAGAAGGAGTGTGACAAGAAGATGGATGAGATTTGGATAAATTATGGTGGCATGCCGGTTTGTTTTGGCATTAAGGAGTTATTTGCTGAGTTTGAATGAGATGATGATATGATTAACTATGTAAGAGGAATGAGACCATACCCAGGTGCCATGGATTGGAGAGAGGCCAAGAGAATCATAGCAGTGATGAATTTGGAGAAGCAGCATTTTGTGACTCTTGAGATCATAATGAGTGAGGGAGTCATGAATGTCTATGCTTCCAATATACCAGTGTTTGAAGAGTTTTAATTTTTGATATTTATGGAGGGTTTGTTGGAGTTGTTCCCTAGACTGTTGAAGCAAAGTGGCCTAATGAATCACTTGCCGAAAAAATTGCTCAACGAATGATGAACTTTTGAAGGTCGAAAATAGAACCTTCCGAAGAATAAGACTTTTACCGCATGCGGGTCATACTCGCTTGCTTTCATTGAGCATCTGAAAACCGGCACTTCTATGACAACTCCTAAGACTCTAATGAATGATAATTTAGTTGCAAGAATGCAAGAAGTTTGGGCTGCTGGGGTAATTTTTAAGAGTTTGGAGCCCTGATATAGGTTGTATTTTGCAGACAATATTTTCTATTTTTAGTATTTTATTTAATTATATTATGGGCTGTAATTTGTAGATAATCTTTTTTATTTTTAGTATTTTATTTAGTTATATTATATATTTGGTGATGACAATATTATATGTTTAATAGATGTCCAGTTATTATGTCATGAATTTTATTTTATCCTTAGATTTAAAAAATGTTAGATTATTACTAAAAAAAAATTACACATCTGTTGGAAATCATCCAACAGATATACTCATCTATTGCAGCAAATGAGTCATCTGTTGCAACATATGAATCATATGTTGGAAATAATCAAATAGACTCTACACATTTTGCAACAGATGAATCATCTGTTGCAACAGATGACACATTTGTTGGAAATGATCAAACAGATATAGACATATGTTGCAACAGATGACTCATCTGTTGGAAACCATCCAACAGATATAGACATATATTGCAACAGATGACTCATCGAATTGCATGATTTCAGAAGGGTCTTGGTACTTAGGTTAAGTTTAGCATAACTTTTCACCCACAGACGGATGGCCAGGCAGAGCTTACTATTCTGACTTTGGAGGATATGTTGAGAGCTTGTGTGATTGATTTCAAAGGTAGTTGAGATGATCACTTACCTCTTATCGAGTTTGCCTATAACAACAACTTTTATTTTAGCATCGAGATGGCTCTTTATGAGGCACTTTATGAGTGGAGGTGTAGGTCTCCTATTGGTTGGTTTGAGGTAGGTGAGGCAGCTTTGATTGGTCCAAATTCGGTTGATGAGACTATGGAGAAGGTTTAGACCATTAGGAAGAGGTTGAAGACCGCTCAGAATCGACCAAAATCATATGCGAATGTGAAGAGGAGAGAGTTGGAGTTCGAGGTTGATGATTGGGTATTTCTAAAGGTGTAACCCATGAAGGGTGTGATGAGATTTGGCATGAAAGGGAAACTTAGTCCCCGCTATGTAGGTCCTTATTGGATTCTAAGGAGAGTTGGTAGTGTTTCTTATGAGTTTGATTTGCCAATAGATTTAGAAGTGATTCATCTGATTTTTCATGTTTCTTTGTTGAAGAAGTGTGTTGGTGATCCGACCTTGATTATTCTTTTGGAAGATGTGAGTGTGAAGGATAGCCTGAGTTATGAGGAAGTTCTCGTGAATATTTTTGATCATGAGATTCAGAGGTTGAGAAACAAAGAAGTCACTTCGGTGAAGGTCCTTTGGATAAACCAGCTAGTTGAGGGAGCTACTTGGGAAACAGAAGCAGCCATGAAAGCCAAGTACCCTCATCTCTTTCCTTTCGACTCATTTTCAGCTTGAGGTATTAGTTTCCTCCTTAGTATGTCCCTCCGGTTCTAGTCTATCAGTTTTCCCTCATGATCCTAGCATGCATTCATGTTTTCCAAAGTTAGTTCTATCATGTTTTAAGTTGAAAAGCTCAGTATCATGTTTATTCTTTAGTTTTCCTATTTTGTTGATTGGTTGGGCTGTTTTCTCTCCAGTTTTCCCTGCTTAGTCTTCATTTGAGGACGAATGATCCCAAGGGGGAGATATTGTAACACCCCAGAATTCAAATCAGCTGTCAAACTTAGAACTCAGAAAATTATGCAACTGTTGGTCGCCACGGGTAGCTGCTACCGGCGTTGGAGCTCCGACGGGTCATGGGGTGCATCATGGGAATCATCCAGTGTCTCTGAGCCACAAAACTCTCCAGCTCGATGGGCATTCATGATGGGCGTCGCAGTAGAGATGGCCCATTGGAATCCACCATCGAAACCTCCAAGTGGTTTCTCCCCCCGTCTTCCTTTCCCCGACGGGCGTCACCACAGGCGTCACCACGGGCGTCATGGCTGAGATGGCCCATGGGGCCATATCGTAAGAACCCTCCAGGACCCCTAGGATTCTAGACAACTTACTCGATACCTTGGCCGACATGCTATCATTGGTGCGACGCCCGTCGAGTAGCCCGTGAGGTGGCAAATTTCCTACAACTTTTTATTTTAAGTTAGGGGTAAATTGGTCTTTTCCCCTACTATTAAACTCCTAAGTGAGGTTGTTTTGACTATTTTTAGTAGGGTTTGATTCCCTAATAGCCTAAGCTCTTCTCATTCTAAGTCATTTTATTCCAAAAGAAGAAAGAGTTCTTCTTCTCCAAGTCTCAAGCTCCAAGAAATAAGCTCCAAGTTCAAGCCTCCATTTCTTTTCATCAAGCAAGCTTCAATAAGGTATGTGGGTATTCAATAAGAGTTTCCTTTCACCCTTATGCCCAAAACCCATGATCTTTACTTTGATTTATGAATTCATGAGATTAGGGTTCTTACCCAAATTGGGGAAAACTTATGGTTTCAGTTTTAAAGCTTTAATTCATGGTTTCTCATTACTTATCTATGATTTATTTGAGGTTCTTTAATTGATTTACAAAGCCCGTGCATTAAAGATGATTTCTAGCATGATTCCATCGAATTGCATGATTTCAAGTGAAAATTGGCATATTTAGATAACATGGCCTTATGTATTTATGAAAGTGAATGCCTAATTCTTCAAGTTATAAATTTAAAATGAAAAGTATATTTTGAATTATGACTATGCTAAGTTTTAAGGATTTTGAAGCATGAATTGCATGACATTAGATATGTCCCTATGTTTTATGAAGAGGTTGGACATCTAGATATGTCTGCCTAAGCTATGTGAATTGCATCGTATTAGATATAGTCTTATGCTTTTCAAACAGATTTGGCATTAGATATGTCACAAGTATAAATTGAACTATAAGTATATTTTGGGAGTAGTATTGAGCACCGAGTTGTATTGGGTGAGCGAACCCCTTGTATATCCCAGAACTATGTGCCACCGTAGGTTCTTTAAGTCCCCTCTGTGGGCATCAGACATCGTGATCACACTAGTTATGCCTTTATACCCTGGCAAGGTATATTGGATCCTTTCAATGGGGCGGATACATCAGATTTCATGTAGCTCACATGGTCTATGTCGGTTAGAGAACCTCCCACAAAAGGAGTTTCATGTTTTAAAAATGTACTTGACTCTTGCTCAGATTTCACACTTACTACTTATGATTTTGTTTTTAGTTTATGATATTGCATTGAGTCATTTACATTACAGTTTTATGGTTATAGCATGAAATCAGTTTTATAGCACATCTAGCATGATTACTCAGATTTTGCATATGTCATATACTTAGTACATCTTATAGTACTGACGCATATCTTGTGCTGCATCCTCTTGATGATGCAGATTCAGGTTCGGGTCCTTAGATTTGTGGCTAGAGATTAACCAGTGTCCCGGCTTCGAGTGGTGAGTCCTCATACTTCGAGGGCTAGTATCAGTTGTCTATCTTTATGGTTTCTGTTTAGTATTTGGAGTTAGCTGGGGTCTTATCCCAACAACTCATTTTTCAGTTTAGAGGCTTTCAGACATAGTAGAGATTTTGTATTTGAGTTTCAGATTCTGTTATATTATGTTTGAGCTGTTGATGACTCAGTCTATTTATCTCTTCAGTTTGATGCTTCCGTTAAGTTTATCTATGTTTGTTTAAGTCATGCTTTAGCCAAGGGTTAACTTGGGACACTTGTGGTCCCGGGTCCCGTGTTACGTCTAGGGGTTAGCCTCAGGGCGTGACACATCCACTACTTAGAATTTCATCGACATTATTCTCTCGTCTCATCTCCCAAGTTCCAAAGTCAGAAGTCCCTCCAAAGCAAGTTCTAGAGCTCCAAGCAAGGTTTATCTAAGGCTTCATTTATTTTTATTAAGATTAAGATGTCTGAATCTGAATGCACATTTGAATGATTAAGATGTTTTCTATAGATCCGAATACTGAATGATTAAGACTGTTTGATTTCTTGACATCTGAATATATTGAACTAAGAAATATGAAGTATATAATATAAACAATACAACAACAATAATATACTCGATATAATCTCACAAGATAGAATTTAAATAATATAATAATAAAATATTACATCAATAATATTTTAGAGAAAATATTAATATAACATAATAAGATCACTAAACTAATAAAATATGAAATATTTATTTCCTATATTTCAATTTATTTATTTTACTTTTCTTTTTAGTCTGTTTCAAAATTTCTTTTTGATTATTCTTTAATTCTGAATTTTCACTTGGCATGTTGAGACGACAAGATTAAATGATATTTTAGTATATTCATCCTCTTAGCTATCCTGTAAAACCTGCAATGATCATCTTGCAGATGGTTCTATCAGTATTTTTAATGCTTTTGCAAATAGTTGCATACATAAGCATTCTGTGAATAAGACATGCTTTAGATATAAAGTATAAACTCTCAAATACGAAAATCTGCCAGAATAAAGTTTTCTTTTTGAGAGTCAAATGATATAAACTTTGACCAATATTTTAAGATATATTTTTGCATTATGTTGATATGAGAAAAATTATAATTACGGTACTTTTTATATAGTTTTGAACATCTAAATTTAATTTTAGAATATTGAATAATCTAATTTTAATTTAACTTTGAAAATTTATCAAATTAATTCTCAAAAAGCGAAATCTAATAATTATTTTGAAACAAAGAGAGTAATTGATAATAATTTAATGTATATATACTACAAATAATATGTGATGTTGCATTAATTGAGTTTAAAGAGCACATGTTCAGTGGAAGAAAGCATCAACTGCTATAAAGCATTTAACACAACCGAAGGCAAAGCGCTGAATAGGCTTCAGACGAGATTTCAAATCTGATCGATTCAGATGTTTTAAGACCCAATAAGTAACAAATGCACTTAATGAGTTACAATATGAATGATTCAGATTCAGACCTCCATTAAGTGCAAACAAATGAGGCCTAAGTGTTCTTCTCCTTTCCAGGTATGTAAGGCTACACCTAGTGTGGGAACCATGTTCTTTTCCACGCCCTATTATTCAAAGGTTCTATTTTTAGTAGATTCAAGTTAGGGTTTTTACCCGAAGTTCTTCTTTCAAACTCCTCAATTCTTGCGTTGGTTGTTGTTGAAAACTAGTTACGAAAAGTGTTGAACGCTAAGATATTGTGTCCTCTCTTTCATTTAAATATGTGATTCTTATTTTACACTATCCTATAGACCTCATGAGTTTACCTTATGGTTTTAAAGGCATGCTTTATATTATCTTTGAAGTGCATTATGCTTTCCATGAGACATTGTTTAAGACTTTAAAGTTCATATTCTTTAAAGACTTCAAGTTTACTCTTAATTTCTCGAAATGTGATTTTTGTTGAAAATAAAAAAGGTTCTACTTCTTTGAAAGTTAAGCTAGTAATAATATAAAGAATTTGGACCAAGTCTTACAAGTAGTGCAATTTTAAAGATCAAGTATTGAGTAGAGACTCAAAGTAAAGTATAATTTTAATTTTCCCCTTAAAATGGAGTATGATATGAGCATATACATATATATATATATATGTGTGTGTGTGGGGGGGGGGGGTTGTTAGGAGGATTAATTAGCATTGAGATGGGTAAGGGTTCAAATAACCTCAACCTCAAAACTATGTATGCCAGCGTAGGATGGGATCGCTCCGCAAGTCGGGTGACTCTTTTTTTTAGCTCAAAAGAGGCTCAGATTGGATCCATACTTTAAGTTTGTTTAATACTCTGGCAAGGTTTAGAATAACTCTACCAATATGGGCAAGACGTTGGATATCATGACCTCATATGGTGTTTATCGGTAAGAAGAAACTCCCTACCAAAAAATAAAGTTATTTCAATATTTACATTTGGCATATAGCCACCAGTCTTACACAATGTTTTATGATTCATTGCATACAAATGATTTATGTATTCCAGATGTTCGATATTTCAGTTATTCATCTCTGTAGTTCTCATATTCAGCTTTGTACTTGTAACACCTCACCTGTTTGAATGTTGGATTAACTTATACTTTTTGGATAAGAGTAAGAGTTCTTAATATGTAGAAAGGATATTTTATGAGGTACTTTAATTGCCCAATGGTCGTATGTTAAATTTTGAAGTCAAGCATGTTGCAAAATAAAAGTCGGAAAAAGTTGTTGTAAATTCATTTAAGGAATTCTCTGAAAATTTTGATCAAATATCTTGGAGCTTTTCTCCCAATCTATAAAGAGTTAGAAGGCCCCGAAACTACCAAATAGAAGGTCTACGAGTCTAGTTTCCAACAAACGAAACTGTTTATCCATACGACTTCAGAATATAGAGATATTCACGTTTTTATAAGACTGCACAAGCAGGTAAGGCAAGATGGCCCCCCTAGCTCCAAGTCGGTTTAGCTCTATAATAGATGATTCTCCTTCATTTTAATTCAGAAAAATCAAACAAAAACTATAAAAAATCAGAGGAAAAGCCCCTAAATACTCCATGGACTTTGATGCTTTCAACTCGGAAGTTTAACAGAAGTTGCTCTACATCATGATCTCTTCATTTTAGTATAGTTTGCCCCGTCGATTTAATGGCATATCACCATGGATGTTGTGGAAGCAAAGTAGTAGGTATTTATTGAGTATTTCATAGTAGATATGGAGTTATATTGGCAAGGTAAGGATCTCATACACTTCTCTACTTGTTGAATCGAGATTCTAAGCTTCTAGTTATGAAACGTGGTAGTTGTCGATGACTTGTTGTAGTTTCTTGTTGAATTTTGCTCCATTTATTGTTAATGCTAGGAGATAGGTTATTTAACTTGGGATATTGAATATTTTTGTCAAGAAAATCTTTCCCCTATGACCCTCCTTCGGAATTCCATGTTTTAGTATCATTTTTATAGATTTTCGAGCCACAAAATGGTATTTTGGATTTCGTGGCTCCGGGAAGCCGCTTTATCTTATTGAGTTGGGTTGTTATTGTTATATATTAATGGTGTTAAGGCATTTTAGGGACTGGAGGGTTGGTTTGATTCTTATTTGAGTCACGTATGATGGTATGCCTTGTTATATTTCCTCGGAAGCTCGCCGCTCTTGTGAGATATTGATAGCTTCTTATTGTTATTATTAGCTTTTGGTTTGGTAGATTGATAATTTGGTATTCTACCAACTTATTTAGCCTTTATTCATTAATTATTGTCATGATTTGATGAGAATTAGAGGTACTTATTGCATTTATTGATGTAAATGCAGGTACTCTTGGTCAAAGAAAGAAAACAAAGGAGTTGAACCCAAAAGAGAATAATATGGAGCTAAAGTACAAAGGTGATTAGAAGGGGAAGGATTTTTTAAGAGAGGCAAAGTGATGTGCAAGTCACAAAGAGACACCTACGTTTCGCAGGTGCCATCATATATGAAGGATAAGAAACTACCTGAGCAGTCACTCACTATGAGCCACACTTTGTCAAGGGTGATCTCCCATTCCCTTCGTACCTGACTCGCACAATGCTGAACTTCACTGCCTAAAGAGAAAGGGCACCTGCAATCTACAAGTCTGAAGGTGCTATCGCAGGTTCCATTGCACCTTACATCGCACATGCCCCAAAGGGCTATTTTGTCTAAATATGTGTGATGTATTTGTGAAGGTTCTAAAACCCTTTTTGGGATCTGTACAAAGGATTATTCTGGAGTTTTTACCTTTCCAAGGAAGAGTATTGAGTGTACACTTTCTCTTTTCTTCTTCCTCATTGAAAAACACCATTTGTAAGGAATTTTGAGCTTGGAATTTTGAGCTTGGAATTTGAACTTAGCTTACAATATGAATGGATTTTGGAAAACCCATTTGGTATATTCTCTTGTTCCTTTAATATAAGCAGCTAAATTTTATTCTAGGGGTATGTGCCTGATGGGTGTTTGAATTTAGGAATGGATATTGATTAATTATGCTTATAATTGATTATTTAGTATGGGTCTATTGAATTTTTCATGGTTTAATTATAAAATTGATGGTTGCAAATATTGATTGAGTTTACTAATTTTGTACTTGCTTGAAAGAGGAGTTCATAAATTGGGTGTGAATTCAATAGTGGGGATTTGGGATTTTCACCATAGATTAAGGCTAAAAATAGCTTGATTGAAGGAAATTCCCATCTAAGAATCAAATCTAGAGATAGTTTGATTTACCCAAGCATTAATTGGTTGGTTTAAGGTGAAGATATGAGGCTTGAGAAAAGACCATAGTACATATATTTGGAGGGTTGAAAGACTACCAAATATAGCTCAAACCAAGCTACCCATACTTTTAGTTCAAAATTTGCATGATTAATCAATTCCCTATCCCATTGTAGAACCCCATCAGAAGCGTACCCCTAGTTTTCCTTCTCTTGATTTCTCTAATTGTGTTTACGTCATTCTCTTGTTGCTTGTGATTCTATAATTCCCAAACCTTTTCCCCTAATTTTACTTTTATTTGCTCGAATAATTTCTTACGCTTGTGAATTGAACCCTAACGTCTAGTAGCAAAACTATTGTCCCATTCTTCGTGGATTCGACCCTGATATCCCATTGAGTTGCTTACTTATTTTTCTTGGTAATTGTTACCACCTCCTACGGGATAGTGCTTTTGAACATCATCAAAAATGGCATTGTTGCCGGGGACTGGCTCTTGATTTATCATTTGATTGTCGTTTAATTCACTTTTGTTAAGTGTTTGTTCTCTTTTACTTGCTTGTTGTTTGTGTTGGATTTGAATAGGTAGCATGATCTACACAAATATTGATGCTAGTGTTGGGAGCCACATGCTGAGGGAGGATGCAACATTCCAAATTACTAGCCCAATTCTCCAATTATTGCACGTGAAAGGATTATTCGGAGGACTCCATATGAAGATGCTCATCAGAACATAAGAAATTTTGTGGAAGTGTGTCAACCATTTGCCTTGGCCAATTTCACTAAAGAATCTATTCAGTTGCGCGTATTCCCTTTCTCTCTAGTGGGCGAGACTAAAGTAAATTATGATTGGAATAATTGGGGAGCCAAGGGGGCAATGGGTGCTACCTCTGCTAACATGTTTGATGAATGGAAGAAAAATGATGCACGAAGGGATAGAGAGTTAACAACCATCAAAATTCTCCTTGAATTCATGATTAAGCACGTGGTTAATCAAATGTTTAAGCGTGTGAATGCTATTAGCATTGGTGGAGCTATAGAGTTGGTAGATGACGGGCGCTACTTCTGTAAGGATGGAGAAGTGTCATCGGTTGAAAATCATGAGAGAGATTCCCATGCGAGTCTTCAAAGAGTCAATCAAAGTTCAGGGGGACATGAGCATGGGAATCAAGGTCGGAACCATGAGCATGACAATACAGGAGTAAAAATCATGCTTGAGTGGGTATTAGAAA
This sequence comes from Jaltomata sinuosa, assembly GCA_003996215.1. Classification (NCBI taxonomy): domain Eukaryota; kingdom Viridiplantae; phylum Streptophyta; class Magnoliopsida; order Solanales; family Solanaceae; genus Jaltomata; species Jaltomata sinuosa. The sequence continues at coordinate 1,257,535 of QJPP01007219.1, forward strand.
AGGTGGAGTCTACCAATGTAGGAGTTTGAGAACTAAGAAGTGACCTAGGATCCCTTGCTCAAATGGTACATTCACATTCCGTCGCTATCAAGCTTCTTAAAGAAAAAATGTGTTGGCTCACCTCGTAATTCAAATTCGAGCAAGCAATTAACGTTGAAGAGGTTTTGATTGAGGGAGAACACTCAAGCTTCATAGAGGGTAAGAGTCATGCCATGCACAAACCCAAAACCAAAAGGTCTATCAGTAATTGTAATGTGGAGAATAAAGATGGTCGGGATAAGATTCACAAGGTTTGTAGACCTTTCCCTAAATGTCCTCCTCCTTTTCCACAATGCTTAAGGTATGAGAAAGAAGGGGAATAAACTCGAGGATTTGAGTCCATGTTGAAGAAAATTTCTATCAATGTTCCACCAAACCATGCCCTTACTCAAATGCTGATTATGCTAAATTTGTGAAAGAGATGTGTTCCAAGACTAGCTTCATAGATTATGGGGTTGTTCACATGTCCCCCCAGAGTAGCACTTTAATATCAAGCAAGTTTGCTAATGACTCGGACAACCGGGGTATTTTTACCATTTCGTAGTGTAAATGGGCTACATAAGCCAATACAGATTGAGTGTGATGAAAGCGTGAGTATAAATTTGATATCTCTTACCACTTTCAAACAATTGGAGCTCGACCTGCCTATGATCACAAAGATTAAATTGCTTATGATAGACCGCTCAATGAAATTCCTCATTGGAATTGTCTATGACATGTTAGTATAAGTGGACCGGCTTGTGTATCCGGTGGATTTTATGATACTTGATTGTACTGGTTATTTTGAAATACCAATTATTTTGGGGTAGTCGTGTTTAAATATGGGGCACATATTTATTGATGTGAAACTAGGGGAACTTAAATTCTCAATAAATGAGAAAGAGACAATTTTTGATGTTTGTAGATCCATGAAGCAGCTGAATAATCTCCAAATAGTATTTGCAATTGATAAGATTGAGGAGAGTGTCGAGCTACAATCGGAGGAAAGATTAGTGGAAGAGGCATTAGAGGCGGTTTTGTTGAACCATGATTGCAAAGGAATTAAGGAGTATGAAGAAATATGTAGTGCCTTGGTGGAAATGGGATCTTATTCCTACCCTACGAAAAAACTTGATCTTGATTTAAAGAACCGACAAACTCCTCCATCTAAACCCTCAATTGTTGCACCCCTGGTGTTGGAGCTCAAGCCCTTACCTTCACATTTGATGTACGCATATTTAGGTGACAATGAGATCTTACTAGAATCATATCCAACAAGTTAGAAGAAGGGCAAGTATGGGCACTACTCGAGGTTTTTAAAAAGTATATTCAAGAACTTGATTAGAACATTGCTGATATAATTGGCATACCCCTGGGAATATGTACACACAAGATTAACCTCTAACAGGATTGCACACCATCAGTTGAGCATCAGAGAAGATTAAACCCATCGATGCAAGAGGTGGTCAAAAAGGAAATTATCAAATGGTTTGATGTAGGGGTTGTTTTTCCAATATGTGATAGCACATGGGTTAGTTCGGTACAATGCGTACCCAAGAAAGGAGAAATCACTGTTATGCCAAATGAAAAGGATGAAATGATAGCTCTCCGGCCGGTGACTGGGTGGAGAGTTTGCATGGATTATAGGAAGTTGAATACATGGATAGAGAAACACCATCTACCTCTTCCATTCATGGATCAAATTCTTGATCGATTAGTGGGGCATGATTATTAATGTTTCCTTGATGGGTATTCAGGTTATAATCAAATCTCAATTGCTCTCAAAGACCAAGAGAAAATAACATTCACTTGTCCCTATGGGACCTTTGCATTCAGGAGAATGTCGTCTGGACTTTGCAATGCTCCGGCTACTTTCCAATGGTGCATGATGTCAATATTCTTAGACATGGTAGAAAACAACATAGAGATTTTCATGGATGATTTCTCTATTGTAGGAGATGCATTTGAAGATTGCCTATCTCACTTGGAAGATGTGCTTAAAAGATGTGAAGAGACTAACTTGGTTCTAAATTGGGATAAATGCCACTTCATGGTGAATGAAGGTATTGTTCTTAGTCACAAAATATCTGAAAAGGGAATTGAAGTTAACCAAGGAAATATTGAGGTCATTTCTAAGTTGCCCCCGCCCCTCTAAAAAAAATGGTAAAAGGGGTAAGAAGCTTCTTGGGTCATGCCGGATTCTATAGATGATTTATTAAAGATTTCTCTGAAGTGGCTAATCCTCTATGCATATTACTAGAGAAGGATTCTAAGTTTGATTTTGATGATAGTTGCATGAAAGCATTTCTTAGGTTGAATGAGAAACTCACTTCAACACCTATCATTATAGCACCCAACTGGTCAAAACTATTTGAGCTAATGTGCGATGGTAGTGGGGTAGCTTTCGGGGCAGTGCTTGGTCAACAAAGGGATAATCTTTTTTATACGATATATTATGCTAAAAGAACCTTGAACGCAACCCAAACAAACTACACAGTGATCAAACAAGAATTGTTTGCAGTTGTATTTGCTTTTTAAAAATTTCGGGCATACCTATTTGGGACCAAAGTAGTGGTACACACAGACCAAGCTGTGATTAGGTATTTGATGTATAAAAGAGATGCCAAGACAAGGCTTATCCAATGGCTTTTGTTGCTATAATAGTTTGACTTTGAAGTGAAAGACTGGAGAGGGTGTGAAAATCAAGTGGCTAACCATCTGTCTAGATTAGAAGAGGAAGGACGAGATGTGGGGGAACTTGAAATAAATGATGCATTCCTTGACTAACACATCTTGGCTGCATCTCATGATTTGATACCTTGGTTCACTGACTTTGCTAATTTCTTAGCAAGCGATATAGTGCCGCAAGGTTTAACTTTCCATCAGAAGAAAATATTTCTACATGATGCCCGAAAGTTCTATTGGGATGAACCTTATCTCTTCTAGATTTGCACTGATGTTATGATTCGAAGGTGCATTCCCGAGGCAGAGATGATGCCTATTTTGAAATCTTTCCACTCTCACTAGTCGGTGGTTATCATGGTGGCATACGAATAGCTGCAAAAGTGTTGCAAATCGGATTCTATTGACCAAATCTCTACCAAGATGCGCATGATATAGTAAAATACTGTGACCAATGACAATGTGAGAGGGGAGTATCTCATCGCCATGAGCTTTCGTTGAAACCAATTTTAGAAGTTGAACTATTTGATGTGTGAGGAATAGACTTCATGGGACCCTTTGTAAGCTCATTTGGAAACACTTACATCTTAGTGGCTGTGGATTATGTATCCAAATAGGTAGAAGTGGTGGCTTTATCGAACAACGAAGGGAGAAGTGTTACGGTATTTCTAAAGAAGCACATATTCTCGCGTTTTGGCACCCCTTGTGCTATTAAGTGATGGAGGATCCCATTTTGTAACTAGTTGTTTAGTGCTTTTCTTGAGAAATATGGTGTCAAGCATAAGGTCACCACTCCGTATCACCCACAAATAAGTGGCCAAGTTGAAGTATCTAATAGGGAGATCAAGTCTATTCTCACAAAGACAATAAATGCCAATAGAACGGATTGGGCACGAAAATTCACAACTAAAAAAAGCGTAAAAAGAGACTGCCAAAAGAGACATTGTCCGTCACTTTTTTGGACAAAAGCGATGGAAAAGCGATGGACTCACTTCTGTGGGAAAGTGGTCTGGCTTTCAAGACCCTTTCTTTGTTTATTTGATGTACACTTGTTCATTCCTATCAAAGTAAATTTCAATTCATGTGCATGATTCCTTGTAGTTTAGGATGCCTACTTTAGTTCATCTATATTTATTTGTGAATGCTCTAAGTATTCTAAACGGAAGCAAACAAGTATGTCTTCTTGATGCATAAGTGTATAAATCTGTGAGTTTATAGAAAACATGTCTATAGGATTTAAACCTGAAATATTTTTCCTGTTTGCTTGATTTTTGCCTTAGACACTAGTCTCTGTGGCATACAAATGTGTAATATGTTTGAATTAATTTCATAGTAAAATAGATCTGCTTTGTGCCACCCCTGTAGATTGTTTTATTGAATACATAGATCCTATTTCCTCTCTATCCCTTGACATAAGCATTGCCTAGGACCCTTGAAGTTCTCAGGAACTTGACATGTCAAGGGTTAGTATTACGGGTTGCGCTAGAATTCCCCGGATTCTGTGTTTATGTGTTTTGACAGGTTCTTTGCGGAAGGATGGTTGGAAAAATTGAAGAGTTTCCTAGGATGGGATTTGATGTGGACCTTTGGTTCAACCACTTGTCATGACCCGATTTCTCAGGTTGTGATGGCACCTACTATAATCCACCAGTAGGTAAGATGAATCCTTGGCCAGAAATGGAAAGTAACGGGATAACAAGACAAAAAAAGAAAGCAGAAGAACAATATTTAAATATCAAGAATAAGCAGAAGGAAAACATAAGTAAAAGAGAGGGAAGGGAACATAAGAATACACGTCATCCCCAAGACCTGGTATCAGTCAGTGCAAGAGCTACTACAATATACGAAGTACTAAATATATACAATATTCATAGAACTATCTCTGAAAGAGGAAAGTAAGAATAGTCTAAGATCAGAAGGAGATGGGTCAACTCCGGTCGCCAAGAGCTCACCATATATCTCCTATCAGCAACACCGCTTGAGGACAACATCAATAACGATAACCCACACTAAGATCTGCATCAAAAAAAATGTAGAAGTGTAGCATGTGTACCAAAACACGTAGTATCCAGGAGGCATCATAGGCTGACTGAGCTTAAATAAGATATAAGTATAATAGCATGCGAATATAAGCGACAGGTAAGGAAAGAAGGGTTAGAATAAATATACGGGTCACATCTATATAACAATGAAAAGCATAAGTAAGTAACATGAAAAGCGTAAGGAAAATAGGCTAACAAGTAACAGTGTAACATAACTAACTGACGAGGGTACGTAGAGTTCTAGTCTCATCAAGGGCAACTATAATTGGGGGCAATCATGATCAAAACTAATTTAGCAATCTCGTGAACAATGAAGATAAGGGTGAAGCCAATAATACTACTACTACTAATAATAAAACACTGGGACCATGATTACAAGGAAAAGAGAGCGGCTGGCCAAGTTATACAATTGAGATAAGCATAAGAAATAACTCAGAAAGTGTATAGTAAAGATCTAACTACAGCCTAACCAAACCCCATAAGCCCGGAAGGTACAATCAATAACAAACAAACCTAACCGAACCCCCATAAGCTTGAAAGATACAAACAACACTACTAGATCTAACCGGACCCCCCCATAAGTCCAGAGGATGCAAACAACAAATAGTAGTGACTAATAATCATCCTAATGAGGTAATGCAGGTGGAATCGTGCCATGAGATGCCATATGATTTTTTCCAAGTGCTAATAGTAGCATATACTCCTTCTCCAGCCGTAGCTTGCAAAGGCAGGACCCATAGGGGACTCACAAAATTCGTATACTAATTCTGAACTGTATCTCAATAACCATGCCATGATGAATTTCAAAAAAACTACTTGGAACACTTTCCCTTGGGTATGTTAGTTTAAAATCAGTAAAAACCACCCAAAACACTTTCTCTCAGGCATGCAAGTTTAAAATCAGAAAAAACCACCTGAAACACTTTCTCTCGGGCATGCATGTTTATTTCCAGTCAATATTTCATAAAATATATCAAGTTTTCATAAGAAAGCCAAGGTACCAAAGTGTTCTCAAAAATCCTTTTCTGAAATCAAAAAATAGTGTTTTAAACTAAGCTTTTCATATGCCATGAAGAAAACAACCATAATACAATAACATAGATGAATAATCACGTCAAATACCACTACGAAGTCCAATCAACCCACACCAAGAATTCCAAGGTCCACTAACTAATGAAAGGTTATAGTCCTAGAGAAATTTTATAGAAGGATCCAACTAATTATAAACTCTCAAGGGAAACCCACCTAAAGCACACCTCTGACTGAAACTAGGCTGAGGCACACAACCAACTGAATCAAACTAAAACACACAATTTACTAAAGTCAAGCTAAGGCAAGTCATACTCACATAGAGTCATGTCCCGTCTAAATACTAGGGTCTTGGGTCCATAATCTCATTTTATAAGAAGACAAGTACAAGGCATTAATCACAAGGTCTAGCGGATGAAAGACTACTCGACAATACCTCTACCCTAACCTATAACATGGATATCAAATTTATCCTTAAGTCTATAGCCCAAACACATTGAGATTAACTGGCAACCTGAGATTAAGGTAAGGTACGAACAAAGAAAGTTAAGATAAGGACAAAACATACTGACCTGAAGTCCAGCTAAACTAGCATCCACGACCTTGGGCCAACAAATTCACAATAGACAAACTAAGAAGTACAAAACCAAAATGGTAAATATATGTCAAACAAAAAGCACCTAATCTACCACGGAGTCTATCACTAACTCTATACTAAGGATTTCTAACCTAACCATCTCAAGGTCGCAAGCAACCTATCTAAGCTAAGGCAAACAATTCTAATCCTAAAGATACTACTCTATCTATGCCAAACCTTAAAGGAACAAGGATAACCTAAACTAAGGACCCCAACCCCATCTCTAAGTTAAAGAACCTAAATCAGCTATAAGAATCATAATTACCTAATCATCATAACCAAACTACATTATTCCCCTAACAATTAGCAAACTACCATACAAGTTTCTTAAATGAGCTAAGTCTAAAAGAAGGCAAGTCGTAACCTACCTGGAAGCCGAACATGTGCGCACGACCCAACTAGACTGGAGCTTTTTTCCTCCAAGAATCCTCCAACTTCTATCACTCTACCAAGATAGCAATCTACATATTCACACGAGAATAATGATATCCATATCACTATAAAGAAATTTAGGCCAAAAATCGAGTCAAAATTACCCATGGGGCCTGCTTATGAAAATCGAATATGAAAATCATACTAATATCCCTTGTGGAACAAGGATTACATACTCAAAATTTGAGCATAATCAGCCCCCAAAATCAAGCCTAAATCAGTCCCCAAAGATGAGAGAAAATGGGAATTAAAAAGGAGAATTTTGACAAAATTTAGGCCGGAAACTTACCAACAAACGATGAGGAAATTGTAATGACCTGTTCTACCATTATTGAAAATATCTGTGGTAAAGTATATAAATCTCATTCTTCATAAGGTTAGGATTAATTTCTTGGTATGTGAGCGCATTAGTTATGAATTATGGTCATACAATGCCCTAGCACAAAGTTAAGTTGAAAATGCCCTTACCAATTCAGTTTTGGGCTAAGTTTAAACTAAGATCAACTTCAATGAATACTTCTCCTAGAATATAAGGATTTATGGGTTCCAATACCCACTAAATTAAACATCTCTGAGTTTTCTTTCTAATGCCACTGATCATTCATTAATTTGCTTTTGGAGTAAAAAGCTATGACCATTTTACTGAAGAATGTTCGTGCTGAAAAAATAAGGCTTCTATAGAGGCAATTAGGCTGCTATAGCGGGACCGCTATAGTGGGATACGCACAATTAGATGCAGTTTTCAGACCTAAAATGTTATTTTACTCCCAAAACTCATTCAAGGTCAGGCTAGAGCAAGGGAGGGGAGATTTCTTCAGTTTTCCGTTGATTTCCTCCTTCAAGGTAAGTCCATCCATCAATCTAACACTCGTTTGATTCTTTAATCCTTAGAATAACATTATATTGATCATGGTGGGGGTCAAAAGTTTACCTAGGTTGAATTTTCTGGTGTAAAAGGAATTTAATAGGTTGAAAATCCCTTGAACTTGAGTTAGTGTTGATAGATTATGTTCTTGGGACTAGAAATTGATCTAACCATTCCAAAATATAGAGTTTTTGAGTAGATTGGAGGGTAGAACTAGTGGGTTTGAATTACAAAGTATTTCTTTGAAGAGTAGTTTATTAATTACTCTTATAATTGTTGTTATTAGATAATTTATCCTTCAAAAATGTGAAGAAGAAGAAAGATCATCAGCGACACAACTTACTTGTTGCAGCAGCTTGGCGCCCATATAGGCTAGGTTTAACTGAGTAGTGTAGACCTGCTTTCAATTTCATAATATCTTGCAGATTGACGGGAGATTTTATGTTAGGCCTTCGGGTGCAAAGTCTGGATGGCTGAAATGTATTAATAGTCTTATTGTATGGGGTGGAATTTACTGTTATATGTTGACCCTGTGCTAGATTGATGTGTTTATATTAGGGTTGTTAATCTGTGGATAATGGTATTATTAGTGGGTTCTCAAAATTAAGGATGATTAATTATAAAGGGGTTGCTAGATCGTAGCACATTCTCCGAGTTGGTAAATTAGGTGGGAAATTATTATTATGGTATGAGAAAGTCTTCCTAATTAAGTGTTACCCTATGATTGTTCACCCCTGGATAATTGGCTAATGGGACAGGGTCTTAAACCTAGGAATAACTTAAATGTAGGGGTTGCTAGATAATAGTGGAATCCCTGGCCTTTGTTTTTATAGTAATGGGATGGGAGCAAGGAATGAAACTATGTTGTTGAATTAAAGTTAGATTTTATTGGGCTGAATGTGTACCTCAAAATGAGTATTTGAATCTAAGGGATATGGCTTGATATGCTTACTTGTTTTAGCTGGGGGTTGGTCTTCGAACATGCTGTATTTGATGAACTCAATGAATCATATCTTTTTGTGATAGGTTTGTCAAAGAAAAGTTGTTGTTTACATAAATGAATAACTCAAGTTGACCAAAGGTTTGGTGGTTATCTATTGTTGTAAATACATGCTTAAGAAAGGTAATGGTTAAATGATATCCTAAGTGTTAATCACATATAATGAGGTTATGTTAAAGGCTTATTGACTGTACAAGTATGACTGCTTATTTCTCATTGTGGTTGTGATTGTTGTGATATCTGTTATTATTATGGGATGTATAAATATTTGGACTTCTTCATGGGATTGGTTAATGTTATTTATTAGTTGGTTTGGGTACTATAACTAATATAGTTCTATGATTTATTATATGGTTTGCTCAGGTACCACGCCTGGTACAGCTTCATTGCATGGTTGGCTCGAGTACCACACTTGGTACAAATTCATTGCATGGTTGGCTCGAGTACCACACTTGGTACAAATTCATTGCATGGTTGGCTTGTGTACTATGCCTGGTATAGTATTATTTATGGTTGGCTCGGATACCACGCCTGGTACAAGGTTGCGTTGATGTTCATTACATGTTGGTTTCTTAAGTAAAATAGGCTTATCTATTATTGATGTTCATTACATGTTGGTTCCTTGAGTGAACTTGGCTTATTTGTTATTGATTTTCATTACATGTTGGTTCCTTGAGTGAACCAGGCTTATCTGTTATTGATGTTCATCACATGTTGGTTCCTTGAGTGAATCAGGTTTATCTGTTGTTAATGTTCATTATGTGTTAGTTCCTTGAGAGGGACGTGATTTATTGTTACTGGATATATATATAGGTCCTTGAGTGGCCGGTGGTGTATTTATGTGATAGGGTGGTTTCTTTTGTAAATCGGGGTTGCATGTTTGTCACGACCCAATTTATCGGTCATTATGACACCTAAAATCCCCCCTGTAGGAGAACCAATCCCCGTAGCCCAGGACAGTTAGTAATGGGCTACTATCTAACAAATAAGCGGAAGAATAGTTTAATAAGCAAAAGTAAGGGAACAAGATGAAGAGAATAGATAACAGGAATATATATATACATATGCGGAAACTAAACCAAACCTCAAGGCCTAGTATCATAGTATAGAGCCAGAATTACATATAGGGAGTACAAACGATCCAAAACAGCGTATACAGATGTCTCCGAATGGTAATAGAGTACATAAAGCAAAAGATAAACTAAAGCTAAGCTTCGGTCGCCAAGAGCTCACCCTCAGTCTGAAGTAGTCCCCAACAGATCTCCAAGCACGAATCACAGCGATCTAACGGCGATGGCCCACGCTAGGATCTGCACCAAAAGATGCAGGGGGGTAGGGTGAGCACCAAATGCAAAGCATAAGGTACCCAGTAGGTATCATAGGCCGACTGGGCACATATAAGATAAAAGCGTAGTAACAGACATAATAGAAGCAAGTAGTCACAGAAATCAACGAAAGGTACACAGGAATAAGCACAGAGGGAAATCAACAGAACCACATGTGAGGCCAACAAGTCGAATATATACACCATAGGCACAGGTGAAAGTAAGAAATAACACACCTGGGGTCCTTGCAATCACAATGTATACATAATAAGTTTACGAAATGGACGGTATACCGGTAACCTCAAGTGTAAGAGGAAGAGGGAAAGAGTAATGATAGGCATGCTCAGAGACAGGAATCAAACTCAACTAATCATATCAATCTCAAATCCAGAAACTAACAGCCCAGAAGTAACCAATTTCATACTTAACCGTAACAGGGAACAATTCTGTAAGTAAATAGCAAGAGTCTACCTACAGTCCCTCGGCCGCCCATACAATCGAGGAACACAAACAAGTGAAAACAAACCCTCCGGCATCCCATACTACCGGAGCGTAGAATCAACAAACAACAAACAAGGGTGGAGCCTCAAAAGATGAATGATATGATGCATGAAGATCTCAAGTGAAATGGTATCTCTGTATGTACCTCCTCCGGTGCCGATCCGGCCCAGCAGACAGGTTCTATAGAAGGACAATGCCCGTATACCTCTACTCCGCCGTATACCCTTCCTCCGGTACACGCAGCCCGAAGCTCCAGGCCCGGATGGCAAGGTCCATGGAGGTCCCCGACCCCATACTAAAACTCAGTATCAAAACATGTCATCAGGAAGCAAGTCCGGGTTCAAGATAGAGACCCAGTCTCGAATATGCATGCCCAGACCCTGTCCAGGACTAAAGTAGTGGGAAAATATCTCAAAAACCCCTCCAAGGGTGCCCGGGCATAACCGGGTCTAAACAGTAGAAAGTAGTCTCAGGTGCTTGGTCCGACCGAGGCTAAAATCATCTCAAGTAGCAAGAAAATTCAACTAGCACCCCGGCCCTGCCGAGTCTAGCGTTAATCGTAAAACTGGTGATATAAATCATAATTTTACCTTCTTTTACCCAAGAATATTCACAAGTTAAATCAAACCATTTCCAAATTATTTCCATAAAAAAGGGGTCCCCGGGGCCATGCAAGGTTTAGAAAATAGTGTTAGTAGGCCCGAAGCCAAAACCGTAGTAAAACATGGATAAAACCTCTTTATATGCATGGAAATGGTATGATCAAACACAATAGCTGCCCAGCAGCTCACAACTAACCTATCGACCCTGCACAGGCCCATAGCTACTAAGCAAGCATAACCAACCTAGAAGGATAATTCTATGCCCAGGACTCGCGAACATTCCCAATATCCCACCTTCTATGTTCCAGAGTCAACAAGGCCTCACAGGACCACAAGGGTAAATAAAATATATCGGCAAGTACTACAAGCAACGGAGGAACAAAAGTAGGCGGACATGAATAAAGCGGTCAAGGTCTGTGGTACCAACCTAATAATCCAATCCAAGGATGCCAACTAGTACAATTTTATCCGATATATGCTAAGTCTAGGGAGTTTAAACTATAACCTACCCGTCGTCCGATGACAAGCTGCTAGAATGATGATTTTTGAGCCCGAACCGCTCCGAAATAAAATCAAACTCAAATTCGGGCTTGAATAATTTGACGTAGATAATCGATTTTCTTTTATGAATCAAATAAATAACCAAAATGTTTTTTCATGATCCCACCCTTTAACGCTACAAACGTAACTAGCAACAATATATCCTATATTCATAAAGAGTAGTAAGTTCTTTCTGCCAACAATTCTTTCAATTTTCCTTTATGAATTAGTGAATGGAAAGTTTTTATTCTACTCACTTAAGTCAACACCAATTATCACAATTAATGTTAGGCCACCTAGTGGACAAGTGGCAGCATGCATTTTGGTGTGGCTTCCCTTGATTCCACGTGGAATCTTGGTGTCACACCATAATATTTTTCCCGATTATGTATATATTCTGGTATTGTATAGGTTCGTGATAAAATAAATATAACTTCTTGAATATACCATAATAAATAAAAAATTATTTCAAATAAAACCTACTATATTATAATAATAAATTTCAACATAACTAAATTTACTATCTCCGTTAAAATATTAAATGTATAAAAACCTTATAAAATAAATACATATACAATTATATCGTAGCAAAAGTATTTTTCATAGACCTTTAAAATATTTTAAAAAGGTAATAATAAAAAAAATATCTTTTTACCATATTCAACGTTAAAATAAAATATTTTCAAATACGCGCGATGCTAATAAAATTCTTAAATTTAGGTTCGCAATTCACCATCGCTCGATTTTGATACTCAGCTCCTAAGGCAGGGAATTGATCATAACGACTAATCGAAAGGCCAGGGCACCGAACCACCGGTCCCAGCAAGTCATAAATAACTTGGGGCCGCTACAGGAAAGCTTTAACAGTACAAGGAAAACGTATACGTGGAAATGACCAGAAGAGTGATTACATCATCCACCACTAAAAAGGACTTTCGTCCTCGAAAGTCAAGGTCAAGGGAGTACCTGAAGGCTCAAACAACTGCGGACACTGAGCCCTCATATCTCTCTCGGGCTCCCAGGTAGCCTCCTCGACTGGACGGTGCCTCCACTGAACCTTAACAATCGGGATCTCTCGAGACCTCAATCTCCTGACATCTCTGGCCAAAATAGCTGTCGGCTCCTCAACAAAGGCTAAACCCTCACCCAACTGAACTGAATCCCATTGTAACGCATGAGACTCATCTGGGACATACCGACGCAACATCAAAACATGAAATACAGGATGTATAGCTGAAAATATCAGAGGCAAGGCTAATTGATAGGCAACGCTACCAACCCCTGAAGAATCTCAAACGGCCCAATATACCTGGGGCTAAGCTTGCCCCGCCTACCAAATCTTATCACGCCCTTCATGGGCGATACACGGAGAAACACCAAGTCACCAACACTAAACTCCAAGGCATGAAGCCTACGATCAACATAACTCTTCTGCCTGCTCTGAGCTGCCCGAAGTCTGTCCTGAATCGCTCGGACCCGATCTAAGGAATCTCGAAGCAAATCTATACTCTGTGGCCTAGAATCAGAACCATCAAACCAACCCACCGGTGATCTGCAACGCCTGCCATACAACGCCTCAAAAGGTGCCATGCCAATACTCAAATGGAAACTGTTATTATAAGCAAACTCTGCCAAGGGAACAAACTTATCCCAGAAACCTCCAAAGTCAAGAACACAGGCCCGAAGCATGTCCTCCAGGACCTGAATGGTCCTCTCGGACTGGCCATCTGTCTGAGGGTGGAAAGCGGTACTAAGATGAACCTCTGTACCCAAATCTCGCTGAATAACCCTCCAGAACTGGGATGTGAACTGAGTGCCACGGTTTGAAATGATATAAGCTGGGACCCCGTGCAATCGAACAATCTCACGAATGTAGATCTGAGCTAGCTTCTCCGCCCTGTAAGAAGTCTGAACCGGTATAAAGTGTGCTGACTTAGTCAGCCTATCAACGATCACCCAAATGGAATCAAACCTATGAGAAGTACGAGGTAAACCAACAACGAAGTCCATAGTAATCCCTTCCCACTTCCACTCAGGAATGGGAAGTCGCTGCATCAAACCACCAGGTCTCATGTGCTCGAACTTAACCTGCTGACAGTTCAAGCACCGAGATACAAACTCCGCTATATCCCGCTTCATACCACTCCACCAGTAAAGCTGTCTCAAGTCTCTATACATCTTTGCTGTGCCAGAGTGAATGGAGTATCTAGTACAATGTACCTCATGAAGTATCAACTGAATCAAATCACTAATCCTCGGAACACAAAGGCGACTATCAAACCTCAGAACCCCATCTAAATCTAGAGTAGCACACCCTGAATAACCTGATCACGAAGGTCACACAACTGCAGATCCTCAAACTGACGGCTCTGAATTTGATCAATCAAAGTAGAAAGAACCTCAACACTGGCGAGGACTCTGCTAGGATCCGACAAGTCAAGCCTAACCAAACGGTTAGCCAAGGACGGGATGTCTAAGGCCAATGTTCGCTTTGAAACTGAAAGAGAAGCTAAGCTACCCATACTCACTGCCTTCCGGCTCAAGGCATCCACTACCACGTTTGCCTTGCCCGATGATACAGAATAGTAAAGTCATAGTCCTTCAGTAGCTCGACCCATCTCCTCTGCCTCGAGTTCAGCTCTCGCTGACTCGTGATATACTGAAGACTACGGTGATCAGTGAAGATCTCACAGTGAACACCATATAGGTAATGCATCCAGATCTTGAGCGCGAAAACTACCGCTGCCAACTCTAAGTCATGAGTGGGGTAGTTGCGCTCGTGAACCTTCAGCTGCCTCGATGCATATGCTATTACTCGACCCTGTTGCATCAACACACAACCAAGACCAACCCCAGAAGCATCACAATACACGGAGAAGCTCTGACCCTTAATCAGCAAAGTCAAAATTGGAGCTGAAGTCAATAAGGCCTTAAGCCTCTGAAAGCTATCCTCGCACTGATCCGACCACTGAAATGGGATATCCTTCCTAGTCAGCATAGTCAAGGGTGCTGCTATGGAAGAAAATCCCTGAATGAAGCGTCTGTAGTAACCCGCTAACCCAATAAAACTGCGAACCTCAGTAACAGTAGTAGGTCTAGGCCACTCATAAACCGCTGAAATCTTTCCCGGATCAACCCTAATCTCATATTTAGACACCACGTGCCCTAGGAATGCAACTGACTCAAGCCAAAACTCGCACTTTGTGAACTTGGCATACAGTCGATGATTTCTCAAAGTCTGGAGTATTACCCTCAAGTGCTGCTCATGCTCATCTCTACTACGCGAGTATACCAAGATGTCATCTATAAAAACTATCACAAATGAGTCCAAATACAGGCCAAGAACCCTGTGCATCAAGTTCATAAAGGCTGCGGGGGCATTAGTCAACCCAAAAGACATCACCAGGAACTCATAATGGCCATTACGTGTCCTGAATGCTATCTTTGGGATGTCCTCCGCCCTAATCCTCAACTGATGGTAGCCGGACCTCAAATCAATCTTCGAAAACACAACTGAACCCTGAAGCTGGTCAAACAAGTCATCAATCCTCGGCATCAGATACCTATTCTTCAATGTCACCCTATTCAGCTGTCGATAATCAATACATATGCGCATCGACCCATCCTTCTTCTTCACGAAGAGAATAGGAGCACCCCAAGGTGACACACTCGTTCTAATAAACCCCTTAGCTAACAGATCCTGGAGCTGCTCCTTAAGCTCCCTCAACTCAGCCAGAGTCATACGGTAAGGAGAAATAGAAATGGGTCTGGTGCCCGACTCTAACTCAATAGCAAAATCAATATCTCTCTCAGGTGGAAGGCCTGGCAGGTCGGTAGAAAACACATCAAGGAAGCCTCTAACCACAGGAACAGACCCAGGAGAAGTAGGGTCAGCACTAGCATCTCGGACATATGCTGGATAAGCTAAACACCCACGAGAAATCAACTTCCTAGCTCGAAGACAACAGATGATCCCAGATGGTGCATGGCTAACCAAACCCTGCCACACAACTGGGGATACACCGGGCACAACTATGGTAATGGTCTTGGCATAACAATCCAAAACCACATGGTGAGGGGATAACCAGTCCATGCCCAGTATCATATCAAAATCTAGCATATCAAGAATCATCAAATCACCCCAAGTCTCTGAATCACCAATAGATAGCATACAAGATCTCACAATCCAATCCACTACTAAAGAATCTCCTACTGGGGTCGAAACAGAAACAGGAACAGATAATGGCTCACTAGCCAACCCCAAACAGGGCACAAAGTAGGTAGATACATATGAACAAGTGGATCCAGGATCAAATAAAGCCATAGCAGACTGATGGCACACAAAAATGGTACGTGTAATCACAGCATCTGAGGCCTCTGCCTCTGGTCTCCTAGGGACCGCGTAAAACTGACGATGACCTCCACCTGCCCGACCGCCATCCCTACCACCTGCTCTGCCACGCGGAGCACCACCCCTCTAGCCGGAGGCTGAACTACTCGTATAGGCTTGGCCAACTGAACTGTACCCTGCTGAGGGCAATCTCTAGCAAAATGACCAATCACACCACAAGTAAAACAATCCCCTGGTGGCCTACTCGGTCGAGAGGAATCAACAGATCCCGTATAACTACAACGGCCTGATGCCCCAAAAACTGTACCCCTCGAAGACTGGCCGCTATAGCCCTAATGCCTGCTCTGACCCTGCTCGAACTGGGTACTACCAAAAGTCTGAAGGGAAGCCTGAACAGGTCAGCTGGACTGACCCTGGTGCTGCTGTGGCTGATAAGCCCGGCCCCACTGGCCAGAACCTCTACCACCATATCTGGAACCACTGTAGCCACCCTGATATTGAGGCCTTTTATCTCTAGACCCCTGATCATGTCACTGTAAGTCCTCCACAGTACGGGCATAGTCTGCGATAGCCTGAAATGACCAACCACCGGCAATCAATATATCAGCTGGCTGCCTGATCTCTGACCTCAATCCCCATACAAATCTGCGAATCCTATTTGCCTCGGTAGGAATGATCATAGCTCCAAACGGTGCTAGCTGATGAAAACAGGTCTCATACTCTGAGACAGTCGTAGACTCCTGCATAAGGTGAGTAAACTGCTCCCTGTGATGCTCACGATCACTCTGAGGTAGGAACTTGGCCATAAAGCCCTCATAAAACTCAGACCAGGTCAAAGGAGGTGACGATGGTGGTCTACAAGCAACATGGGCCCTCCATCATAACTTCACTGGGCCCTCCAACTGATAGGTGGTATAACCAACCCCGTGAGTCTCCAACAAACCCAAATGATGCAGCATCTCCTCACAGGTAATAATAAAGTCATGTGGATCCTGTCCAGAAGTACCAGCAAACCTCGGAGGTGCTAACCTCAAAACCCTACCCAATGCCTTCTGCTCCGACTCTGTCATAGCTGGGTGAGGAGCAAGAGGCTGTGCAACAGATAAGATCAGAATGACCTCCGCACCGGGAACCACAGTAGCAGGCTGCGCTCCTGAACTCTGTGCACCCAGGGCTTCCCCATGAGCGGATGTCTGTGCTACCTCAGAAGGCCGCTCTCCAATCATACCCAAAAGCTGTAATAGTAATCCCCGAATATCTGGAGACTGAGCTACGGATGAAGCTGGCACAGAAGTGGGCGCTAGAGCTGGTATTGGAGCTGGTGGTACCTGGGCTGCCCCCTGATCCACATGTTGCTCGGGCTCTATCTCAACTCTAGCAGCTCTAGCAGGTGCCGCTGCTCGAGGGCGTTCTCGACCCCTAGCTGGAGTGGGAGGCTCATCTCCGGGTGATGCCGATGATCTCGTACGAACCATCTGCGAAAGAATAAAGTAGAACAAATGAGATTTCCAGAAACTTCAAGGGTTCTACGTACGACACAGAAGCAATGAAGGAGTCAAAATTTCCTAAAATGTCACTGTAGCCTCCCGAAGATTGAGTACGGATGTCTCCGCCCCAATCCGCAGGACTCTACTAGACATTGACTCCTATACTGATGACACCGGTGAACCTAGAGCTCTAATACCAAGCTGTCACGACCCGATTTCTCAGTCATGATAGCACCTATAATCCCCCCGATAGTAGAACCAATCCCCGTATCCCAGGACAGTTAGTAATGAGCTACTATCTAACAAATAAGTGGAAGAATAGTTTAATAAGCAAAAGTAAGGGAACAAGATGAAGAGAATAGATAACAGGAATATATATATACATATGCGGAAACTAAACCAAACCCTAAGGCCTAGTATCATAGTATAGAGCCAGAACTACATATAGGGAGTACAAACGATCCAAAATAGCGTATACCGATGTCTCCGAATGGTAATAGAGTACATAAAGCAAAAGATAAACTAAAGCTAAGCTCCGATCGCCAAGAGCTCACCTTCAGTCTGAAGTAGTCCCCAACAGATCTCTAAGAACGAATCAAAGCGATCTAACAGCGATGGCCCATGCTAGGATCTGCACCAAAAGATGTAGGGGGTAGGTTGAGCACCAAATGCGAAGCATAAGGTACCCAGTAGGTATCATAGGCCGACTGGGCACATATAAGATAAAAGCGTAGTAACAGACAGAATAGAAGCAAGTAGTCACAAAAATCAATGAAAGGTACACAGGAATAAGCACAGAGGGAAATCAACAGAACCACATGTGAGGCCAGCAAGTCGAATATATACACCATAGGCACAGGTCAAAGTAAGAAATAACGCACCTGGGGTTCTTGCAATATCAGTGTATACATAATAAGTTTACAAAATGGATGGTATACCGGTAACCTCAAGTGTAAGAGGAAGAGGGAAAGAGTAATGATAGGCATGCTCAGAGACAGGAATCAAACTCAACTAATCATATCAATCTCAAATCCAGAAACTAACAGCCTAGCAGTAACCAATTTCATACTTAACCGTAATAGGGAACAATTCTGTAAGTAAATAGCAAGAGTCTACCTACAGCCCCCCGACCGCCCATACAACTGAGGAACACAAACAAGTGAAAACAAACCCTCCGGCATCCCATACTATCGGAGCGTACAATCAACAAACAACAAACAAGGGTAGAGCCTCAAACAATGAATGATATGATGCATGAAGATCTCAAGTGAAATGGTATCTCTGTATGTACGTCCTATGGTGACGATTCAGCCCAACAGGTAGGTTCCATAGAAGGACACTGCCCGTATACATCTACTCCACCATATACCCTTCCTCCGGCACACGCAACCCGAAGCCCCAGGCCCGGATGGCAAGGTCCATGGAGGTCCCCGACCCCATACTAAAATTCAGTATCAAAACATTTTATCCGGAAGCAAGTCCTGTTTCAAGATAGAGACCCAGTCTCGAATATGCATGCCCAGACCCTGTCCAGGACTAAAGTAGTGGGAAAATATCTCAAAAACCCCTCCAAGGGTGCCCGGGCATAACCGGGTCTAAACAGTAGAAAGTCATCTCAGGTGCTCGGTCTGACCGAGGCTAAAATTATCTCAAGTAGCAAGAAAACTCAACTAGCACCCTGGCCCTACCGAGTCTAGCATTAATCATAAAACTGGTGATATAAATCATAATTTTACCTTCTTTTACCCAAGAATATTCACAAGTTAAATCAAACCATTTCCAAATAATTTCTATCAAAAACGGTCTCCCGGGGCCATGCAAGGTTTAGAAAATAGAGTCAGTAGGCCCGAAGCCAAAACCGTAGTAAAACATGGATAAAACCTCTTTATATGCATGGAAATGGTATGATCAAACACAATAGCTGCCCAACAGCTCACAATCAACCTATCGACCCTGCACAGGCCCAAAGCTACTCAGCAAGCATAACCAGCCTAGAAGGATAATTCTATGCCCGGGACTCGCGGATATTCCCAATATCCCACCTTCTATGTTCCAGAGTCAACAAGGCCTCACAGAACCACAAGGGTAAATAAAATATATCGGCAAGTACTACAAGCAACGGAGGAACAAAAGTAGGCGGACATGAATAAAATGGTCAAGGTCTGTGGTACCAACCTAATAATCCAATCCAAGGGTGCCAGCTAGTACAATTTTATCCGATATATGTTAAGTCTAGGGAGTTTAAACCATAACCTACCTGTCGTTCGATGACAAGCTGCTAGAACGATGATTTTTGAGCCCGAACCGCTCCGAAGTAAAATCAAACTCAAATTCGGGCTTGAATAATTTGACGTAGATAATCGATTTTCTTTTATGAATCAAATAAATCACCAAAATGTTTTTTCATGATCCCACCCTTTAACGCTACAAACGTAACTAGCAACAATATATCCTATATTCATAAAGAGTAGTAAGTTCTTTCTGCCAACAATTCTTTCAATTTTCCTTTATGAATTAGTGAATGGAAAGTTTTTATTCTACTCACTTAAGTCAACACCAATTATCACAATTAATGTTAGGCCACCTAGTGGACAAGTGGTAGCATGCATTTTGGTGTGGCTTCCCTTGATTCCACGTGGAATCTTGGTGTCACACCAAAATATTTTTCCCGATTATGTATATATTCGGGTATTGCATAGGTTCGTGATGAAATAAATATAACTTCTTGAATATACCATAATAAATAAAAAATTATTTCAAATAAAACCTACTATATTATAATAATAAATTTCAACATAACTAAATTTACTATCTCCGTTAAAATATTAAATGTATAAAAACCTTATAAAATAAATACATATACAATTATATCGTAACAAAAGTATTTTTCATAGATTTTAAAATATTTTTAAAAGGTAATACTAAAAAAAATATCTTTTTACCACATTCAACTTTAAAATAAAATATTTTCAAATACGCGCGATGCTAATAAAATTTTTAAATTTAGGTTCGCAATTTACCATCGCACAATTTTGATACTCAGCTCCTAAGGCAGGGAATTGATCATAACGACTAATCGAACGACCAGGGCACCGAACCACCGGTCCCAGCAAGTCATAAATGACTTGGGGCCGCTACAGGAAAGCTTTAACAGTACAAGGAAAACGTATACGTGAAAATGACCAGAAGAGTCATTACAATGTTAGATGTCATAGATGATGTCCTAGGGATTCTTGGGTGATCCAGGTTACTTGCAAGCTGTGACATAATTATATGTTGTCTGGTTACTTGCACAGTTATGCATAACTTATATAGCTGTTGAGTCTGGTTGTTGACTGGGGGTCTTATTGGTAGTCATATGGGCTTATCGGATTGATATTGTCTGGTAATATTCTGTTAAGGTTGTACATTCGCCATTATTTTGGCAATAAGTGACAGGCCAGCTAGTAGTGATGTCTAGGCTAGTTGGTCATAGGACTAGGGGTTATGAGGCATATTTCTTGGTGGGTCCAAGATGGGTTAGCTTGGAGGGACTAAGGTTCCTAGGGAGTCAGGTTTGACTGGGTTAGTGAAAGAAGGCTTGTAACACCCCAAAAATCCTAAACTAAATACTCGTCCCTTTTCCATGAGTATAATGATTATTTTCCTAGTGTGGTGAGTGCTTTGGATGTGAATCATGTTCATAAGAAACTCCTATCATCAAGTTAAGCCGCAAGCACCTCACCTAAGTAAGTTTTCATGTAAGACTAAATTAGGGTCAACTTCAATCAATCATTTCTCCTAAAATATAAAGAGTTAGGTGGCCTAGTACCCACCAAATTAAAGGTTTTTGAGTCTTCTTTCTAATGCAACCAGCCACGCATTAATCCGAGTCCAGAGTAAAAAGTTATGGATATTTTACTGCAGTACTGCCAGTGATTACGGATCAGGATGACGAACCGTGGTTCTGAACCACGGTCCGTACTGTGACTCGTCATTGCTGAACTGAATATTAAAATTTTCATCTTCAAAACTACTGGTTGGTTCATGACCCATAGATCAAAACCACGGTCAGTAGAGTGACCCGTGGTTTGTCAAAATTCAGCTTTTCTTCCCTAGATTCCATGAGTGACTTGACGGGTCATCATTTTGAATGAAGGACCATCCTGTAACTCATGGAATGGAATTCCAGTAGACTCTCAGAAGTGATTTCTAAAACCATGGACCAAATGACGATCCGTCATTCGCTTTGATGGTCCGTACACTGACCGTGATCCCTGAAGCCGATCATTTCATCAATTTTTCCAAGCTTAAGTCGAGGGGTATTTTTATAATTCTTCACTCTTTTAACTCCTATACTAAGTCGTTATAAGCCTATTTAGGAGGGTTTTTATTTCTACTTGGCCTAAGTTCTCTCCCATTCTTTCAATCAAGTTCTAAAAGAAGAAAAGGAATTTCATCCTCTCAAGATTCAAGCAAGGGTTTCAACTCCTAGACTCAAGCTCCAAGTTCAAGTCTCCTTTCTTTTCAAATCAGTTGAGTTAGCTTCCATCAAGGTATGTGGGTATTCAACAATGGGTTCCTTTCACCCTTTGCCCAAAACCCCATTTCTTATTTTGAATTATAAACTTATGAAATTAGGATTTTGATATAAATTGGGGAAAAACTTATGAAATCAGTTTCTAAGCATTAATTCATGGTTTCTTATTATTTATTTATAATTTTATTTTTGATTCCTTGATTGATTCCAAAATCCCATGCATTAAAGTTGATTTTAATATGATTCCTTCCAAGTTATGAATTTCTAAGTTGGGGTTTTTACTCAATCTTCTTGGGCTTTCCTATTAAGTGTTTTCTCATGATTCCTCCATGGATTTTACACTCAACTTAATGCATGGATATTATGATCTCAAGTACCTTATGGAAATTGCATGCCTAATTCTTCAAGTATGAATTTAGAAAGAAAAGTGTGGTATGAACTATGATTATGCTAAGTCTAAAGAATTTATGGTTGACCTTGCTTGACATTAGACTTGTCTTTATGCTTTACAATTATTTTGACACTTGTTATGTCTCGGATGTTATATGGGCTATATGCGTTATGTCTCGGATGTTATATGGGCTATATGCATGTTTTAGGAGTAGTATTCTAGTACCAAGAAAAGAGGGTCCTCGTTAGTAGAGAGTGTCTCCTCACGCTTATGAAAGAAGGACCTCGTTAGTAGAGAGTGTCATCCCATGTTTATGAAAGAGGGTCCTCATTAGTAGAGAGTGTTTCCTCACATTTATGATATAAGGACCTCGTTAGTAGAGAGTGTCACCTACGGGCCTCGTTAGTGGAGAGCGTCATATAAGAACCTCGTTAGTAGAGAGTGTCACCTATGGACCTCGTTAGTGGAGAGAATCATATAAGGACCTCGTTAGTGGAGAGCGTCATATAAGGACTTCGTTAGTAGAGAGTGTCACCTACGGACCTCATTAGTGGAGAGCGTTATCTCAGGACCTCGCTAGTGGAGATTGTCACCTCATGTTTATGAATAAGGACCTCGTTAGTCGAAAGTGTCATATCTTGTATGAAAGGGAGTGCTCGTTAGTTGAGAGTGTCTCCTCGGTTATTTATGAAAGTAAAATTCCATGTAGCTCCTATGGTCTAACGCCAGTTATACAAATTCCCTTATGAACGTTCTCAAGTTTTCTAAACCTTATGATGTCTTGAATTGAAGCTTTTCCTTCTAAGCTCATGTTTTATTACTCAGGATTATGATATTGACACATGATACCCTTATTATGCATCCACTCCATCCTCAGTTATATTTTAAGCATGCTTTTGTATTATTTACGCATATCTCACCTATTCAGTACATCCTATAGTACTGACACATATTTGCGCTGCATCTTATTGACAATGTAGATCCAGGTTTCCATTCTCAGACACGTGGCTAGAGTTCATGGGCCATTTAGCGAGGGTTGGTGAGTCCTCATTTTTCGAGGGCTAGTAGAGTCTAGTTCAGTATTTTCCCTTTAGTACTTAGAGTTAGCTGGGGGCTTGTCCCAGCAGCTCCTTATGTCTTATGTAGAGGATTTTCAGACATAGACAGTATTTGAGTCTTCCTATGGATTTTGTATTCCTATTTGACTCGATTCTACATTTATGTTAATTTGACTTTACCTATTATGTTTCCGCTTATCTTTTGTTATTCTTGAGAATGCTATAACCAAGGGTTAGCTTGGGGCACTTGTGGTCCTAAGTCCCGTGTTACGTCTAGGGGGTAACCTCGGGGCGTGACAAGGCTAGTATTTTGTGAGTGCCTAAACCAATGGGATGTCAAGGGTAATAAAGCTTGAGGGTTGAATATGCAGAACTCACATGTAGTCTATTGTTTGGTTAAGGGCTAAGGGTCAAGGTGGTTGACTTATGATCTTAAATTGAGTGACAAACATGCTAACATGAATAGTTAGTAATTTGATTATGGGATTGAAACTGGAAAGGTATTTCTAGTGTCTGTCAAGATGGGCAAGCTTGGGAAAGAATGTATAAGGTCCATGGATGATTTACTTGGGTAGTAAGGGTTGTTGATAAAGACCTGAACCGGTATAACTTCCAAGTTGTATGTTTTCTTTTGATTATTTATATGATATTATGTGGTGGATTCAGGGTGACCGATGATTCCTACCAGTACATGTTATTTGTACTCATACTACTCTTGCTATACCTTTTTGGGTATAGTCTGATTGCATGATTAGTTGTTGTTACTCAGGTGATATAGATAGCAGTCTCCAACAACTTCTACTCCTCTCTTCCCTATAATGGAGTTGTGTCTTATTTTACTTGTATTTTTCCTTAGAACTCTTGTACCTATTTAGACTAGTTCCTAGGGAGGGTTTTATTTAAATTTTGTAATAGATTTCACTGCTCAAAGTTTTTGTAACTGTTGTTAAATATTAAGGGCAATTTTTATGTTTCTTATTTATTTCCGCAGGTCAATTTTAAATGAGGTGATAAGGGTTCTCCTATCTAGGTACTTAGAGTAGGTGCCCGCATGGCCTGGTAGTTGGGCCATGACAATTTGGTATTAGAGCCTAGGTTACTGGTCTCCCAGTAAAAGAGAAATTCTAGGAAATAGAGTCCTGCGGATTGGTTTATGACATCCACATCTAATCACTTCTTGTGGATTGGTTAGGATCAATTCCTTGGTATGTTAGTGCATTAGTTATGAATTAAGATCATACAATGCCCTAACACAAAGTTAAGTTGAAAATACCTTTACCGATTTAGTTTCAGGCTAAGTTTAAACTAAGGTCAAATTCAAATGAGTACCCATCCTGGAATATAAAGAGTTATGGGTCCTCATACCCACCAAATGAAAGATCTCTGAGTTTTCTTTCGAACACCACCGACCATTTGTTAATCTGCTTTTGGAGTAAAAATTTATGACCATTTAATTGAAGATTGCCTGTGCTGAAAGCTGAGGTCGCATAGCGAGAATTAGGCCACTATAGTAGGGCCGCTACGGCAGGCTACACATAGTTAAATGCAGTTTTCAGATCTAAAATGTTATTTTACTCCCAAAACTCATTCAAGGTCAAACTAGAGCAAGGGAGGGGCGATTTCTTCAATTTTCATTAATTTCCTCCTTCAAGGTAAGTCCTTCCATCAATCCAACACTCGTTTGATTCTTTAATCCTTAGAATAACATTAGATTGATCATGGTGGGGGTATAGGTAGAATATTTTGGTTTAAAGTGAATTAATAGGTTGAAAATCTCTTGAATTTGAGTTAGTGTTGATAGATTATGTCCTTGGAACTAGAAATTGATCTAACCATTCCAAAATATAGAGTTTTTGAGTAGATTGGAGGGTAGAACTAGTGGGTTTGAATTACAAAGTATTTGTTTGAAGAGTAGTTTATTAATTACTCTTATAATTGTTGTTATTAGATGATTTATCCTTAAAAATGTGAAGAAGAAGAAAGATCATCAGCGACACAACTTACTTGTTGCAGCAGCTTGGCGCCCATATAGGCTAGGTTTAACTGAGTAGTGTAGACCTGCTTTCAATTTCATAATATCTTGTAGATTGACGGGAGATTTTATGTTAGGCCTTCGGGCGCAGAGTCTGGATGGCTGAAACGTATTAATTGTCTTGTTGTATGGGGTGGAATTTACTGTTATAAGTAATGTTGACCCTGTGCTGGATTCATGTGTTTATATTAGGGTTTTTAATATGTGGATAATCTTATTAGGGGTGGGTTCTCAGAATTAGGGATGATTAATTATAAAGGCGTTGCTAGGTCGTGGCAGATTCCTCGAATTGGTAAATTGGGTGGAAAATTATTATTATGGTAATGATGAAGTCTTCCTAAGTAAGTATTATCATATGCTTATTCACCCCTGGATAATTGGCTAATGGAACATGGTCTTGAACCTAGGAATAACTTGAATGTAGGGGTTGTGTCACGTCCTGAGGCTACCACTTAGGCGTAACACGAGACCCGAGACCACAAGTGCCCCATGTTAACCCTTGGTCATAGCATTCTTAGACATTCATAAGAAAACATAGCGGAAGCATACTAAGTGAAGACATGCAACCACAACTAAATAAGAACAAATCCTAAGAAGTACCAAATCCAAACATGGAATACAAGTCTAGCTATGTCTGAAGCCTTTAAACTGTCATAAGAGTTGATGGGACAAGACCCCCACTAACTAGAGAAATCCAAGAAAGAACATGAAAGTAACTAACATAGTTGTGGTCCTCGAGTAATGAGAACTAACCAACCAAGTCTGGAGGACTGACAACATCTAGCCACGAACTGAAGGGAAAGAGCCTGAATCTGCATCATCAAGAGGATGCAGTGCAAATATGCGTCAGTACTATAGGATGTACCGAGTATGTGAGATATGCATAAATGTAGTAATATGTACTTTAAACATAGTTAAAACTAAGTCCATGCATAATAAGGAAAATCATAAGAAATGTCATAATTTAAGAATATGGTAAGAGATATCAAAGCATAAGACTTAAAAACATTCATACGGGAGTTTCTTATAATCGATAATAGACCATGTGAGCTACATGAAATCTAACTATATAACCCTATTTAGCAAAGCTGCTCGAACCCTGCCAAGGTATGAAACACCATAATCCAACTATGTAACCCTAGTTGGCAAAGCTGCCCTAATGCCTACTAAAGCACAGGACACAATGATCAAATGTGGAACCACTTTCATAAGCCTATATGATGATTCATAACCTACGTTGGCAACACAGTTTTGGACTTGGGTTATCAAACCCTCATTGCTCGGTACTAAATACTACTCCCAAAACATACATATAGCTCATAATATACTTGTGGCATATTTGATGCCAAATCTATTTGAAAATCATAAGGGTATATCTAATACCATGAAATTCACATAGCTTAGGTAGACATATCTAGATGCCCAACCTTTTCATAAAACATAGGGACATATCTAATGTCGTGCAATTCATGCTTCAAAATCCTTAAAACTTAACATAGCCATAATTCCAAATATACTTTTCTTTCTAAATTAATAACTTGAAGAATTAGGTATGCACTTTCATAAATCCATAAGGCCATGTTATCTAAACATGCCAATTTTCACTTGAAATCATGCAATTCAATGGAATCATGCTAGAAATCATTTTTAATGCATGGGCATTTGAAATCAATAAAAGAACCTCAAATAAATCATAAATAAGTAATGAGAAACCATGAATTGATGCTTTAAAACTGAACCCATAAGTTTTTCGCAATTTGGGTAAGAACCTTAATTTTCACAATTTCATAAATCAAAGTTAAACACGGGGTTTTGGGCATAAGCGTGAAGGAATCCCCTTATTGAATACCCACATACCTTATTGAAGCTTGCTTGATCTAAGATGAAAATAAATAGAGGCTTGAACTTGGAGCTTGAGACTTGGAGCTTGAAGGAGTTCTTTCTTCTTTTGGAATAGAATTGCTTAGAATGAGAAGAGTTTAGACTATTAGGGAATAAAACCCTACTAAATTGGTCAAAACAACCCCACTTAAGAGTTAAAATGGCGGGTAATTATAGAAATACCCCTGGGATTCAAATTAGGAAAAGCTGAAAAAAAAGTTCGGCTTCAGGGATCACGGGTGCATTCCACGAGCCATAGAATGAACCACGACTCCTAGCCGCAAAATCTTGCTGTAGAAGGATTTTTATAAGTCAACAGGATGGTCCATAGAATGAAGGCAGACCTCTAGTTTTGATTCCATGAGTACATAATATGGTCTCTAGAGTGAACTACAATCCGTAGAACACACTCGTGGTCTTCAGACCAGAGACTGGACCTGCAAAACTTAAACCACAACTCCATTCCACGGCTCGTGGTTCAAACCACGATCTGTGGTTTGGAGTCGTAATTTCTGGAAAGTTAAAAATTTTCAGAGACTTTGAGTTTAAAAGCTGATTAAAAATTCTGGGGTGTTACAATATCTCCCCCTTGAGATTATTCGTCCTCGAATGAAGACTAAACAAGGAAACTGGAGAGAAAATAGCCCAACCAAACAACAAAACATGAAACTCAAGGAAAAACATGAAAATTGAGCTTTTCAACTTAAAACATGATTGAACTAACTTCGAAACACATGAATGCATGCTATGATCATTAGAGAAATTGATGGACTAGAATCGGAGGGACATACTAAGAGAAAACTAATACCTCAAGCCGAAACTGAGTCAAAAGGAAATAGATGAGGGTACTTGGCTCTCATGGATGCTTCTGCTTCCCAAGTTGGTCCCTTAACTTGCTGATTTCTCCAAAGGACCTTCATTGAAATGACTTATTTGTTTCTCAACCTCCAAATCTAACAATCAAGAATCTCCACGAGAACTTTCTCATAAGTAAGGATATCCTTCACATTCATATCCTCCAAAGGAACAATCAAGGTCGGGTCACCGACACACTTCTTCAACAAGGAAGCATGGAAAACTGGATGAACCGCATCTAATTCTGTTGGCAAATCCAACTCATAAGCAACACTATCAACTCTACTCAGAATCTGATAAGGACCTACATAGCGGGGACTAAGCTTCCCTTTCTTACCAAATCTCATCACACCCTTCAAGGGTGACACCTTCAGAAACACCCAATCATTAACCTCAAACTCCAACTCTCTTCTCCTCACATCTGCATATGATTTATGTCGACTCTGAGCGGTCTTCAACCTCTCCCTAATAATTTGAACTTTCTCCATAGTCTTATGAACTGAATCTTGACCAATCAAAGCTACCTCATCTACCTCAAACCAACCAATAGGAGATCTACACCTCCGCCCTTAAAGTTTCTCATAAGGGGCCATCCGGATGCTAGAAGGAAAACTATTATTGAAGGCAAACTCGATAAGAGGTAAGTGATCATCCCAACTACCTTGGAAATCAATCACACAAGCTCTCAACATATCCTCCAAAGTCTGAATAGTACGCTCTTCCTGGTCATCTGTCTGTGGATGAAAGCTGTGCTAAGCTTAACCTGAGTACCAAGACCCTTATGAAATAATCTCCAAAACTAAGATGTAAACTGAGTACCCTTATCTGAAATGATGGACAACGGAACACCATGCAATATGACTATCTCACAAAAGTAGAGTCTGGCATAATCCTCAGCTAAATCTATGGTCTTGATAGCCAAGAAGTGGGCTAATTTAGTCATCTTGTCAATAATCACCCAAATAGAATCATATTGCCTACGAGTACGAGGTAAACCAGTAATGAAATCCATATTGATCGCTTCCCTCTTCCAAGTAGGAAGGTCAAAATCCTGAGTCATACCACCCGGTCGCTGATGCTCTACTTTCACTTGTTGACAGTTGGGACACTTAGCCACAAAACTTGCTATGTACCTCTTCATGCTATTCCACCAATAGACTTCCCGTAGGTCTCGGTATATCTTGGTGGCGCCGGGGTAAATATAATACCTAGATCTATGAGCCTCTATCAAAATCTGCTGTCTTAATCCATCTACGTCAGGAACACACAATTGACCCTGATATCAAAGCACACCATCTCCCTCTTGGGAGAAAACCTCAACTCTTTGTTGATGGACCGCACCCTTCAACTGGTGCAAAATAGGATCACCGTCTTTCTTTTCTTTCACTTCATCTACCAAAGATGATTCACAACCATTCTGAACAATAACACCACCTTCTGTCGAGTCCATAAGGCAAACTCCAAGTCGAGTAAGTCGATGAAAATCCTTGGCCAATTCCTTCTTTCCATCCTCAACCAAAGACATACTACCCATAGACAACCTACTAAGTGCAACCACCATGACATTGGCCTTACCCGAATGGTAAAGCACACTCATATCATAATTTTTAAGAAGCTCAAGCCATCTCTTTTAATAAAGATTCAATTCCTTTTGAGTGAACATATACTGAAGACTCTTATAATCGGTGAATACATCCATATGAACACCATAAAAGTAGTGTCTCCAAATTTTTAAAGCAAAAACCACAACCACTAACTCAAGATCATGAGTAGGGTAGTTCTTCTCATGAATCTTAAGCTGTCTAGAAGCATAAGCAATCACCTTACCACGCTGTATCAAAATACAACCCAAACCAATCCTAGAAGCATCATAATACACAACAAAGTCATCTAGACCCTCAAGTAGAGCCAACACTGGGGTCGTTGTCAACCTAGTCTTCAATTCCTAAAAGTTCTTCTCATATAAATCAGACCACTGAAATTTCACCTTCTTCTGAGTCAAGAAAGCCAATGGGGCAGCAATGAAAGAAAATCCCTCCACAAATCTCCTGTAGTAACCAGCCAAACCTAAAAAGCTCCTAATATCAGACGGGGAAGTGGGTCTAGGCTAGTTCTTTACTGCCTCAATCTTTTGAGAATCAACTCAAATACCATCTCTAGTCACAATATGACCCAGAAAAGCAACAGATTGCATCCAAAATTCACATTTGCTAAACTTAGCAAATAGTTGTCGATCCTTACGAGTTTGCAATACAACTCTCAAATAGCCCGCATGTTCCTTCTCACTCCGAGAATAGATAAGAATATCATCAATGAAAACAATCACAAACATATCCAAATACTGTTTGAACACACGATTCATCAAATCCATAACGGCTGCAGGAGCATTCATTAGTCCAAAAGACATAACAAAAAATTTATAATGACCATACCGAGTTCTGAAGGCTATCTTCGAAATGTCACACTCTCGAACACGAAGATGATGATAATTGGATCTAAGGTTCATCTTGGAGAAGTAACTGGAACCCTGAAGCTGATCGAACAAGTCATCAATCCTAGGAATGGGATACTTATTCTTGATTTTGACCTTGGTCAACTGACGATAGTCGATACACATTCTAAGGGAACCATCTTTCTTTTGCATAAATAAGACTGGAGAACCCCATGAAGAGGTGCTGGGTCAAATAAAACCCTTATCAAGGAGGTCTTACAACTGATCTTTCAATTCCTTAAGCTCTGTGGGAACCATTCTATAGGGAGGAATAGAGATAGGATGCATATCTAGAAGAAGATCTATTCCAAAGTTGATCTCCTGCTCGGGAGGGACTCTGGGCAAATCTTTCGGAAACACTTCTAGAAACTCATTCATAATAGGAACATAATGGAGAGGTGGGGTTTCAAATTCCGTGTCCATAACCTAAACTATATGATAAATATAACCTTTAGAAATCATCTTCCTAGCCTTAAGATAAGATATGAAATGACCCTTTGAGGATAGAGGACTATCTTTCCACTCTAAGACAGGTTCAGTCGGGAACTTGAAACTGATAACTCGAGTACGACAATAAACTGAGGCATAACATGCATACAACCAATCCATCCCAAGAATAACATCAAAATAAGTCATCTCCAACTCTACTAGATCTGCTGAAGTGACTCTATGAAGGATCGAGATAGAGCAATTTTGGTAGATTCTTTTAGTTAGGACTGACTCACCAACAGGAGTAGAAATACAAAAGAGTTCTAAGAGTCGATCAGAACTAATCTCAAACTTGCAAGCAACATAAGGGGTCACAAAAGATAGGGAGGCACCCGGATCCAATAAAGCATATACATCAAGAGAGAAGACATTCAACATACCAGTAATAACATCTGATGAACTCTCATGGTCCTGGCGGAAGGACATGGCATAAAGACAATTCTGGCACTGACCACCAAAAATGGAAGCAGTGCCCTACTAGGTTGGTTGACCTCCTATTGCTGCTGGGGCAGACATAGTCCTACCACCTCCCTGTCCATTCCTGGCAAAAGGGAAATCTCTAATCCGATGTCCAGCCTGACCATACCCAAAGCAACTACCTGAAAAGGCTAGACACTCACTAGGATGACTCTTCCCACACTTGCCACAAATGAGGTAGGAAGGCCCCTTGGAAACACTTCCCTGAGACTACAAACCTAAACCTCTACCAGGCTGATCATGGCGAGGTCTGGGGCCTGGGTAGGAGCACTAGCTGAATAATAGATTGGCCCTGATGATTTATTCTAAAAGAAAGAGCGATGTCCACCTCTAAACCTTTGATGGCCAAAACCAGAACTCACAAATCTAACCCTTTTGTTCTCCCCTGCCATCTCCCTCAACTTGTGTCCCTCAATCTGATGAGCATGAGTCATAAATCGAGAAATATCCATGTCACCTAAAAGCATCATGGATCTACACTCCTTCTTTACCAAATCCGATACTCCACAAATGTACTTACTCAACTTATCCCACGAGTCAGCCACCATAGCAGGAGCATACCTAAAAAGCTGGGTGAACTTCAATCCGTACTCCTGAACCAACATAGAACCTTGCCTCAAATTCATGAACTCTTCGACCTTAGCTTGCCTTAACTCCCTCGGGAAGAACCGGTCAATGAAAGCCCTCTCAAAGTATTCCCAAGTCATAAGGAACACATCCTTAGCCTTAGAATCTTTTCATTGAGTGAACCAAATATGAGCCACGTCCTTGAGTTGATTGGAAGCTATCTCATTACCATCAACACCACCCACTTGCATTACACCAAAGATCTTCTTTACCTCATCCAAGAAATTTTACGGATCCTCACCAACTTTCAAACCCTAGAACTCAGGTGGCTTCACGCGAATAAAATCTCGAACTTAGGTCGCTACTCTACCTTGAGGGTGGGCCAGGATAGGAGCCTGCTAATTGGCCTGAGTGGCCATAGTCTGAGCTAGCATATGAGTGGCATTTCTGAACTCCGTATTTATGACCTCGGGGTCCAGAATCGGAGGGTCAATATTTTAAGCGGCTCTGCAAGGCATGGCATAACGAGGAAGCATAATCTGAAATGCATGAAGAATATATTAGAAGGGTAATAGAGTTAAACTCTATCGCACGATATTGATCATGAAAGAAGTAAAGTTTTTTCGAAGACACCTCGTAGCTTCCCTCTCATAAGTGTGGCGTGCTTTACACACATGAAGAGACTCTAATCGATGCGGCTTTCAGATACCCTAGGACTCTTGAACCTGCGGCTCTGATACCAAGTTTTTCAGGCCCCGAGGCTACCCCCTAGGCATAACATAGAACCCGGGACCATAAGTTCCCCAAGTTAACCCTTGGTCATAGCATGCTCAGAAATTCATAAGAAAATATAGCGGAAGCATACTAAGTGAAGACATGCAACCACAACTAAATAAGAACAAAGTCTAAGAAGTACCAAATTCAAACACGGAATACAAGTCTAGCTATGTCTGAAGCCTCTAAACTGTCATAAGAGTTGATGGGACAAGACCCCCACTAACTAGAGAAATCCAAGAAAGAACATGAAAGTAACTAACATAGTTGTGGTCCTCGAGTAATGAGAACTAACCAACCAAGTCTGGAGGACTGACAACATCTAGCCACGAACTGAAGGGAAAGAGCCTGAATCTGCATCATCAAGACGATGCAACACAGATATACGTCAGTACTATAGGATGTACCGAATATGTGAGATAGCATAAATGTAACGACCGGGTCTGTCATTATGTTAATTTTTCCCGATTTTGTAAATTTGGGGAAAATGGTTAAAAATCGGGGTAAGTAGGGTGATATCATAGAATTTTTTTGATTTTTCAGAAATAATATGGGCTGACATCACTCCGCTATAGCAGTATTTTATTCTGCTATAGAGGAACCGCTGTACCGGAGGAGTAGACCGCTATAGCGGAGCTATGGGAGGCAGTAACCTGAGATGGGATTTTATTAAAAAGTCTTTTCTCCTCAGTTGGAAAACATACAAGGGTTCCTCCAAAAACCCTCATAGGCTTCTCCAAGGGTAGGGAATCTTGAGGAGGAGGGGTTATGGCTGAAGGGATGCAAAACAGCAGATTCCAAGACCATCGTTCAGCCAGGAACGTACTCACAGAGCCAAAAATGCACCATTGCACCTGCTCGACATCCAGGTAGGCTAGGTTTCTTCCAAGAGTAGATTGACCGCTTTCATTTTCGTATTATTGTATAGAATGAAAGGGAGAATCCATGATAAGGCCTTCGGGCATGGAGTCTGGAGGAAGTTGTTGAATTGTTGGATTACTTTAAAAATGGTAGAATGGGAATAGGGTGTTGTGATATTCTAGGCATTGCTTAAATTATGTGATTTTGCTGATAAAAATGCGGAAACTAGAATATCGAAAAGTTTGGGAAACCAAAAAAGGGTTAGTAATTAACAAATGTGTAAAAAACGGAAGTTCTAGACTAATTGGTATAATTAGGATAATTTTTTGATTGTGTTCTAAGGCTGGGAAGGGTTTTCCCAAGTTGTATTTGATCCTAGGAAGAGGGTCAGGAATTAATGTAATTAACTGCACGTTTAAAGGGGCAAACCAGGGTAGTCTTGGGACAGGATCTGACGGTTCATAGTGTACCCAGAATGGGGTAGGTGATGGCTTATGATTTCGGTGAATGTTGTATATTCTTGTACTCATATCTAAGTGTTTGTATGAATTACATTGCTTAGGAGAGTTATGTAGAATGTCTAAGGTTCTTGCTTTACAGTCTTTGATTGAAGGGTGTTTACTTGTTAGTTTACAAGTTGTTTGATCATCTATTTGACTGTGATTTGTTGACATTCGATTGGCTCGGGTACCACACTTGGTACAGGTATAACAAAAGGTTGGCACGGGTACCACGCCTAATACAGGTATAACAAATGGTTGGCTCAGATACTATGCCTGGTATGAAATACTAATGGTTGGCTTGAGTACCACGCCTGGAATGAGTTTATTTTACTGCATGATTACATTGATATTGTTGTATTGCAATTAACTGTTATTGGTTTCGTGAGTGGACCTGGCTGTTTTATTGATATATGATAATTGCTTATGGTCCATGAGAGGCCAGGAATTCTATTATATTTGGTTAAGTTGATCTTGGTGTAGATCGGGTTATTATGTTGATCATTATTTGGTCTTGGTGTAGACCGGGTTATTATATTATATTATGAGTTTGGTCTTAGTGTAGGACGTGTTGTTATATTATATTGTGAGTTGGGTCTTGGTGTAGGACAGGTTGTCATATTATATTGTGAGTTTGGCCTTGGTGTAGGCCGGGTTGTTATATTATATTGTGAGTTTGGTCTTGGTGTAGGACGGGTTGTTATATTATATTGTGAGTTGGGTCTTGATATAGGCCGAGTTGTTATGTTATATTGTGAGTTTGGTCTTGGTGTAGGCCGGGTTGTTATATTATATTGTGAGTTTGTGCTTGTTTTAGGCTGGATTGTTATATGATATTGTGAGTTTGGTCTTGGTGTAGGCCGGATTGTTATATTATGTTGTCGGTTCATCTTGGTGTAGGCTAGGTTATTATGTGGGTTATTAGTTGGTCTTGGTGTAGATCGGGTTTTCCATGTTAACACCTAGATGTGTTAGGGGAATCCGAGTGGTTCTGGACTATGTAAAAGAGGTTATGAGTTCACAATTGTTGTTATTAAGTGTACTAATGGAAGTCAGAAATTATTTATGGTTAATAAGTTAATAGTGGGTCTTGGTGTAAACCGGGTAGCATGTTGAACACTTAGGTGTGGTTAGAGGATCCTTGGAGGGTCGGGTTTCAGGATTAGAAAGGGACTTAGATATAACTCCGTTGTTGTCATTGAATGTGTCAATGGTTGCTAGGTGAATTTCATGTGATTAGTAAATTGGGAGTAAGACTGAAAGTCTGGGGTTGTAGTTGTTGGTTGTTAAAACCAGGATGGAAAGTTGTCCTTAAGGTCCGTGAAGGGTCCGGACACTGGTAAGTAATACCACGTGTATAAGTGGTTTGGTTGAGCAGTTAGTCAGTTAAGTCTGAATATCTAGTCAAGGAGGTGACTTGGAAAGTCTAGGTGGCAAGGTGACTGGGAAGTCTAGATGTCAAGGTGACTTGGAAAGTCTAGATATCAAGGTGACTTGGGAAGTTTAGGTGACAAGGTGACTTGAGAAGTCTAGATGTCAAGGTGACTTGAGAAGTCTAGGTGTCAGGGTGACTTGGGAAGTCTAGGTGACAAGGTGACTTGGGAAGTCTAGGTGACAAGGTGACTTGGGAAGTCTAGGTGTCAAGGTGACTTGGGAAGTCTAGGTGACAAGGCGACTTGGTAAGTCTAAAGGTTAGGATAGTCGGTTCCGAAAAGGGGGATTGATAAAAGTGATGTTGAAAGGGGTGAAGCATTTACCTTGTGCATTTTATCTTAATTTTTATATGATGGTAGAGTGAATTCGGGTCAGCCGTTGATGCCTACCAGTACATGTGTTTGTACTGATTCTACTCTTGCTATACCTTTTTGGGTATAGTCTGGTTGCAGGATTGGTGATGTTTCACAGGTTCAGGATTGCGGTGATCTTCCAGCAGCTCCTACTTTCTTTCTATGGTAGGAGTTGTGTCATCTTATGTCATATACTCATCTTGTAGAAGCTCTTGTACCGGCTTAGACTAGGTTCTGGGGAGGTTGTTTCATATTGTAAATGTTGTACGTAAATTCTTTAAGTCGTTTATTTTTCTCAACTATTTGTAAAAAATGGATTTCTCATGCATTTAAGGGACTTATTTAATGGTTTATTTTCTTTTCCACATTTCCTGTTGGTTCTGGTGGTAAGGGTTCTCCTCTCTAGGTGGATTAGAGTAGGTGCCCGCACGGCCCGGTAGTTGAGTCGTGACAAATGGTATCAGAGCCCAGGTTACTGGTCTATCAGTACAAGACTAAAGTGTCAAATAGTGTTCCGCGGATTGGTGTGTTGACGTCCACATCTAATCCTAGGGAAGCTATGAAGCATTCCAGGAAACACTTCTCTTCTTTCATTCCTTTTCATGCGGTTTCATTACTTGCATGGGTTGAGTCCAATTGATATCTCTCGATTCCAATTGGTATCTCAACAAGGTGAAGGATGTCATTGGACTCCAGATATGACAAACAAGCAAGAAGGATTGGAACCGGGAAGGTTCCAATTGGTATCTGGCCGGGGAGGCTATGTAAAGGTATGGATGGATCAGCTAATGGTCATCCATGAGACGAATAAAAAGTAATGAAATTGATTTGATTTACTGTTTAAGCTTGAGGCTTGAGATTGTGCTTATGTGTATTGATATTGTTTGAATGACTGCAAATGTATGGTGTGCAATTATTTGATTTTCGGTGAATGTTTTAGTCCGGGAGGAGTCATAACTTGAATTGGTGTGCTTTGGTTGGTAATTACTTTTTACGTGTACTTGAATTGGTCAGTAAAGTGGTGTTAGATTTCGGAAACGGGCTTGCCATTGGTAAAAATGGTAAGGGGACAAGGCTTATGACTGTAGGGAAATTCCAGTTTCAGGACAGTCGGATTGGTTAGGAACCATGGGGGAAAAGGGCTATCATTGCTTGATGGCAGGAAATGCGGTAAGGAAATTTTTATGGTAACTCATGATTGTAACTTAAGGAAAATTTATTCCCAGCTTGAAAGTTGTGATTGGTTTAAATGATAAATTGTGATATGCCTTAATTAGAATTGTTTGCATTACATTCGGGTATAGGCTTACCATGTATATAGATGGTAATGGAACAAAAAGAGATTGTAGACTTGTCACGACCCAATTTCTCGGTCATGATGGCACCTACAACCCCCCAGTAGGTGAACCAATTCCCGTAGCCCAGGACAGTTAGTAATGGGCTACTATCTAATAAATAAGCGGAAGAATAGTTTAATAAGCAAAAGTAAGAGGGTAAGATGAGGAGAATAGATAACATGAGTATATATATACATATGCGGAAACTAAACCAAACCCCAAGACCTGGTATCATAGTATAGAGCCAAAACTACATACATGGAGTGTAATTGATCCAAAACAATATATACAGATGTCTCTGAATGGTAATAGAGTACATAAAGCAAAAGATAAACTAAAGCTAAGCTCCGATCGCCAAGAGCTCACACTCAGTCTGAAGTAGTCCCCAACAGACCTCCAAGCACGAATCACAGTGGTCTAACGGCGATGGCCCACACTAGGATCTGCACCCAAAGATGCAGGGGGGTAGGGTGAGCACCAAATGCGAAGCATAAGGTACCCAATAGGTATCATAGGCCGACTGGGACCATATAAGATAAAAGCATAGTAACAGACAGAATAGAAGCAAGTAGTCACAGAAATCAATGAAAGGTACACAGGAACTAGCCCAGAGGGAAATCAACAGAACCACATGTGAGGCCAGCAAGCCGAATATATACACCATAGGCACAAGTGAAAGTAAGAAACAACGCACCTTGGGTCCATGCAATAACAGTGTATACATAATAAGTTTACGAAATGGATGGTATACCGGTAACCTCAAGTGTAAGAGGAAGAGGGAAAGAGTAATGATAGGCATGGTCAGAGACATGAATCAAACTCAACTAATCATATCAATCTCAAATCCAGAAACTAACAGTTTAGCAGTAACCAGTTTCATACTTAACCGTAACAGGGAAGAATTCTGTAAGTAAATAGCAAGAGTCTACCTACAGTCCCCCGGCCGCCCATACAATCGGGGAACACAAACAAGTGAAAACAAACCCTCCGGCATCCCATACTACCGGAGCGTACAATCAACAAACAACAAACAAGGGTGGAGCCTCAAACAATGAATGATATGATGCATGAAGATCTCAAGTGAAATGGTAACTCTGTATGTACCTCCTCCGGTGCCGATCCGGCCCAGCAGGTAGGTTCCACGGAAGGACACTGCCCGTATACCTCTACTCCACCGTATACCCTTCCTCCCGCACACGCACCTCTGTAATGACCCTTCCGGTCATTTCCACGTTTAAGTTTGAAGTCAAGCAAATCGACAAAAGTTATAGTAAGTTCGTTAACAAATTTCCTGAACTTTGGGTCAAATGTCTCGAAGCTTTTCTCTCAATATATAAAGAGTTAGAAGTCTCCCGAAATACCAAATCGAAGGTCTACGAGTCTAGTTTCCAACTCACAAAACCTCACGTCCAACTGATCTCGGAGTAAAGAGTTATGACTGTTTTACCGCGGACTATCTGGCAGAAAATGGGTTGCGAACCGGGTTGCGAACCGGGTCGGGTTAAACGCGATTTAAGCCTCGACTTCACGTCTTAAAATGCCATTTCAGTTCCGAAACAGTGATAAAATATAAGGGAGGATCCCGAGAGAATTCTTGAATGTCAAAATCGTGCGTAGGTGAATTACGAGCCTAAACTTAAGAACTTTACTAGCATCGTGCGTGTATTTGAAAATACGTTATTTAAAAGTTGAATTTGGTAAAAATTATATTATTATTACCTTTTCAAAATATTTTAAAGGTTTATGGAAAATATTTTTGTTACGATATAATGGTATAAGTATTTATTTTATAAGGTTTTTATACTCCATAATATTTTAACGGAGATAGTAAATTTAGTTATGTTAAAATTTATTATTATAATATAGTAGGTTTTATTGGAAATAATTTTCTATGAATTGTGGTATATTTAAAATATTATATTTATTATACCACGAATTTACGTAATACCCGAGTATATACCTAACGGGGAGAACTTGTTGCCACCTCCACTTCCACGTGGAAGTGGAGGCCTTGTACAGCAAAGTTAGGCAGCATGTGGTGGGCAATTGCTGCCTAACTTGCATTGATATATATATTGTGTAATGTTTGTTAACTGTTCCATATACTTACATAGCTGCTCCAGGGGAATTGGTGGGACCAATTAATGTTGTGGTTAAATTAAATTTGTTGTAGAAAATCAATTATCGACGTCAAGTTTTTCCATCCCAAATCCGATTCTGATTCTGATTTAGTTTTGGATTTTCTTGGAGTGGCTCGAGCTTGGACATCGTTGTTCTAGCAGCTTGTCGTCGGACGACAGGTAGGTTACGGTTTATTTTCCCTAGACTCCGTATATATAAAATAAAATTGTATTAATGGGCATCCTTGGGTTGGTTTATTAGGTTGGTACCACAGACCTCGACCGCTTTATTCATATCCGCCTACTTTTGTTCCTCCGTTGTTTGTAGTATTTGCCGATATATTTTATTTATTTACCCTTGTGGTCCTGTGAGGCCTTGTTGACTCTGGAACATAGAAGGTGGGATTTTGGGAATGTCCGCGAGTCCCGGGCATAGAATTATCCTTCTAGGCTGGTTATGCTTGCTGAGTAGCTGTGGGCCTGTGCAGGGTCGATAGGTTGATTGTGAGCTGCTGGGCAGCTATTGTGTGTGATCATACCATTTCCATGCATATAAAGAGGTTTTATCGTGTTTTACTGTGGTTTGGCTTCAGGCCTACTGGCACTGTTTTCTAAACCTTGCATGGCCCGGGGGGCCCATTTTTGATGGAAATGATTTGGAAATGGTTGATTTCACTTGTGGAGATTTTTGGGCAAGAAAGTAAAATTATGTTTAAAATCATCAGTTTTATGATTATCGCTAGACTCGGCAGGGCCGGGGTGCTAGTTGAGTTTTCTTGTTACTTGAGATGATTTTTAGCCTCGGTCGGACCGAGCACCTGAGATGACTTTTTACTGTTTAGACCCGGCTACGCCCGGGCACCCTTGGAGGGGTTTTTGAGATATTTTCCTACTATTTTTTAGTCCT
Organism: Jaltomata sinuosa; assembly: GCA_003996215.1. NCBI lineage: Eukaryota > Viridiplantae > Streptophyta > Magnoliopsida > Solanales > Solanaceae > Jaltomata > Jaltomata sinuosa. The sequence goes on from QJPP01007219.1 coordinate 1,298,092, forward strand.
GGACAGGGTCTGGGCATGCATATTCGAGACTGGGTCTCTATCTTGATATCAAGACTGGGTCTCTATCTTGATACTAGTATGGGGTCCTGGGACCTCCATGGACTTGCTATCCGGGCCAGGGCTACGGGTGCGTGTGCCAGAAGAGGGGTATACGGTGGAGTAGAGGTATACGGGCAGAGTCCTTCCATGGAACCTACCTGCTGGGCCGGATCGGCGCCGGAGGAGGTACATACAGAGATACTATGGCACTGAGATCATCATGCATCATATCATTCATTGGTTGAGGTCCACCCTTGTTTGCTATTTGCTGATTGTACGCTCCGGTAGTATGGGATGCCGGAGGGTTTGTTTTCACTTGTTTGTGTTTCTCGGTTGTATGGGCGGCCGGGGGACTGTAGGTAGACTTTTGCTTTTTACTTATAGAATTGTTCTCTATTATGGATAAGTATGAGATTGGTGTGATTAGTTGAGTTTGATTCATGTCTCTGAGCATGCCTATTGTTCCTCTTTCTCTCTTCTTCTTACACTTGAGGTTACCGGTATACCGTCCATCTCGTAAACGTATTTTGTATACACTGTTGTTGCAAGGACCCCAGGTGCGTTATTTCTTACTTTCACCTGTGCCTTTGGGGTGTATATTCTGCTTGCTAGCCTCACATGTGGTTCTGTTGATTTCCCTCTGGGCTAGTTCCTGTGTACCTTTCGTTGATTTCTGTGACTACTTGCTTCTATTCTGTCTATTACTGCGCTTTTATCTTATATGTGCCCAGTCGGCCTATGATACCTACTGGGTACCTTATGCTTCGCATTTGGTGCTCACCCCTACCCCCTGCATCTTTGGGTGCAGATCCTAGCGTGGGCCATCGCCGTTAGATCGCTGTGATTCGTGCTTGGAGATCTGTTGGAGACTACTTCAGACTGAGGGTGAGCTCTTGGCGATCGGAGCTTAGCTTTAGTTTATCTTTTGCTTTATGTACTCTATTACCATTCAGAGACATCTGTATATATTCTTTTGGATAGTTTTCACTCCATGTATGTAGTTTTGGCTCTGTACTATGATACCAGGTCTTGGGGTTTGGTTTAGTTTCCGCATATGTATATATTTATATACCTGTTATCTATTTTATTCGTCTTATTCTCTTATTTGTTAGATAGTAGCCCATTACTAACTGTTTTGGGCTACAGGGATTGGTTCACCTACCGGGGGTTGTAGGTGCCATCATGACCGAGAAATTGGGTCGTGACAACCTCAAAGCCCCAGGCCCGGATGGCAAGGTCTATGGAAGTCCTCGACCCCATACTAAAACTCAGTATCAAAACATGTCATCCAGAAGCAAGTCCGGTTTCAAGATAGAGACCCAGTCTCGAATATGCATTCCCAAGAATCTGCATAAGCTTCTGAAGGAACAACTTTACTACATGATCTAGAGTATGAACAAAGGGAAACATTTCCTAAATGCCTTGTAGCCTCCTGATTATAAGTGTGGTGCACAACACACCCATAAGCAAAAATCTAGTAGACACAGCTTCAAAAACACCCTATGACACTTAAATTGTGTGCTCTGATACCAAGTTTGTCATACCCCGAGCCTACACCCTAGATGTAACATGGTTCTTAGAGTCAAAAGTGCCCCCAAGTTAACCCATGGCCTGGCATAATACTGAGATACAGACTGAAATATAATGCGGAAGCTAAAATGTGCTGAGCTCCTGAAAGAAATATTAAAACAAAATAAACTTTCATAAACTGAGATACAATAGCATTTGAAAAGTGATACAACTGACTATCTTACTATCTATGAAGACTCTAATAACACTGACTACAGTTAGCCGGGATATGACCCCCAACTATCTCTAATCAATGTGTAAAACTGAAAATAAACTGCTACAATTACTACTGACTGTAGTTCATGAATAAGGAGAACTCATCCCTTACTGACTGAAAGCTGTGATCTGTCTGACTATGATACTGGGAGCTAGCAGTTAAACTTGCATCATCAAAAGGATGCAACACAAGAAGGTATGCGATCAATACTTTGAATGTACTGAGCATGTGAGATAATGCACTAACTTTGGAATCATGAGAAAACATGTATACTGAAAGTATGGCTAAAAATTGGACTAAGTATAACATCTGAAGTACATAAGTCAAAACTGTAAAACATAAGCCCTTTTGTTGAAGAGGGTGTAAGTCCCATTTCTGAACTGTAACTGTGAGATCATAAAATTTTAAGATAAGTAAAACTGTACTTGGGAAACCCATGGACTGGAAAGATGAATTCAGTCTATAAATCATGAAATAGTGCAACTGAGCTGAAAGTCACGAGTCATGCTAAAAGTCATATTTAAAGTAAATCCTTAGGTGAGTTCCTTCTACTTAACATGCTAAAAATACTGATACAGTGTACTGAATGTAAGCTGAAAGGTATAAGTTGATGCAATGACCAAGTATATAAACATGCAACTGTATAATAAAGAACTGAATAACTGAATACAAGGTCATGCAATAATGAATATGGACTGTGGGAGCTACTATTAACCAACATACCCTAAGCTGAGCTAACTATGGGGAACCTGTAACCCTGGATGGAAGGGTGTTCATACCTTGCCAAGGGTATAAAAAAATCTGATGTGGATCCACTAAACTGATGTCCACAAGGAACAAGGGTGTCCAACCTAATCTGACAGCTGACCCCTTTGATACCTATGGTAGCACCGTAGTTCTGAGACTTAGGGACTGCTACTAAAGGTTTCATCCTAATCTGACAGCTGAGCCTCCATCCCTTTCTTTGCTCGGTGCTAAGCCTACTCCCAACTGAATATAAATCATTGAATGTAACTAAAATACTGGATAGCTCAAATATTATGATGTTTTGAGAATAAAAGATAATACTAAATCTGAAAGCATTCTATTTTTTTGAAAATCTGCAGGATGATAACTGGGTAATTTCATGCTTTAAAACTGAGTACTACTAGACTAGGCTGAATTCTGAAGAAAATTTAATTCATGCAAAAATACTACAATTTCATTCTAAGTTCTTGAAAAGAAAGATGTAGAAGATGCTGTAATCCAGGCTAAGTCTATTTTACCAAAATTCTAGGGATTTAAGAAAATATCCATAAAACTTCTTGCAATATCACTTACACATACACGGGGAACATATAGTATCATGAGAAATTCAGTTCTGTAAAGATATTCATAGTTGGGTAAAATCAGGCTATAATTCACTTCTTCTAAATCTAGGGTTGTGAAATCTAATTGCAGGAATTCATGTAGAAATCGTTCTAACAAGAATATTAGTCATGTAGGATCCTCAAGAGATCAAATTCATAGTAAAACACTTGTTTAGGTAAGAATCCTAGAGTCATAACTTGTAGAAATCATAACTGAAAACTGAGCTTTGGGCATGAGGGTGAAAGGAGATCCTTACTGAATACCCACATACCTGAAGCTTGAAGAATCTAGACTAGAATCGTTGTTTGAAGCTTTGGGAAAGAAGCTCTAGGTCTGTAGCTTGAAAGAAAGTATTCTTTTCTTTTCTTTAAACTTGAATCGATGGAATGAGGAGAAGCATTCTAAGTCTGAATATAATCCCTCAACATATGCTTAAAATGACCAAAAATAGAAATTAAAAGCAAGGTGGGAAAAGTCTAAAATACCCCTGAGAAAACTAAGTACAACTACTGAAAAAAACTCATCGTCGGGTTCCACGAACATGAACCACGGCCCATGGAATGAACCACAGTCCGTGGATGGAAGTCATGGTTCTCAGACCACTTTTCAGGCTTCTGGACTGTTTCCATGAGTTGGTTTCACGACCCATGGATCATTCCACGACCCGTGGAACCTTCTCGTGGTTTTTTGACAAAAAATTGAGTTTCAGGTCTGATTTTCACGGATGCAATCCACAGTTCGTGGTTTGATCCATGAGCCGTGGATTCCTCTCGTGGTTTCTATCTGTCATTTTGACTGACAGACACCCTTTAGTAAAATACTAATAACTTTTCACTCCTGACTCATATTAATGCATGGTTGGTGGAACTAGAAAGAATATTCAAAGACCTTTGATTTGGTAGGTACTAGGCCAACTAACACTTCATATTCTAGGAGGTATGATCATTTAAAGTTGACCCATGAAAAATCTTACACTAAACCTCAATCGGCAAGGAAGCTTTCAACTCAACTTTGAGCTAGAGGTTCTTTATGACACTAATACATATATAATACACTTCCCACACATAAGTATTGATCTCAACACCTATTTACCATTTGAAATTATCTTGTTCGGATCTAATAACATACAAAAATGGTCTTGATCTTAGCTTAGAATTTTTGAGGTGTTACACTTTAAGAGGGTCTTTTGAGATTACTATTACAGTTTTAAACATGGTTCGATTCCATGCATGTACTACGAGGTTCCGAGTATTGAGCTACACTTGAGATTGCACGGTTTTTGTATGTGGTCTATGGGTAAATCTTCATGAACCCTACCATTCCTGGGCCCCAATTTATGAGGTGAGGGTGCCAGGAGTAGGGGTGTACGACATAGGAGAGATACTCGGGAAAGGTCCTTCCATGGGTCCCGCCTCTACATGGGCTTTTGGGGTACCTAAAGGGGAACATACCAGTTACTTTCACATTATATCATTATCATGCATCTGGTATTCCGATTCCATCCTTGTTTGCTGTATGTTCAGTGTATGCTCCGGTTGTATAGGCAGCCGGAGGATTTGTTTTCACTTGATTGTGTTCCTCAGTTGTATGGATAACCGTTAGGACTGTAGGTAGATTATATTACTTCCTTCATTTTGTAGAGGTAACTTGAACTTTTGGTATCGATTGGATGAGTGGTTTTAGCTTGTGGGTCCCATCTTACTATGATGCTGACTGTGTAGCTTTCTGAGCGATTGTGGGGTTGTTGATTCCTGTTTTATCCTGGCTTGAGTAGCATATTTGGATACTTTTAGGTTAGTTATTCCATCTTAGGCTTGGACTTGTGAGTTGTTTACGGCTACTTTATCTTGGTATTTGAGATCTTAGGCTTGTTTCTGTTAGTATGTGATTTCTAGTTCAATTGTTGGCTGGCTTCCCTTCTTTCTCGTCATTTTCAAGGTTACCATTATACCGCCCATCTCTTAAAATTCTCTTTATATATACTGTTGTTTCAAGGATCCCAGGTGCGTCCTTCTTCCTTCTTTCACCTGTGTATCTGCGTATATATATCTTCTGTGCTAGCATGTTAATTTTGTACTCTTGGTTAAATTACTCTTGTGCTAGTTTCCTTGTGTTTCTTCCTTGTTTTTTTGTGACTATCTTCTTGTATTCTGCTTATTATTGCTTTTACATTTTATATGCGCTTGGTCGGCCGCCTACTGGGTACCCATTGTTTAGCAATTGGTACTCATACTATACTTTTGCACTTTTTGGTGAAGATATTAGTGTGAGATTTCACTGTTGATCACATTGGATACTCATGCAACTTTTGGGATCTTCGAGAATAGGGTGAGCATTGACGGCCGGGGCTTGACCACATCTCATCTTTTGTACTGTTACTCTTTGTATATTCGGAGACAGTTGTACTTATCTTTTGTTACTTTTAGCACCTATATTATATTAGAAGCATCTATACTGTCGATACTAAATCTTGGAGTTGGTGTAGTTTTCTTATATATATTTGGGTTCTTGCTTCCACTTGTCTTTATCTTATTCTGCTTTCATTTATTTTAGCTTATCATGCATTTTTGTTAGGTTGTTGCCCATTACTAATCATTCTGGACTACGAGAATTGGTTTGCCTACTAGGGGGTTGTAGGTGCCATTGTGACCTGAGAAATTAGGTTATGACAGCTTGGTATCATAGCCTAGGTTCATCGGTGTTGTGGTACAAAAGCAAGTGTCTACGTAGAGTCTCATGGATTGGTACGATGGCGTCTGTATCCTATCTGCGGGAGGCTACATGGCATTGTTAAGAAAAGTTTCATCTTCTTGGCTCCTTATCATGCGTTCCTAGATCTATTGACTTCTAAACTTAGATTGTTTCATTCTTTCTCAGAAGCCTAAGATGAGTTCGACAACGGGTGGTGTCGAGGCTTCTATGCTTGTTGCTTCAGTGCTTCCGTCAGCGCCGAGACTTCAGAGTGAGAGTGTATTACATCAGATAGTGGGTGTGGGGTCATCCCAGTCTCTGGTAAGGTTCCAGGATACCCCAGTTCTTCAAGACACCATGGCTAGGACTCTGAGTCCTCTGGTGGGTGTTTCAGTACCCAATTCTTTGAGCGGTGCTCCAGTTAGGGTTGAGCCTACAGTTCTTCAACAGAGTGGTATGTTGGTGTTGGATTATGAGGCGATGTTTCATAAAATGGTTAGGCATACTACTAGGGCTGTGCCTTCAGAGTTTTATAGGGTTTAGAGCTTTGTTAGAGGTTTGATTTCACCGATCTGTTTTGCGACCGAGCACTTGGTTACTATTGGAATGACCTTCCTTCCGGTAGTTGATCATGCTTGGGTTGTCGAGGTTTTATGTCATGATGAATATGGAGGAAGTAGTAAGAAGCGTCATTGTCAGGGCAGTTTCTAAGGTTCTCAGACTCGAGGTAGGGGATTGTCTGCTAGGGATCAGTTTCGTTGCTTCTTATCTAGTAGACCGGTTTTAGTTGCTCCACAAGTCCAGAGTAGTTGTGTAGGGCATGTTGAGAAGAGTAGGTAGGGTACGAATCATTTTCTTTGGGGTTTGCCTTCAGACTGTATAGGCCGTGGTGGCTGGTCAGATTCAGTGAGATCTTCCCGTCGGGCTTCATCTGGTAGATGTTCATGTGAAAAAGTCTACACTTTTGTTCCATTTATACCAAATTACCAAAATTTTACACAGCTAATCCTAACAATAATTCATATGAGAAATAAGTCTATAACAAATATTACAATTTAATTCATATAAACATAATGACAACAAAAATCTTCCAAAATGTGTAATATTTCAAGACTTTATCAAATCCATAAAATCAATATCGAAAATTAGCCATGAAAATTTAAAAATAACATATAGTATATTCTCAATATCATCCTTATAACTATTCAAAGCTAATTAATCAACCAAAATAATTCACATTATCCTAAAATCACATCATGCTCAAGATTCTACAAATTTTGAAGTTTGGCAAAAACTAAAACATTAAATCCGAAATGAATAGCATGATGAAGAGGGAAAATGAGTTTAGCATGAAATAGGAAAGAAGAATTAAAAAGAACATACCACTTTGAAGAAGTTTGGAGATTTTTTTTTAATTTATTAATGGAAGAAGAGGGAAAATCGGGTATAGAGAGAGAGAGAGGAAGAAGAAGAAGAAAAGTGTTTTTTGGGGGGGGGGGGGGTTTAAAAGTGATCCATATGGAGAACTTTACCTATTTTAACCGTGCCACCAACAACTCACTCGGTGATCCTATAGTGAGTCCTTGCCACTCATGCAGCTAGTCTGCTAGGCAAGCCCTGTCCTAGGGCTCGCGTGAGAAGTTGTAAAAAGTGTGCCCAGTCTTGAATTGTTTTGTGATTTTGTTCGTACACTCCATTTTTATGATGTTTATGACCCATGTATTGTTTCACATAGTATTGATTCATATTATTAAGGTGTATTGCATTCCACCAAGAGCCTTATTCAAGATCGTGACATGATAACTTTTTATATTTTTTTATTTTCCTCATTTTTTGTATTTTTCTTTATTTTTTTTCCATCTAAATACATATACTATAATGATTACAAATCACGAGTTGCCTTTCGAAAAGTGGTTGATTTAACATCACAGCATGATAGATCTTGCCTCATAATCAACCAGGTTCCTTGAAGTGGTTTAGACCTTGGAGTTCATAACATAATGACATTCCTCGAATCTTTCATTATAATCTTGAAACCCATCTAGTTGTGATTTAATCTTGTAATTCCATTTGTCACCATGTCTGGCCACATCTTTTAGCTACTAAGTGGCTGAAGCTAAGGTATTTTCTCTAAATTCACCTCATCCACAGGGTTAACTATTGACTAGTTTGACGGATCCAAAACAAAATAGATTGATTCAATCACTTTAACATCATTAATCCGATGGTTCATAGGCACTAATAACTGTTTGAATTGTCCCCAAGATTTTGAGAGGAGTTAACCTTCCAGTTGTTTGAAGACAAAGATGTTTCTGTCATCTCTCATTTTTCCTCTTGGTGGGCACCATTTGTACAGAAACACATCAATAATAAGCATAACCATGTCTGAATAGATTTTGATGACATATTTTTGTACCACACCTTGGCTTCCCTAATAAGGGAATGTATAAATATTTATAGCTTCAATGTTTCTTTGGAAATTTCTAGGTCCCAATGTTGTACACAAATACCTCTGAAGTTATTCAAATGCTAAATAGTCCATCTCTCTAGCATTTCAAAATAACACCTTAATCTCAAGGGCGCTATTCATTGGAGCCTATACTGTCAAAAGTTGTAACTCACTATCAGCTTCTCTTACTGTGATAGCAGATACTTCTTCAACTGTGGCTGGCTTCTCTGGTTGCCTGTATGCTTTGAACACTTCATTTTTTTCCTGTGCCTGTATTGTAAGCTTGTCAAATGACACATCAATAATTGATTTTCCCATAGCCAAGAATAGATGCCTCAAAATAAATGGAACTTCTGACAGGCTCAAAATCAAGGATTATGAAATCCACCGAGAAGATCAATGAACCAATCTCTATCAATGCATATTTGATAATCTCCTCTACTCTAGTCATAAACTTGTTAGCTAGTTACAATATAATCTAAGTGAGTCAAGGACTTGCTAATCTCATCTTTTTGAATAGTGACAAGGGTGTAAAATAGATGCTAGCTCTCAAGTTACATAATGCTTTGAACTTTACCTATAATCAAACATAAATTTCATTGTTGAAACTTCTAGGGTCTTTTTGTTTTTATTGGTGTCACGACCCAACTACTGGTCCATGTGGGGACCTACTCTAAGTACCTAGATAGGAGAACCCTTACCACCCAATCCAACAGGTAAATGCATAATTAAAAGTAAAACATGAAGAAATAATCTTGATAATAATGGAAAAACTCTTACAACTTATTTACAAGAAAATCCCTTTTTAAAATATGAGTAAAACCCTCCCTAGGAACTAGTCTAAGCAGGTAGAAGAGCTAATACAGGAGAATACAAGAAAAATGAAAGGAAGACACAACGTCCCCCATGGAACGAAAAGTAGAAGCTGCTGGAGATCGCTCTCGTATTGTAACTATGAAACATCACTGATCATACAACCAGACTATACCCAAAAAGGTATAGCAAGAGTAGTATTAGTACAAACAACATGTACTGGTATGCATCATTGGTCGACCCAAATCCACTACATACCATCATATTAGAAATCAAGAGAAATAAGTAATAAATTACGATACTCAATTCCCTTCAATCACAACTTTTACCACCAATGATATTACACTAAGAACTTATACGTTCTATCCCAAGCCTTCCTACCGTGTTCTGCTTCCAACTCTACCACTCGGAGACTCTACACCTTACACCTACGACTTACCAAGTATGTCCCGACCCGGACTACCACTCTATTATCCAAGTTAATCACTATGACTCAATGACCCATGGGAAAACTCCACTACCCAATCACTAGACCACCTATATTCGTAATACTTTTTACCAGTGCCTGAACCTCCCCAAATACCACTAGTACATACCTAACATATAATAACAGCCCGTTATATATTTTCACACCCTCAGTCTACCTTCCAACTTATCAACCATAAGGAACAGATTCGACAACCGTTTAAATGAAGGACCAATAAGAGTAAGACTTACCCTTTTTCACCACACCTGGACCATATAAAAATCCCCAGACCAACACCTAGTGTTAATATGCAATGCCCGGTCCACCCCAGGACCATCCTCTTATTTAAGTGTAACAACCCGACTCTCAAGGACCAATATAATCAATCACAGATTTAACAATAAACCCAGTCCACCCATGGAACCTTAGAGAAACACAGTCAACAATGCATAATAATACCCGTATCAGGCATGGTACCTGAGCCAACCGATATAAAACCTGTACCAAGCGTGGTACTCGAGCCAACTGTTAGTATCCTATACTAGGCGTGGTACCCGAGCAAACTGAATGTCACACAAAGCCAACAGTCAATAATTAAGTGAGCAAAAACACACTTGTAAAACCAACAAGCAATAATCAAGTTCATTTCACATAATTGACACCCCAAATACTTAGACATTTATAACTTCATCCCCTAAGTATGCAAGCACGTACATCACTAAGCTAAAGTTAGATGTATATACATTGCATTTGGTAAGACAAGAACCATCACCTACCTATTAATCGAGTTCACAACCCCAACATTGAAATCCTGTCCGGAGACCAATTCCCGGTTATCACTCTAGACACCTATTCAGTTGGTACATCAATTTCGGAACCCTTTCTTAAAGACAACAAAGTCCAAGGAAACATCCCCAAACATTGAGGATCCACAGCCTTCCTGTTCTATCCTATTTTCCTTAATTGAATTATTCTCGAGGCCCACTATAACTAGCCCCTTACTTGTTCACAACCAACTCGGTTCCCCGGACCTACCCAACAATCTAGTTCCCTGGATTTTAACATCACACACCAATTAACAACATATAAACAACACATAATGAAAGATATTACCCTGACACCCTCATTCTCATTTCAATCATATGGCCAGATCATACAATATTCCTTCAAACTCTGTGCTCGAAGGCCTGAAGATGAATTCTCCTTTTGGTCTATAACAATAATATGAAATGGAAATAGGTCTAAGTCTACTCAATAAAAAGAACCTAGCCTACATGGATGCCAAGTAGCTGCACCCACCATATTTTAGCTCCATGAAGGCATTCCTTGATGGAGGACAAACCCAAAATCCATGGATTTGTGCCCTTTTTGCCAGAACCTTCCTACATATGGCTTCAAAGCTTTGGAGCAACCTAGGAGGGTTGTTGGAGTAATCTTCATATGGTTTCCAACTGAGGAGGAGAAGTCTAAAATAAAAATCGTGTTTTCTAGTTTCTGCCTCCATCATACCTCTATAGCAATCGACTGACCGTTACAGTGTTGACGCTATAGAGGAATAATATTTGCTATAGTAGAGTGACATCATCCCAGAGGAATTTCAAAAATTTGAAATTTTTGTCATGTCAACCCCACTTAAGTCAACAAAAATTGATGGTTCTCGAAACCCGCGATATGGTGATTCTAAAATAATGAAGGATCAGTTCATTACAATGGATACCAATTTATCCATTGTTTATCCCTGAATAATACAATAAGGAAGAGAAAAAGAAACTAGTTTGGGGCTCTCAGATTCCCACCTTGACTGTGTAATTATGATTTTATGCGAAATATCAGAACCCCACTATTTTAGTCACACTTGACTCAATAAGAAAAATATTAGGGTCCCGCTCTGACAAGGAATTCCCTCCCCTGAGCCATTGGAAAATTCTTAAAGTAACCTTCTCTAAATACCCAAGAAATTCGGGGCCTTGTAGAACTATCGGAGTGAAAGAATTTCAAAAGACTCGGAAGAAACCTTTACCTTCCCAAAGTTGGACTGTCGTTCTCTATAGAGGAAATTATACTGCCATAGCGGTACCGCTATAGCGAGGTACTGACCATTATAGAGGTTGGCAATAGTTGAAAAAGGGGGAGAAACGGGTTTCATTCCCATTCTCCTCTATTTCTTCCAAAAGAATACTATCCTCCTCTCGATCACTCTGCTCCCTATGTCAGAAAAATAAGGAACCATCGCATTCCCTTACTCCTTTACTTCATTGCATGATTATGGATAAGATTGTGGTAGAAAATAGTGATTTGGGGTAGATATTGTAGTTGGTTTTTGAATTTGAAAGTAGGTTGGATTTTTGTCATATTTCTTAATCATGGGTGCTTCCCTTATGTTTACAATGCCTCCATAGCGTTCTAGGCGTAAGGATTCTGTGATTTTTGACCCAAAATGGGCTCAAAATGGTGGGGAATGTGAAAGGTTGTTCTTGGAGAAAATTTGTGATTAGGAAAAACTTTAGGGTCTATAATGCCCACCAATTTTTTGCATAAAACAGTGATAGGGCACTTTAGAAACACTGATATGGACTTGGAATGTTAAAAATGGAGTTTTGGGTCAAGAGGCGCCATTCATGCACCCCTTGGAGTTCTAGGATGATGAAGACTGCTATAGTGGAATCCAACCGCTATAGTGGTTCCTCTATAGCAGAGAAATTCCTATTATAGTGGTTTTGTTGTAGTGGACAACCGTCCTCTATAACAGTAGGCCGCAAAACAGTAGCCTCCTAGGAATGCACTAGAGTGAAATCTTCTTTTTGAAATATATTTCCTTACACTTTTACGAGCTCTAACCCCACCCCTTACTACATTGCAGGTTTAACTTACTCAATGGAGGTCGGTTAAGAACACATTCCCCGTTATGAGAGGTTCCCCGATGATGCTAGTCGGGAGAGGTTCTGAGACATTCAGAGGCTAGGTTTTTGCTATAAGAGGGCCTTCAAGATGGGAGGGGTGGATGAGAAGGCACCAGATTTCTATTGCAGGCTCCGTGAGTTTAGCTGGGGCCCGTTAGTGGTGGCTCTCCCTCCCGGGTGTTCAGGTTGGGTGAGGAATTTCTATGCCATACTCCCCATTATTCGTTGGGATGACTCCAACCCCACTATTCGCATTCGAGGGGTGGATGTCTCTATCGACTCTCAGACTATAAATGAGGTGCTAGGAGTGTCCCATGTTTCAAACGCGACATATGAGGCCAAGGCTCGACTTTAGGACATGGATGGCCGAGGGATACCTTGGTGGAGGAGAATTTCAGGGTGAGGTCTACTGGACCAGTGCTGAGGGCATCACGAGTACTTACTTTTCAGTAGATGCTAGGAGGTGGCTAAATTTGGTATCCCGGAGGATCCGCCCGTCGAGCAATACTACCGACGTGATTTATGCTCAGGCTTTGGTGGTGGCTTGTGCTCTGCAGGGGATCATTCTGAATGTGGGGGAACAAATCATATCTGAGTGGAGGGACATATTGTAACACCCCGTACCTTTCGAAACCTATGTGACTAAATAAATATCGACGAAGGTATTTGAGCTCGAGATTGTGAAGGGGTACTTTGGCCTAGAATTTGAAATGGTCAAATGTATATAAGTGTTAAGTTAAATCATAAGGATGAGGGTTTTGAAAATGAGATAAAACAAGTGAGGTACTTGCTCGACTTATCTAAGCTCTTAGGTGACAAGTAGGTGCATCACCTACCTACGCTAACGAACTAAGTTCCAAGGGTCGATTATGGGAAGAAACACCATGGATTATTAGACCTAATGGTATCCCAAATGAAGCTTAAAGTTGGCCCATCAAAGCACAACCAAATCTGGCCCAAACAACTACAAAAGGTAGCCACCAATATTGACCACATTTTGACCCAAGAGAAGCCCAAAATCAGCCACAAAACTTAACCCTTTTGAGGCCAAAGCAAAGGGTAATTTTGGCCCAAGTTTCTTGACCCATTTTGGCCCAAATATACTCAAAAAAGTCGGCCAAAAAGGTCCCTTTATACAGACCTTTTGTTGATCAATATTGATCACAAAAAGCTGGAAAAATTCTCTCTTATCTCCTTTCCTTTTGGCAGCCCCTCTCTCCCTTTAAGGTTCTAAGAAGATCAAGATTCATTCAAGCTTAAGGTGAGTTAAACAACTTATTATCTTGGTATTAATCTACTACATATAGCTAGGATATTATATGGTAAGAAGGACATGAACTATGGCAGCCCCTTTCTTAAGATTTAACACATAGAAATTGTGTAACAATTAAGAGATTTCTTCTTCTCTTGTTGGTGTATTTGTAGGGGGTACTTAAGCTTTTCAAGGAATCAATAAAAAGAGGATAAAAATACACCTTCAAGTGTGGTAAGTACTCTTCCCATAATCATATTTTTGGATTGAAGTTCGGATGGACAATTGTTGTTGAATTGTTGTTAAGAACTCACGGGACGGCGATCGGAAGCCGTGGGTTCAATGTGTTGCTATTGTATTTCGGCATGGTGAGTTGTGTAGGGGCTGTTTGATGTGTTTTGTATTATTGGAGGCAGTAGGTTGGTGTGCGTGTGACGTGTATTGTACAGGGGAGAAAGGTGTGACGATACACCTTTAATTAATGCAAAATACGTAAATCTGCCCGGGAAATGTTTAACTACTGTTTTGGAAAAGTTGCATCATGTTTAAGAACTAATATTAGCTTCCTTATACCCTTGTGTTGTAGATTAACTTAATAAAGGAAAGTCCAAGTTCTGGTAAGCACAATCTTCGGAAACGAGGTATGTTAAGGCTTCTTTATTCTTTATCGGCATGAATATAGAAATATAACTCTAAATCTCCGAAAGAAGGAATTTGAGTATTCTGTTGTAAGAGAGATGATTTGGTAACACAACAAGTCTTAAGGAACTAAGTTATACATTATGGTGATTCAAGTCGCCTTCTTATAAAAATCTGATTCTTTTTGCACGAAACGTAAGTTATCCTTTTGTCAAGTTTCTTCTTTGTATTGTGATCCCTAATCAAGCTTTAGAAAGTATACAAGGAAAGTTAGCAAGTCAAATCCCTATTTATATGTGTTTGGTATGTTTAGTCCAACACCTAGTAAGCCAAGGCTAAAGAAGTTATCTAAATGAACCTTCATAAATAACAAGAATAGCTTTGAAGGTCAATCTAGTAATACACTTATTATGCGTGGTTTGCGTGTTAGTATGCACCGAGGTGCTATTGCCATATTGAGGCTATTATATACATAGTGTGTACTGAGGTGCTACTGCCATATTGAGGCCATTATATACATAGTGTACACCGAGGTGCTACTGCCATATTGAGGCCATTATATACATAGTGTGCACCGAGGCGCTACTGCCATATTGAGGCTATTATATATAGGGTGCACCGAGGCGCTATTGTGGTTTAGCGTGGGTTATAAAGAGTGAGTTGCGGTGTCATTTAATGCATGTATTGTATTCTAAAAAGAATAAAGGAGAAAGAGCTTAACGAGTCTTACCAATTACAGCTTACAAGTTTCATATTATATCTTGTTCAGATTTACTACTTGCGACTTGCTTTTATTTTTTTACCTTACATGCCAGTACATTATTGTCGTACTGACATCCCTATTGCCTGGGGGAGCTGCATTCATGCCTGCAGGTCCAGACAGAAACCCAGATAGACCTCTTCAGTAGGAGTTGCAGAGTTCAGCCATTTTGGTAAGCTCCATTCTTCCTGGAGCTGACGATTCAGAGGTCTAGCTTATATTTTGACCAGGTTATGTATATGTATAGCTTATGGGTAGTCCAGGGCCCTGTCCTGGATATGAGATATTTTACTTACTCCTAGAGGCTTGTAGATGTGTATATGTACATCAATGTTGGGTATGGCCTTGTCGGCCTTGTTATTAGCTATCTACTATGATAATAGCCTTGTCGGCCTTGACTTGATTACCTACTATTGATCTTTCAGTGTTTCAAATTGCTATTCTTAGAGACCTTATCGGTCTCAGACCCCATCAGGTTCAATAGAGATACACTCTATTTTGACACCCTCGGCCTTTTGAGGCTCCGGGTGTCGGTCATGCCTCCCATAGTTTGGGGCGTGACAACTTGGTATCAAAGCACATCGAATCCCAGGGAGTCTACAAGACGTGTCTAGTAGAGTCTTGCTTATGGGTGTGTTGTGCACCATACCTATAATCATGAGGCTATGGGACATTTAGGAATTGTTATCCTTCTTTCATTTGCTAGATCGTGCAATAGAGCGAGGTCATAAGATGTTTGAAGTCTAATTCATGTTCTTCTATTCCTTGTTTATAGAAATGCTTGTGACTAGACAAATGAGTAGACGACGAGTTGGCACAGATATGGGGGAAGGTACTAGTCGTTCCCTGCCTATCCGATTGGATAAATTTGAGGCTCAAAATGTATCACCGACACTAGAGATCCCAGTTCATCAAGTACCTGATGAGACTAGAGGGGATCCAGTACCCCTGATCCCACCTGCTCCAGTGGCATCTGAGATAGCTAGAGATAAACCAGCACCTATAGCTCCTCTACCTGAAGCAGAGGACCAGGACATCAAGAGTGTTGTTCGATTATTGACCCAGATGGTAGCCACACAACAACAACAAATTGGGGCATCAGCGAGTGCTAGGTCAGGTGGCTCAGAAAGTTCTAGGGCTCGAGAGTTTATCAGCCTAAGTCCTCCTATATTTACAGGCTCTGACCCACGTGAGGATCCTCAGGAGTTTATTGATCAAACTTATCGAGTACTTCGAGTCATGCATGCAACAGTAGTGGAGGCAGTGGAGTTTAAATCTTTCAGGTTACTAGATGTGGCCATTTTATGGTTCGAGGCTTGGGATCAGTCTAGGGGATCAAATGTACCCCCAACTGAATGGGAGGAATTTTTGGAGGCCTTCCTAGCTCACTATCTTCCACAGGAGGTTCGAGAGGCCAGACTTGATCAATTTCTAACCCTTAGGCAGGGCAATATGAATGTTCGACAGTACATTCTCAGGTTTAATTCATTAGCCAGGTACGCCCCCGATATTGTGAGTACGATGTGAGCTAGAGTTCATTGATATGTGCATGGCCTTAAGGATGAATTGATTAAGGGATTAACAATAGCAGCCACACAAGAGTATATGAATATTTCTAAGATACAGGCTATTGCTCAGACTGCACAAGATCTTGAAGTACAAATTAGAGATAACCAAAGTCGAGAATGGGATCAGAATAAGAGGGCTAGATCTATGGGGTCCTATGTAGAGCCACGAGGTAATGTTAGGCCACATTTTAATAAGCGATCACCCCACCCTACTAGTGGTGCCCCATATCAGTTGCAAAGGAAGAGGTATGATCATTTTTTTGAGACTGGACCAGGCCACAGTTAAGGTGTATCCAGTTCCTATCGCCAGGGGCATTCAGGTCAGATGAGGCCACCTTTGCCACCTTGTGTTCAGTGCGGTAGGAAGCATCCTAGGATATGTCTCTTGGGTTCATATACTTGTTATTCATGTGGGCATCCTAGTCACTTTATGCGAGACTGTATGAGTAGAGGTAGGGGTGAGATGTCCCAACCTACAGGGTCGATGGCAGCTTCTTCATCTACTATTCATCCCCCTAGGACAGGCCAACAGGCTATATCAGGTCATGGTAGAGGTAGAGGAGGAGGAGGAGCATCCAGTTCAGGCAGTGGTCAGAATCGCACTTATGCTCTAGCCGGTCGCCAGGACTTGGAATCGTCACCTGATGTTGTTATAGGTACATTGACTATTTTTACTCATGCTTTTTATGCACTTATAGATCCTGGCTCTACTCTTTCATATGTTACCCCGCTCGTTGCTGGTAAGTTGGGGGCAGGCCCTGAGTTGTTGCTTAGACCCTTTGTTGTATCTACGCCGGTTGGTGAATCTATTTTAGCTAGACGAGTTTATCGAGATTGTGTAGTGTGGATTTATGACCGCCTCACTTCAGCTGATCTAATCGAATTAGATATGACTGACTTCGATATCATTATGGGCATGGACTGGTTAGCTGCATGTTATGCTAATATCGATTGTAGAAATAAGGTTGTCAAATTCCATTTTCCGGAAGAGACAATCCTAGAGTGGAAAGGTAATGCTGCCACGCCAAGGGGTAGGTTTATTTCCTACCTTAAGGCCCAGAAAATGATTTCTAAAGGCTATATTTACCATTTAGTCCGAGTAAGAAGCACATAGGATGGACCAGCAACTCTTCAATCGGTTCCCGTGGTGAGTCAGTTTCTAGATGTATTCCCGGATGAGCTTCCAGGAATCCCTCCAGAAAGGGAAATTGAGTTTTCCATTGACCTACTCCCAGATACTCAGCCAATATCAATTCCCCCTTACAGGATGGCTCCTGCAGAATTAAGAGAGTTAAAGGAATAGTTAAAGGATCTACTCGAAAAAGGTTTCATTAAGCCTAGTACATCGCCATAGGGCGCACCAGTTTTGTTTGTTCGTAAGAAGGATGGGTCCTTGAGAATGTGTATCGATTACCGACAACTGAAAAAAGTTACAATCAAGAATAAGTATCCGCTTCCAATGATTGATGACCTTTTTGATCAGTTGCAAGGCGCCAAATGTTTTTCAAAGATTGACTTGCGGTCGGGGTATCACCAGTTACGTGTTAAAGGGGTAGATGTTCCAAAAACAGCCTTTAGGACAAGGTATGGCCACTTTGAATTTCTAGTAATGTATTTTGGGCTTACTAATGCCCCAACAGCTTTTATGGACCTAATGAATTGGGTCTTCAAGCCATTCCTAGATGTATTCGTGATTGTATTTATTGACGACATCCTAATTTACTCGCGGTCCAAAGCCGAAAATGTTGATCATTTACGTGCAGTATTGCAAGCACTTCAGAATCATAAATTATATGCGAAGTTCTCCAAATATGAGTTTTGGTTAACTTCAGTGGTTTTTCTTGGCCATATAATTACAGACGAAGGTAAAGAATTGGCCGAGGCCCTTGAATGCTACAGAGATCCGTAGTTTTTTGGGCTTAGCAGGTTATTACCGGAGGTTTGTGGAAGGATTTTCTTCTATATCTTCACCATTGACAAAGTTGACTCATAAAGCTACCAAGTTCCAGTGGTCTGATGCATGTGAGCAGAGTTTTCAGGAGTTGAAGGACAGGCTTACTTCAGCACCTGTCTTAACTCTGCCAGAGGGCACGGAAGGTTATGTTATTTATTGTGATGCTTTAAGGATTGGGTTGGGCTTCATTTTAATGCAACATGGTAAAGTTATTGCCTATACCTCGAGACAACTAAGAAAGCACGAACAAAATTACCCTACTCATGATCTTGAATTGGCAGCAGTTATATTTGCCTTGAAAATTTGGCGCCATTACTTGTTTGGAGTCCATGTAGACGTGTTTACGGACCACAAAAGTCTACAGTACTTATTCAAACATAAGGATTTAAACCTAAGGCAAAGGAGGTGGCTAGAGTTACTAAAGGATTATGATGTAGATATTTTGTACCATCCAGGGAAGGCCAATGTAGTTGCCGATGCACTTAGCCGCAAATCCATGGGAAGCTTGAGCCAAGTGGAAAATAGAAAGATTGAAATGACAAGAGAACTACATCAGTTAGCTAATTTGCAGGTTCGACTACTAGACAAAGGTAATGGGGGAGTTGTTATTCAAAGCACAGCGGAATCCTCACTTATGACAGAGGTAAAGGAACGACAATATGATGATCCAGAATTAGTAAGATTAAGGGAGAAAATTCTACAATAGAAGCAACCACTAATAGAGATTAAGAAAGATGGGGTTCTGAGATATCAAGGTCGTCTATGTGTACCTAACGTTGGGGAGCTTCAGGAGAATTTTTTTGCAGAAGTTCACTATTCTCACTATTCAATCCATCCAGGAGCGATGAAGATGTATCATGATCTTTGACAGATTTATTGGTGGAATAATATGAAGAGAAATATTGCAGAGTTTGTAGCCCAATGCCCGAATTGTCAACAGGTAAAAATTGAACACCAGAGACCTGGAGGTCTAACTCAAAGTATAGTGATACCTACCTGGAAATGGGAGGTGATCAACATGGACTTTATTATAGGCTTACCCTGTACTTATCGAAAGTATGATTTAATATGGGTGATTGTAGATAGACTTACAAAATCAGCTCACTTTTTGCCAGTCAGGACAACTTATACTACTGAAGATTATGCCAAGTTGTATATTAGTGAAATAGTTCGACTTCATGGTGTCCTAATTTCCATTATTTCAGATAGGGGTGCTCAGTTTACAATAAATTTCTGGAGGTCTTTCCGGAGAGGCTTAGGTACTCAAATAAGTCTTAGTACAACTTTTCATCCACAGACAAATGGACAAGCTGAACGC
The DNA here is from genome assembly GCA_003996215.1 of Jaltomata sinuosa. Classification (NCBI taxonomy): domain Eukaryota; kingdom Viridiplantae; phylum Streptophyta; class Magnoliopsida; order Solanales; family Solanaceae; genus Jaltomata; species Jaltomata sinuosa. The sequence continues at coordinate 1,318,077 of QJPP01007219.1, forward strand.
ACTATACAAACACTCGAAGATATGCTACGAGCTTGTGTACTAGATTTTAAAGAGAGTTGGGATGACCATATGCCACTAATTGAGTTTGCCTATAATAATAGCTTCCATGCAAGCATTCAAATGGCTCCTTATGAGGCTTTATACGGACGAAAGTGTAGATCACTGATTGGATGGTTTAAAATTGGAGAAGCAGGATTATTAGGGCCAGACCTAGTTAATCAGGCAATGGAGAAGGTGAAGATAATCCGAGAAAGATTACTAACAGCTCAGAGTAGGCAAAAATCATATGCAGATGTGCGACGTCGGGATTTGGAATTTAATATTAGTGATTGGGTTTTCCTAAAGGTTTCGCCCATGAAAGGCGTTATGCGATTTGGTAAAAAGGGAAAGCTTAGTCCAAGATATATTGGACCATACAGGATCATTCAGAGTGTAGGAAAAGTGGCATATGAGTTAGATTTACCCACAGAATTGGAGACAGTCCATCCTGTATTTCATGTATCGATGCTACGAAGGTGCATATGAGATCCTTCACGTATTATGCCTATCAAATATGTTCAACTCTCTGAAGACTTATCCTATAAGGAAGTACCAATTTCTATCCTAGATCGTCAAGTTAGGAAGCTCAGAACCAAAGAAGTAGCCTCAGTAAAGGTGTTGTGGAGAAATAATAATATCGAGGAAATGACGTGGGAAGCCGAGAAAGAAATGAGGAAAAAGCATCCCCAGTTATTTATGACTTGAAGATAGTATAGAGGTAAGTCATATTCTTATTTTCTTGATACTCTTCCTACTATGCAAATATGATCAGGTTTGAACATGTGAAAATGATTACATTTAATTGTATATAGTTGTATCGCCCTGTGAGGCATCGTGCTGGACTTTTGCTGAGTTTCAGGTTTTTGGATAGTCCCAATTATAAAGGAAACTCTGCTGAAATTTCAAAAAATTCTAAGGGACTAGAGCTCTATATGCATTACCCTCATTCGAGGACGAATGATTCTAAGGGGGGAAGGATGTAACACCCCGTACTTTTCAAAACCTATGTGACTAAATAAATATCGACGAAGGTATTTGAGCTCGAGATTGTGAAGGGGTACTTTGGCCTAGAATTTGAAATGGTCAAATGTATATAAGTGTTAAGTTAAATTATAAGGATGAGGGTTTTGAAAATGAGATAAAACAAGTGAGGTACTTGCTCGACTTATCTAAGCTCTTAGGTGACAAGTAGGTGCATCACCTACCTATGCTAACGAACAAAGTTCCGAGGGTCGATTACGGGCAGCAACACCATGTATTATTAGACCTAATGGTAGCCCAAATGAAGCTTAAAGTTGGCCCATCAAAGCACAACCAAATCTATCCCAAACAACTACAAAAGGTAGCCACCAATATTGACCACATTTTGACCCAAGAGAAGCCCAAAATCAGCCACAAAACTTAACCCTTTTGAGGCACAAGCAAAGGGTAATTTTGGCCCAAGTTTCTTGACCCATTTTGGCCCAAATATACTCAAAAAAGTCGGCCAAAAAGGTGCCTTTATACAGATCTTTTGTTGATCAATATTGATCACAAAAAGCTGGAAAAATTCTCTCTTATTTCCTTTCCTTTTTGCAGCCCCTCTCTCCCTTTAGGGTTCTAAGAAGATCAAGATTCATTCAAGCTTAAGTTGAGTTAAACAACCTATTATCTTGGTATTAATATACTACATATAGCTAGGATATCCTATGGTAAGAAGGACATGAACTATGGCATCCCCTTTCTTATGATTTAACACATAGAAATTGTGTAACAATTAAGAGATTTCTTCTTCTCTTGTTGGTGTATGTGTAGGGGGTACTTAAGCTTTTAAAGGCATCAATAAAAAGAGGATAAAAATACACCTTCAAGTGTGGTAAGTACTCTGCCCATAATCATATTTTTGGATTGAAGTTCGGATGGACAATTGTTGTTGAATTGTTGTTAAGAACTCACGGGACGGCGATCGGAAGCCGTGGGTTCAATGTGTTGCTATTGTATTTCGGCATGGTGAGTTGTGTAGGGGCTGTTTGATGTGTTTTGTATTATTGGAGGCAGTAGGTTGGTGTGTGTGTGATGTGTATTGTACAGGGGAGAAAGGTGTGACGATACGCCTTTAATTAATGCAAAATACGTAAATCTGCCCGGGAAATGTTTAACTACTGTTTGGAAAGGTTGCATCAAGTTTAAGTGATAATATTAGCTTCATTATACCCTTGTGTTGTAGATTAACTTAATAAAGGAAAGTCCAAGTTCTGGTAAGCACAATCTTCGGAAACGAGGTATGTTAAGGCTTTTTTATTCTTTATCGGCATGAATCTAGAAATATAACTCTAAATCACCGAAAGAAGGAATTTAAGTATTCTGTTGTAAGAGAGCTGATTTGGTAACTCAACAAGTCTTAAAGAACTAAGTTATACATTATGGTGATTCAAGTCGCCTTCTTATAAAAATCTGATTCTTTTTGCACGAAACATAAGTTATCCTTTTGTCAAGTTTCTTCTTTGTATTGTGATCCCTAATCAAGCTTTAGAAAGTATACAAGGAAAGTTAGTAAGTCAAATCCCCATTTATATGTGTTTGGTATGTTGAGTCCAACACCTAGTAAGCCAAGGCTAAAGAAGTTATCTAAATGAACCTTCATAAATACCAAGAATAGCTTTGAAGGTCAATCTAGTAATACACTTATTATGCGTGGTTTGCGTGTTAGTATGCACCGAGGTGCTACTGCTATATTGAGGCCATTATATACATAGTGTGCACTGAGGTGCTACTTCCATATTGAGGCCATTATATACATAGTGTGCGCCGAGGCGCTACTACCATATTGAGGCTATTATATATAGGGTGCACCGAGGCGCTTTTGTGATTCAGCGTGGGTTATAAAGAGTGAGTTGCGGTGTGAGTTAATGCATGTGTTGTATTCTAAAAAGAATAAAGGAGAAAGAGCTTAACGAGTCTTACCAATTACAGCTTACAAGTTTCATATTATATCTTGTTCAGATTTACTACTTGCGACTTGCTTTTATGTTTTTACCTTACATGCCAGTACATTATTGTCGTACTGACGTCCCCATTGCCTGGGGGCGCTACATTCATGCCTGCAGGTCCAGACAGAAACCCAGATAGACCTCTTCAGTAGGAGTTGCAGAGTTCAGCCATTTTGGTAAGCTCCATTCTTCCTGGAGCTGACGAGTCAGAGGTCTAGCTTATATTTTGACCAGGTTATGTATATGTACAACTTATGGGTAGTCCAGGACCCTTTCCTGGATATGAGATATCTTACTTACTCCTAGAGGCTTGTAGATGTGTATATGTACATCAATGTTGGGTATGGCCTTGTCGGCCTTGTTATTAGCTATCTATTATGATAATAGCCTTGTCGGCCTTGAGTTGCTTACCTACTATTGGGCTTTCAGTGTTTCAAATTGCTATTCTTAGAGACCTTGTCGGTCTCAGACCCCAGCAGGTTCAATAGAGATACACTCTATTTTGACACCCTCGGCCTTAAGGGGCTCTGGGTGTCGGTCATGCCTCCCATGGTTTGGGGCGTGACACTTATACCGGGGTCCCCAAAAAGGCCTCTTTCTTCTGGGTCTGGTGTCTAAATTGTGCAGATGGGTTGAAGTGCCCTAGGATGATACTGATAGAGAGGTAAAGATGGATGATGCTTTCAACCCCCTCCGGGTGAAAGTGGTTGCCGCTAAGAAGAAGAGAAAGGTCAATGAAGCGGGGAGCAGCCAGGCTTACGATGATGTTGATAATATTGACACTCCCGCCCCTCCTTCCCAGTCCTAGCCCTGATTAATAGAAGCCAGCTTGAGGAGAAGTGAACCTTGGTCAGACGATTTATAGAGGGCACTACTGCTGCAGGTACAGCCCCTCCCCCCTCTGCTCAAGACTTTGCAGCACTCCGCAGGGGGTTGGATGAGGAGAAGAAGAAGAGGCGCTCCTGAGACCGCATGCTTGCCCGGATGTGGAAGACCATCAAGGTCATGTTCACCTGCTCTGCCCCTAATCAGGAGCTTCCCCAGCTAGAGCTGGAGGAGCTGCAGGATTTCCCCTTCTTGAGCGATGATGAGGCCTAGGTCCTCCCCTTCCCCCTTTATTATATTAGTCTACTGTTTCCTTGGTTTTGCCCTCTTTTTGGGCATGTACTAGACAATATTTTCCCTTTCTCTCTCCCCTTTCATTTTAAGCACCTGGATGCTTGTTTTAGACATTATTTACCTTATATGCATGCTACATTAGTTCTACTGGTGTTTTCTTGGTTGTATATAGTAGCTCGTAGCTTAACTATCACTTTTTAACGCCCCAAAAATGAAAGGAAAAAGAGGGGAAAACAGGGCAAGGGTTCTGCCCCGCCCCTTCCGCTATAGCGGTTGTCATGCTGCTTCAATATAGTAGGGAAATTCCCGCTATAAAGGGATCACCATAGCAGTACAATTCCACTACGTACGACAATCCCGACGGTAGTAGCCCTAAAAATTGAACTTTCCAGTAAGGTTTACTTATCCCCATTCCCCATTTCCAATGTTAACCCCATATATTCTGCCATGGTCTTAAACAACACCCCAAGATCATTCCTGAAACTGCACAATTCAAAAATTAGCATCACCTTATCATCAAATCAATTACGAATTACAAGGGAAAATGGTTCACCGCAACATATTCCTGCTATCATACAAGAATGACTCCCCCCCTTTTTCCCATGGTTTCCAACCAACCCGACTGTACTGAAATTGGAGTTTCCCTACAGTCACAAGTCTTGTTTCCTTATCATCTCAACCGATGATAAGTCCCATTCCAAAATGTAATACAAAATTTTCAATCAATACACATGACAATTCACTAACCAAAGCACATGAAATCAAGTTATGACTCCTCCTAGACCAAAAATATTCACAATAAGGCAAGTAGTTACACACCAACAATTGCAGTCATACAAATATTGCTACACACATAATTTCAAGCTTCAAGTTTCAACATAATTTCAAGTCATATCTATTACTCTTTATTCGCCCCATGGATGACTGTTAGTCAATAATCCATGCCTTACCACAACCCCTAAGGCTAGATACCAATTGGAACCTTCTCGATTCCAACTTCTCTTGCTTGTGTCACTCCAACCAGAGTCAAATGACATCCCTTATTTCATTGAGATACCAATTGGAATAGAATACCAATTGAACTCAACCCATAAAAGCAAGTAACAATCCTCACGAAAGGAATGAAGAAAATAGTTGATTCATAAAATATTCCAAAGCTTCCCACAGATTAGATGTGGACGTCAACACACCAATCCGCATGACTCTATTCGACATTTTACTCTTGTACTTGGAGACCGGCAACCTAGGCTCTAATACCATCTATCACGACCCAACTATCGGTCAGTGCGGGCACCTACTCTAAGCACCTAGATAGGAGAACCCTTACCACCAGATCCAACAGGTAAATGCGGAATTAAAAGTAAAATATGAAGAAATAATCTTTATAATAATGGAAAAACTCTTACAAGTTATTTACAAGAAAATCCCTTTTTAAAACTTGAGTACAACCCTCCCTAAGAACTAGTCTAAGCAGATACAAGAGCTACTATAGGAGAATACAAGAAAAATGAAAGGAAGACACAGCTTCCCCCATGGAATAAAGAGTAAAAGCTACTGGAGATCTCCCTCGTCCTGTACCTATGAAACATCACTGATCCTGCAACCAGAGTATACCCAAAAAGGTATAGCAAGAGTAGTATCAGTACAAATAACATGTACTAATAGGCATCATCGATCAATCTGAATCCACTATATACCATCATATTAGAAATCAAGAGAAATATGCAATAAATTACGATACTCCATTCCCTTCAACTGCCACTTTTACCACCAATGATATTACACTAAGAACTTATATGTTCTGTCCCAAGCCTTCCTACCTTGTTCTGCTGCCAACTCCACAACTCAAAGATTTTAAACCTGACACCTATGACTTCCTAAGTATGTCCCGACCTGGACTACCACTCCATTATCCAAGTCAACCACTATGACTCAACGACCCGTGGGAAAACTCCACTACTCAATCACTAGACCACCTACATTCGTAATACTACATACAAGTTCCTGGACATCCCCAGAGACCCCTAGGACATACCTAACATGTAATAACAACCCATAATATATTTCCAAACCCTCAGTTTACCTTCCAACTTATCAACCATAAGGAACAGATTCGATAACCATTTAAACAAAGGACTAATAACAGTAAGACTTACCCTTTTTCACCAGACTCGGACCATCTGACAATCCCCAGACCAACACCTAGTGTTAACATGTAATGCTCGATCCACCCTAGGACTATCCCCATATTTAAGTGTAATAACTTGGCTTCTCAAGGACCAATATAATCAATCAAAGATTCAATAATCAACCTGGTCCACTTATGGAACCATCGACAAACGCAATCAACAATGCATAATTAAACCCGTACTAGGCATGACACCCGAGCCAACTAATATAGAACATGTACCAGGCATGGTACCTAAGCCAACCATTAGTATCACGTACCAGGCGTGGTACCCAAGGCAACCGAATATCACACAAAGCCAACAGTCAATAATTAAGTGAGCAAAACCACACTTGTAAAACCAACAAGCAATAATCAAGTTCCTTTCACATAATTAACACCCCAAATACTTGGACATTCATAACTTCATCCCCTAAGCATTCAATCACGTACATAACTAAGCTAAAGTTACATGTATATACATTGCATTTGGTAATAAGAACCATCACCTACCCTACAATCGGGTTCACAACCCTAACATTGAAATTCCTGGTTATCACTCTAGACACCTATTCAGTTGGTACATCAATCCTGGAACCCTTCCTTAAATACAGCACAATCCAGGGAAACATCCCCTTACATTGACGCTCCACACCCTTCTTGTTCTCTCCTATTTCCCTTAATTGAATTATTCCCAAACCCACTATAACTAGCCCCTTACTTGTTCATAACCAATCCAGTTCCCTGTACCTACCCAATAGTCTAGTTCCCTAAATTTTAATATTACACACCAATTAATAACATATAAATAGCCTAGAATGAAACACATTACCTTAACACCCTCATTCCCATTTCAATCATACGGCCAGACCATATAATATTCCTCCAGACTCTGTGCCTGAAGGCCTACACATGAATTCTCCTTTCAATCTATAACAAAAATATGAAATGAAAACAAGTCTAAGTCTACTCAATGAAAAAAACCTAGCCTACCTGGACGTCAAGCAACTGCACCATATTGTCGCTCTGTGAAGGAATTCCCTAATGGAGGACAAGCCCAAAATCTATGGTTTCACACTATTTTTGCCGGAATCCTTCCTCCCCATGGCTCCTAATCTTTGGAGCAGCCTAAAAAGGTTTTTGAAGTAATCCTCGTATGTTTTGCAACTTAGGAGGAGAAGTCTAAAATAAAAATTGTGCTTCCTAGTTTATGCTTTGTCATACCGCTATAGAGATTGGCTTACCCCTATAGTGGTGGCGCTATAGCAGAATAATTTCCACTACAGTAGAGTGACATCATCCCGGAAAATTTTTAAAAATCTGAAATTTATATCACGTCAATCCCATTTAAGTCAAAACAAAAATTAATGGTTCCTAGAACCCACGATATGGTTATTCTAAAATAACGATCGACCAAGTTGTTACAATTGGTAGAAGGTTTTGAATCCATGAAGAGCATTGTTCAGTGAGTGCTACCGTATCATTTTTATTTAGTCTTCTCTTGTTGGTCATTGTATCTCTTAAATGCCTTGCATTTTGGGAAAAGCCCTGCAATATTTCAACAAGAGGTATGTTAATATTTACCTACTTTAGTAGATCAAATAACTTGGAGCAAGCCGCCTCCTCTCTATGCTGGATCAGCCTTTGTAGGAATAGAGGAGGTATTTTTCCAAATATCACTGTAGACCACTGTGCTGCTCTCTCTAGGCGCTTTAGAGCTTGACTCCTCAATCATGTTTTGACTAACCTATTATGACATTTCCACCCAATTCTTTTTTGTTACTTGTGATAATTTGATTAACCTATTTTGGGTTGGGATCCACGTCACCAGGTAGACCTCCAAGAGGCCTCACATTTTCTTCTTTAGTAAGTTGACCCACTTGTCTTTCAAGACTTCAGATTGCTAAGTCATTTTTTAGACTAGCTTCCTGCTTCTGTTGATCTTCTTCTAGTTTATTTAGCACTTCTATTATCTCATCAAGATGACCTTGCACAATTTTATTTTGATTCTACTAATAGCCCTCCTGCTGACATTATAACTTTTATTGGTTTTGATTTTTTATTTTCACCCCATGATAAGTTTGGGTGGTTTCTCCAATTCTGATTGTAAGTGTTCCTAAAGTTCTGATTTATTGTGCCTCTACCTGTATATACCACAAAATGTATGGACTCTGGATTAGCTCCATAAACATCAGTTTTATGATTGCCTCCACAGACCTCACATGACAATAATGCTTCTTGAACTTGTAGAACTTGAGCTTGTGATTGCAATTACTGTAAGCCAAATTGCTGAGATTACTAAATTATTGTTCATAGTGGCGATCTGTTCTTGCAGGCCTATCAACTTCCAGAATCCCTATAGTTTTCTTTACAACACCTCTATTAGACTCACCAGCCCACTTTTGATTGCTGTTGCTAACATGTTCAACAAAAATACTAATTCACCATAAGTTTTCTCCAGTGCTTGTCCACCTACAGCAGAACAAAGAAACAATTTAGAGTGAATATCTAAACTTTCAATGAAAGTATGTCGTAAAACTTCACGGGTATGATGGTGATGAGGACAACTTAGCAATAATATTTTAAAGTATTTCCAAGCATGGGATAAGCTTTCTCCTTTTTTTATTTAACTCCAAGATCTCACTTCTTAGTTTGGTCCTCTTCTCAGATGGAAAGAACCTTGCTATGATTTTATGGGCTAAGTCAACCCATGAAATGATAGAATTTGAAGGCTCAAATTTTAGCCAACACTTGGCTTCCTCTAGTAATAAAAATGGGAATAACATGAGCCTCACATAGTTTGATAAGATTCTATCTGTGATGTATTTATCAGTGGAAATGTACTTGCGGGACCTTATGTGGTATACCTATAAATTGCCCTCTTGAGTGAAATCGTTGCACCATGTTTTTCTTTAGCTCCTATCTTCTAGTAATTGTTAGTTTGACAAATACTAATGGTTACATCACCAGCGAGTTGGAGTGCCACATTGTAAACTGGTACTAGGGCTGGTAGTTAGTTTGCCACCACTACTGAAGGTTCATTAGCCATTTTTGCAAGTAGTTGGTTGTTGTGTGCTTGTAACAGAGTTTTCTCCCTCAATCTTTTATGGAAGAACCTTTTGGGTTTCGAATGGATTAGAGTTAGGTTCTCTACGATTTTGGAAGAGTCTGCTTCATTGTCAGAACTTTGCATAAATCTGTCACTTACAATAACACAACTAAGATCAAGTTGTTAACACTTTCAAGAACAAAAATAATAACAAAATCTTAACTTATTAATGCTTTAATTCTCCGACAATAGCGCTAAAAATTTATTGCCTTCTAATACACACGCAAATACACATGATCACAAGTAATAAAGTGATTGTAAGTACAATCAGGTTTGTTGATTCTTCGTGGACTTAATTGCTGATAAGTTAGTGATATCACTATTATGATTGTGAGAACAAGTATTTTTTTTATTCAAGATTTAATGGTTTGATTCCGCTATTAATTCTACTGACACAATAAAATTAAATGTGCATAAGGTTTGTAGGAGTTTTTCATAGAGTTATTAAGACCTAGGGTTATGACGCCTGCATAATTTCATCATATTTTATACATATTTTTAAAGCTTTATTATGATATTTATCAAATTGTTGAGTCACAAAATTGATGTTATGGTCATGATCTCTCGATCCTCTAACTATCTATTCGGGTTAGCCTTCGAACTACATCATTGAACGGGGATAGTCGAACTAATCCAAATGCAATTATTTATCTTTCTGTATGTGTCCCAATTAGGGAGAACTAGGTATGTCTCCTTTCTAGCCACAAATATATCTGTAGATGGATTCTACCCCCTTAACCCACATTCTATTCTAGTCTTTGTCTCTTGAGGCCCTCTAAAAATTATCCGTTTATCCTATTGATCGTGAAGTAATAGAATAGTAAGAACAATATTAAGAGAAAAAGAATGTAATGGTAGATTTTGAAATAATAATCTATATATTAACTATGATGTCCATACTACAGTCACAACCCTAGATAGAGGGATTTTAGTTACTCATAATTCGATTATAAAGCAAAAATTAAAGTATAAATGATAAATAATGCTAAGTAAAAAGTTTAAGAAATAACCCTATGATAGTTGAGACTTTTATCTAGCTCTGTACTGTTACATTATTTATTATCCTCTAAAAATAAATTAGGAGGTGTATTAAAAATATTTAAAAATACGTAGATGAGCCCTCCTAGTCGGACAGAAAAAGGTAGAATTTTGCCTCTACTTTTGCTGGCTCACAGCGCAAGTGGCTTTTTCTCGCCCTGAAAATCATCTTACAAGGTGTAAACTTTGGGGGGGAGGGTGAAAATGAGTCCCTCTTTGCGTTGAAATTCATTCCATTATCCTCAGGCTTTGCCCCAGTTTTTTCTTCACAAAATTCTACCATTTTATGCTCCACTTTAGCTTCTTTCACCTAAATTGCACAAAATAACTTATATAAGTGATAAAACATAAAATTAAGCATAAATCACTAGTATTAAGCCAAATTATCCTTAAAATAAAGCTTAAATTTGAGAAAATATAGTAAAACGAGTGTATATTATCTCCATATCAATAAGAAGTACAATAGACCATAGTTGATCGTGAAGTAATAGAATAGTAAGAATAATATTAAGAGAAAAAAATGTAATGGTAGATTTTGAAATAATAATCTATATATTAACTATGATGTCCATACTACAGTCACAACCCTAGATAGAGGGATTTTAGTCACTCATAATTCGATTATAAAGCAAAAATTAAAGTATAAATGATAAATAATGCTAAGTAAAAAGTTTAAGAAATAACCCTATGATAGTTGAGACTTTTATCTAGCTCTGTACTGTTACATTATTTATTATCCTCTAAAAATAAATTAGGAGGTGTATTAAAAATATTTAAAAATACGTAGATGAGCCCTCCTAGTCGGACAGAAAAAGGTAGAATTTTGCCTCTACTTTTGCTGGCTCACAGCGCAAGTGGCTTTTTCTCGCCCTGAAAATCATCTTACAAGGTGTAAACTTTGGGGGGGAGGGTGAAAATGAGTCCCTCTTTGCGTTGAAATTCATTCCATTATCCTCAGGCTTTGCCCCAGTTTTTTCTTCACAAAATTCTACCATTTTATGCTCCACTTTAGCTTCTTTCACCTAAATTGCACAAAATAACTTATATAAGTGATAAAACATAAAATTAAGCATAAATCACTAGTATTAAGCCAAATTATCCTTAAAATAAAGCTTAAATTTGAGAAAATATAGTAAAACGAGTGTATATTATCTCCATATCAATAAGAAGTACAATAGACCATAGTTGATCGTGAAGTAATAGAATAGTAAGAATAATATTAAGAGAAAAAAATGTAATGGTAGATTTTGAAATAATAATCTATATATTAACTATGATGTCCATACTACAGTCACAACCCTAGATAGAGGGATTTTAGTCACTCATAATTCGATTATAAAGCAAAAATTAAAGTATAAATGATAAATAATGCTAAGTAAAAAGTTTAAGAAATAACCCTATGATAGTTGAGACTTTTATCTAGCTCTGTACTGTTACATTATTTATTATCCGCTAAAAATAAACTAGGAGTTGTATTAACAATATTTAAAAATACCTAGATGAGCCCTCCTAGCCGGACATAAAAAGGTAGAATGTTGCCTCTACTTTTGCTGGCTCACAACGCAAGTGGCTTTGATTCAATTTAGGTTGGTTTTGACATTATAAAAACGAATAATATTTGGTTTGGTGTTAATCTCAAAAAAATCAGAACCAAACCGAACCAAATTGATACATATATACATACTTAAAATATTGGGTCATTCCAAGTCCAATACTTATTCAAATAATTAAAATAAAAAGTTGGCTCATCTGATCCCACTAGCCCATTTAAGTTTAATCCTTTAAAGTAAAAAAGAAAACTTTCGTTAAGGTAAAATTAAATAGAAAAGACAACTAGACAAAAGTTAAAACTCTAGAAAATTGTCAAATTATTCATGCTTCAGTGAAGCTTTGTCAACAAATCAAACATTAAAGTTTCATCATCTTGAATTGTTTCAATTTTCTAATTTTTCGTACTTCTTGCCATGGATAATGGCAACCACAGTAAGAACCACTACTCCAAATTTATATTTTCAATGTGTTTGTAGGAATAGGAAAATAGATAAATTGGGTTATCTTTTTGTTAATTTATTTCAAGTTATTTTAATTAATGTATTCCCTCATCATTTATGTTAATTTATTTTAAGTTATTTTAGCTTCTCGATATCCCAATCATTTTGGGGATGGAAGGAGTACAAAGTTTTAATTATTGAAGTTAAATGAAAAAAAATATCATATATAGAAACTAATATATTTCTACTTCTTGGTTGTTTTGTGATAACTCCTCGTGTGTGAAGGTATATTCCATTCTATCCAAATTAACTTAAGATTTATTAATTTTTTTTCCAGATGGAAACTACAACTACTCCAAAAGAGGTGAAGCTAGTGGAAGTAATCAACAAACTATCTTCAACTACTTTGTTGGAATCTAAGCTTGACGGTGACAAAATTGACGACAATACTCCTAATCCTACTAAAAAGCACAAGAGAACAACTCCTGGCGACTCCGATATCAGCCTTGCGAGTAATGGCAGGAAAACATCTGGCGTTTGAAAATACTATTTCGAATATGTCGATAAATAGGGAAAGCATAGGTCCAAATGCAATTACTGTACTAAGAACGTTGCTTCTAAAAGTATGAATGAGACTTCAACACTATGGAAACATCTAAATAAGGTTTATCCTAACTCTCTTCTTAGAATCATTGATAGAAATCAAACAAGACTTAGGCCAGTTAAAAGTTGGGAACAAGCATATAGTACATGTACTATAGAAAAGGTTGTGATTAACATCAATGAGATTAGGATAGCTATTGTTGAGTTTGTCATTACTGATGAACAACCTTTTAAAGTTGTTGAAGGAGAAGATTTTAGGAGATTAATGACAGTTGTTTTGCCTAATTTTCAATTACCTTCTTGCCTAAGTGTTGCTAGACAATATTTGAAAATACATTAAAATGAGAAAGAAAAGCTTAAAAAGCTTATTCAGAATCAACGTGTATGTCTTACTAGTGATAGGTGGACATCACTTCAAAATTTAACTTATATGGTTATCAGTGTCCATTGGATTGATGATGAATGAAATTTAAAAAAGAAAATTCTCAATTTTATTCAAACATCAGATCATAAGGGTGAGACAATTGCTAAGGGGATTGAGGCATGCTTATTAGATTGAAAGATTGAGAACATATTCACAGTGACTTTAGATAATGCAACTGCTAATGATGTTGTAGTTAAACTCTTGAAGAGGAGAACTGAGGATTGAAAAGGAGGCATCTTAGAAAATGAGTTCTTACATGTTAGATGTAATGCTCATATTCTAAATTTGATTGTGAAAGAAGGTCTTAGTGAATAAAATAAATCTATTTCTCGAGAAAGAAATTCTGTCAAATATGTTAAGTCCTCGGTTGAAATATTTGATTCTTTTAAGTCATTTATTGAGAAAGTTAAGATTGACACTCATGGTCTTTTGACTTTAGATGTCGAGACTAGGTGGAACTCCACATATATGATGCTAGATACGACTGTAAAGTTTGAAAGACTATTTTCAAGAATGTATGATGATCATCACAAGTATCTCAAGTATTGTTTAGAAATTAAAAGTGTTGGAGGGCATCCATCGATAAATGATCAAAAGAATATTAAAGTTTTTATTAAGTTTCTTAAGATTTTCTACCAGGTTACTTTAAAATTCTCAGGAACTTCATATGTTACTTCCAATACTTTCTTTCATGAGATTTTTAATCTTTAAAAAGTTATTTCCAAATATGTTCATTATGAAGATTTTATTTTGAGTGGTATGGCTGAGAAGATGGAACTTAAATTTATCCAATGTTGGGGTACTTTTGATAATAGTTATTGTTTATTGTTGTTGTTTTGGATCCTCGTTACAAGTTAAAGTATGTGGAATATCTTTTTAACAACTCTTATGGTTGTGAGGAGGGAGTCAAAAGATTAAAAGTGGTGATGGATACTTTGGCTCGCTTGTATAATCAATATACAAGTTCTTTTTGTGGGACTAATACTGTCAAAATTGGTGGTCAAACAAGCTTGAATGATGAAATTGATATCATGCATAGTGACGAATATGGCAATCACAATGGGAGAAAAATTTGGCAAATGAAGTCAATGTTGAAAAATAAATCAAAACTTGACAAGTACTTGTTAGATGATTTAAAAAAGATCAAAGATTTAAATACTTTAGCTTGATGGAAAGATTTGTCTGCTAGATATCCAATTGTTTCGAGAATTGCAAGAGATGTTCTTTCTATACTGTTATGCCTCGAGTCTACACCCTGAACACAACACGATGCTTAGGGTCACAAGTGACTCCAAGCTAATCCATGCCTGTCATATACTAAGAAATCACATGAATTTAAACTGAGTGGAAGCTAAACTGAATAAAGATATATGCTCTTTAAAATTTAACTGAGAATATCTGAGTTCAAATATAAATCTAAAATAAATGAACTAACCAAAAAGTTTAAGTCTGACTCTATGTCTGAAAGCCTCTACTACTGATGAGCTGCTAGGACAAGCCTCCAGCTAACTCTGAATACTAAAACCAAAATAGACTAAGGAAAAATATCAAAATATGTCCTCGGGTGATGAGGACTCACCACAAGTTGTCACTGAGATGGTGCTGAACTGAGCTATCATGAGGCTAAATCTGAGAACTTGAACCTGCATCATGATAGGATGCATCACATAAAGTATGTATCAATACTTTAAATATTCTGAGCATGAGGGATATACAAAGATGACTATATATATATAATATGCTAAAATACTGATATGTTATTTAAACTGTAAGTTGAACTGTAGTATATAGGCCCAAACATATTCATGCAGAAAAAGTCTGAAATGCAGGAATAATCTGAAAAGTATAATTAAAAACTGTAAAACTGAACTGAGGGCCTACTACCTAACTGTTAGACTAATTCTGTGTGAGAGTTTGTGTGATGACCCTTTCAGTCATCTTTGCATTTCCACTTTCTTTGCACTGTTAGAGCTTACCTGTAGCATCCCCAAGTCATTTATGACTTGCTGGGACTGGTGGTTCTATGCCCGGGCCGTTCATGTGGTGTTTATGACCCTTTACCTATTTTAGAGCCTTAACTTAGGAAATTTTTGACTTTAGTCAACATTCTTAGAAAGAAAGCTCAGAATCAAATTCCGACAGTCCTGCTGGCTCTGAAGCATAGACTTTGGTCTAGTTGGATCCTTAGTCGGGATCTATGAGCTTTTGGAATGGTTTTATCTCACTTTCTAATATTTCAGGCTTGTTAGAGTTTGAAGTTTGATATTAGTCAAATTTCAATAATCAAAGCATCAGATTCAAAATCTGATGGTTCCATCAGCTCTAGAATGTAGAGTTTGGGTTAGGTAGGTGGTTGGTTTGGGTCCCAGGTGAGCCAATCTCATTTTGGATGTTCAGTTGAAATTTGTAAGTGTTGACATGGGTCAACATTTCATTGAAATGACTTTTTATAGTAGTTTCGTCAATTCTGTTGAGTCTATAATGCCATTTCCGGTAGGGTAGCATAGATCGTATACATATGCGGGGTCTCGGATGAACCCCATGGTCCCATCTGGTGACTTTGCAACTTAAGAAAGTTGATGGTTGTTGTTTCAGGTGGAAGCCTCAAACCTTAATCACGACCGTGAGGAAGGCCACCCGATCGCGATGGTCTACCTCTTTAGGAATTGCGACCATGAGGGCTCCTTCATGCAACTGCAATGAAGGGCCTGTGGACCCGGCACCCATTTGCTCATCACAACCGTGAGGTTATTTCTTGCAATAGAGATGAAGGTCCTGCCCTATTGTTCTTTACGACCACATGGATGGACTTTCACGATAGCGATGGTCTAGCCAGCATGATCATCACGACCGCGTAGAGTTGTTCAGATCGCGATAAAGGACCCCTGGCACTATATAATTCTTCTCCTTTGTTTTCTTCACCTTTTAAACCATTTTCCACCGTTATTTTAGAGCTCTAAGCTCAATTTTCTATGTGGGAGCATCATTGAGTGTCGGGGTGGTATATTTCATGCCCGTGGTTGATTCATCGTCTATTATAAGTTTCTAACCTTTAATTCCATCAATTTCTTTGTTTGATTCTTATTTTATTCTTGGGATTCAGGGGTTGTTTTAGGCCCTTTTTATTACTCGGATTATGCTCAATTTTTGAGCATGAGTTTCTGGAAATGTTAGGAACCTCGTGGTAACTTTTTTTTCTAATTTTGAGTTGTGGGGCAAACTGGCCCATTTTTTACCCTGATTTTTGACTAGGCTAATTATTAGCATTATTTGTATCGTTAGCTTTGGATTGATGTGTAGTTTATATTTTTGATAGTTTGATCACTGTTTGGGCTTCTTAGAGCAGTTTGGGCTTGATCAACGTTGATGTGCCGCCATTTTACGGCACTTTCGACTCCTTTTAACTAAGAACAATCGTACGTTTTCAAGCAACCGTCGTCGTTTTTGATGTGTTTATGGTGTATTTTCAGGAAATAGGAACAAACATGGAAACGGAAGGAAATGCGAGCAAAAAGACGTTCTGGATAAGAGTGACGGTCCGAGTGACGTTGGGATTGTGTTTCTTGGATGCACCAAGGCCGCCCGCGATTAGGATTCCTACCATGTTTGGGATTTGGTTTCTTGGATTCCTAATGCGTTTGGGATTGTGTTTCTTGGACTCCTATAAATACCCTATGTTAGGTTTATTTTATTAGGATGCAAGTCACGTTTTTTACAATAGTTTTAGGAGATTTGAGCGAAACTTTGAGAGCAAGAAACACGGTTTCTTTGCCTCAATCTTGTTCTTAAATCGTTCTTGGGATCTTTGTTTTCCTTGTCTTGGAAACGTGTTCTTGATTCGTTCTTGGGATCTTGTTTTTCTTGTTCTTGGAATAATTGAAGGTTGTTTTCATTATATTGTAAGAATCTTTTCTCCTTATTATGAATACTATTTTCTTCTCTTCTTCTTCTAGCATGATTAACTAAACTCCCACAACTAGGGTTGGGGGAGCCATGGCAAAAGTAGCAAGATAGGTTCCGGGTAGCGACGGGTTCAATATATATGTTGTCACGTTGTTAATCATACATTTTTTCACGTTTTCTAGTGGTTGCAAACATTAGAACATGCCTAGGTTTAATTTGCTTGAGTAAAGAGATTAAAACCGGGAAACTTGATTAACGACGAGGATTCGAGACTACCAACTCTCGTCTTATGATTAATGCTGTAACTAGATTAATCTACTTGATGTTTAGGATTGAAATCTAAAAGCAGACCTTTTCAATTTCGAGAGAATTGAAAAGTAAATTTGTCTATTTGGTTGAGAAACGTTTAGACGATACCATTAATTCAATCACATCGTGACACGCATATAGAAAGAACCCGGTTAAGCTTAGGATCGACATTGTTACCAACGCCATGGTAAACACTTCCCTAGTTCATTCTCCTATTGATTAATTCTCATACTTTATTATTTGCTTTTGTTCATACAAAACCCCCCTATTTACCGGAAACTATTGACCATTAGTCATCTAATTCACTAAAGACTTAACTCTCACCTTATTCCCTGTGGGATCGACCCCAACCTTAGTTGGGTTCTATATTTGACTACGACCGCTTACGCTTCTTTAATTAGAGGTGTAGTTTGGGCGTTATCAAAAAGTGGCGCCGTTGCCGGGGAATACGGTTGTTTGTTAAGTCCGGTGTGTTTATTTGACTCTTAGTCATACTTTCCTGCTTTTACGTTTATTTGTTGTTTTTGTTTTTGACAGGGTACAGAGTTGTGCATGCCAAGTACCCGGCACTCGGGGGAATAACCAGTACCTTACAACCCCGAGCTTGCTAGAACGTTAAGGCAGAATATGGCCGCACAACAAGGAATAGCAAGGCTCGCTGCAGAACTGCAGGCCCAACAAAATCTGAATGCTAATGGTCTGCAGGACGATATTATGCTGAATGATGAGGACATCGAGTTCTCATGCTTTGGAGACCCTGGAGGTCTCCAATATCATTCCAGAATCTGAGTCCAATCGACATCACATGTATTCCTTTCTCTCACAGTTTTTAGCTTTCATATCTATGCATTGGGAACAATGCATGAGTCTAAGTTGAGGGTGTTGGGAAACCTGTGAGTCACCACCGAGGGTTTTTATTGCCGTGTTTCTTTTCCCTCCGGTGTGCTATCTAGTAGAACCGGCATGTTTAGGTTGTTATTTTAATTTTTTTTTTTTAGTATCTATAGCAAGCATCATGGCATTTTTCTTGACTAAAAGGAGCCCCTTCTAAAAAAATTTCTGGTTTTGTACTTATGTTGAAACGATTGACTGTCTGGATCCTTGAATGTCATTGTGTGATTATGATTAGAATGAGTATGCTTAAGCCGAGCGGTTGTTTGATAGTTGGTAGCGATATAGTTTCTTGGTGCCAAGTGTGTGAGATGATTGTTATAAATTCTTACTCTGTGCATGCATCTAGAACTTGCCCGGTCTATTTTGTTAAGTTTGAAGTTTAGTTGCTTAGGAAAGGATCACAGGCCCTTTTTGTGTGCAGCCCACTTAACCTATAAGACCGTCCAAATGCAAATAATCCCTTTTTGATCCCTATTTGAGCCATAATTGACCTTGTTCTTTCAATAACCTGTCACCGTTCCTGTTTAACTTTGAATCCCTATTTTGGCCCTGGTCCTTCCTTGGACATCGTGCACCTCAACCCAGGCAATCAGCCTAAGTTGAGGGTGGCTACTATAGAGGTAAACCCTGTTTTGGCCCTGGTCCTCCCTAGGACATCGTGCACCTCACTTCAGGCAATCAGCCTAAGTTGAGGGTGGCTACTATAGAGGTGAATGATAAGAAAAAGAGGATGGAGAAGATTGGTTGTGAATAGAGTGAAAATTCGGGTGTGTGCCTAAGAAAAAAAAAAGAAAAAAAAAGAGATGAAAAAGATCGAAAAAGAAATAAAAAGAATTGTCAAAATAAAGAGGCCGCATCTTTTGCTAGAAACAAGGAAATAAAAAAAAAAAAAGGTGAACAAGGATGGACAAAGTAAAGTTATGTGGTAATATGATGTCAATGGTTCCAAGGAGAGCTTAGTCACTAACCCCTAAATGTATCATACCTGCACCTGAAGCCTCATTACAAGCCAAAACAAGTCCTGTAGTGATCCTGAGCGGCTTTCTGAAGAACTGAAATAGAATAGTAAGGGCAAGCCTATGGTATCGCATGTGCATTGTTTGAAATCATTTGTGAGTGTGAGCGCTTACCTAGTCCCAAATCTTGAGTGTGGGATTTCTTTGTGGTGAGGGCACCAAGATTTCTGTATTGTCTATTAACTGTTAGGATAGCCGCGCGTGTGTATGTACAATATTCTATCATATCGGAATGACATGTTTGGATCCTTGCACGTTAATATTTCATACATTTATGTGCTATAAGGGAGCTTGATTTAAAATTGAAGATGAGTTTGAATGACCATGAGTTGCTATAGACACGAGTTTGTTTTTTAGTTGAGTCGTCGTATTGTTTTTTTTTATGTCATGTTGCTTGAGGACAAGCAAACGTTTTAAGTTGAGGGTGTTGATGTTCCGCCATTTTACGGCACTTTCGACTCCTTTTAACTAAGAACAATCGTACGTTTTCAAGCAACCGTCATCATTTTTGATGTGTTTATGGTGTATTTTCAGGAAATAGGAACAAACATGGAAACGGAAGGAAATGCGAGCAAAAAGACGTTCTGGATAAGAGTGACGGTCCGAGTGACGTTGGGATTGTGTTTCTTGGACGCACCAAGGCAGCCCGCGATTAGGATTCCTACCGTGTTTGGGATTTGGTTTCTTGGATTCCTAATGCGTTTGGTATTGTGTTTCTTGGACGCACCAAGGCAGCCCGCGATTAGGATTCCTACCGTGTTTGGGATTTGGTTTCTTGGATTCCTAATGCGTTTGGGATTGTGTTTCTTGGACTCCTATAAATACCCTATGTTAGGTTTATTTTATTAGGATGCAAGTCACATTTTTTACAATAGTTTTAGGAGATTTGAGCGAAACTTTGAGAGCAAGAAACACGGTTTCTTTGCCTCAATCTTGTTCTTGAATCGTTCTTGGGATCTTTGTTTTCCTTGTCTTGGAAACGTGTTCTTGATTCGTTCTTGGGATCTTGTTTTTCTTGTTCTTGGAATAATTGAAGGTTGTTTTCATTATATTGTAAGAATCTTTTCTCCTTATTATGAATACTATTCTCTTCTCTTTTCTTAATAGCATGAGGAACTAAACTTCCCACAACTAGGGTTGTGGGAGCCATGGCAAAAGTAGCAATATAGATTCCGGGTAGCGACGGGTTAAATATGTATGTTGTCACGTTGTTAATCATTCGTTATGTAACGTTTTCTAGTGGTTGCAAACATTAGAACATGCCTAGGTTTAATTTTCTTGAGTAAAGAGATTAAAACCGGGAAACTTGATTAACGACGAGGATTCGAGACTACCAACTCTCGTCTTATGATTAATGCTATAACTAGATTAATCTACTTGATGTTTAGGATTGAAATCTAAAAGCACACTTTTTTAATTTCGAGAGAATTGAAAAGTAAATTTGTCTATTTGGTTGAGAAACGTTTAGACGATACTATTAATTCAATCACATCGTGACACGCATATAGAAAGAACCCGGTTAAGCTTAGGATCGACATTGTTACCAACGCCATGGTAAACACTTCCCTAGTTCATTCTCCTATTGATTAATTCTCATACTTTATTATTTGCTTTTGTTCATACAAAACCCCCCCATTTACCAGAAACTATTGACCATTAGTCATCTAATTCACTAAAGACTTAACTCTCACCTTATTCCCTGTGGGATCGACCCCAACCTTAGTTGGGTTCTATATTTGACTACGACCGCTTACGCTTCTTTAATTAGAGGTGTAGTTTGGGCGTTATCAAACGTCTTTCCAATTGCTTTTCATCGGATGCCAGGTAGGTTATGGCTTACCGATCATAGACTTGGCCTATATAGAATGTTATTGTACTATTTTGTTCCTCTTTGGGTTGGGATTACTAGGTTGGCACGCCAGACCTTGTCCACTTCCTTCTCATTCGTTCTTGTTTCTTCTGCTTCAGTAATTGAGCTAGTATAGTTGTATTATCTCTTACGGCCCTGAGTGGCCGTTGCATATGCATCTGGACCATAGTTACTAGGATATATGGGAAATATCTGTGAGTCCCAAACATTGATTCGCGAATGCGAGCTGGTTATGTGTGTTATAGAGAAGATTGAGCCTGTGCAGGGCCAGTAGGATGATATTGAGTTGTTGATTGTATCTAAGCATATCATCATCATGAAAAGGGCTTTTTCTGTATAAGTTTACTGTTACTACAAGGTTATAGGCTTGACTATCACCAGTTTTCAAACCTTGCATGGCCTCGAGGGCCCATTTTTAGTTATTAATAGCTTTAAATAGACTTAAATCTGTTTTAATGGATCTTCTTGAAGTAAAAGGGATTAAATGTTTTTTTTTCACACTGGTACCTGAGATGATACTAGACTCGGCCAGGCCGAGTGCAAGATATGGTTTTATTACTAATTTTAGACTCGGATAGACTCTGGGCACGCATGATGAGATCTTGAGAGTTGGTATGTGGTCCGGAGACCTCCATGGACCTTGTCGATCTGGACTAGGGGCTACGGGCCAAGAGTGCCGGAGGAGGGGTATATGAGGGAGTAGAGGTATATGGGGGAAGCCCTTCCATGGGTCCTACCTGCTGGGCCTACGGGCGCTAAAGGAGGTGCATATGGTACCACTGGAATACCATATCATATCATTCATTTATGCATGGTTCCAACCCTTGTTTGCTATTTGATGAGTGTGCTCTCTAGTAGTATGGGATGCCGGTAGGGTTTGTCTTCACTTTATGTATTCCTTGGGTGTATGGGCGCTCATTGGGATTGTAGGTAGATTAGTATTACTTGTTCCTATTGTATTTACCTGCTCATTTACTTTTCGATCATCCTTACCTTGTGGGTTGTATTGTTAGCATGTTTATATTTAGTTACCTTATTTTCTCTTCTTTTTATTTGAGGTTACCGGTACACCGCCCTGTTCGTTAAGCTATCTTTATTTACTATTATTGCAAGGACCCAGATGCGTTCTCTACTTTTACATATGTGTTCTGTGATACATCTTCTGTGACTAGCTTAGTACACTTGTATTCTTTATGCCTTCTATTTTTTGCTAGCTTCCATGTACTTCACTCAATTTGCTTCTTTGACCCTTTTCTTCCCTTATCTGCTATTTACTGCTTTTACATTTTATATGTGCCAAGTCGGCCTATGATGTCTACTGGGTACTGGTTTCTTATGAAATTAGTGCTTATACTACACTTCTGCATCTTCCTGGTGTAGATCCTAGTGTGGGCCATCACCATTGATATGGGGACCTTATGAAGATTTTGAGGAATTCGAGACATAGGGTGAGCTCCTGGCGATCGGGGCTCAGCTATATCTCTTCTTTTACACAGTTAACTCTCTTGTATATTCGGAGACAGTTGTATATTTTAATTTTGCACTCCCTTGTACTCTATATTTGTAGTAGTGGCTCCTGTATTTGTGATACCAGGTCGTGGGATGGTGTAATATTCTATATATATATATATATATTCAGGTTGATTTCCCTTTTCTATGCCTCCTTTACCTTATTTCGCTTATTTGTCTGATTGTGCATGATTCCTTTAGGTAGTGGCCCATTACTAACTATTCTGAGCTACGAGAATTGGTTCACCTATAGGGGGGTTTTAGGTGTCATTATGACCAGAGAAATTGGGTCATGACAGCTTGGTATCAGAGCCTAAGTTCACCGGTGTCATCGGTATAGGAGCCAATGTCTAGTACAGTCTTGCGGATCAAGGCAGAGACATTTGTACCCTATCTTTGGGAGGTTATAGTGACATCTTAGGAAACATTAGTCTATTTTTTGCTTCTATACTGTGCGTCTTTTCCTAGATAGTTTCCTGGAATCTCATTTGTTCTAGTTCACTCTTCCACAGATGGTTCGTATGAGATTTTCAATAATGGACGAGGGCGAGCCTTCAGTACCAGTACCTCTGGATCTAGCCAGGGGCCGGGGTAGACATAGAGGTAGAGGTCAAGGATGTGCCAGAGTTTTGGCACCAGTTAAAGCTCCTGAGGTCAAGCATGAGCATGAGCTAGTTCCCTACCAGCAGCCTGTGGACCAAGGAGCAGCCCAGATGCCACCAGGGCCAGTAGCAGCATCAGTATTAGCACCCGCCCTAGCTCTTACACCAGATATCCAGAGTATGCTTCTTCAGTTTTTGAGCATGGTTGGGGGTCAGCCTTCTGATACAACTCAGACATCTGCTCAGGAGAAAGCCCTGGGTGTTTAGAGTTCAGGAGTGCAACCTGCTACTGCGGCTCCTCATGCACATGCCTTTCAGTGCCTACAGTTTCTCAGCCTCTCGGTCCTCGTTTAGTTATGTCAGAGTTGGAGCAGAAGGCTTTGGGCCATTTCTGAGACTATCCCCACAGAGGTTCTCCGGTGCTCCCGGATAGGATGCCTATGATTTTATTTCTACCTGTGAGGAGATGCTTCATCACCTTGGTCAGTTGGATGTCCACGGAGTGGATTATACCACCTATCAGCTGGAGGGGCGAACTAAGCTTTTGTGGAGGGCCCTGGTAGCTTGCAGGCGCCCTGAGTCTCCTTAGTTGACATGGAAGGAGTTCTATGAGGCCTTGATGGCCAAGTTCTTGCTGCACTGTGATCGTGAGTGCCGTACGGAGTAGTTTACCCAGTTGATAAGGGGGTGTGTGATAGTGTCTGAGTATAAGACCCATTTTCACCAGTTGGCTCTATTTTGGGCTTTGATCATTCCTATAGAGCCAGATTAGATTCATCAATATTTTTGGGGGATGAGGATTGAGTTTCGTGAGACTACAGGAATACTAGTTGCTAGTGGGTTGCCATTTCAGGTGATAGCGGACCATGCCCATACTATGGAGGATTTGCATCGCCAGGACCCTGGGGCCAGAGATAAGAGACCACGCCATAAGAGTGGTTATAGTGGTTCCTGCTCCGGTGATAGAGGTTCAGGTTAGTAGGGCAGAGAATATCAGCCACAAAAGCTTCAGGGGTAGACTAGCCAGCCACTTCAGGCATCACTTCAGGCTTCAGGTGGGCCTCAGTTTGATCATGGTTATGGTATTCAGCATAGTTACAATGGTCATCATAGGTTCAGTAGGTCAAGTTCAGGTCAGTGATCGAGGGGTACATAATTTAGGGAATTAGGCCATGGTGGCCATACAGGTTTAACCAGTTTATCATGCCAGGGTAGGTCGTTAGGGCCTTGGTACGAGTGTGGTATTATTGATCACTTTGCCAGAGATTGCCCCTAATAGGGTACAATTTAGCTAGTTGCTCAGCTGGCTCAGCCTCTGAGAGTAGTGCAGTCACCGATCAAAGGTGGTTGTGTCTAGGGTAGGGGTGGTACCCAGCATGGTAGGTCAGGTGGTCGGGATGATGGTCAGTTTTGGGGAGGTCAGCATCAGCTCTATGCTGTCCTTGGTAGACCAGAAGTGGAGGCCTCAAATGCAGTGATCACAGGTATGATCTATGTCTGCCGTCAGTCAGCCGTAGCATTGTTTGATCCTGGTTCTTCATGTTCATATATTTTTGCCTACTTTGTTCCTTGCTTGGGGTTGGCTAGTGAGCCATTATCTGTTCCCTTATCTATTGCTACCTTGGTAGGTGATTCTTTAGTAGTTGATCAGATTGTTAAATCATGCTCGGTAGTTGGTGGTGGTCTTGAGACTTGGGCTGATTTGATGATATTAGATATGCTAGACTTTGATGTGATTCTGGTCATGGGTTGGTTATCCCCTCACCGAGCAGTTTTGGATTTTTATGCCAAGACCATTACCTTAGCCATGCTCGGTGTATCTCCAGTTGTGTGGCAGGGTTCTATTAGCTATGCACCATCTAGGATCATTTCTTGTCTTAAAGCTAGGCAGTTGATTTCGTGCGGGTGTTTGGCTTGTCTAGCATATGTATGGGATGTTAGCACCGACACTTCTTCTCCTAAGTTGGTCCTTCTGGTTAGAGAGTTTTTAGATGTGTTCGTGACTAACCTGCCAGGCCTTCCAACTGAGTGTGATATAGACTTTGCCATTGAGTTAGAGCCAGGAACCAGGCCTATTTCCATTACTCCATATCGTATGGCTCCTGCTGAGTTGAGAGAGCTTAAGGTTCAGCTTCAGGACTTGTTAGCTAAGGGATTCATCAGGATGAGTGTGTCACCTTGGGGTGCTCCAGTTCTATTTGTGAAGAAAAAATATTGCTCGATGCGGATGTGTATTGATTATAGGCAATTGGATAAGGTGACTAAAAAGAACAGGCATCTAATGCCGCGTATAAATGATTTATTTGATCATCTCCAAGGTGAAGCAGTGTTCTCTAAGATAGATTTGAGGTCAAGCTACCATCAATTGAGGATTAGGGTAGAGGATATCCCTATGACAGCATTCAGGACACGTTATGGGCTGTTATGAGTTCCTGGTGATGTCTTTTGGGTTGACTAATGCCCCAACAACTTTTATGGACTGGATGCATAGGGTGCTTAAGTCGTACCTGGATTCGTTTGTGATAGTCTTCATCGATGATATATTGGTATACTCGTGGGCTAGGGAGGAGCATGAGCAGTATTTCAGGATTGTGCTCTAGACTTTGAGAGATTATCAGCTTTATGCCAAGTTTCAAAGTGCAAGTTTTGGCTTGAGTCAGTAACATTCCTAGGACACGTGGTGTCTAAGGATGGAATTAGGGTGGATCCACCAAAGATTGCATCCTTTTGTGATTGGTTGAGGCCTACTACTCCTACTAAGATTTGCATTTTTGTTAGGTTAACATGATACTACAGACGGTTTATCAAGGGCTTTTATTCCTTAGAAGCACCTTTGACTAGGCTGACTAGGAAGGATGTCCCATTTCATTGGTCTTATCAGTGCGAGGATAGCTTCCACAGGCTTAAGGCCTTATTGATTTCAGCTACGATGTTGCATTACTAGTTGATGATCAGACTTTTTTAGTGTATTGTGATGCTTCATCTATTGGTCTTGGTTGTGTGTTGATGCAGCAAGGTTGGGTGATAGTTATGCATCAAGTCAGTTGAAGGATCACGAGTCCAACTACCCCACTCATAACTTGGAGTTGGTGGTGGTAGTCTTCGCGCTCAAGATCTGGAGGAACTATCTATATGGAGTTCACTGTGAGATTTACTCCGTCCAACGTAGTCTTCAGTATATCATGAGTCAGTCAGAGATGAAATCTATGCAACAAATATGGATTAAGTTACTGAAGGACTATGACATCACTATTTTGTACCATCTGGGCAAGGCAAATGTGATAGCGGATGCCCTGAGCCAGAAGGCAATGAGTATGGGTAGCTTGTCTTCTCTTTTAGTTTCAGAGTGGCCATTGGACTTGGACATCCAGTCCTTGGCTAACCATTTAGTTAGGCTTGATTTGTCAGATCCCAGTAGAGTTCTTGCCAATGTTGAGATCCATTCTACTTTAGTTGATCAGATTCAGTGGCATCAGGTTGAGGATCAGCATTTGTGTGGTATTCGTGATCAGGTTCTGTGGGGTAAGGCCAGCAGGGCTACTTTAGATTCTGATGGTATTTTGAGATTTGATGGTCGCCTTTGTATTTTGAGAGTTAGGGACTTGATATAGTTGATTCTCTGTGAGGCTTATTGTTCCAGATATTTTATCCATTCGAGCGCAACCAAAATGTATAGAGATTTGAGGCAGCTTCATTGGTGGAGTGGTATGAAGAGGGACATAGCGCAGTTTGTATCTTAGTGCTTGAACTGTCAGCCGATTAAGTTTAAGCACATGAGACCTGGTGGATTGATGAAGAGACTTTCCATTCCTGAGTGGAAGTGGGAAGAGATCACTATGGACTTCATAGAATGATTGTCATGCACTTCTATAGGGTTTGATTCTATTTGGGTTATTGTTGATTGGCTGACTAAGTCTGCACTCTTCTTGCCAGTTCATTCTTCCTATAGTGCAGAGAGGTTGGCTCAGATCTATCTCCATGAGGTTGTCTGTTTGTATAGGGTTCCAACTTTTATTTTTTCAGACCGCAATACTCAGTTTACATCTTAATTATGGAGGTTTATTCAATGAGAGATGGGTACAGAGGCTCAGCTCAGCACTGCATTCCATCTTTATACTGATGGCCAGTCTGAGAGGAATATCCAGGTCCTAGAGGACATGCTACGTGACTGTGTTCTTGATTTTAGGGGTTCATCGGATCAGTACGTGCTTTGGCAGAGTTTGCTTATAATAATAGTTATCAGTCGATTATTTGCGCGGTTCTTTTTAAGATATTTTATAGTAGGCGTTGCAGATTACCAATGGGTTGGTTTGATGGTTTTTAGTCCTGGCCTCAGAGTACAGATCTACTTTGTAATTCCTTAGACAGAGTTTGGGTGATTCAGGACAGACTTTGGGAAGCCTAGAGTAGGCAGAAGAGCTATGCAGACTGTTGACTTCGTGTCTTAGAGTTCAGTTTTGGTGATCGGGTATTTCTTTGAGTGTCTCCCATGAAGGGCATGATGAGATTTAGCAGGCAGGGCAAGCTCATCTCCAGGTATATTCGGCCATTTGAGATTCTTCAGAGGGTTGGTGATATTGCTTGTCAGCTAGCTTTGCCTCTTATGTTCTCAGCTATCCAGCCAGTCTTCCATGTATCCATGTTGCGGTGTTATGTTCTGTATGAGTCACATATTCCACGGTGAGATTCAGTGCAGTTAGATGAGAGTTTGGCTTTTGTTGAGGAGCCAATAGCCATTCTAGCCAGAGATGTCAGGATATTGAGGTCCCAAGAGATTCATGTGGTTAAGGTTCAGTGGAGGCACCACCCGATAGAGGAGGCTACCTAGGAGACCGAGAGTGAGATGCAAGCTCATTAACCACTGTTCTTTGAGCCTTCAGGTACTCCCTTTTTCCTGACTTTCAAGGACGAAAGTCATTTTTAGTAGTGGATGATGTAATAACCCTTCTGGTCATTTTTGCGTTTTTGCATTCTTTGCACTATTAGAGCTTACTTGTAGTGAGACTAAATCATTTATGACTTGCTAGGACTGGTGGTTCGGTGCTCGAGCTATTCGTTAGGTTTTTATAACCCCTTCCCTATTTTAGAGCCTTAACTTAGGAAACCATTGACTTTAGTCAACATTCCTAGCAAGCAAGCTCGTAATCAAATTCCTACAATTTTGTTAGCTACGAAGCATGGACTTTAGTGTAGTTGGACCCTTGGTTGGGGCCTCGGAGCTTTCAGAATGGTTTTATCTGAGTTTCTAAGATTTTAGGCCAGTTAGAGTTAGAAGTTTGACTTTGGTCAACTTTTGATGATCGGAGCATCATATTCAAAATCTGACTGTTTCATCAGCTCCAGAATGTCGAGTTTGGGTTAGGTAGGTGGTTAGTTCAGGTTCCAGGTGAGTCAGGCTTATTTTGGGTGTTCGGTTGAAACTCGTAGGAGTTGACTTGGGTCAACATTTCATCAAAATAACCTCAAATGGTAGTTTTGTTGATTCCGTTGAGTCTGGAATACCATTTTTGATAGGGTAGCATACTTTATTTATGCGCGCAGAGTCCCAGATGAACCTTGTGGGGTCATCCGGTGATTTTGCAACTTAAGAAAGTTGTTGATTGTTGTTGTAGATATAGGCCTCATGCCTTAATCATGACCGCAAGGAAGGCCACACGATTGCAATATTCAGCCTCTTTAGGCTTCACGACCATGAGGGCTCCTTCACACGATCGCGATGAAGGGCCTGTGGACTCGGCACCCATTTGCTCTTCGCGATCATGAGGTTCTTTCTCCCGATAGTGATGAAGGCCCTGCCCCTTTGTTCTTCGCAACTGCGTGTCTATACTATCATGATCGCGGTGGTCTAGCTAGCGTGGTCATCGCGGCTGCGTAGGGTCCTTTGTGATTGCAATGAAGGACCCCTGACAACATATAACTCTTCTCCTTTATTTTCTTCACCTTTTAAATTATTTTCCACCATTGTTTTAGAGATCTAAGATCTATTTTATGTGTGGGAGCATCTTCGATTGTCGGGATAGCATATTCCATTCCCGTGGTTGATTTTTCATCTTTTATTGTAAGTTTATAACCTTTAATTCCGTCAATTTCTTTGTTTGATTCTTATTTTATTCTTGGGATTCAGGGGCTATTTTAGGCCCTCTTTCTTACCCAGATTATGCTCAATTTTTTAGCATGAGTTCCTGGCAACATTTTGAACCTCGTGATAACTTCTGTTTCTAATTTTGGGTTGCAGGACCCATGGGCCCTTTTTGACCTGGATTTTTGACCTGACTAATTATTAGCACTATAGGTATTGTTAGCTTTGGATTTACGTGTAGATTATGTTTTTGATAGTTTGATCGCTATTCGGGATTCTCAGAGCAGTTTGGACTCAGAATGATGTCTTTCCAATAACTTTTCATTAGATTCCAGGTAGGCTATGGCTTACCGATCTTAGACTTGGCCTATATAGAATGTAATTGTACTATTTAGTTCCTCATTGGGTTGGGATTACTAGGTTGGCACCATATACATTGTCCGCTTCTTTCTCATCGGTTCGTGTTTCTTCTACTTCAGTATTTGAGCTAGTACGATAGTATTACCTCCTATAGCCTTGAGTAGACTTTGCATATGCCTCTGGACCATAGTTAGTGGGATATTCTGGAAGTTTTTGTGAGTCCCGGACATTGATTCATGATTGCTAGCTTGTTATTTGTGCGGTAGAGCGGATTGAGCCTGTGTAGGGCTAGTAGGTTGATATTGAGCTGTTGATTGAATCCGAGCATATCATCGTCATGAAAAGGGATTTTTCTACATTGGTTTACTATTACTATAGGGCTCCAGGCTTGACTATCACCAGTTTTCTAACCTTGCATGGTCCTAGGGACCCATTTTCAGTTATTAATGGCTTTAAATGGACTTAAAACTGGTTTAATGAATCTTCTTGAAATGAAAGGGATTAAATGTTGGTTTTTCACACTGGTAACTGATATGATACTAGACTCGGCTGGTCCAAGCGCTAGACGTGGTTTTATTACTTATTTTAGACCCAGATAGACTCTGGACACGTATGATGATATCTTGATAGTTGGTATATGGTTGCGGAGACCTCCATGGACCTTGCCTATATGGACTAGGGGTTACGGGTCGAGAGTTCTAGAGGAGGGGTTTTGGGGGGAGTAGAGGTATACGGGGGAAGCCCTTCCATGGGTCTTACATGCTGGTCCCATGGGCGCCGAAGAAGGTGTATACAGTATCACTGGTATACCATATCATATCATTCATTTTTGCATAGTTCCACCTCGTGTTTTCTATTTGCTGAGTGTACTCTCTGGTAGTATGGGATGTCAGTAGGGTTTGTCTTCCCTTGTATGTATTTCTAGGGTGTATGGACGCTCATTGGGATTGTAGGTAGATTAGTATTACTTGCTCCTATTGTAGTTACCTTCTCATTTACTTTTTGATCATCCTTATTTTCTGGGTTGTATTGTTAGCATCTTTATGTTTTATTCTTTCTTTCGCTCCCATTTATATGAGGTTATCGGTACACTGCCCTATTCGTTAAGCTATCTTTATTTACTATTATTGCAAGGACCCAAGTGCGTTCTCTACTCTTACATCTGTGTTCTATGATACATCTTTTGTGGTTAGCTTAGTACACTTGTATTCTTTATGCCTTCTATTTTTTGCTAGTTTCCATGTACTTCATTCTATTTTCTTTTCTTACCCTTTTCTTCCCTTATCTGCGATCTACTACTTTTACATTTTATATGTGCCCAGTTGGCCTATGATGTCTACTAGGTACCGGTTGCGTATGCAATTTGTGCTCAGACTACACTTTTGCATTTCCTTGTGCAGATCCTACTGTGGGCCATTGCCTTTTATGTGGGGACCTCATGCAGCTTTTGGGGCATCCGAGACATAAGGTGAGCTCCTGGCGACCGGGGCTCAGCTATATCTCTTCTTTTTGCACAGTTGACTCTTTTGTATATTTGGAGACAGTTGTATATTTTACTTTTGCACTCCCTTGTACGTTGTATTTATAGTAGTGGCTCCTGTACTTGTGATACCAGGTCATGAGATGGTGTAGTTTTCTATTTATATATATATATATATAAATTCAGGTTTTTTCCCCTTGTCTATGCCTCATTTACCTTCTTCCACTTATTTTCTTGATTGTGCGTGCTTCCCTTAGGTAGTGGCCCATTACTTACCATTCCGGGCTACGGGGATTGGTTCGCCTACAGTGGGGTTATAGGTTCTATCATGACCTGAGAAATCGGATCGTGAGAGTCTGTTAATCAACATAAACCACGTGAGCTAAACATGGAGTCTGATGCATACACCCCATCGAGAAGACCTAATATACCTTGACAGGGCATAAACACATGACTGGAGTGGTCACTATTTCTGAGCCCCAACTGAGGGGCTAAAAAACCAATGGTGGCACGTAGTTTTGGGACTTTAGGGTAGACTAAATCCTAGTCCAAATTGGTGCAAAGTACTACTCCCAAAACGGATTCTGCTAACTCATTTAAAGCTGAGGTTATGTAATCATACATCTGAACGTAACTAGTCCAAAAACATTATTTTTTGGAAGACTGTAAACTAAAAGCTGACTAAATTCTGTTTAAAACTATAAGCTAGTAATCTAGGTTAAGTTCTCAAGAAGACTAGTTCATGAGAAAACACTACAATTTAGGGCTAATTTCTTGATTTCTCAAATCATGGTGAAAACGCATGCAAATTATTGAAAACATGGTTTAATTCTTATAATACAAGATATAAATCATTTAGAAATCATAAAGACTAAATTTTGTAATAATTTGCATAATTGGGTAAGAACCCTAGTTTTATTAACCATTAAATTCAAAGAAATGACTGGATTTTTGGGCATAATGGTGAACTAAATCCTTAGCGAATACTCACATACCTGGTGGATGAAGATTCTTGAAGGAAATTTGAAGTTTGAAGCTTGGAGAAGAAAGCCCTAGGTTGGTGGAGAAAAAACTGCTTTTGTTCTTTCTTTTTAAGACTTGAGTGAATGAATGAGGAAAACTAGGCTAAGTTTGATTAAAACCTTTTAAAGTAAGCCTAAAATGACTTATTTTCGGAGTTAAAAGTTAGGGGAGAAGTCTAAAATACCCCTGAGAAATTAAATTGAAAACTGCAGGAAAATTCACGAACTGGGTTCCACAAATGGGAACCACGATCCACGGATGGTTCCACGGGAACCATCCGTGGAACCCTCTCGTGGTTCCATGGATTTTGCCAGGTTTCAGGCCTCAGTTCCACGAGGCCAAACCACGGCCCATGGACTGTTCCATGACCTGTGGAACCTGGCCATGGTTCTCAAGACAAAATACTTGGCCTCTGATTGACCTTCACGTGTCAAATCCATGGCTCGTGGACTATTCCACGGTCCGTGGATCCACTTTATGGATCTAAACCTGAATGGTATAGCTTTTGTTTAGGTTCCACGACTCCAGTTCATAACTCGTGGACTATTATACGGCCCATGGATCTGGCTCGTGGAACCTACTATCACTTTGACAGCTTAAAGCTGGTTCTAAGCTTAGAATTTTTGGGGTGTTATAATATCTTCCCCATGGGATTATTTATCTTCGAATGAAGTCTAAACAAGATAAGTTTGGAGGGAAAGAGTTGCAATCCCTACCAACTGAGTTCTAGAATCTGGTTTCTAACTGGTCTAATTTCTAAGAACATGAAAGCATGCTGAAATGCAAGAATTGCTGAGGGAACACAAAACTGAGGGAAATACTAATGAGGAAATTGAGGAAAATTGGAGAGGAACTATTACCTCAAGTTGGATCTGAATCAGAAGAAAAGAGGTAAGGGTACTTGGTCATCATGGCGGCTTCTGCTTTCCAAGTAGCTTCCTCAACTGACTAGTTCCTCCAAAGAACTTTTATCGAAGTGACTTCCTTATTCCTCAATCTACGAACCTAATGGTCAAGAATTTAAATTGGGACCTCTTCATAAGAGAGACTGTATTTCACACTCACACTTTCTAAAAAGCACAACTAAGGCTGGATCACTAATGCACTTATTCAACAAGGATATATGAAAAACTGGGTGCATTAACGCTAAGTCTGCGGGCAACTCTAACTCATAAGTCACCTTGCCAACTCTCCTCAAAATCCTGTAGGGACCTACGTAGTGGGGACTAAGCTTCCCCTTCTTACCGAATATTATGACTCCCTTCATAGGTGAAACCTTCAAAAATACCCAATCATCTTCCTCAAACTTTAAGTCCATTCTCCTCATATCTGCATAAGATTTCTGATGACTCTGAGCAGTCTTCAACCTCTCCCTAATGAGATGGAATTTTTCCATAGTCTCATGGACTGAATTCTGTCCTATCAATGTTGCTTCACCTACTTCAAACCAACTAATAGGTGATCTACACCTTTGCCCATAAAGTGCCTCATAAGGAGCCATCTGAATGCTGGAATGATAGTTGTTATTGTAGGCAAACTCTATATGACGTAAGTGCTCATCCCAATTAACTTTGAAATTGATCACGCAAACTCTCAATATATCATCTAAGGTTTGGATGGTATACTTTTCCTGGTCGTCAGCCAAAATATGCTATCTCAACTCATCCATATCAAGGACGCATAATCGACCCTAATAATGAAGCACACCATCTCTCCTTGGGAGAAAACCTCTTCTCTTTACTGATAGACTGCACCCTTTAACTGATGTAAGATGGGATCGTTGTCTTGTTTCTCCTTTACCTTAATTATCAAGGAGAATTTTGACCAATCATGAACTATCACACCATCATCTGTTGCGTCTGTAAGGCAAACCCCTAATTGAGAAAGCCTATAAACATCCTTAACCAATTCCTTCTTTTTTTCCTCAACATGTGACACGCTACCCATGGACAACCTACTAAATGTGTCAGCTACCACATTGGCCTTACCCGGATGGTAAATCACACTCATATAATAGTCTTTGAGAAGCTCTAGCCACCTTCTCTAATAAAGATTTAACTTCTTCTGAGTGAACACATATTTGAGGCTTTTGTGGTTGGTAAACACATCCACCTGAACGACATATAAATAGTTTCTCCAAATCTTTAAGGCAAAAATAACTGTTGCAAGCTCAACATCATAAGTTGGGTAGTTCTTCTCATGAATCTTAATCTGTCTAGAGGCATAGTCAATAACTTTACCATGTTGCATCATAACACAACCTAAGCCAACTCTAGATGCACCATAATACACTACGAAACCATCTGAAGCCTTTGGTAGAGTCAAAACTAGAGTTGTGGTCAACCTAGTCTTTAATTCCTAGAAGTTCCTCTCACACACATCTGACCACTAGAAAACAACTTTTTTCAGAGTCAACCTGGTCAACGGGGCAGCTATGGATGAAAACCCCTCAATAAATCTCCTATAGTAACCAACCAAACCTAAAAATCTTCTAATTCATGTTGGAGAAGTGGGTCTAGGCTAGTTCTTTACTGCCTTTATATTTTGCAAATCTACTTGAATGCCCTCCTTAGACACCACATGACCCAGAAAATCAACTGACTGGAGCCAGAACTCACACTTACTGAACTTGGCGAATAGTTGGCGATCTTTGAGAGCTTGCAGCATAATTCTCAAATGCTTTTCATGTTCCTTCTCACTTCGAGAATAAATGAGGATGTAACCAATAAAGACAATGACAAACATATCCAAGTACATCTTGAACACCCTATTCATCAAGTCCATAAAATCTATAGGAGCATTCGTTAGTCCATAAGACATAACTATGAATTCATAGTGACCATACCAAGTTCTGAAGGTTGTCTTTGGAATGTCACATTATCTAACACAGAGTTGATGATAGCTCGATCTGAGGTTAATCTTGGAGAAGTAGTTGACACCCTGAAGCTGGTTAAACAAGTCATCAATCCTAGGGATGGGATACTTATTCTTGATTGTGACCTTGTTCAATCGATGGTAGTCGATTCACATTTTGAGAGAACCGTCTTTCTTATGCATGAAGAGAACTGGAGTACCCAATGGAGAGATGTTGGGTTTGATGAAACCTTTATCTAGGAGGTCTTTGAGCTGATCTTTCAACTCCTTAAGCTCAAATGGAGCCATTTTGTAAGGAGGATTGGATATGGGCTGCATATCTGGAAAAAGGTCTATCCCAAAGTTGATCTCCTGTTCAGGAGGAACTCTAGACAAATCCTCAGGAAACACTTCTGTGAACTCACTGACTACTACAACTGACTGGAGAGATAGAGTCTCAGACTCAGAATCTTTGACTTGGACTACATGGTATATGTACTTTTTCGAGATCATCTTTCTAGCTTTTAGGTAAGATATGAAATGATCCATTGACATTGGAGGACTACTCCGCCATTTTAAGACATGCTCATCTGGAAACTAAAATCTTACGACTCTGATTCTATAGGCTATTGAGGCATAACAGGAATCTAGCCAATCCATGCCAAGGATGACATTGAAATTGGTCATATCTAGCTCTACTAAGTCTGCTGAGGTGACTCTATAGAGGACTGAGACTGGGTAATTTCTGTTTACCTTCTTAGCTAGGACTAACTCCCTGACTGGGGTGGAGATTGGGAAAGGCTCTAGGAGGTTTCGAGGACTGATTCCAAACTTACAAGCAACATAAGGGGTCACAAATGAAAAAGAATCTTTGGGGTCTAACAAAGCATAAACATCAAGAGAGAAGACTTGCAATATACCAGAGACTATCTCTAGGGAACTCTTCTGATCCTGATGAGATACCATAGCATAGAGGGGGTTCTGACACTGACCGCCGCATGTAGCAGAAGTAGTACCCTGCTGAGTTGTGCGACCTGTTAAAGCTGCTGAAGTATTAGGCTGAGCATGATTACCTCTATGTCCCTGCCTGGCGGAGGGACACTCCTTCAACCTATGGCCGAGCTAGCCATACCCAAAACACTCACCAGGATGATTCTTACAACACTTAGGACATGCTGGAAAAGTACGGTTACCTAAAATACTACCCTGTGACTTAGAGCTTAATGCCCTTTTCTTCGAATCATGACAAGGTCTGAAAGATGGAGCACTAGGTGATGAAGGTGTTGGAGCTGAAGACCTCTGTTGAAACTGAGAGCGATTTCCACTATCCGACTTCTGCTGAGAGTAATCAAAATTTCCTGTTCTAGCCCTCTTGTTTTCCCTCTCTCTTTCCTAAGCTTCTCTTTTTCCATCTGTTGTGCATAGGTCATAAGTCGGGAGATATCCATATCTCTGACAAACATAGAAATCTTACACTATTTCTTAACCAAGTTAGAAATACCCAAAATATACCTACTCATTTGGGCCCTTGGCTCAGCTACCATGGCTGGAGCAGATCTGGAGAGCTGGGTAAACTTCAACACATATTCTTGCACCATCATAGATCTCTGCCTTAGATTCACAAACTTCTCAACCTTAGCCTCCCTCAACCTTAGCTGGGTAAAGGGCTCTACTTAATGCGACTTTAAGACATCTTAGGACTCTTGAACCTTATCCTCTGATACCAAGTTTCTCATGCCTCGAGTCTACACCTTGGATGTAAAATAATGCTTAGGGTCATAAGCTAACCCATGGCCTGATATATACTAAGTAATTACATGAATTCAAACTAAGCGGAAGCAAAATTGAATAAAGATATAAGCTCTTTAAAATTTAACTGAGAATATCTAAGTCCAAATATAAATCTGAAATAAATGAACTAACTAAAAAGCTGAAGTCTGACTCTATGTCTCAAAGACTCTTCTACTATGATTTGTTGGGATAAGCCCCCAGCTAACTCGAAATATTGAAACCAAAATAGACTAAGGAAATGCATCAAAATCTGTCCTCGGATAATGAGGACTCACCACAAGTCATCGATGAGATGGCGTTGAATCTGAGAACCTGAACCTGCATCATGATAAGATGCAGCACATAGAGTATGCGTCAGTACTTCAATATTACTGAGCATGAGGGATATGCAAAGCTGACTCTCTCTCTATCTCTCTCTCTCTCTCTCTCTCTCTATATATATATATATATATATATATATATATATAAAACATGCTAAAAACTGATATGATTTTTAAACTGTAAGCTGAATTATAGTACATAGGCCCAAACATAATCATGCATAAAAAGTCTGAAATGCAGGAATAATGTGAAAAATATATTAAAAACTGTAAAACTGAATGAGGACCTAGTACCAAACTGCTAAGTGTAATTTTATGGGAGAGTCTGTTGATTGACATAAACAACATGAGCTAATGTAATGACATGTTCAATCACTATTAAAAGTGTCATGACCCAACTATCGGGTCATGCGGGTGCCTACTCTAAGCACCTGGATAGACGAACCCTTACCACCCAATCTAATAGGTAAAAGCAAACTTACAAGTAAAACTATTAAAATCTTCCTTTAAAAACATGGAAACATTTACAAACATTAACACGAAAAACCTTTTTTAGAATACAACACCCTCCCTAGGATCTAGTATAAGTCGATACAAGAGCTATAACAGGAATGAAACACAATGTAAAAGGACACAGCTCCCACCATAGAAGCAAGAGTAGAAGCAGCTAAAGAGTCACCGTCGTCCTGTACCTATGAAATGTCAGCAATCCTGCAACCACACTATACCCAAAAATGAATAGCAAGAGTAGAATTAGTACAAACACATATACTAGTAGGCATCATCGGTCTACTCGAATCCACTAATACCATCATATAATGAAATCAAGAAAACATGAAATTAACTCTAATAATCTTATTCTCCAACATCCACCTTTACACAACCCAATGTCACACCAATAATATACTTATACATCGTACTTAAACCCTCTTATTCGTTCTGCTGCCAACTCCCTCTCTCGGAGGTTCTACACCCTAACTCCTAGGACTTCCCAAGTCACCTTAACTCTTAGACTTCCCAAGTCACCTTAACCCTTAGACTTCCCAAGTCACCTTATACTAGTCTAATCACTAAGTCCAGACCCGGACTACCACTCCGTTACTCAATTCCACTCCTATGACTAAACATCCAGAATTAACCCCACTAACTGCCAACTCAGACCAACCACACTTATGGTACTACTTACGAGTGTCCGGACCTATCAAGGATCCCTAGAACAATTTCCCAACCCAATAGCAATATCTAACAATATGACTCCAGACTCTCTGTCTTCCACCTAACTTATCAACCACATGTAACTAATTAACAACCATTGACGACACTCAATGACAATAACATATATCCTTTCATAGTCTGAACCCACCCCGGGGTCCCCCTAACACCACCTAAGTGTAAACATGCAACCCAGGTCTACACCAAGACCAACCTCATAATTAAATATAATCACACGGCCTCTCATGGACCATATGCAATAATCACAGTTCAATAATACAACCCGGTCCACTCATGGGACCTTCAAATACAATCAATGCAAGAAATCAAACCCGTACAAGGTGTAGTAACTGAGCCAACCATTATGTAACCTGTACCAGGTATGGTAGCCGAGCTAACCAATAAGTAACCTGTACCAGGCGTGGTACCCAGGCCAACCAAATATCACATAGAATTCCAATAGTTAACAACAATGAACAACAACACACTTGTAAAACCAACAAGCAATAAAACTAGTTCATTTCACAAGACTGATAATCGGACAATTAGAGATTCATAAACCATTCCCTAAGTATGCAAATCATACAATACTAAGTAGTAGTACATGAACACATAACGCATATTGGAAAAACAATAACCATCACCTACCCCAACCCCAGGTATATAGACTCGACTTGAATCCCATCCGAAGACTAAACCCCCGTTCAGCCCTTCTTAACACATAACTAGTAGATGCATTCATTCCCGAAGATCCTCATACAAGTGGATACAATATGGGGAAGACCTCTCTTAACCTTGGTAATTCGTCCATTCTAGTTATTATACCCCCTTATACTAAATCATTTCCCAAGATTCCCTTTTTAACTAGTTAGTTACTTACCCAAGTATTCCCGGTTCCCCGAACCTTCCCAACATTCTAGTCCCTGAAATCTATTAGCATACCACACGCAAATAATCATAAATAACTCTGAATATTACAACATATAATCCCAACTCAACCCATTTCTAGTTCAACCAATCTAATCCACAGCAATCCTCTAGTCTTCATGCCCGAAGGCCTAGGCATGGATTCTCATTTTCCATTTAGATAATGGATATAAAATGAAAGTAGGTCAATCTACTCAATAAAGAAAGCCTAGCCTACCTGGACGCCAAGCAGGTGCCCCATGCATTTTCTGGCTCTGTGAAGGCATTCCATGAAGAATGACAAGCTTGAATATGTGGTTTTGCATCCCTTCAGCCAAAATCCCTCCTCCGCATAGCTCTCAAGCCTTGGAGCAGCCTTGTAGAGTTCTTGGAGTAACCCTTGTATCTTTTCCAACTGAGAAGGTAAAGTTCTTTTTATTAAAATAGCATATAGAGCTACTATTTTCTGCCATACCGCTATAGCGAATGGCTGCCTACTATAGAGGCGACGCTATAGCGGAAAATTGTCTGTTATAGAAGAGTGATATCAGCCAAGATCAATATTTAAAAGTCTGAAATTTTTTGTCATGTCACCCCATATAAAACAAAAACGTAAATAATCGTTCCCAAAATTTGTGACATCTTGGTTCCTCACAAAACAACAAATCTGGTCATTACAATAGATACCAATTTACCCATTGTTCATCCCCGAATGATCCCATAGGAAAGAGGAAGAAGGACTAGTCCAAGACTCTCACCACCCCGCATGACCGCGTAATTATGATCCTACATGAAAAGATGAACTTCCCCTGAATTAGTCGCACTTGACTTAATTAGGAAAATTAATATCCTGCTCTAACGAGGAATTGCCTCCCCCAAGCTATTCGAAAAAGTTTACGGAGTAACCTCCCCCGAGTATTTAAGAAATCCAGGGCCTTATAGGATGTTGGAACAAAAGAATTTGAAAAGACCCAGGAGAACCTTTCCGTTTCTAAAATGGATTACCGTCCATTATAGCGGACAATATTTCATCGTAACAGTGTTACTATAGTGAAGTTTCAACCGCTATAGTGGTTGGTAATAGTTGAAATACGTAAGAAAATAGTTTTCACCCCATTCTCCTCAATTTTTCTTCATAAATACTCCCTTTTTCTCCCGATCACCTTGCTCCCGACGTCAAAATTTTTAGGTAACGACCATTTCTACTTACTCATTTTGTTCCATGCACGAATCTAGACATGATTGAGGTAGAAAATAGTGACTTGGGGTATACATTGCAGTTGGTTTTTGAACTTTGAACTAGGTTGGATTTCTGTTGAATTCCCAAAGCATGGATGCTTCCCTTATATTTACAACGCCTCCACAACGTTCTGGGCGTAAGAATTATACAACTTTTGGCCAAAAAGAGGGCAAGATGGTAGGGGAGGTGAAGGTTTGTTCTTGGCTAAAACTTGTGATTTGGACGGAATTTAAGGGTTATAATGCCCAATCTTTTGTAGAAAATAGTAATAAAACACTTTAGGAGTGCTGATCTGAACTTGGATTGTCAAAAATGGAGTTTTGGATCAAGGGGTTCCATTGAAGCACCCCTTGGAATTCTGGGATGATGAAGATCACTATAGCGGTCTCACTATAGTGAGGAAAAATTTTCTATAGCGGTTCCGTTGTAGCAGACAATCATCCTCTATAGCGGAATACCGCAGAAACAGTAGCCTTCTCAGGATACACTTAGAAAAAATTTCCTTTTTTTAAAACTCTTCCCTTTATGTTTTACTGATTTCTAACCCCCACCCCTTGTTACAGTGCAGGTTAACAAAAATAATGGCTGAAGGAAAATTCCCGAGTATGCTTATGTGAGTTTTCTTGACGATGCAATTCAGGAGAGCTTCCGAGACTATCACCGGCTAGGATTTTGCTATGAAAGGGCCTTCAAGATGGAAGGAGTGGCTGAGAAGGCAGCTGCTTTTCATCGCAGGCTCCTCGAGTTCAACTGGGGTCCATTGATGGTGGCTCCCCCTCCCGTGCGTACAGGTTAGGTGCGGGATTTCTACACCATACTTTCCATCATTCATTGGGATGATCCCAACTCCACCATCTTCCTTCAAGGGGAGGATATCCCCGTGGACTCCCAAACTATCAATGATTTGCTAGGGGTGCCTCACATTTCTAATGTTGCATATGAGGCCAAGTTCCGACTTTGGGATATGACTTGGTTGAGAGATACCTTGGTAGATGTGGAGTTTTGGGATCAGGTTTACTGGCCCAGTGCAGAGGGCATCACCAGTTTTTACTTTTCAGCTGATGCTAGGAGATGGCTAAATTTGGTGTCCCGGAGGATCCGCTCGTTAGGCAGTACTACTGACGTGACTTATGCTCGAGCCTTGGTGATTGCTTATGTTATGCAGAGGATCATTATGAATGTTGGGGAGTAGATTATTTTAGAGTGAAAGGACTTCTATCGGGGTCCTAGAAGAGGCCCCTTTCTTCCAGGTCTAGTGTTTGAGTTGTGCAGATGGTTCCATGAGCCAGAGGATCACACTGACCATGAGGTAGCTATGGATGATCCCTTCAACCCCCTTCGGGTGAAGGTGGTTACTTCCAAGAAGAATAGGATGGTAGATAAAGCAGGGAGCAGCCAGGCTACCGAGGATGTTGCTGATAATGAGGAGGAGGACACCCATGCCCTTCCCTCCCAGTCTCATCCCTCTATCACTAGCCGCCAGCTTAAGGAGAATTTGGATGCGGTCTGAAGGTTCATGGAGGAAACTAATGCTGGAGGTACAAACCCGCCCCCTTCCGCTCAGGATTTGCAGCACTTCAAAAGGAGTTGGATGAGGAGAAGAATAAGAAGAGACGCTCCCGGGACTGCATGTTTGCCCGGATGTGGAAGACCATTAAGGTCATGTTCACTTGCGTTGCCCCGGGTCGAGAGCTTTACACACTTGAGCCCAAGGACATGTAGGAGTTCTCTTTCCTGAGTGATGATGAGGCTTAGGACCTCCCCTTCCCTCTTTATCACAAACATTTACTGCTTTTTGAGTTTTGCCCCCATTTGGGGCTTATTCTAGACAATATTTCCCTTTCCTATTCTTTCCCTTTGTTTTCAAGCACGTGGATGCTAGATTTCAGAAAATTTCCTTTATAAACATACTATATTAGCTCTATAAATGAATTTCCTTGTTTTACATAATAGCATCGCAGCTCAAATATTGTTTTTAATGCCCCGGAAGTGAAAAGGAAAAACAGGGGAAAATAGGGCAGGCATTCTGCCCTGTGCCTCCTTGCTATAGTGGTAATCACTCCACGATAGCGGTACCGCTGTAGTGGTGGAAATTCCTACTATATGGGGATCGCCATAGCGGTATCATTCTGCTTTGGCAGTCCCGATGGTAACAGCCCAGAAAATTGAATTTTTCAGAAGCATGAACCCATCCTCATTTCCGGTTATCACTATTAATATCATAAATCATGCCATAGTGTTTAAAGAACACCCCAAGATCATTCCTAGAAATACACAGATCAACACTTACCATCCAATTATCACAAATCAAAAATGAATTACATAAGAAACTATCCATAGCCACACATTTTCGCTATCATGCAAGAATAACTCCCTTGTTCCCATGGTTCCCAACCAAGTCTCGACTGTCCTGAAACTGAAGCTTCCCTACAGTCAAAGTCCCGTCCCCTCACCATCTTAACCAATGATGAGTCCCTTTTCAAAATGTGATACGAATTTTTCAAATCAACACACATGGAAACTCATTAACCAATGTATATGAATTAAAGTTATGACTCTTCCCGGACCAAGATACCCACAATAAGGTAAGTAGTTACACATCAACAGTTTCAGTCATACAAGTATTGTAAAACACAAAATTCCAGGCATTCAAGCTACAACAGAATCAAGTCATATACACTACTCTTTATTCATCCCATGGGTGACTGTCAGTCGGTCACCCATGTTTTACCACAGCCTCTCAGGCCAGATACCAATTGGAACCTTCCCGGTTCTAACTTCTCTTGCTTGTTTCATTGCAACCGGAGTCCAAGACATCCTTCACTTTGTTGAGATACCAATTGGAATCGAGAGATACCAATTGAACTTAACTCATACAAGCAAGTAAATGAACTGCACGAAAGCAATGAAGAAAGAGGATGTGTTTCCTAGAATGCTTCATAACTTATCTAAGATTATATGTGAAAGTCAACACACCAATCTGCAGGACTCTATTCAATATTTTGCTCTTGTACTGAGAGACCGGTAACCTAGGCTCTAATACCATCTGTCATGGCCCAACTACCGGGCCATGCGGGCGCCTACTCTAAGCACCTAGATAGATGAACTCTTACCACCCAATTCAATAGGTAAAAGCGGAATTACAAGTAAAACTATAAAAATCTTCCTTTATAAACATGGAAACATTTACAAACATTAACACGAAAAACCTTTTTAAGAATACAACACCCTCCCTAAGATCTAGTCTAAGACGGTACAAGAGCTACTACATGAATGAAATAGAATGTAAAGGACACAGCTCCCACCACAGAAACAAAAGTAGAAGTTGATGAAGAGTCACCGTCATCTTGTACCTATGAAACGTCACCAACCCTGCAACCAGACTATACCCAAAAAGGTATAGCAAGAGTAGAATTAGTACAAACAAACATACTGGTAGGTATCATCAGTCAACCCGAATCCACTCATAGAATCATATAAGGAAATCAAGAAAACATGAAATTAACTCCAATAATCCCATTCTCCAACATCCACCTTTACCAACCCAGTGTCACACCA
The DNA here is from genome assembly GCA_003996215.1 of Jaltomata sinuosa. Taxonomy (NCBI): domain Eukaryota; kingdom Viridiplantae; phylum Streptophyta; class Magnoliopsida; order Solanales; family Solanaceae; genus Jaltomata; species Jaltomata sinuosa. Next base: position 1,362,461 of record QJPP01007219.1, read on the forward strand.
ACCATCTACTTATACATCATACCTCAACCCCTCCTATTCATTCCGCTTCTAACTCCCCCTCTTGGAGGTTCTACACCCTGACTCCTAGGGCTTCCCAAGTCACCTTAACCCTTAGACTTCCCAAGTCACTCTATACTAGTCAAATCACCAAATTTAGACCCAGACTACCACTCCGTTACTCAATTCCACTCCTACGACTAAAAATCCAGAATTAACCCTTCTAACTGCCAACCTGAACCAACCACACTTATGGTACTACTCACGAGTGTCCAGACCTCTCAAGGATCCCTAGAAAAATTTCCCAATCTGATAATGATAGCTAACAATACGACTCAAGACTCTCTGTCTTTCTCCTAACTTATCAACCACATGTAACTAATTAACAACCATTGATGAAACTAAATGACAATAACATATATCCTTACCACAGAGTCTGGACCCACCCCCGAGGTCCCCCTAACACCACCTAAGTGTAAACAGGCAACCCCAATCTACACCAAGACTAACCTCATAATTAAATATAATCACTCGGCCTCTCATAGACCATATGCAATAATCACAGTTCAATAATACAACCCGGTCCACTCATGGGACCTTCAAATATAGTCAATGTAAGAAATTAAACTTGTACCAGGTATGGTACCTGAGCCAACCATTATGTAACCTATACCAGGCATGGTACTCGAGCCAATCGATAAGTATATTATACCAGGCATGGTACCCAAACGAACCAATAAGTAACATGTACCAGGCATGGTACCTGAGCCAACTGAATTTCACACTAAAATCCAACAGTCAACAACAATGAACAATAGCACACTTGTAAAACCAACAAGAAATAAAACTAGTTCATTTCACAAGACTGATAACCGGACAATTAGACATTTATAAACCATTCCCTAAGCATGCAACTCATACAATACTAAGTAGTAGTACATGAACACATAACGCATATTGGAAAAACAACAACCATCACCTACCCCAACCCCATGTACATAGACTCGACCTGAATCCCATTCGAAGACTAAACCCCCGTTCACCCTTTCTTAACACATAACTAGTAGATGCATTCATTCCCAAAGCTCCTCCTACAACCGGATACAATATGGGGAAGACCTCCCTCTAACCTTGGTTATTCATCCATTCTAGTTATGATGTCCCCAAGATTCCCTTTTTAACTAGTCAGTTACTTACCCAAGTATTCTCGGTTCCCCAAACCTTCCTGACATTCTAGTCCTTGAAATCTATCAGCATACCACACACAAATAATCATAAACAACCCAGAATAATACAACATATAATCCCAACTCAACCCATTTCTAGTTCAACCAATCCAATCCACAGCAATCCTCCAGACTCCGTGCCCGAAGGCCTAGGCATGGATTCTCTTTTTCTGTCTATAACGGATATAAAATGAAAGTAGGTCAATCTACTCAATGAAGAAAGCCTAGCCTACCTAGATGCCAAGCAGTTGCACCATGAATTTTCTGGCTTCGTGAAGGAGTTCCCTGATTAATGACAAGCCTAAATCTGTGGTTTTGCATCCCTTCAGCCAAAATCCTTCCTCCTCATGGATCCTAAGCCTTGGAGTAGCCTTGGAGGATTCTTGGAGTAACCCTCGTATCTTTTCCAACTGAGGAGAGGAAGTTTTTTTTATTAAAATTGCATGCTGAGCTATTGTTTTCTTCCATACTACTATAGAGGATGGCTGCCCGCTATAGCGGTGGTGCTATAGTGGAGAATTATCCACTATAGCAGAGTGACATCAGCCCGAATTAATATTTAAAAGTCTGAAATTTTCTATCACGGCACCTTATTTAAAACAAAAACATAAATTAATCGTTCCCAAAATTTGCGACATCATGGTTCCTAATATAATGACAGATTCGGTCGTTACAAAAAGATATTTGTTGTGGGTTATGAGAACTGTTGAAATATACTCTCAATTTAATTTGGAGTGACATAACAAAAAACTTTGGAACTTGAAGTTTTGCTCGGGCTAATGTCATACCACTATAGCGAGAATTTTCTCACTAAAGCATCATCGTTGTAGCGGTTGGTGGGATGATATACCAAGCTAACGGAATCAGAAACTCAGAATACGAGTTTTATATTTCTGACTTTTCCTCTTCATTTGAGAAAAGGATGAGGCTTACTCCAAAAGCCCTCCTAGGCTACCTCATTGCCATGTTACAAAATATAGGAGGGATTTCCACTCAGATGAGGTAGACCCCATGGATTCTATGTTTAATCCTCATCAGGATTCGCCTTCATGGAGCCAAAGCTCTTGTTCAGACTTCTGTAGTAGTTTCTTGGAATCTAGGTAGGCTAGGTTTGATTGAGTAGATTAGACCCAGGTTGAAATACATGACATATGTATATTTATGGGAGATTACACACTTAGGCCCTCGAGCACGATATTTGAATGGATAAAACATATTTAACCTTACTAATCGGGTGAGAAATTACTGTTACAAGTATTGTCGACCCTTTACCTGATTGTTTTTGTTTATATTATGGTTTTTAATCCTAGATAACCAGATTTTTGGTGGGTTCTCAGAGCTAGTAATGATTATATGTAAAGGGGTTTCTAGGTCATAGTGAATTCATCGGGTTGATATAATGAAGGGAAATTGAACGACCAAGGAGGTACTGAGTTCATGGTATTAAGGGATGGACTTCCTGTGGATGCGGGTGTATTCCTAAAAGAGTCTAGGATTTGAGTTATACAAATTAAGGTGCTTAGTTAAATAAGTCAGGGAATCTGTCTTCAGACAGGCCAGCAGAAGTTAGGAGAATGCACCATAGTTTTTGTGGTAGGTGATGGTTATTGTAATTCCACTTGGTAATGTGTGCATAGTAACTGCATCATTAGTATTACTTGCAACATGTGTGTGAAAGGAAAAAAGGAATAAATGTTAGTGATATCTTAAGTGTCAATCTCATGCAATGAACTTGTTTTAAATGCTTATTAGTTATACAAGTGTGGTATGTATTCATTATGGTTGTGATTGTTGTGATATCTGTGATTTTATAGTTGGCAAGGTTATTCCATCAGTTGGCTTGGGTACTATACCTGGTACAGATTTATTTATGGTTAGCTCAGATACAATGACTTGTACAGGTTATTTTATTGGTTGGCTTGGGTACCACACCTAGTACAAATTCATTTATAGTTGGCTCGGGTACTACACCTGGTACAAGTTGTTTTATTGGTTAGCTCGGGTACTACACCTAGTATAGGTTTATTTATGGTTTGCTCGGGTACCATGCCTGGTACATCTTTGAATGTTGTTATGTGTGTTGGTTTCTTGAGTGAACCGGGCTTATCGGTTATGATGTTATTACTATATGTTGGTCCATGAGTATTTGGGTTGGTATGTATAGGTGCTAAGGTTTCCCTAAGTGAACCGGTGTTACATGCTAAGTGTTATAGGTGGTGTTCCATGGATCTTTCGGGTGGTTTGGGTTACTTGAAGAATATTTTATAATGATATGTGGTCTATTACCTTGTGGGTTGGGACATGGTTATATGATTGTTGAGTCAGGTTATTGACTGGGATATCTTACGGGTAGTCTATTGACTTGACTAAGGGCTGGGGTTAGGGTTACCAACTTAGGACATTGAGTGAGAGTAAAATGCCTGCCATGGAGATAGCTGGCTAATTGGAAGCAGGGCTAACAATTGAAAGGTACCTCTAGTGTTTGGCAGCATAGATAGTCTTTGAGAGTCTAAGGTTTATAAGGGTCAGCGTATGATCAAGTTAATAGTGTGGGGAGTTCTCTAATTGTAACGACCGAGTTCGTTGTTATAGGTAAACCATTCGTCCCATGTTTTGGGTTAGAAAAATTCTAGGTTTGGGAGTTGAAAATTCTAGGCTAGGCTAATCTCAACCAGTTTTGGAGCGAGGTAGGGTCTAGGACAATCCAGGTAAGGATTGGTTAGATATCTTGGTTCAAGCTAGTTTTCTTTATAGATAAGACATAGAGGAGTCCATGGGACTTTTCGAAATCGAATTTGGGTAAGTAGAGCTCCCAAAATTGAGGTTGACGTGAAGGGGTTATTTCAGAATATCGGCGATTCAAGGTGTGTTGTAAAAAGGGCTCTTTTGAGGAATTTTTTGAGTTTTTATCCGTGACGAGTGCTACCGCTCCGTCACAGTGACCTCCGCTATAGCGGAATAATTACCGCTATAGCGGAAGTCAAGACGGTCAACCTCCACTATAGCGATTGACTCTGCTACGACAGTATTGCTATAGCGGAGCAGGGACCGCTATAGCAGAGCGACGGGACCAGAAAACCCAAAAAAAATGGGTTTTTAATTTCATTATCTTCCCTTCAGCCCTAAAACAAATGAGAGCTATTCCAAAAACCCTCCTAGGCTGCTCTAAGGCTTGGGAGCCATGGGGAGGAGGAATTCCGATAAATAGGATGCAAAACCATGGATTCGGGCCTGCAGAACTGTCAGGAACGCCTCCACGGAGCCAGAAACGCATGGTTGCAGCTTCTTGGCATCCAGGTAGGGTAGGTTTTCATTGAATAGATAGATCTGCTTACATTCTGTACTTATTGTCTAGTGAGAAAGGAGAATCCATGATTAGGCCTCCGGGCACGGAGTGTGGTGGATTCGGTGTTGGTTATGTATGTGCTAGGAATTGGTTGGATTGAATGGTGGGTTATTGATAATTGTTTGGAGCTATATATGTTATCTTGGCATGATAAGATGATAGAGCTCAGGGACTGGGATGTCAGAAAGGTTCGGGGAACCGAGAATTGCAAGGATAACTAAATGGGTATGAAAATAGGAAACTCCTATGTGAAGTTTCGAGAATACGAAGGGCATGATAAGTAGCGTTGATTTTGCTAAGGGCTAAGGGGTGGTAATTCACATTGTTATTATTTATGTAAGTTCCAAAATCAATATGGTTGTTAAATTATGCTAAAAGGGGAAATCGTTCATTATTCATAAATAAAGGGTGAGTGTGTTTGGCCTTTAAATGGAGGTCGAGGCTAAGTTATATACCCGGGAAAGAGGGTAGGTGATGGCTTATGATTACTGTGAATGTGGTATATGTTTGTACTCTTATCTAAGTGTTTGTATGAATTACATTGCTTAGAGGAATTGTTTAGAATGTCTAAGGGTCCTAGTTTACAGTCTGTGAATTGAATGGTGTGTTGCTTGTTGGTTTACAAGTTGTTTGTTCATTATTTTTGACTGTGGATTGTTGACATTCAGTTGGCTTGAGTACCCATGTCTGGTATGGGTATACTAATGGTTGGCTCGGGTACCACGCCTAGTACAGGTATAACAAATGGTTGGCTTGGGTACCACGCATAGTATGGGATACTAATGGTTGGCTCGGGTACCACGCCTGGTAAAGGTTTATTTTACTGCATCATTGTATTGATATTGTTATAGTGCATTAACTGTTATTAGTTCCGTGAGTGGATCCGGCTATTTTATTGAAATGTGATATTTGTTGGTGGTCCTTGAGTGATCGGAAATCCTGTTGTATCTATTAGGTTGGTCTTTGTGTAGGCCGGGTTGTTATACCATATTGTGAGTTTGGTCTTGGTGTAGGTCGGGTTGCTATATTATGTTATTAGTTTGGTCTTGGTGTAGGTCGAGTTTTTATAGCATGTTATTAGTTTTGTCTTGGTGTAGGCTGGGTTGTTATAGCATATTATGAGTTTGGTCTTGGTGTAGGCCGGGTTGCCATATTATATTATTAGTTTGGTCTTGGTGTAGGCCAGGTTATTATCGCATGTTATTAGTTTGGTCTTCGTGTAGGCCGGGTGGTTATAGCATATTGTGAGTTGGTCTTGGTGTAGGCCAGGTTGTTATATTATGTTATTAGTTTGGTCTTGGTGTAGGCCGGGTTGCTATATTATGTTATTAGCTTGGTCTTGGTGTAGGCCAGGTTGTTATAGTATATTATGGGTTTGGTCTTGGTATAGGCCGGAATTTCTATATTATGTTATTAGTTTGGTCTTGGTGTAGGTCAGGTTTATCATGTTAACAATAGATGTGTGAGGGGGATCTGGGTGGGTCCAGACTATTTAAAAGAGGTTATGTGCTCATAAATTAATGTCATTAAGGGTAATAAAGGCGGTCATGAATTATCATGGTCAATAAGCTAAGGGTGGGTCTTGGTGTAGACCGGGGTAGTCTGTTGAACAATTAGGTGTGGATGGAGGATCCTTGGAGGGTCCGGGTTATGTGATCTAAGAAGGGATTTAGATGTAGCTCTATGGTGGTCATTGAAGGTGTCAATGGTTGTTAGTTGAATTGCATGTGGTTGGTAATTATAGAGGAAGACTAAGAGTCTGGGTGTTGTTATTGGTCAATATAACCAGGTGGTAAAGTTGTCCTAGAGGTCCGGGAAATTCCGGGAAAATGGTGGATAATACTTGGGGATAAGTGGTTTGGTTGGGCAGTGGGCTGGATTTAGTCTGGGTATTTAGTCAACGTAGTTGACTGGGGTAAAGGTTAAAGGTGACTCTAGAAGTCTAGTTATGAGTGAGACTTGGGAAGTCCTAGATGTTAGGGTCAAGGCTAAAGGTGAAAGAGGGATCTATAATGTTTATTTTCATGTTTTTCTCTATTTTCCTATATGATGGTACGTGTGGATTTGGGTTGACCGATGATGCCTACCAGTACGTATAGTTGTACTAACTCTACTCTTACTATACCTTTTTGGTATAGTCTGGTTGCAGGGTTGGTGATGTTTCATAGGTACATAACGATGGTGATCTCCAGCAGCTTCTGTCCTTTGATTCCATGACGGAAGTTGTGTCTCTTTTACAAGTTTTGTATAAATCTTGTAGTAGCTCTTGTATCTACTTGGACTAGGTCCTAGAGAGGGTGTTATTAAAGGTTGTAAAGGTTTTCCGCAAATTCCTTAAGTCGTCTATTTTATGAACATTTTTTGTTAAAGAATTTCTCATGTATAAAATGGACTGACTAATGGTTTACTTTAATTTTCACAAGTTACATGTTGGACGGGTGGTGAGGGTTCATCTATCTAGGTGGTTAGAGTAGGTGCCTGCACGGCCCGATGGGTTGGGTCGTGACAGATGGTATCAGAGCCCAGGTTACCGGTCTCCCAGTATAAGAGAAAAATATCGAATAGAGTCTCGCGGATTGGTGTGTAGACGTCCACATCTAATCCTATGGAAGATATGAAGCATTATAGTAAACATCTCTCTTCTTTCATTCCTTTTCGTGCGGTTCTTTCACTTGCTTGTATGGGTTGAGTCCAATTGGTATCTCTCGATTCCAATTGGTATCTCAACAAAGTAAGGATGTCATTGGACTCCGATTGCAGTAAGACAATCAAGGAAAATTGAACCCAGTAAGGTTCCAATTGGTATTTATCCTGGGAAGCTATATAAAGGATGTATGAATTGGCTAACGATCATCCATGAAGTGAATGAAAGGTGATGAAACTGGTTTGATTGAGTGTCAGAGCTTGAGACTCGTGATTGTATGTATTGCATTGTTTGAATGACTGCAATTTTGTGGTGTGTAATTTCTGAGTTGCCTTGAAATTTGTAGTTAGTGAAGAGTCTTAACTTGGGTATGTATTAATGATTGAAGGAATTCTTGTTTTGTAATTCAAGTGGAAAATAGTATGTTAAATGCTGGGCAGGGTCTTATCGTTGGTAAAAATGATAAGGAAAAAGGATATATACACTTGTGGGAACTCAGGTTTCAAGTGGTTGGTATGTGAATAAGTACCAGGGACAAGGGCTATTATTGCTTAATAGCGGGAGTTATGGTAAGACATTGATGATCGAATAATGGTCATCCATGGGACGAATAGAGTAAATTGTGTGACTTGATTTGGTTGTGACTTGATTTGGTTGTAACTTGAAGTTGAAATGTTGTGTTGTACAATTCTCGTGTGATTTGCTTGAAATGTGTGTAAATTGTTGTTTGCCATGCATGTTGAGTCTGCAGAGGGTCATTAAGTTGAAAATTCTTTATACCTTAGGCTGTGATAAGCTGTTAAAAGTCTTGATTTAAAAGTGGTACTGCATTTTGAAAAAGGGCTTATCATTGGTTAAGATGATAAGGGATTGGAAACTGTGACTCTAAGAAAGATTAGGTTTCAGGACAGTCGGGACTTGGTTGGGAACAAGGGAGTCATTAGTGTGTAATGGCGGGAAAATATTATTGGGAACAATTGTCTAGTGTTAACTCTTTGTAATTGATAGTATTTTATACTGAATTATGATGCGTTTGATGCCAGGAATGGTCTTTAAGGGTGGTTTAAGACCATGACAGGATTTACAGGACTAAACAAAGGTAACTGGGAAAGGAAAAGGATACACTTACTGAAAATTTCAAATTTCTTGTACTGTTACCGTCGAGACCGCTATAGCGGAAGCCAACCGCTATGACAGAACTGCTATAGCGGAGTGACCACCACTATAGCGGAAGTGTGTGAGGCAGATAGCCTGCTCTGTTTTCCCCTATTTTCATTCCTTCCCGGGGGCAATGTGAAAGCAAGTATTAAGCTGCAAATTGCTAGGTAAGACAAGGGAATTTGTCAAAAATTTAGCATCCATGCACGATAAAAAGGAAAGGGTAGATATGGTAGCCCGGGATGTTGGTAATATTATGATGGACCATTGGTGGGAATAGTCACTCATGTAGAATTTGACAAATGACCCGCAATTGGATGAGTAGTATGGGACACTGCTCATAGGCTTATATTGTGAGGGAGATTATTGACTTGTTTTATTATTGATGACCCTTAGTGGTAGGGTCGGTCGGGGGAATAGGGTTATTAAAGGAATCCCTTAACATGGTTATTCCTTCTGTCAGTCATGATGATACCGGTATTACCATTCTTTGAGTGGTGAGGATGTGCTTGCCATAGCATTGGTTAGGGTGTAATTGCCCGAATAGAATCCCCCCCGAGACGAGAGTTGACAAAAACTCAAGCCAGGATGAGTTCTAATGGAATTTTAGTTATTGTGTGATTTAGAGATATGTGGTATCTCGGGGTACAGTGTTGTCAGGAGTAAGGTGATATTATGATATGTGAGGGCATAGTACCCCGTAGGAAGCTTTCGGAAAGGAGTTTGGGCTAGTAGAACTCCGAGTATAGTGGGAAAGGGATCGCCATGGTGGGATCTAGTCCCCTTGGCAGGAAAAAAAATATTGTGTTGTTTGTTAGTTGAGTTTCTTTGGCTCCGGTGTTTAGATGAGTCCATGAATTTCTTGGGCACTCGGGGAGGGATGATCTAGTTGCCTTGTGCAGCTCGAAGGAAGGAATTCCTTGATAGAGCAAAAGTGAGTTAAAATTTTGGATGAGTTGGGTATACTAAGGGATTGGGAGGTTTTCGATGGTTTGCGTAAGGTTATATTTATGCTGTCATGGTAGAGCATTAAGATTGAGGGACGGGCTTGTTCTTCCCCTCTGCCATAGAGATCGTTCGGGGATGAACGATGGGTAAATTGGTATTTGTTATAACGATCAGGTTCATCGTTATGGGTAAACCATTCATGCCAAGTTTCGAGTTAGAAAACTTCCGGGTTTGAGATTTTAAAATTCTGGTCTAGGCTAGTCTCGACCAGTTTTGGAGCAAGGTAGGGTCTAGGAAAATCCTGGTAAGGATTGGGTTAGATGTCTTCGTTCGAACTAGTTTTCCTTGTAGCTAAAACATAGAGGAGTCCGGGGACTTTTAGGAATCGAATTCGGGTAAGTAGAGCTCCCAAAACCGAGGTTGATGTGAAGGGGTTATTTCGAAACATCAGAGATTCAAGGTGTGTTGTAAAAAGGGCTCTTTTCAGGAATTTTTGGAGTTTCTATCTGTGATGAGCACTACCGCTCTACCACAGTGACCTCCGCTATAGAGAATAATTACCGCTATAGCGGAGGTCAAGATGGTCAACCTCTGCCATAGCGGTTGACTCCGCTATGGCGGTACCGCTATAGCGGAGCAGGGACCGCTATAGAGGAGCGATGGGACCAGAAAATGGGTTTTTAATTTCATTCTCTTCCCTTCAGCCCCAAAACAGATGAGAGTTATTCCAAAAACCCACCTAGGCTGCTCCAAGGCTTGGGAGCCATGGGGAGGAGGAATTCCATTAAATAGGATGCGAAACCACTAATTCGGGCTTGCAGAACCGCCAAGAACGCCTCTACAGAGCCAGAAATGCACGATTACAGCTGCTTGGCATCCAGGTAGGCTAGGTTTTCATTGAGTAGATAGACTTTCTTACATTTTGTACTTATTATATAGTGGGAAAGGAAAATTCATGATTAGACCTCGGGACACAGTGTCTGGTGGATTTGGTGTTGGTTATGTATGTGCTAGGAATTGGTTGGATTGAATTGTGGGTTATTGATAATTGTTTGGGGCTGTTTATGTTGTCTTGGAATGATAAGATGATAGGGCACAGGTACTGGGATATCGGGAAGGTTCGGGGAACCGAGAATCGCAAGGATAACTAAATGTGTATGAAAATGGGAAACTCCTAGGTGATGTTTCGAGAATACGAAGGGCATGATAAGTAGCGTTGATTTTGCTAAGGGCTAAGGGGTGGTAATTCACATTGTTATTATTTATGTAAGTTCCAGAATCAATGTGGTTGTTAAATTATTCTAAAAAGGGAAATCATTCATTATTCGTAAATAAAGGGTGAGTGTGTTTGGCCTTTAGACGGAGGTCGAGGCTAAGTTATATACCCGGGAAAGAGGGTAGGTGATGACTTACGATTCCTGTGAATGTGGTATATGTTTGTACTCTTATATAAGTGTTTGTATGAATTACATTGCTTAGAGGAATTGTTTAGAATGTCTAAGGGTCTTATTTTACAGTCTGTGAATTGAACGGTGTGTTGCATATTGGTTTACAAGTTGTTTGTTCATTATTTTTGGCTGTGGATTGTTGACATTCGGTTGGCTCGGGGACCACGCCTGATACGGGTATACTAACGGTTACCTCCGGTACCACGCCTGGTATGGGTATAACAAATGGGTGGCTCAGGTACCACCCCTGGTACGAGATACTAATGGTTGGCTCGGGTACCACGCCTGGTACGGGTTTATTTTACTGCATCATTTTATTGATATTGTTGTAGTGCATTGACTGTTATTGGTTCCATGAGTGGATCAGGCTATTTTATTGAAATGTGATATTTGTTAGTGGTCCTTGAGTGACCGAAAATCCTGTTGTATCTATTGAGTTGGTCTTGGTGTAGGATGGGTTGTTATAGCATATTGTGAGTTTGGTCTTGGTATAGGCCGGGTTGCTATATTCTAATATTAGTTTGGTCTTTGTGTAGGCCGGGTTGTTATAGCATGTTATTAGTTTGGTCTTGGTGTAGGTCGGGTTGTTATAGCATATTGTGAGTTTGGCCTTGGTGTAGGCCGGGTTGCTATATTATGTTATTAGTTTGGTCTTGGTGTAGGCCGGGTTGTTATAGCATGTTATTAGTTTGGTCTTCGTGTAGGCCGGGTGGTTATAGCATATTGTGAGTTGGTCTTGGTGTAGGCCGGGTTGCTATATTATGTTATTAGTTTGGTCTTGGTGTAGGCCGAGTTGCTATATGATGTTATTAGCTTGGTCTTGATGTAGGCCGGGTTGTTATAGTATATTGTGGGTTTGGTCTTGGTGTAGGCCAGGATTTCTATATTATGTTATTAGTTTTGTCTTGGTGTAGGCCGGGTTTGTCATGTTAACACTAGATGTGTGAGGGGGATCCAGGTGGGTCCAGACTATTTAAAAGAGGTTATGTGCTCATAAATTAATGTCATTAAGGGTAATAAAGGCGGTCATGAATTATCATGGTTAATAAGCTAAGGGTGGGTCTTGGTGTAGACTGAAGTAGTTTGTTGAACACTTAGGTGTGGATGGAGGATCCTTGGAGGGTCAGGGTTATGTGATCTAAGAAGGGATTTAGATGTAGCTTTATGGTGGTCATTGAAGGTGTCAATGGTTTAGGTGAATTGCATGTGGTTGGTAAATATAGAGGAATATTGAGAGTCTGGATGTGGTTATTTGTCAATATAACCAGGTGGTAAAGCTGTCCAAGAGGTCCGAGAAAGTCCGGGAAAATGGTGGGTAATACTTGGGGATAAGTGGTTTGGTTGGGTAGTGGGCCAGATTTAGTCTGGGTATTTCGTCAAGGTAGTTGACTGTGGTGAAGGTTAAAGATGACTTGAGAAGTCTAGTTATGAGTGAGACTTGGGAAGCCCTAGATGTCAGGGTCAAGGCTAAAGGTGAAGGAGGGAACTATAATGTTTATTTTCATGTTTTTCCCTATTTTTCTATATGATGGTACGTGTGGATTCGGGTCGACCGATGATGCCTACAGTACGTGTGGTTGTACTAACTCTACTCTTGCTATACCTTTTTGGTATAGTCTGGTTGCAGGGTTGGTGATGTTTCATAGGTACATGACGATGGTGATCTCCAACAGCTTCTGTCCTTCGATTCCATAACTAAAGTTGTGTCTCTTTTACATGTTTTGTATAAATCTTGTAGTAGCTCTTGTACCTGCTTAGACTAGGTCCTAGGGAGGGTTTTTTTAAAGGTTGTAAAGGTTTTCCGCAAATTCCTTAAGTCGTCTATTTTATGAACATTTTGTAAAAGAATTTCTCATGTTTAAAAATGGACTGACTAATGGTTTACTTTAATTTCTGCAAGTTACCTGTTGGATAGGTGGTGAGGGTTCGTCTATCTTGGTGATTAGAGTAGGAACCCGCACGTCCCAATGGGTTGGGTCGTGACACTAATGTGTAAGTTGGTAGTAGAATAGGGTAATGAGGCTTCGGGAAGAGTTAAGGGAATTCACGGGCAGCATATCTGGGTAGTAGGAGTTGTGAATAAGGGACCCTGACTGTATAACTTTCAAGTTTTATGCTTCTCTAGATATTTATATGATGTTATATGGTGGAGTCGGGTCAACCTATGATGTCTACTAGTACGTGTTATTTGTACTGATATTACTCTTGCTATGCCATTTCGGTATAGTCTTGTTCCAGGATCAGTTGATGTTTCCTAGGTGAAGACGATAGTGATCTTCAGCAGCTTCTACTCATCTCTTCCTATGGTGGGAGATGTGTCTTATTTTTGTCTATCCTTTTAGCAGCTCTTGTACCTGTTTAGACTAGTTCCTTAGGAGGGGTTCAATTGTATTTTAAAAGGTTCCATTGTAATCAAAGTTTTGAGATTGGTTTTTATTTTATTAAGGCATTTTTTTATGTTCCTTAATTACTTTTGCGTACCTGTTTTAATCTATCACGCCTCGAGTCAACCCCCTGGATGCAACACGGTGCTCAGTGTGACAAGTGACCCCAAGCTAACCCATGGTCTGGAATATTTAGACAAATCTTGATAAAATATAAACTATGCAGAAAACTTAAAGCATTTAAATATCTGAGATGGGAAAGAAGCCCAAACATTTCTAAATATGAAATATAAGTAAGAGTATAATGAGTCTGAAAAACAACACTAACAACTCAATAGTTGAATCTAGTTCTATGTGTGAAAGCCTCTAACTGATATGAGTTGCTGGGACAAGCCCAACCTAACTCTAATAATTTGAAACTGAAATATAATATTAAAAGATGAAAGCATATATATCGTCCTCGAACTATGAGGACTCACTATTGAAGCTGTTGAGTAAGGACTGTAAATCGAGCTAAATATGGTCTGGATGCTTAGCGCCTGAACCTACATCATACAACGATGTAGCACAAAAGTATGCATCAGTACTTCGAATGTACTGAGCATACGGGATATATGCTACGCTGAAAAACATAAGGACTGAACATGGAAATACATACTTAAGCATAAACTGAAAGATAAGCTGAATATAGTGACGAAGTAACTAACATGAGTATATAGCATGCTGAACTAAATAACTGAATACAAGGTCAATACAATATGAGTCTGACTGTGGGAGCTATTATGAATTGCCATACCCCAAGCTGAGCTAACTATGGGGCCAACCTGTAACCCCGGATGGTAGGGTGTTTATACCTTGCCAAGGGTACAAACAAATCAGACGTAGATCCACTAAACTGATGTCCACAAGGGACAAGGGTGACCAGCCTAATCTGACAGCTGAGCCTTTTTATACCTACAGTGATACTGTAGTTTCGGGACTTGGGGACTGCTACTAAAGATCTAATCTGACAGCCAAGCCTTCATCCCTTCATCCGCTCGGTACTAAGTCTACTCCCAACTGAATGTAAGCGATGAAATGTAAGCTGAAATACTGAATAGCTCAAATATTGATAATCATCTGAGAATGCAACATACATATATTGAAACTGATGGCATTCTAGTTCTGAAGCATAATTGTCTGAATTATCTGACTAGGAAGTATAATTTATTAGTACTGAAATTAACACAAGCTGGGTTACTGAACTCTATACATATGACTATGCTAATTCTCAAAGAAACATGCAATAGTTATCACACAAACAATAGAATCTAAATTGCAATGATTCCCTAAGATTTAGGAACCCTAGGTCTAAATAACTGATGGAGAACTAAAGAACTGAACTGAATCTAGGGAATCAATGGGTGGAAGGAACCCATTGATGAAATCTCACATACCCGGAGGAGGATCTATGGAGGAAACCCTTGGATTTTTGAGGTTGAGCTTGAAGGAACCTTTTGCTTGTCCTTGGGAGAAACTGTCGCCTCTTTTCTCTTTTTCTTTCTAAGTGTCTAATGATTTTTGAAAGAATAGCTGATTTAGGTAGTTTTTGAGTAAATAACTAGGCTTAGACTAAGAAAAGCGACATAGCTAAGGCTTTAAAAGAGGTAGAAGAAGTCTGGAATGCCCCTGGAAATTTTAAAAGAAAATTGCTGAAATTCATGACTCAGTTTCCACGGACAGGTTCTACGGTTCTTGGAAACTTCCACGACTCATGGAACCCTGTTGTGGTTCCTGGGCCCTTTTGTCAAGCTGCAGGTCTGATTTCCATGATTTGGGTTAATGACTCGTGGATTCGTGCACGGTTTGTGAAACCCTATCGTGGTTCTTGAGGGACTGGTGACCCTTAGGTCTGAGTTCCACAAATCGGGTTCATGACTCGTGGATCATTCCACGGTCTGTAGAACCCATTCATGGTTCTCAGAGAAAATCATCAGGGCTCTGATCTGATTTCACAGGCCCAGTCCACGACTCATGGACTATTCCACGACTCATGGATCTGGCTCGTGGATTGCCTGACACTTGGAAAAAATTTATTTCTTTTTGATTTTCTGAGCTGAGTCTAGGCTTGGAAGTTATGGGGTGTTACAATATATCCCCTTTGAGATTATTCATCCTCGATTGAAGACTAAACGAGCTGAGTTTGGAGGGAAAGAGTTGCAATCCCTACCAACTGAGTACTAGAAACTGATATCTAGCTGAATTTAGTTCCATAGATATGAAAACATGCTGAAATGCAAGGATAACTGAGGGAACATGATGTTGAGGCTGAAATGCATAAGAGTAAACTGTGGAACTGGAGAGGAACTATTACCTCAAGCTGAAACTGAATTGGAAGGGAAGAGGTGAGGGTACTTGGCCATCATGGCTGCTTCTGTTTCCCAAGTAGCTCGCTCGATGGATGGACTGATTCCTCCACAACACCTTCACCAAAGTGACTTCTTTATTTCTCAATCTACGAACCTGACGGTCAAGAATCTCAACTGGGACCTCCTCATAGGTGAGTCTATCCTTCACAGCCACACTCTCTAAAGGCACAATCGATGCTGAATCACCCACACACTTCTTCAACAAAGAAATGTGAAAGACCGGATAAACCGTTGCTAGTTCTGCTGGCAACTCTAACTTGTAAGCCATATTACCAATCCTTTTCAAGATTCTATAAGGGCCTACATATCTAGGACTGAGCTTCCCTTTCTTGCCAAACCTCATCACACCCTTCATGTGTGACACCTTCAGGAAAACCCAATCCTCAACCTCAAACTCTAAGTTCCTTCTCCTCACATCAACATAGGACTTCTGATGACTCTGAGCTATCTTTAATCTTTCTCTGATGAGCAAGACTTTCTTCATAGCCCCATGAACCGAATCTGGCCCAACCAAGGCCGCTTCACCTACTTTGAACCAACCAACCAGTGACTTGCATATGCGCCTATACAGTGCCTCATATGAGGCCATCTGAATACTGGAATGGAAATTGTTATTATAGGAAAACTCTATGAGAGGTAGGTGATCATCCCAAATACCCTTGAAATCTATCATGCAAGCTCTCAACATATCCTCTAAGGTATAAATAGTACACTCTGCCTGACCATCCGTCTGTGGATGAAATGTTGTATTGAGATTCACATAAGTACCAAGATATTTCTGAAATGATCTCCAGAAATGAGATGTAAACTGAGGACCCCTATCTGAGATGATAGACAAGGGAACCCCATGCAACCTGAATATATCAGTGATGTAGAGCCTGGCATAATCCTCTGCGGCATCTATAGTCTTGACAACCAAGAAATGAGCTGACTTAGTAACTCTGTCCACTATCACCCAAATGGAGTTGTGTTGTCTGCGAGTATGAGGTAAACCCATAATGAAATCCATGTTGATAACCCCCCACTTCTAAGTAGGAATGCTAATATCATGAGTCACACCTCCTGGTTTATGATGTTCTACTTTCACCTGCTGACAATTGGGACATTTAGCCATAAAATCTGCAATGTCCCTCTTCATGTCGTTCCACCAATAGAGTTCCCATAGATCACGGTACATCTTAATGGCACCAGGATGAATAGAATATCTAGAATTATGTTCTTCTATAAGGATCTTCTGCCTCAACTCACCCATATTATGTACACATAAACAACCCTGGAAGAGAAGCACACCATCTCCCCCTTGGGAGATAACCTCAACCCTCTGCTAATGAACTGCACCTTTCAACTGAAGTAATATGGGATCATTGTCCTATTTCTCTTTAACTTTCGCTACTAATGAAGACTCTGACCCATTCTGGACTATCGCACCACCATCTGTTGTGTCCATAAGGCAAACTCCTAAACGAGCAAGCCAATAAACATATCTGGCTAGTTCTTTCTTCTCTTCCTCAACATGTGACACACTACCAATGGACAGTCTGCTAAGGGCATCAGCCACTACATTGGCCTTACCCGGATGGTAGAGAACATTCATATCATAGTCTTTGAGGAACTCAATCCACCTTCTCTGACGAAGATTCAACTTTTTATGGGTGAACACATACTGGAGGCTCTTATGATTTAGTGAACATATCGACATGAACACCATACAAGTAATATCTCCAAATCTTAAAGGCAAACACAACAGCTGCAAGCTCAAGGTCATGAGTCATGTAGTTCTTCTTATGAACCTTAAGCCTTATGGAGGCATAAGCTATGACCTTACCCTTCTACATCAAAACACAACCCAGGATTCCCCTAGAAGCATCACAATAAACCACGTATCTATCTGAACCCTCTGCTAGAGTCAAAATAGGAGTTGTAGTCAACCTGGTCTTCAATTCTAGGAAGCTTTTCTCACACTCATCTGACCAGTGAAACTTCACCTTTTTTGAGTCAACTTGGTCAATGGGGTAGCTATGGATGAAAATCCTTCAACAAATCTCCTATAGTAACCGGCCAAACCCAAGAAGCTTCTAATGTCTATCAAAGAGGTGGGTCTAGTCCAGTTCTTCACTGCCTTAATCTTCTGAGAATCAACTTAGATTCCCTCACTAGACACCACATGACCAAGAAAAGTGACTTTTTCTAACCAGAATTCACACTTACTGAACTTGGCAAATAACTGGCGATCTTTGAGAGTTTGCAACACCACTCTCAAATAGTTTTCATACTCTTCCTCGCTCCGAGAATATATGAGTATAGCATCAATGAATATGATGATGAACAAGTCCAAATACTATTTGAACACCCTGTTCAGTAAGTCCATGAAAGTTGCAGGAGCATTTGTTAGTCCAAAAGGCATAACTACAAATTCATAGTGACCATATTGAGTCTTGAAGGCTGTCTTCGAGATGTCACTATCTCTGACTCTGAGTTGATGATAGTCAGATCTAAGGTCTATCTTAGAGAAGCAACTAGCACCCTGAAGCTGGTCGAACAAGTCATCAATCTTGGGGATGGGATACTTATTCTTGATTGTGACTTTGTTCAAGTGATGGTAATTGATGCACATTCTGAGAGAACCGTCTTTCTTATGCATGAAGAGAAATAGAGCACCCCATTGAGAGATACTGGGTATGATGAAGCCCTTAACTAGAAGGTCTTTTAACTGTTCTTTCAATTCCTTAACCTCAGTTGGAGCCATTCTATAAGGAGGAATCAAAATAGGCTGGGTATCTGGAAAGAGATCTATTCCGAAGTCGATTTCCCTTTCAGGAGAAACTCTGAGAAGGTCTTCTGGAAACACTTCTGGGAACTCATTCACCACTGGTACTGACTCAAGAGTTGGGGTTTTGGAGTTTAAATCCTTAACCCAAACAAGATGATAGATATACCCTTTGGAAATCATTTTTTTGGCCTTAAGGTAAAAGATGAATCGACCTACATGAACTGAGGTACTACCCTTCCACTCTAAGACTTGCTCATTTGGAAACTAGAACCGAATGATCCTAGTTCTTCAATCAACTGAGGCATAACATGAATGTAACCAATCCATGCCTAGAATTATATCAAAGTCAGTCATTTCTAACTCTACAAGATCGGCTGAGGTGACTTTTTGGGAAACTGTGACAGGGCAATTTCTGTATACCCACCTAGCTATAACTGGATCACCAACTGGAGTAGAGACTGAGAAGGGTTTTGGGAGGAATTTTGGACTGACACCAAAATTAACTGCTATATAAGGAGTTACAAAGGAAAGTGTAGCCCCTGGGTCTAATAATGCATAAGCATCTAAATGGAAGACTCGTAACATACCCGTGACCACATCAGGAGAATCCTAATGGTCCTGTTGAGTCTGAAGGGCATACAACATGTTTTGGCACTAACCACCATATGTACCAAATAAGGCACCCTACTGAGTGGGGTGACCCTCTGGAGCTGCTGTAGAATTGGCCTGATTCTGTGGGCGAACATCCTTGCCCTTCTAAGAAACTGTTGGATAGTCCCTCATCCTATGTCCTGGATTTTATCACCCAAAAGAATTCCCACTGCCTGCCATACACTCACTCTGGTGGTTTCTACCATACTTCTTGCAAACTAGATGAGTGTGCCCTCTAGTAACCGTATCTTGGGACTTAGAGCCTGGTGCCATATCTCGTCGGTCCTGTCTGAACTTAAGCACTAAGGCACTAGTAGAAGATGGGGCTGGAGCTAAAGATTTACGGCGGAACTGAGAGTGGTTGCCACCATCTGAACTCTGCTGAGAGTAGTTAAAGTCACCCGTTCTAGCTTTCTTACTGTCTCCCCCTTCTCTTGTATCTTCTCCTCCTTGATTTGTTGAGCATAAGTAACCAACCTAGATATATCCATATCCTTTATCAGCATAGTAGTCCTACACTCCTTGACCATATCATCAAACACACCAGATACAAACTTACTCATGCGGGCTTTGGAGTCTGCTACTATCGTCGGAGCATACTTGGACAACTGGGTGAACTTAAGAGCATATTCCTTCACACTCATATCATTCTGCTTCAAATTGATGAACTCCTGGACCTTGGCTTCCCAGAGCTCAAGTGGGAAAAACTTGTCAAAAAATGCAGTCTTGAAGTGGTTCCAATCTACTGGACCTGCATTAGCACAACAGGATTTCTTCCACTGTTGATATCAAGTATAAGCCACTCCCTTCAGCTGGTAGGTGGCTAAATCTGCACTCTCAACTAGAGTGACACCCATAATATCAGTCACCTTCAGAATGTCATCAAGAAATTCCTGTGGATCCTCTTCGGACTTAGACCCATGAAATTCTAGAGGGTTCATCCGAGTGAAGTCTCAGACTCTAGCTGTAGCAAAGTTGGTCTAAGGTGGAGCTGGTGCCACACCCTGTTGATTGACCTGAGCGGTCATGGCCTGAGAAAGCACCCGGAAAGAAGCCCTGAATTCGGCATGAGTGACTTGCTCATTCAGAGGGTCTGTTGGAGTTGCTGGTGCCTGCTGGTTCCTGGCGTTAGCTTTTCTAGGAGGCATTTTCTAAAATGTGTAAAGCATGAGTTGAAGGAGATTAAATAAAGTTCACACTCTATAGCACGAGATGGAAAAGAAAGAAGGAAAGTTATTCCTAGTGACATCTCATAGCTTCTCCCCCATAAGTGTGGCTAGTTTTACACCCATGAAGAAGACTCTAATTGACGCAGCTGTCAGACACCCTAGGACACTTGAACCTGAAGCTCTAATACTAAGTTTGTCACACTCTTAGGCTACCCTCCAGACGCAACATGATGCTCAGTGTCACAAGTGACCCCAAGCTAACCCATGGTCTGGCATATCTAGACAAATCCTGATAAAATATGAATTGTGTAGAAAACTGAAAGCATTTAAATATCTGAGATAGGAAACAAGCCCAAACATGTCTAAATATGAATTATAAGTAAGAGTATAATGAGTCTGAAAAATAATACTAACAACTCAATAGCTGAATTTAGTTCCATGTCTAAAACCCTCTAACTGATATGAGTTGCTGGGACAAGCCCCTAACTAACTCTAATAATCTGAAACTGAAATATAAAACTGAAAGATGAAAGCATATCTATCATCCTCGAACTATAAGGACTCACCACTAAAGCTGCTGAGTAAGGACTGGAAATCAAGCTAAATACGGTCTGGATGCTAAGTGCCTGAACCTATATCATACAATGATATAGCATAAAAGTATGTGTCAGTACTTCTAATATACTGAGCATGCGGGATATATGATAAGTTGAACAACATAAGGACTAAACATGGAAATACATACTAAAGCATGAACTGAAAGATAAGCTGAATATAGTGACCAAATAACTAACATGAGTATATAGTATATTGAACTGAATAACTGAATACAAGGCCAATACAATATGAGTCTGACTGTGGGAGCTACTATGAATCGACATACCCCAAACTGAGCTAACTATGGGGACAACATGTAACTCCAGATGGTAAGGCATTTATACCTTGCCAAGGGTATAAACAAATCTAACGTGGATCCACTAAACTGATGTCCACAAGGGAAAGGGTGACCAGCCTAATCTAACAGCTGAGACCTTTTATACCTATGGTGGTGCCATAGTTCTGGGACTTAGGGATTGCTACTAAAGGTCTCAGCCTAATCTGACAGCCACACCTTTATCCCTTCATTTGCTCGACACTAAGTCTTCTCCCAATTGAATGTAAATGATGAAATGCAAGCTGAAATACTGAATAGCTCAAATACTGATAATCATCTGAAAATGCAACATACATATACTGAAACTGATGGCATTCTAATTTTGAAGCATAATTATCTGAATTATCTGACTAGCAAGTATAATTTATGAGTACTGAAATTAACACAAGCTAGGGTTACTGAAGTCTGTATATATGATTGTGCTAATTCTCCAAGAAACATGCAATAGTTATCACATAAGCAATAGAATCTGAATTGCAATGATTCCCTAAGGTTTAGGAACCCTAGGTCTAAATAACTGATGGAAAACTGAAGAACTGAACTGAATCTAGGGACTCAATGGGTGGAAGGAACCCATTGATGAAATCCCACATACCTGGAAGAGGATCATTAGAGGAAACCCTTGGATTATTGGGGTTGAGCTTGAAGGAACCTTCTGTTTTTCCTTGGGAGAAA
Source organism: Jaltomata sinuosa (assembly GCA_003996215.1). Classification (NCBI taxonomy): domain Eukaryota; kingdom Viridiplantae; phylum Streptophyta; class Magnoliopsida; order Solanales; family Solanaceae; genus Jaltomata; species Jaltomata sinuosa. Next base: position 1,384,219 of record QJPP01007219.1, read on the forward strand.
CTGTCGCCTCTTTTCTCTTTTTCTTTTTAAGTGTCTGATGATTTTTGGGAGAATAGCTGTTTAGGTAGTTTTTGACTAATTAACTAGGCTTAGACTAAGCAAAATGACGTAGCTTAGGCTTTAAAAGAGGTAGGAAAAGTCTAGAATGCCCCTAGAAATTTTAAAAGAAAACTCCTGAAATTCATGACTCAGGTTCCACAGACAGGTTCTACGGTTCTTGGAAGCTTCCATGACTCGTGGAACCCTGTCGTGGTTCCTAGACCCTTTTGTTAAGCTGTAGGCCTGAGTTCCATGATTTGGGTTCACGACCCGTGGATCCATTCACGATTCATGGAACCCTATCATGGTTCTTGAGGGATTGGTGACCCTCAGGTCTGAGTTTCATGAACTGGGTTCATGACTCGTGGATCATTCCCCGGTACGTAGAACCCGTTCATGGTTCTCAGAGAAAATCATCAGGGATTTGATCTGATTACACGGGCCCAGTCCATAACTCATGGAATATTCCACGACTCATGGATATGGCTCATGGATTGACTGACACTTGGAAAAAAATTATTTCTTTTTGGTTTTTTGAGCTGAGTCTAGGCTTGGAAGTTCTGGGGTGTTACATAAGCGGATGGTAAGGGTTCTCCTATTTAGGTGATTTATAATAAGTGCCCGCATGACCCGGTAATTGAGTCATGAAAATTTGGTATTAGAGCCTAGGTTACAGGTCTCCCAATACAAGAGAAAATATCGAATAGAATCCTGCGGATTGGTGTGTTGACGTCCATATCTAATCTTTAGGAAGCTATGAAGCATTTTTGGAAATTATGCCACTTCTTTCACTCCTTTCGTGCGGTCTGTTACTTGCTTGTATGGGTTGAGTCTAATTGGTATCTTTTGATTCCAGTTGGTATCTCAACAAGGTAAATTGATGTTGTTAACCCCGGCTAAATTGACACAAGCAAGGAAAGTTAGAATCGAGAAAATTCTAATTATTATTTAGCCATAGAGGTTGTGTAAATAATGGATGGTCGGCTAATGGTCGTCCATGGGGAGAATAAAGGATAATGAAAAAGGACTTATTAGTGGTGAGACTCGGGGTTTGTGATATGTGCATTGAATTATGTGAATGACTGCGGATGTGTAAGTGCGTAATTGCTTGAATTACTGTTAAGTTATGGTTAGGGAAAGGTCATAACTTGGTTATGTGTGATTGGTTAAGTTATTAATTGCTATGTGGTTTAACTAAAATATTTGTACTAAATTTGGACATGGACTTACCATTGGTAAAAATGGTAAGGGGACATAATCATTTGTGACTGTGAGGAATGTCTGGCTTCAGGACAGTCGGGATTGGTTGGGAACCATGGGGTAGAGGGTTATTCTAGTATGATAGCGGGAATGTGATGTTATGAATAGTTTTATGGTGTAATTCATAACTAATTTTATGATAATGTGGTGCTAAATTCTTGTTTATGCATTGTTGGGATCTGTCTTGAGGTTATATTTAAGACCATGATGCAATTTCAGGTGTTATGATTGATAACAGAGAATGGAAAATAAGGAAACTTTACATAATTTGATGAATTCAAGGTTGCTGACCGTCAGGGCAGCCATAGAGGGACTGAACTGCTATGGTGATCCCCCTATAGTTATAAAGACCGGGTCCGTTGTTATGGGTAAACCTTTCATGCCAAGTTTTTGGTTAGAAAACTTCCGAGTTTGGGAGTTGAAAATTTTGGGTTAGGCTAGTCTCGGCCGATTTTGGAGCGAGGTTTGATCTAGGGTAATCTGGGTGAGGATTGTGTTATGTATCTTGTATTGAGCTAGTTTTTCTATTAGCTAAGACGTTAAGGAGTCCGGGTGACTTTTCAAAATAAATTTGGGTAAGTAGAACTCCGATATTAAGGTTGTTGTAAAGGGGTTGTTCCGAAACATCAAGATTTAAGGTGTGTTATAAAATGGGCACTTTTGTGGGATTTTCCGAGGTTCTGTCCCATGTCAACTGCTATAGCGGTTGATAATGTGCTACCACAGCCACTGCTATAGTGGAATAATTTCCATTATAGCGGAAGTCAATGATGATCAGCACCACCATAGTAGTTGGTTCTGCTACGGTGGCACCGCTATAGCGGTGCACGGATTGCTATAGCGAACTGAGTTGAGTTTTATGCTAAAAATTCCCCAAAAACATTCAGAAACTTTTAAGAACATTTGGGGAAGGGCAGAGATGAAGGGAGGTGAATTTCAGTGAATTTCCACCAAACTCTGTCAAAAAAGTAAGGTTTTCACTCCCCTCTTTGTTATTTTGATTCCCAAACCTTAGAAACCATAATCTATAGGCTTGGGGGAAGGTTTAGGTTAACCTAAGGATATAGAATCCAAAGAAAAAGGGGGATTCTAGGATGTTAAATTCTTGGTTATGTTGCTTATGGGTTTTTTATGCCTTAATCACCCTTATTCGCTAAATGTAACCGTAAAAGAGGTGGTTTAGGATGAAACAGTGGTGGGAAATCTGGGAATGGGTGGAATGATTATAATTTTGGCTTGTGGATTGGGATTTTGTATAATCCTGGTATTTAAGGCCCTTGGACTGATGTTAGCATATTGTATAATCATTTTTAGACCAAGAACAAGCAAAGTCTTAGGAAAATGGGAAGGCTCTAGTCCAGTAGAGCTTTTGAGTTATTCCAGGTAGGTGATAGTTACTGCTTTTCCAAAAATGCAATTTGTGTTCATATACTATCACTTATTATTGTATGAGTTTGCATGCTTGGGGAATGAGATTATGAATGTCTAGCTATTCTGTGTCAACTATGTGAAATAAACTGGGTTTGGTTGCTTGTTGGTTTACAAGTGTGATGCTGTTCATTATTGATTAACTTATTGGATTGTGTGTGACATTTGGTTGGCACGAGTACCACGCCTGGTATAGGTTACATATTAGGTATGACGCTTGGTACAGATTTATTTATTAGTTGGCTCGGGTACCTTGCCTGGTATGGGTTCTATAATAGTTGTGTCGGGTACCACACCTGGTACGGGTTTGATTTTACTTGCATTGATTGTATTCTGATGATAGTTCCATGAGTGGACCAGGTTGTATTCTTGATATGTGGTTGTTACATGATGGTCCTTGAGAGGCCAGGTGGTTGTACATAATTGTGGGGTTTGTCATAGTGTAGACCGAGATTGCATGTTAAACACTTAGATGTTGTCTTAGGAATCCGTAGTTGGTTCCGGTTATTTGAAAGGGATATATGTTATTGTCATGGTGTATTGTGCAATGGTTGTTAGACTTGTTACATGTGATTGATAATCTAGAGGAAAGACTTAGAGTCTAGTTTTATTGCTTGCTTGTATTACATGTTTACTTTAATTTACTCAGCTTTTGTTTATTGTTCATATCTTGTTTATTGGAGCTGGACGATGATCCTACCAGTACACAGTGGTTGTGTAATAATTTTTCACTGGCTTTTTTTTGTGAGTACAGGACATCTTTCGGCGGCTGACACGCGACCTCAGTTGTAGTTTTGGCAATTTCAGATCCTAAGGGTGAGCTACTCTTTCGGCTGCCATGGTTTCATCCAGTATATTTCTGGTCTTTTGTTTCAGACCTGGATTCTCTTGTTTATGGGGTTGTATCCCAATTTTATTCTAGACAGTAGTAGTTGTTCTAGTATGATGACTTTCAGATTCTAGGGGATTTCCGCAGGATCTTGTTTATTTGAATTTCAATGGGAAATGTTAGTTTATCTTTAACACAAACTGGTTTTGAGCTTTTAGACTTTACTAGGTGTTGGGTTGATATTGGTCTGCTCATCCGGGGGTTTCGGGTGGGTGCCACTCACGGTGGGTTGGGTCATGAAAAAGATGGTATCAGAGCCCTAGGTTCATTGATCTCATCATACCAAAACATGTCTAGTACAGTCTTGAGAAATGGTTCGGAGACGTCTGACTTTTCTTCGAGAGGATATAGTACTTTAGGAATTCATCTCTTTTTTTTTCCTTCATGCTACAACTTGATTCCAATTGGTATCTGGTGATACAAATTGGTATCTAACTCCTTTCACTCTTTTGTCCGCAGATAGTTAACACGAGAAATAACGGAGCGCTAGCGGCAGTCCCGGCGGTAGGTCCAGCGATCAGAGGGAGAGGAAGGGGAAGGGACAGGGGCCGAGGTAGGGCAACACCCAGCAGGGGTGGAGCTCAGACAGTTGTAGGTGCAAAGGTGATGACCCCTTCCCCACCCTAGGATCAGGTTGAGAAGGAAGTTGAGGTTGTTTTTTAGGAAGGTATGGAACAGAAGGAGGTGGCACCGACTGGAGGTACAGGCCTTCCCCCTATAATGCCCGAGGCATTTCAGCAGGTGTGGGCATTTCTGAGTGGACTGGTTGGTACTAGAGACACCCCCACAGGTATTGTAGATCAAGTTCTGGGCACTCAGCCAGCTGCTGTAACGGCTCCTAGGATGGATGCAGCGTCAGGTACTGATGACTTCTTCCGTCCGATGCTTGGTCTGGTTATGACTGGTAATGTGCATGAGATGCTGACTAAGTTTTTGAAACTGAAACCTCCTACATTTTAGGGTACTAAGAAAGAGGATGCTTATGAGTTCATTCTGGACTGTTATGACAGACTGCATAAGCTGGGCATTGTGTAGCAGCCTTCCAGCTGCAGGGTGATGTTAAGCAGTGGTTGAGGTCTCATGTGAATTATCGGCCATCAGCTTTGCCTCCGCTGACCTGGACGGAGTTTCATTCTCTTTTCTTAGAGAAGTATGTGCCCCGCACTTTGAGAGATCGTAAGAAGGATGAGTTTTTGTCTCTGGAGCAGGGTAACATGTCGGTCTCAGCCTATGAGGCCAAATTTCATACCTTATCCCATTTTGCTACTCAGCTTTTGGGTACGAAAGTGGAAAGGATTTGTTTGTTTGTGAAGGGCCTGAATACTGAGTTGCATGTGTTGTCTGTGCATATGACTTCAGCAGGAAATATTTTTAATGAGGTAACGGATTATGTGAAGAAACTAGAAAGGGTTAAACAGGTCGGGCATGCTAAGGTATTAGCCAAGATGTCCTGGAATAATGAAAATTTCAGTGGTTCATACTCTAGGGGTCACAACCAGTAGGTGTATTCTGCTCATCCTATTCAGTCAGCCTTGCCAGCTTCTACAGGTGGTCGTCTGAGATCCAGTCAATTCTCAGCTCCTAGAGGCCAGGGGCTTCTTATACTTCTACTAGAAGGCCTACTCTTGACTGCGGATGCTTTCATTGTGGTGATCTGGGTCACTTTAAGAGGGAGTTCCCCTATAGACAGGCAGGTAATCAGACTCAGTAGTAGTCTAAAGTCGTGGTCCCAGTAGCTAGAGGTGGTTATGTTAGGGGTCATCCACAGGGTGGGCGAGGTAACTTCCAGGAAGGCCGGGGAGACAGAGGGAATGGCAGCACAGGAAGGGGTGTGGCGGAGCCAGCAAGGGAAGTTTCTTGGATTAATGACTGGGCCTATTGTTATGCTTTTCTAGGGAAGTCTGAGGCTGAGCCATCAGACGCAGTGATCACAGGTACAATTCTAGTCTATGATAGGATGGCTTCTGTACTGTTTAACCCAGGTTCTACTTACTCTTATGTGTCTGTGAATTTTTCTTTGGGTTTGGATTTGGTTTGTGATGTCCTTGATTCCCATATTCATATTTCTACCCTAGTTAGAGAGTTTGTAATAGTAACTCATGTTTATCGTATTTGTCTTTTGGTGTTTGTGGGGCTGCAGACTTGGGTAGATTTGGTCATTCTGGACATGTTGGATTTAGATGTTATTTTAGGGATAACTTGGTTGTCTCTATGTCATGTGGTGTTGAATTGTAATACTAAAACTGTAACTCTAGAGATTTTGGATAAGGATAGACTAGAGTAGGAAGGTGTGTACAGGCGTAAGCCAGCTAAGATCATATCATTTGTCCGGGCTAGGAAGTTAGTGGGAAGGGGATGTTTGTCTTTCTTGGCTTATCTCTGGTTGATAGTGTGGAGTCCCCATCGATTGAGTCAGTTTTGGTAGTTTCAGAGTTTCAGAAGGTGTTTTCGGTGGATTTACTTGGCATGCCTCCGGACAGAGACATTGACTTTTATATATACTTGGAGCAGGGCACTCGCCCTATTTTTATTCCTCCTTACTGCATGGCTCTGGCAGAGTTGAGGGAACTTAAGACTCAGCTTCAGGAACTCTTAGATAAAAAATTTATCCATCCCAGTGCTTCACCTTGGGGTGCTCTGGTATTATTTGTGAAAAAAAAGGATGGTAGTATGAGAATGTGTATAGACTACATGCAACTGAACAAGGTCACCATCTAGAACAAGTATCCCTTACATTGCATAGATGACCTCTTTGACCAGTTGTATGGTGAGTCGTATTTTTGAAAATTGACTTAAGGTCAGGGTACCATTAGCTAAAGATTAGGCCTGAGGACATCCCTTAGATGGCTTTTCAGAATCGATATGGGCATTACGAGTTCCTAGTGATGTCGTTTGGGCTAACCAATGCGCCAGAAACATTCATGAGTTTGATGAATGGGGTATTCAAAGCTTATCTGGATTTATTCGTCATTGTGTTTATTGATGACATTTTGATTTACTCCAAGAGTAAGAAGGAGCATGTTGAGCATCTTCGTATTGTTTTAGACATGTTGAAGCACCAGAAATTAGATGCCAAGTTTTCCAAGTGTGAATCTTGGTTAACTTCAGTCGCTTTTTAGGGCATGTGGTTTCAGAAAAGGAGGTGATGGTGGACCCTCAAAAGATTGAGGTAGTTAAAATTAGGTTCGGCCTAGCTCTGTTACTAAGGTTAGGAGTTTTGTGGGGCTTACAGGCTACTATTGCAGGTTTGTCAAGGATTTTGCGTCTATCACTACTCACTTGACAAGGTTGACTCAGAAGGAGGTACCGTTTGTGTGGTTCGACAAGTGTGAGGAGAGCTTCCAAAAGCTCAAGACACTTCTTACTACAGCTCCTATTATTTCATTGTCGATTGAAAATAAGGATTTCATTGTGTATTATGATGCTTCACATTCGGGTTTGGATATTGTGTTAATGCATGATAGGAATGTTATAATGTATGCTTCAAGGTAGTTGAAGCTTCATGAGAAGAATTACCCAACTCACGACTTAGAGCTGGCAGTGGTGGTCTTTGCATTTAAGATTTGGAGGCACTACCTGTATGGTGTCAAGTGTGAAGTGTTCATAGACTATTGTAGCTTGCAGCATGTGTTTACTCAGAAGGACTTGAATCTGAGGTAGAGGAGGGGGATGGAGTTTTTGAATTATTATGATGCAACCATCCAGTATCATCCAGGCAAAACTAATGTGGTGGCAGATGCATTGAGCCGGAAGACAGTTAGCATGGGCAGTTTGGCTTGTTTGGGGTGTCCAAACGGCCACTAGCTAAGGAGATTTGGGCTCTAGAATTTAAGTTCCTACAATTGTAAATCTCATAATAGGGTGGGGTGTTGGCCAGTTTTGAGGTCAAATCCACATTCATAGAAAAAATAAAGGTCAAGCAGTTTTAGGATGCACAGTTAAACAAGCTTCGGAGCAAGGTAGTCTCCAAAGATTTTGGGATTCGACATTGGGCATTGATGGGGTGATAAGCTTCAAGGGGAGGATTTAAATTCGTCAAGTTTATGACATAATTCAGAAGGTGTTGGCAAAGTCGTTGTATTCAATTCATCCAGGCGTAACCAAAATGTACAGGGACTTGAGGCAACTTTACTAGTGGACTGGGATGAAAAGGGACATAGCTGACTATGTTTCTAAGTGTCAGAACTATCAACAGGTCAAGTATGAGCACCAAAGGCCTATAGGATTGCTTTAGAGAATGTCCATTCTTGAGTGAAAGTGGTAGAGGATATCCATGGACTTTGTGGTGGGTCTTCCTAAGACCTGTGGGAAATACGACTATATTTGGGTCATTGCAGACAGGCTGACCAAGTTAGCTTATTTCATTCCGATCAGGGTGGACTATAATTTGCAGCAGTTGGCTAAGATATATGTTAAGCAGATTGTGAGACAGCACGGGGTGCCACTCTCAATCATTTCAGACAGGGGTACTCAGTTTACCTCCAAGTTCTGGGGTAAGTTGCACGAAGACTTGGGCACTCAACTTACTTTCAGCACGGCATTTCACCCTCAGATGGATAGTCAGTCAGAAAGGGAAATCCAGGTATTAGAAGACATATTGAGGGCATGTGTGATCGACTTTGGGGGTCACTAGGACTAGTTTCTACCATTGTGTGAGTTCTCATATAACATAGTTACCACTCCAATATCGACATGGAACCATTTGAGGCACTATACGGGAGGGGATGTAGATCACCTATAGGATAGTTTGAGGTAGGCTATGTAAAACTCTTGGGCGTGGACTTGGTAAGGGAAGCTCGGGAAAAGGTGAGGGGAATTCAAACCAAGTTTCTAGCAGCTCAAAGCAGGCAAAAAGAGTACGCAGATCGCAAGGTAAGAGACATGGATTTTCAGGTTGGTGAGCAGGTGTTATTGAAAGTGTCACCAATGAAAGGGGTTATGCAATTCGGCAAGAAGGGCAAGCTTAAACCTCGGTTTATCAGTCCATTCGAGGTTCACGAAATTGTAAGGTCAGTGGCTTATAGGCTAACACTACTGCCAAGTTTATCAGGAGTCCATCCAGTCTTCCATGTATCCATGTTGAAGCGATACCATAGGATGGGGAATACATCATTAAATGGGATTTGAATTTGCTAGACAAGGATCTTCAATATGAAGAGGAATCGGTTGCGATTCTTGATCGGGACACCCAGAAGTTGAGAACAAAGGAGATCAAATCTATGAAGGTTTAATAGAATCATCATCCGATTGAGGAAGCCACTTGGGAAACCGAGAAGGACATGCGGGACAAGTACCCTCACTTGTTTGAGGATTCAGGTACTAGACTTTCCTTCTTTTACTTCACATTTTTGGGTTGGATCATTGGAAGATGAATGATGGGTAAATTGGTATGTGTTGTAATGATCGGGTCCGTTATTACGAGTAAACCTTTTGTGCCAAGTTTTGGGTTAGAAAACTTCTAGGTTTGGGAGTTGAAAATTTTATGCTAGGCTAGTCTCAGCTAGTTTTGGAGTGAGGTTTGGTCTAGGGTAATCCAGGTGAGGATTTGGTGATTTATCTTGTATTGAACTAATTTTCCATTAGCTAGGAAGTTAAGGAATTCGGTGGACTTTTTGGAAACGAATTCGGGTAAGTAGAACTCTCGGTATTAAGGTTGACATAAAGGGGTTGTTCCAGAACATCAGGATTTAAGGTGTGTTGTAAAATGGGCACTTTTATGGGATTTTTTGAGGTTCTATCCGATGTCAACCGCTATAACGGTAGAAACTGCACTACTATGGCCACCGCTATAGCGGAATAATTTCCGCTATAGCAGAAGTCAACAACGATCAACACTGCCATAATAGTCGATTTCGCTACGGCGGCGCTGCTATAGTGGTGTATGGACCACTATAGCAGACTGAGTCAAGTTTTATGCTGAAACTTCCCCAAAAATGTTCAGAAATTTTCAAGAACATTTTGGGGAAAGGCAGAGATGAGGGGAGGCAAATTTCAGTGAATTTCCAACAAACTTCGTCAAAAAGGTAAGGTTTTTGCTCCCCTCTTTGTTATTTCGATTCCCAAACCTTAGAAACTATAATCTACAGGTTTGGGAGAAGGTTTAGGCTAACCTAATGATAAGGAATCCAGGGGAAAAGGGGGATTCTAGGATGTTGAATTATTGGTTATGTTACTTATGGGTTTTTCATGCCTCAATCACCCTTATTCGCTAAATGTAACCGTAAAAATGGTGGTTTAGGATGAATCAGTGGTGGGAAAGCCCGCGAATGGGTGGAATGATTATACTTTTTGCCTGGGGATTGGGATTTTGTATAATCCAGGTATTTTAGGCCCTTGGACTGATGTTAGCATATTGTATAATCATTTTAGATCAATAATAAGCAAAGGCTTCACAAAATGGGAAGGCTCCGGTCCAGTAGAGCTTTTGAGTTATTCGAGGTAGGTGATGGTTAGTGTTTTTCCCAATATTCAATATGTGTTCATGTACTATCTATTAGTATTGTATGAGTTTGCATGCTTGGGAATGGGATTATAAATGTCTAGCTATTCTATGTCAATTATGTGAAATGAACTGAGTTTGGTTGCTTGTTGGTTTACAAGTGTGATGTTGTTCAATATTTATTAACTGGTTGGATTGTGTGTGACATTTGGTTGGCTTGGGTACCACGCCTGGTATAGGTTACATATTCGTTGGATTAGGTACCATGCCTAGTACGAGTTTATTTATTAGTTGGCTCGGGTACCATGCCTTGTACGGGTTCTATAATAGTTGTCTCGGGTACCATGTCTGGTACGAGTTTGATTTTACTTGCGTTGATTGTATTCTGATGATGGTTCCATGAGTGGACCGGGTTGTATATTTGATATGTGGTTGTTGAATGATAGTCCTTGAGAGGCCGGGTGGTTGTATGTAATTGTGGAGTTGGTCATAGTGTAGACCGGGATTGCATGTTAAACACTTAGGTGTTGTCTTAGGGATCCATAGTTGGTCCGGGTTATTTGAAAGGGATATATGTTATTGTCATGGTGTATTGTGCAATGGCTGTCATACTTGTTACATGTGATTGGTAAGCTAGAGGAAAGACTTAGAGTCTAGTTTTATTGCTGGCTTGTATTACATGTTTACTTTACTTTACTCAGCTTTAGTTTATTGATCATATCTTGTTTATTGGAGCTGGCTGATGATACTACCAGTACACGGTGGTTGTGTACTGATTCTGCACTTATTTTTCTTTTGTGAGTACAGGACATCTTCCGGTGACTGACACGCGACCTCAGTTGTAGTTTCGGCAATTTCAGATCCCAAGGGTGAGCTACTCTTTCGGTTGCCATGGTTTCATCCAGTATATTTCTGGTCCTTTGTTTTGGACCCGAATTCTCTTGTTTTTGGGGTGGCATCCCTGTTTCATTTCTAGACAGTAGTTGTTGTTTTGGTACGATGACTTTCAGATTCTAGGGGATTTTCGCAGGATCTTGTTTATTTGAATTTCGATGGGGAATGTTAGTTTATTTTTAATGCAAACTGGTTTTGGGCTGTTAGACTTTACTAGGTGTTGGGTTGATATTGGTCCACTCATACGGGGGTTTCGGGTGGGTGCCACTCACGGTGGGTCCAGTCTTTGATAATAGCAGCATCGCAATAGCAGTGTGCAAGCCTCTATAGCGGGATGGGCAGGACAGAATCCTTACCCTATTTTCCCATGTTTTGTTTTTCATTCCCGAGATATTTCAAATCGATAGTTAAGCTGTGAGCTACTACGGGGAACATGGAAATTACTTAAAAGCTAATTTAGCATGCATATAAGATTAATATTGTCAATCTAGCATCCATATGCGTAAAATAAAGGGGAAAATAAAAGGGAAGTCATTGTCTAATATCAACCCCAAGCGGGGGCAAACCCAAAAATAGTAAATAGTATGTATATAAGAGAGGAGGGGGAGCAGGAATGAAATGCCCTAAGGGCCTTAGTTGGATACCTTGTTACCATCAGGGACTACTAGGGCCGGGTCCTCTACCTCTGGGTCACTCAGGAAAGGGAACTCCCGCATGTCCTTGGGCTCTAGTTGGGGAAGCTCCTTGTCAGGGATGGTGCAGCTAAACATGACCTTCACGGTCTTCTATAGCCGTGCAAGCATGTAATCCCGGGAGCGCCTCTTCTTCTTCTCCTCATCAAACTCTCTACAGAGCTTTGCATAGTCCTGGCCAGGGGGAGGTGGGGTTGCATCTCCAGCAGGGGTGTTCTCCATGAATCTTCTTACGGCAGCCAAGTTTTCCTCCAGGCAGCTGCTAGTGATTGGGGACTGGGGCTGGGAGGGAGGGGCATTGTCACGACCCGAAATTGGGCCATGATGGCGTCTACATAACCCCCTCCTAGTAGACAAGCCTATCCCAAACACGCGAAAAGCAGTAAATAATAATTTAACTAAAGAGAAGTGGAAGATATAACAAAAGATAGGGCTAAAAGCATATATATACATACCAACGTACACAATATACAAAAGATGGCCCTAAAGTGACCGAAAAAAGACAAAACAACCCAAACACCAACCCGGACCTGGTGTCACTAGTATCAGAGCGACTAAAGTAAGGAGTAGCTATACAATAACCTCTGTCTATCCAAAATACAAAATATAGACAGGAAGTACAAGATGGAAAGCAAGTAAAGTTTCCAAAAGCGCCGGGAGCTCACCGCGATTCGAACAGCAACGGGCCTCGAACGACAGGAGATCAACGAGGGTGGCTCGTACTAGGTGTTGCATCAGAAAAAGAGATGCAGAGTGTAGTATGAGTGCCAAGACAATGGGTACTCAGTAGGCATCATAGGCTGACCGAGCGCAGAAAGATAATATATAAATATATATTACAGAAAAGGAGCTAACTATACAGGGATCCTCCTAAATCTAGTTATAAAGCCGGAGACATGCCAATAAATAAAAATAGAAAAGGGAAACAACATCAAGCCAAACCAGAGTCCATCCACATGCCAAAGCAAATGTAATGCGATGCACGATGATGCATATACGAATGCAATATAATATAAACCTGGAATACAGCATCGGGCGCCCGGAATACCGCATCGGACTATGCATATATATATATGAAATAATAAAATACCCAGGATAATGCATCGGGGGTCTGGAATACCGCATCGGACTAATATGTATATAAATGAGAAAGTAAAATACCCAAAATAACGCATTGGGGGTCCAAAATACCGCATCGGACTATAAATTTATATACAGAAAATAGTAGTTCCTCTTTCCCTCTCAAAAACCAAGGTGATACTCAAAATAGCTGGATTTAGTCCAAAATTAATCACAACAGTAGAAAAACCTCTTTACAAACCCAAAGCCTTTGAAAAATCATTTTTGTACTGTGCAAATGATATGCCATGCGATATGAGTATGAATGTCCACAAGCAGAGGAATAATCACACCATCAGATCAAACAGGACAAAAGTACCCTCTAAAACAAGAGAACTGACCTGGAACTCAGAAAATAAAAGCGGAAAACAACGGGCAAGCTCTATTCTACCTCTAAAGCCTCCTAAAAGCATGCTAGGGGTCTTAGACTAGTCACACAGAAGAAATAATCTCCCAGGCTAAGGATAACATACAGTCCTAGTGCTAAAACCCCGAAATGTCCAATTAATATGATAACCAGGATTAAAGCCTATAGTCCATCTAAAGTTCAACCTAGCGGTCTAGTAACATATAAATATATAGGACCTAACTAACTCAGTCTAGAAGGTAAACCGTAACCTACCTCGGGGCCGAACTGCAAACACGAATCATCACTCGTGTGCCTTCCCCTTTTGAACAGCCTCAGCAAGTGCCATGATATCAAGAACATAAACTAGGTGTCAAGACGAGAATAATGACACCTATATTGCTATATGGAAAATCGGGCCAAAAATTGGGTCGGGAAAATGACCCTCAAGGCTCATGCAATGAAACAGAAAACAAACTTCACAATTATGCTCGCGGTGGGTCAAGGAACCCATGACCAAAGTTTGGGCGTGAACGGGGTTCCTTTCGGGGCCCAAAATAGACCTGAAGTGTTACTAATTCACAAGATTTGAAATGGAAAGCTCGGAAATTTAGAGGCGGGGACCTACCTCAATAAGAGAAACACGCTACGGAGCTGAGTTGCACGAGTTTACGAGTATGCAGTCCCCAATGATCAGATTCCAAAAAAATCCCCAAAATCTAAGAATTTAACAATGAGTGAATTTAGCGGGAGATTTACGAGAAATTCCATGGAATGAGGAGAGAGGTGACGAGGGAACTTACCGGGTGAAGGAAATTATGCAAGGATGCTGGAAATGTTGAGCTTGGGAGCCTACATATGGTGTTTCTCAGATTTTTGGAGAAGAAAATGAAGTTGGAACTTTATATAACTGCCAGGGGTCCTTCATCGCGATCGCGACAGGACCCTCGCATTCGTGGAGAATAGCCGGCCAAACTATCGCGTTCGCGGTGGTCTAGGTCGCATTCGCCAAGAGGAAGCCGAGCTGGATCCCAGTCGGCTACATCGCGAACATGAAGAAGCCCTTCGTGAACGCGATGGTCAAGAAACTAGACCATCGCAAATGCGGTAGGGTCCCCGTAATCCCGAAGAGCAAAGTTATCTGCAACTTAATGCAGCAACCAGTAAAAACACCAAGTCCAAAAATCTTTTGATGGACCCTCGAGATTCATTCGGAACCCCGTGAACACAAACCAACCATGCTACCCTACTAGAAACAGCATTTCGGACTCAATAGAATCAATGAAACTTCTAACGGAGATTGTTTTAATGAAAAGTGGGCCCCACGCCCAAAACTAACTCGAAACTCAAAACCCAAAAATGTGCCCAGAAGCCTCGGGACCCGAACCAAAGGTCTCCCTAGCCCAAAGTCGACATTTTAGAGCTAACGGCGCTGATAGAAATCCCATCTGAGGCCATCTTCCACAAATGTTGACCAAAGTCAACCCTACCAGCCAAACTGACTTCAAAACACACAAATCCACACAAAACCAAACCAAAAGCACTCAGACCCAAACCAATGGTCCCACTAGACTATAATCCATGTTCCGGAGCCAACAAAACTGTCGAAATTTGATTCTGTGCGTGTTTGCCAAGAAAGTTGACCGAGGTCAAAGATTCACCAACCTTAAGTGCTAAAATAGGGAAATAGTCATAACGACCTAACGGACAGCCCGGGCATCGGATCGTCAGTCCTAGTAAGTCATAAATGACCTGTAGCCACTGAGGGAAAGCTCGAAATGCAGAAAAATCATGGAAAATGGAAAATAACCTGGAGGGTCATTACAAGCATCATCATTGGCATCATAATTAGTGCCTTCTACAGCTCGGCTTCTCTCTACTTCACCCACCTGCTTTTTCTTCTTTCCTTTGGAAGTGATCACCTTTACTTAAAGAGGGAAGAAGTCATGGTCCATCTCTATCTCCCTGTCGGCATCCTCCTTGGGCACCCTAACTCGCTTGCATAGTGCAAACAGAAGACCAGGAAGGAAGGGTCCCTTCTTATTGCCCTGATAGAAGTCCCTCTACTCTGACACAATATGCGTCCTTACAATCAGTTGAATGTGTTGTATGGCACAGGATACCACCAAATCCCGAGGGTAAGTCACATCGGTAAGTTTGCTTAATGAACAAATCCTCCGAGAAACCAAGTTCAGCTACCTCCTAGCATTGGATGTGAAGTAAGTACTCATGGTGCCCTCTGGAGTGGGCCAATAGATCTGATCCCTAAACTCCTCCTCAATCAAAGTGTCCCGCGGCCATTTCATATCCATCTCCTAGAGTTTGGCATCGCATGTAGCATTTGAGACATTAGGCACTCCTAGTACCTCATTAATGGTCTAGATATTCACGAGGACATCCATTCCTTGGATGCGGATGGTGCAGTTGTGGTCGTCCTAAAGCACGATAGGGAGTATGGCATAGAACTCCCTCACCCAGCCCAAAACTCTAGAAAGGGGATCCTCGACCAATGGACCCCATCCAAACTCTCGGAGCCTGTTGTAGAAATCCTCTACTTTCTCTCCCACCCCTCTCATGTTTAAACCCCTCTCATAGTAGAAACTGATACTCCAGTAGTCCAAAAATCTTTCTCGACTAGCATCATCGGGGAACCTCTCATAAGCCAAAATGTGTTCCTAATTTGCAGCTATTGAGTGTTAAATCTGCAAGTTAATGAAAGATGGTTGAATCAGAACTCGTAAGATGCAAGAAAATCAATTTGGAGGAAAAGGCCAGTTCCTTGGCTGGTCTGAGAGGCTATTGCTTGCAGCCTCCCGCTATAGCGAATGACATCCTGCTACGATGATGTTGTTATACCGGGAATTTATCTATTATAGCAGCGTCATTATAATAGCATTCATCATCCCAAAAATTCAAGAGGTTCAACAATGGCGCCTCTTGACACAAAATTATGTTTTTGAACATTCTAAGTTCAAATCAGTGTTCCCAAAGTACTCTACTACTATTTCATGCAAAAAATTGGGAATTATACTCCTAAAAATTACACAAATCACCATTTCTCAACCAAGAAATAACCCTTCATATTCCTTACAATTTTGAGACTATTTCAACCATGAACCCCATAATTCTTATGCCTAAAACATTGTAGGAATATTATAAATATAAGGAAAGCATCCATGCTTCGAGGATTCAACCAAATCAAAACCAAAAATTAGAATTTCAAAAATCAACCCATTACCTGTTCTCTTCATCAAATTCGAGACTAGAACAAGCAATATTCATGCAATAAAGTAAGAAATGTAAAGTTCAACGAGTTTACCTTGTTTTCCAATATTAGAAGCAAAGTGATTGGGGGAGAGTTGTGTTTTTTAGGTGAAAAAGAGGGAGAATGGGAGAGAAACCCATTTCTCACCCCTTTAAACTATTAGCACCAATTATAGCGGCCAAACTCCCCCTATAGCAAAATAATTCCCGCTATACTGGGATCCAGACCACTTTGAAGTGGAACGGTTATTTTTCATGTTGTTTGAAGTTACTTTATTCTAGCATATTGATGAGGCCTCAGATTACGTGGGCACTCAAAGGAAGGGATTCCTTGATAGAGCGAGATTGAATTAATTTTTGGTTGAGTTTGGGTACACCGAGGAAAATGAAAGTTTTGGTGGTTCGTGTAAGGCTATAATTTTGCCATCAGGGTTGAGTGTTAAGGTTCAAAGAGTTGACTCATTCTTTTTTTTCCACCTTAAAAATCATTCGGGGATGAATGATGAGAAAATTGGTATCTGTTGTAATGACATGTTCAGTCATTATTAAAGGCACCTCATTGCGAGTTATGGGAACTATTGAAATACGCTCTAAATTTAATTGGGGGTGACACGATGAAAAACTTTAGAATTTGAAGTTTTGCTCGAGCTGACATCATTCTGCTATAGAGGGAATTTTCCCGCTATAGCGCCATAGTGGTAGTAGCCGGCAGGCCACTATAGCGGGCTGATGGAACCAGTAACCAAGAATACAGGTTTTATATTACTGACTTCTCCTTTTTAGTTTCAAAAAGGACGAGGCTTAATCTAAAAACCCTACTAGGGTGTCTCATGGACAAGAAGCAATGTAGAGGAGGGATTTTCACTCAGATGTGGTAAACCCTATGGATTCTCCGCTTAATCCTTATCAGGATTCATCTCCATGGAGCCAAAGCTCTTGTTCAGACTTCTATAGCAGTTGTTTCACATCAAGGTAGACTAGGTTTGATTGAGTAGATTAGGCTCGGATTAAAATACATGATATATGTAGATTGACGGGGTATTGCATGCTTAGGCCCTTGGGCATGGTGTTTGAATGGATAAAACTTATTTAACCTTGTTGATTGGGTAGGAAATTACTGTTTGAATATTTTGGACCTTGTACCTAATATTTTGTGTTTATACTATAGTTTTTAATCCTAGATAAGTGGATTTTGTGTAGGTTCTCAGAGCTAGTAATAATTATGTGTAAAAGGGTTGCTAGGTCATAGCGGATTCTCCGGGTTGGTATAATGGAGGGAAATGGAATGAACAAGGAGGTACTGAGTTCGTGGTATTAAGGGATGGACTTCATGTGGATGTGGGTGTATTCCTAAAAGAGTCTACAATTTGAGTTATACAAATTAAGGTGCTTACTTGAATAAGTCGGGGAATCTGTCTTCGGACAGGCCACAAGAAGTTAGGAGAATGAACCATAGTTGTTGTGGTAGGTGATGGTTGTTGTAATTCCAACTTCATAATGTGTGTATAATAACTATATCATTAGTATTACTTGAACCATGTGTGTTCAGGGAAAAAGGGAATAAATGTTAGTGATATCTTAAGTGTTAATCTCATGCAATGAACTTATTTTAAATGCTTCTTAGTTGTACAAGTGTGGTATGTATTCATTATGGTTATGATTGTTGTGATATCTGTGATTTTATGGTTGTATTGGGTACCATGTCTGGTACAGATTCTTTCATTAGTTGGCTCGAGTACTACGCCAGGCATAAATTTTGTTTATAGTTGGCTCGTGTACCATACCTGTTATAGGTTATTTCATCGGTTTGCTTGGGTATCACGCCTATTACATATTCATTTATAGTTGTCTTAGGTACCACACCTAGTACAAGTTATTTCATCTATTGGCTCGGGTACCACACCTGGTACAAATTCATCTATGGTTGGCTCAGGTACTATGTCATGTACATGTTTGATTGTTGTTATGTGTGTTGGTTCCTTGAGTGAACCGGGCTTATCTGTTGTGATGTTATTATTACATGTTGGTATATGAGTGGGTGCTAAGGTGGTTCTCTAAGTGAACCGAGGTTTCATGCTATGTGTTATATGTGGTATCCCAGGGATCTTTGGGGTGGTCTTATTTGCTTGAAGAATATGTTATATGACATGTGGTCTATTACCTTGTGGGTTGGGATATGGTTTTATGGTTGTTGAACCAGGTTGTTGACTGAGATGTCTTATGGGTAGTCTATTTACTTGACTAAGGGCTGGGGGTAAGGGTTACTGACTTAGGATATTGAGTAAGAGTGAAAGGCCCACCACGAGGATAGCTGGCTAATTGGCAACAGAGCTGACGATTGGAAGGTATCTCTAGTGTTTGGCAGCATAGGTAGGCTTGGAGAGTCTAAGGTTTATAAGGGTCAGCATTTGATCAGGTTAATGGTGTGGGGTGTTCTCTAATGTTTGAGTTGGCAGCAGAATAGGGTAATGAGGTTTGGGGAAGAGTGAATGGAATTCACGGGCAGCATATCTGGGTAGTAGGAGTTTGTGATAAGGGACCCTGACTGTATAACTTTCAAGTTGTATGTTTCTCTAGATATCTATGTGATGTTATATGGCATATTCGGGTCAACCAACGATGCGTACAAGTACGTGTTATTTGTACTTATACTACTCTTGCTATGTCTTTTGGGCATAGTCTGGGTTCAAGATCAGTTGATGTTTCCTAGGTGAAGACGATGGTGATCTCCAACAACTTCTACTCATCTCTTTTTATGGTGGAAACTGTGTTTTATTTTTGTCTATCCTCTTAGCAGCTCTTGTACCTATTTAAACTAGTTCCTAGGGAGGGGTTCACTTGTATTTTGAAAAGGTTTCATTGTAATCAAAGTTTTGAGATTAGTTTTTATTTTACTAAGGCAAATTTTCATATTTCTTATTTACTTCCACATACATGTTTTAATCGGGTGGTAAGGGTTCTCCTATCTAGGTGATTTAAAATAGGTGCCCACATGACCTAGTAGTTGTGTCAAGAAAGCTAAACATGGAGTCCAATATATAGGCCCCATCAAGAGGCCCAATATACCTTGCTAGGGTATAAAGGCATGACTGGCGTGATCACTAATTCTGAGGCCCAACTGAAGGGATAAATAACCTATGGTTGCATGTAGTTCTAGGACTTTAGGGTATGCTGAACCCTAGTTCGACTCCGTACTAAGTACTACTCTCAAAATTGATTCTGCTAGCTCATTTGAGACTAAGGTTTTGAAATACTGTGTCAGAACTTAACTAGTCTGAAAATATTATTTTCTGGAAGACTGTAACTAAAAGCCGACTAAAAAATTTTTATCACTCAAAGATAGTAATCTAGGTTAAATTCTGAAGAAGACTAGTTCATGAGAAAATACTACAATTTAGGGCTAGTTTCTTGATTTTTCAAATTATGGTGAAAACTAATGCAAATCATTAAAAATATGGTATAATTCTTATAAAATAGGATATAAATCATGTAGAAATTTTAAAGACTAAATTCTGTAATAATTCGCATAATTGGATAATAACCTTAGTTTTATAAACCATGAATTTCAAAAAAAGACTGAACTTTTGGGTACAAGAGTGAACTAAACCCTTATTAAATGCCCACATACTTGGTGGAAGAAGATTCTTGAAGGAAATCTGAAGTTTGAAGCTTGGAGAAGAAAGCTCTAGGTTGGTGGAGAGAAAACTTCTTATTTTCTTTCTTTTCAAGACTTGAGCGAAAGAATGAGGAAGACTAGGCCAAGTTTGATTAAAAACTTTTAAAGTAAGCCTAAAATAACTTATTATCGAAGTTAAAAGTAAGGAAAAAAGTCTAAAATAACCCTGAATATTTAGATTAAAAATAGTAGAAAAATTACAAACTGGGTTACACGAACGGGAACCATGATTTGTGGATGGTTCCACGAGCCGTGAAATCCTCTTGTGGTTCCATGAATTTTTCTAGGCTTTAGGTCTGAGTTCCACCAGGCCAAACCATGGCCCATGGACTGTTCCATGACCCGTGGAACCTGATCGTGGTTCTCAGGCCAAAACACTTAGCCTCTGATTGACCTTCACGAGTGGGATCCACGGCTCGTGAACTATTACACGGTCCATGGATCCACTTTGTCGATCTGAACCTGAATGGTGTAGTTTTTATTTAGGTTCTACGACTCCAGTTCATGACTCGTGGACTATTCCACGGCCCGTGAAATCTACTGTCACTTTGATAGCTTAACTCTTGAAATTTTTTGGGTTGGTTCTAAGCTTAGAATTTTTGGGATGTTACATATACATATTCCCACTGTTGCTTTCAAAATTAGTTTTTAGCACTGAAGGTCAGATTCTTGATTCTTATCAAAGTTCTCTATCACCAAAAATGGTAAAAGCTCTTATTTGCACTCAACAATGGTTAAGATCAACAGAGTGCAAGCATGAAGATCTTATAGAAGAAATTCAGAAACTTGAGATAGTTGAAAAAGGTAAAGTTGTACATTTAACACTTTATGAATGTGTCTTTTATGTTTCAAAAAGTTTCAAGGCCTATTGTGTTTACTACTCTTTTTTTTTCAGAATGTGCTGGCACAACTTTGAGCATTGATTAATTTAAATATTGCAATTGACATTTGTAATATAGCTATTTTATTTTTTGATAGTTAATTTTTTAATTTTTGCTACTGTTTCATTAGAAGAATAATTGGATTTTGATGTGATTTTAAGATATTGTTTCATACATTTTACTTTCTTCTATCTCATTCTCATTTTGCTCCTTCTTCTACTCGATTTTTGTGTCCCTTATTCTTTGAAAGTAACAAATATTTGTGTATGTTAATTTCTTATGAAGGAAAAGTTAAGAATCAGAAATGGTTATGAGGTAATTTTATTATCAATTAGCATTATTCTTAATTAATCTACTAATGTTATATCTCATCGGTGGAGAAAGGAAGAAGAATTTGGGAAATTTTGAGTGATGGGTGAACTTGATTATTTGTTATGAATTCGATATTACAATTGTTGTTGTATCTAATTTTCATTTTTATACCTTATTTGTGTGCTTCTACGGTTCTGTCTGGCTGCTATTTGCCTTCAATGAGCTGCTATTTTTTGAAATAATAAATTTCTTAGTGGCTTAGTGAGCAGCTGATTGTTATATCTTGTACTGCGTGAAGTTCTCATAATGTTCATTTTCATTTACTAATTGAATGTTGTTATCTTTAAGTCTCCATTAGATCCTGCATCCTGGACATATTGTTTTATATGCTGAAAATACATTCTTAAAACTCACAAAAACTGATAAAAATGGTAGAATCGGTAAAATCAAAATCGAGAAAATTTATACCTTAATAATTTGGTTTGATTTAAATATTAAAATAAATTACCTTTATCAATTTGATTTGATTTTAATCAAAAATCGAGTCAACTCGAATCATGACCACCCCTATGTGAAAGAATAATAGACATAGCTCAATGAATAGTTGGACAGAACCTAATGACAGGTCATGCATCAACTAGTCAAGGTGATCAATGAATAGAGACAGACTAGATACCAGCTGCACTGAGTGAGACATACTAGTTTAAAGGGATGAAACCTCCGGAGAAAAGGTCAACGAGCTTTCACTAACTATTAACGGCCGTTTTGTAATCAATCCATGAATGACAATGAAAGTTACCTTTTTATTATTGATGTTATTTAATTAAATATTTATCATACATTATTGAGGGGTTAATGTGCAATTATCATCTCCTCAAGAGCTACCCCCTATATAATCTCCTTGAAAAAGAGAAGAAAATGAATCACTTTCTGATCAAAGAATATTACTACTATTTTATGCTTTAATATACTATTGCCTGATTAGCCTTTATCGGCTGCGACTTAGTCATATGAATCATTAGGCTCCGTCTAACTCAAACTACATCCATTTCTATATTTTAGTTATTTATTTTTTGCTTTTTTTTAGTATTGTTAATTATTTTGCAATATATGACCAATTCGATCCTCTTATTCTTAAAACCTAACTTACAAATTCAACAGTAACCTTTTTAGGGTAAACAAATCAAAATATAAAGTGAATGAAGTCTATATTTAATAATCCGATCAATTGAATTAAGTGCTTTTAATACGAAACACACACACACACACATATATATATATATATAGTTTAATACTTTTTTTGTGTGTGCGCGCACGCGCACACGTATGTGTGTGTGTAAGAGAATTAAGTCATTAAAAATATTAAATTTTAAAAAGTTAGCTTAAAATAAAATAAATTTAATATTAATAATTTTAAAAGTTGAATTAATCAAGTTAATAGTGAATCTTTGATCAGGATGAGAAAATGTAACAAGTCGATATGCGTAGTGAAGATGATAAAAATATGAGGTGTTGTCAAAGAAAATCTTTTGTCAAACTCTTATACATGATGCTGATCAATTGATATTGCTACTTAAGTAAATTCACCTCTCAAAAAGTTGTTGAGAAATATCTTCATTACAAAAGATGCATCACAAGTAGTTGAACTTGATATAATGGTAAAAACACAGAAAATGTTCATGCCACACATAGAGTTACATAAATCTTGAGGAGTACTACTTACCCTCTATATTAAAGTATATTGAAAAGTGTAAATATGAAGGATTTGAAATGCATCATATGTACCCTCAAAATGGATGCACTTAAATTCACAAAAGAGTTGTAAATTGAAGAAGTAAGCACAATTATGTCTCAAAAATAATAATCACTCTAAACATAAAGGGCACTGTGAGGCTACTAAATGCCCACATATAAGCAAAATTGGAAGAAAGTTCAAATGTGTTTCCACTGTGTTAGTCAAAAACAATTTTTTTATACGAAACACATATATATATATATATATATATATATAATATATATATATTAATAAATATATATATAGTATATACATATATAATTTAATGCTTATTGTGTGTGTGTGTATGCACGGCGCGCATGCGTGTGTGTGTGTAAGAGAATTAAATCATTGAAATATTAAATTTTGAAAAGTTAGCTTAAAATTAAAATAAATTTAATACTAATAATCTTAAAAGTTAAATCAATCAAGTTAATAGTGAATTTTTTATCAGGATGAAAAAATGTAACAAGTCGATATGCGCAATGAGGATGATAAAAAATTTACGAGACATCCTATTTGATTGCCTCTTCCTCCTTTTGATTCTTCTTTTCCTCCTCTTCATTCTCCTCCTTCTTAGCTATTACACTATATATGCACTTCAGTTATACTCGAAAAAAATTAAAAGGGGTTAAATGAGTTTGTTAAATTTTTTATTATTTTTATAAATTGATGATTGAGATTTATTTTTTTAATATATGAAATTTAAGTTTTAAAATTTTAGCTTATTTGTAGTAAATTTGAGTATTGAGTCATGTGTTAGATTGTTAAAATTCAAAAGATACTTGTTTTGTGCAAAAAAAAATTTAGACACACATGACTGAAATTATTAGCCAATTTTTGCATGCACTTTAATCATCTATGACTGAAGTGCATGCATACATAAAAAATTCAGACATACATGATCGAAATTGTCATGACTCAATTTCTCGATCATGATGGAACCTACAACCCTCCAGTAGGCGAACCAATCCCCGTAGCCCAGAACAGTTAGTAATGGGATACTATCTAACAAATAAGTGGAAGAACAGTTTAATAAGCAAAAGTAAGGGAACAAGATGAAGAGAATAGATAACAGGAATATATATATACATATGCGGAAGCTAAATCAAACCCCAAAACCTGGTATCATAGTATAGAGCCATAACTACATACATGGAGTGCAAACGATCCAAAATAATATATACAGATGTCTCCGAAAGGTAATAGAGTACATAAAGCAAAAGATAAACTAAAGTTAAGCTCCGATCGCCAAGAGCTCATTTCTCAGTCTGAAGTAGTCCCCAAAAGATCTTCGAGCATGTATCACGATGATCTAGCAACGATGGTCCATGCTAGGATCTGCACCAGAAGATGCAAAAGTAGGGTGAACACCAAATGCGAAGCATAAGGTACCCAGTAGGTATCATAGGCCGACTGGGCACATATAAGATAAAAGCATAGTAACAGATAGAATAGAAGCAAGTAGTCACAGAAATCAACAAAAGGTACACAGTAACTAGCCCAGAGGAAAGTCAACAGAACAACATGTGAGGCCAGCAAGAAGAATATATATACAACAGGCACAGGTGTAAGTAAGAAACAACGCACCTGGGATCTTTGCAAGAAACAATATATACATAATAAATTTACGAAATGGACGGTATACTGGTAACCTCAAGTGTAAGAGAAAGAGGGAAAAAGTAATGATAGGAATGCTCGGAGACAGAAATCAAACTCAACTAATCATATCAATTCTCAAATCCAGGAACTAACAGCCTAGCAGTAACCAATTTTATACTTAACCATAATGGGGAACAATTCCGTAAGTAAATAACAAGAGTCTACCTACAGTCCCACGGCCACCCATACAACCGAGGAACACAAACAAGTGAAAACAAACCCTCTAGCATCCCATACTACCAGAGCGTACAATCAACAAATAACAAACAAGGGTGGAGCCTCAAACAATGAATGATATGATGCATGAAGATCTAAAGTGAAATGGTATCTCTGTATATACCTCCTCCGGTGCCGATTGGGCCCAACAGGTAGGTTTCATGGAAGGAAACTGACCATATACCTCTACTCCGCCGTATACCCTCTCTCTGGCACACACATCCCAAATCCCCAGGCCCGGATGGCAAGGTCCATGGAGGTCCCGAACCCCATACTAAAACTCAGTATCAAGACATATCATCCGGGATCAAGATAGAGACCCAGTCTCGAATATGCATGCCCAAACCTTGTCCAGGACTAAAATAGTAGGAAAATGCCTCAAAAACCCCTCCAAGGGTGCCCGGGCATAACCGGATCTAGACAGTAGAAAGTCATCTTAGATGCTCAGTCTGACCGAGGCTAAAAACCATTCCAATTTAATAAGAAACTCAACTAGCACCCCGGCCCTGCCAACTCTAGCGTTTAATAGTAAACCTGGTGATAGAAATTATAATTTGACCTTTTTTTACCCCAAGAATATTCACAAGTTAAATCAAACTATTTCCAATTTATTTCCATAAAAAACGAACCCCCGGGGCCATGCAAGGTTTAAGAACCAATTCCAATAGGCCCGAAGCCAAAACCGTAGTAAAAAATGAATAAACCCCCTTTTATGTGCATGGAAATGAATGATCAATACAAATAACCGCCCAACAGCTCACAATCAACCTATCGACCCTGCACAGGCCCACAACTACTCAGCAAGCATAACCAGCCTAGAAGGATAATTCTATGCCCGGGACTCGCGAACATTCCCAATATCCCACCTTCTATGTTCTAGAGTCAACAAGGCCTCAAAGGACCACAAGGGTAAATAAAACGTATCGGCAAGTACTACAAGCATCGGACGAACAAAAGTAGGCGGACATGAATAAAGCGGTCAAGGTCTGTGGTACCAACCTAATAAACCCAACCCAAGGATGTCCATTAACTCAATTTTATCCTATATATGCGGAGTCTAGAGAAAATAAACTGTAACCCACTTGTCATCCGATGACTAGCTGCGGGGACGGCGTCGTCCAGGCTCGAACTACTCCGGGAAGCTCCGAATTACAAAAACACCTTACAACGAACGTCTGGATGCCCATAGTTCCTTCACGGAAATTGTTCCTTACATCCTAAGCTTTGCAAACACTATATATATGCAGCTTATACTCACCTATAAACAGTTCATAATTAAGCTTAAATCGGCAGATATCCCAAAAGGATCATAACTTGATGAAACGTCCATAGAACATCATAAAAATGATCATAAAAGAGCCCCGAGATGGTTACCTTAGCAAACCAAGTGTAAAGCTTGAAGAACCACCAAGAAATAACAAGTCCTATCTTCTGAAACCAGCTCCAAACATGTCTTATCGAAGGGGAAAATGATTGTCGCGGGTAAAGATCGTGTTTCTAGGCACGGGGGCAAACTTTAGCTATAGAAATCATCAAAAATGCACCTTGATCACTCAAGAACTCTCTTGGAACCCTCCCTGATGTTTTCTCTCTATTTTAGAACTATTTTGGAGTTTTAAAACATGAATTTGAAGCTTTAAATCGATTTTGACCTGACCCGGTTCGCGACTCGATTTCTGCCCAGATAGTCCGCGGTAAAATAGTCATAACTTTTTACTCCGAGATTGGTTTGACGTGAAGTTTTGTGTGTTGGAAACTAGATTCGTAGACCTTTGATTTGGTAGGTCTAGGGACTTCTAACATTTTATGTATTGAGAGAAAAGCTCTGAGACATTTGACCAAAAGTTCAGAAAATTTATTAAAGAAACTTACGATAACTTTTGTCGACTTGCTTGACTTCAAAACTTATCATACGATCATAAAGACCAAAGAAATGGCCCGGACACCAAACTACCGGTCCCGACAAGCCTTAAATGACTTGGGGCTACTACAGGCAACCTCTAACGGTACAAGAAAGGCAAAAACGCATAAATGACCGGAAGGATCATTACATCATCCACTACTAAAAGGACTTTCGTCCTCAAAAGTCAAGAACAAGGAAGTACCTGAAGGCTCGAACAGCTGCGGATACTGAGCCCGCATATCTCTCTCGGTCTCCCAGATAGCCTCCTTAACTGAACGGTGCCTCCACTGAACCTTGACAACTGAGATCTCTCGAGACCTCAAACTCCTGACATATCTGGCCAAAATAGCTTCTGGCTCCTCAACAAAGGCTAAACTCTCATCCAACTGAACTGAATCCCACTAAAACACAAGAGACTCATCTGGAACATACCGTTGCAACATCGATACATGAAAAACCGGGTGCATAGCTGAAAACATCAAAGGCAAAGCTAACTGATAGGCAACACTACCAACCCTCTGGAGAATCTCGAACGGCCCAATGTACATGGGGCTAAGCTTGCCCCGCCTACCAAATCTGATCACACCCTTCATGGGTGATACATGGAGAAATACCAAATCACCAACACTGAACTCTAAGTCATGAAGTCTACGATCAGCATAGCTCTTTTGCCTACTCTGGGCTTCCCAAAGTCTATCCTGAATCACTCTGACTCGGTCTAAGAAATACTGAAGTAAATTTGTGCTTTGTGGCCTAGACTTAAAACCATCAACCCAACCAATCGGCGATCTACAACGCCTGCCATAGAAGGCCTCGAAAGGTACCATGCCGATGCTTGAATGGAAATTATTATTATAAGCAAACTCAGCCAAAGGCACAAACTGATCCCACGAACCTCCAAAGTCAATAACACAGGCCCGAAGCATGTCCTCCAGGACCTGAATGGTCCTCTCGGACTGGCCATCTGTCTGAGGGTGGAAAGTAGTACTAAGCTGAACCTCTGTACCCAAATCACGCTGAATAGCCCTCCAGAACTGAGATGTGAACTGAGTGTCGTGATCTAAAATGATAGAAGCTGGGACCCCGTGCAACCGAACAATCTCACGAATGTAGATCTGAGCTAGCTTCTCTGCCCCGTAAGAAGTTTGAACTGGTAAGAAGTGTGCTGACTTAGTCAGCCTATCAATGATCACCCAAATGGAATCAAACCCACAAGAAGTACAAGGTAAACCAATAACTAAGTCCATAGTAATACCTTCCCACTTTCACTCAGGAATGGGAAGTCACTGCATCAAACCACCCGATCGCATGTGCTCGAACATAACCTACTGAAAGTTCAATCACCAAGATACAAACTCTGCCACATCCCGCTTCATACCACTCCACCAGTAAAGCTACCTCAAATCTCTATACATCTTTGCGGCGCCCGGATGAATGGAATATCTAGAACAATGGGCCTCGCAAAGTATCAACTGAATTAAATCCCCAACTCTTGGAACACAAAGGCAGCTATCAAACCTCAGAACCCCATCTGAATCTAGAGTAGCCCGACTGGCCTCACCCCGAACAACCTGATCACGAAGGTCACACAACCACTGATCCTCAAATTGACGGCTCTGAATCTGATCAATCAAAGTAGAATGAACCTCGATACTGGCGAGAACTCTGCTAGGATCCGACAAGCCAAGCCTAACCAAACGGTTATCCAAGGACTATATATCCAAGGCCAAGGGTCTCTATGAAACTGAAAGAGAAGCTAGGCTACCCATACTCACCGCCTTCTGGCTCAAGGCATCCGCTACCACATTTGCCTTGCCCGGATGATACAGAATAGTGAAGTCATAGTCCTTCAGTAGCTCAATCGATCTCCTCTACCTCGAGTTTAGCTCTCACTGACTCCTGATATACTGAAGACTACGGTGATCAGTAAAGATCTCACAGTGAACTCCATATAGGTAATGCCTCCAGATCTTGAGTGCAAAAACTACCACCGCCAACTCTAAGTCATGAGTGGGGTAGTTGCGCTCGTGAACCTTTAGCTGCCTCGACGCATATGCTATCACTCGACCCTGCTGCATCAACACACAATCAAGAACAACCCCGAAAGCATCACAATACATGGAAAAGCTCTGACCCTCAACCGGCAAAGTCAAAACTGGAGCTGAAGTCAATAAGGCCTTAAGCCTCTGAAAGTTATCCTCGCACTGATCCGACCACTGAAATGGGATATCCTTCCTAGTCAGCATAGTTAAGGGTGTTACTATGGAAGAAAATCCCTAAACGAAGCGTCTGTAGTAACCTGCTAACCCAATAAAGATGCGGACCTCAGTAATAGTAGTGGGTCTAGGCCAATCACAAACCGCTGAAATCTTTCCCGGATCAACCCTAATCCCATCCTTAGACACCACGTACCCTAGGAATGCAACTGACTCAAGCCAAAACTCTCACTTTGAGAACTTGGCATAAAGCCGATGATCTCTCAAATTCTGGAGTATAGTCCTCAAGTGCTGCTCATGCTCATCCATACTCTGCGAGTATACCAAGATATCATCTATGAAAACTATCACAAATGAGTCCAAATATGGGCCAAGCACCCTGTGCATCAAGTTCATAAAGGTTGTAGGGGCATTAGTCAACCCAAAATACATTACCAGGAACTCATAATGGCTATAACGTGTCCTGAATGTTGTCTTATGGATGTCCTCCGCCCTAATCCTCAACTGATGGTAGCCGAACCTCAAATCAATCTTCAAAAACATGACTGAACCCTGAAGCTGATCAAACAAGTCATCATTCCTCGACATTGGATACCTATTCTTCACTGTCACCCTATTCAGCTGTCAATAATGAATACACATCCGCATCGACCCATCCTTCTTATTCACGAAGAGACCAGGAGCACCCCAAGGTGGCACACTCAGTCTAATAAACCCCTTAGCTAACAGATCCTGGAGCTGCTCCTTAGGCTCAATCAACTCAGCCAAAGCCATATGGTAAGGACAAATAGAAATGGGCTTAGTGCCCGACTCTAACTCAATAGCAAAATCAATATCTCTCTCAGGTGGAAGTCCTGGCAGGTCAGTAGGGAACTCATCTAGGAAGTCCCTAACTACAGCAAAAGACTAAGGGGAAGAAGGGTCAGCACTAGCATCTGGAACATATGCTAGATAAGCTAAGCACCCGCGGGAAATCAACTTCCTAGCTCGAAGACAAGAAATGATCCCAGACGGTGCATGGCTAACAGAACCCTGCCACACAACCAGGGATACACCGGGCACGGCTATGGTAAAGGTCTTGGCATATCAGTCCAAAACCATACATTGAGGGGATAACCAGTCCATGCCCAGTATCACATTAAAATCTAACATATCGAGTATCATCAGATCACCCCAAGTCTCCAAATCACCAACAGATATCACACAGGATCTCACAATTCGATCTACTACTAAAGAATCTCCTACTGGGGTGGAAACATAAATAGCAATAGATAATGGCTCACTAGCCAACCCTAAACAAGGAAGAAAGTAGGTAGATACATATGAACAAATGAATCCAGGATCAAATAAAGCCATAGCAGACTGATGGCACACAGAAATCATACTTGTAATCACAGTATTTGAGGACTCTGCGTCAAGTCTTCCAGGGACTGCATAGAACTGACGATGACCTCCACCTGCCCGGCCGCCATCCCTACCATATGCTCTGCCACGCGGAGCACCACCTCTACCGTGCGGAGCACCACCTCTACCGTGACCACCACCCCCTCTAGCCAGAGGTTGAACTGCTCGTAAAGGCTCCGCCAGCTGAACTGTACCCTGCTGAGGGCAATATCTAGCAAAATGACCAATCACACCATAAGTAAAACAAGCCCCTGATGACCTACTCGATCGGGATGAACCATCAAATCCTGTATATCCACTACAGCCTGATACCCCAAAAGTTTTACCCCTCAAAGACTGACTGCTATAGCCCTGATGGCTGTTCTGACCCTGCTCGAACTAGGTACTACCAGAAGTCTGAAGTGAAGCCTGAACCGGTCGGCTGGTCTGACCCTGGTGCTGCTGTGGCTGATAACCCCGGCCCCACTAACCTAAACCTCTACCACCATACCTAGAACCACTGTAGCCACCCTAATGTCGAGGCCTCTTATCTTTGGACCCCTGATCATGTCGTTGTAAGTCCTCCACAGTACGAGCATAGTCTGCGATAGCCTGAAATGACCAACCACCGGTAACCAATATCTCAGCTGGCTACCTAATCTCTAGCCTCAAACCCCATATAAATCTGTGAATCCTATCTGCCTCGGTAGAAATGATCATAGCTCCAAACGGTGCTAGCTGATGAAAATGGGTCTCATACTCCGAGACAGTCTTAGACTCCTGTATAAGGTGAGTAAACTTCTCCCTGCAACACTCACGATCACTCTGGGGCAAGAACTTGGCCATAAAGGCCTCATAAAACTCAGACCAGGTCAAAGGAGGTGACGATGGTGGTCTACAAGCAACCTGGGCCCTCCACCATAACTTCGTTGGGCCCTCCAACTAATAGATAGTATAACCAACCCCGTGAGTCTCCAACAAACCCAAATGATACAACATCTCCTCACAGGTAGTAATAAAGTCATGTGGGTCCTATACAGAAATACCAACAAACCTCAGAGGTACTAATCTCAAAAACCTACCCAACGCCTTCTGCTCTGACTCTGTCATAGTTGGGCGAGGAGCAAGAGGTTGTGCAACTGATGGAACCAGAATGACTTCTGCACGGGGAGCCGCAGTAGTAGGCTGCGCTCCTGAACTCTGTGCACCTAGGACTGCCCCCTGAGCGGATGTATGTGCTACCTCAGAAGGCCGCTCTCCAATCATACCCAAAAGCTGTAATAGTAAACCCCGAATGGATGAAGACTGAGCTGGGGCTGAGGCTGGAACAGAAGTGGGTGATGGAGTTGGTACTGGAGCTGGTGGTACCTGGGCTGCCCATTGATCCATATGCTGTTCGGGCTCTATCTCAACTCTAGCAGCTCTAGCAGGTGCCACAGCTTGAGGGCGTCCCCGAACCCTAGCTGGAGCCGGAGGCTCACCACCGCCTGATGTCGATGCTCTCGTACGGACCATCTGCGAAAGAATGAAGTATAACAAATGAGATTTCAAGAAATTTCAAGGGTACTACGCATGATACAGAAGCAATGAAGTGGTCGTATTTTTTAAGATGTCACTATAACCTCCCGAAGATTGAGTACGGACGTCTCCGCCCCGATCCGCAGGACTCTACTAGACATTGGCTCCTATACCAATGACACCGGTGAACCTAGAGCTCTGATACCAAGCTGTCACAACCCGATTTTTCATTCATGATGGCACTTACAACCCCCTAGTAGGCGAACCATTCCATGTAGCCCAGAACAGTTAGTAATGGGCTACTATCTAACAAATAAGTGGAAGAACAGTTTAATAAGAAAAAGTAAGGGAACAAGATGAAGAGAATAGATAACAGAAATATATATACATATGCGAAAGCTAAATCAAACTCCAAAACCTGGTATCATAGTATAGATCCAGAAGTACATATATGAAGTGCAAACGATCTAAAATAATATATACAGATGTCTCCGAATGGTAATAGAGTACATAAAGCAAAAGATAAACTAAAGCTAAGCTCCGGTCGCCAAGAGTTCACCCTCAGTCTGAAGTACTCCCCAAAAGATCTCCGAGCATGAATCTAGATGATCTAGTGGCGTTGGCCCAGCTAGGATTTGCACCACAAGATGCAGAAGTAGGGTGAGCACCAAATGTGAAACATAAAGTACCCAGTAGGTATCATAGGCCGACTGGGCACATATAAGATAAAAGCATAGTAACAGACATAATAGAAGCAAATAGTCACAGAAATCAACAAAAGGTACACAGAAACCAGCCCAGAGGGAAGTCAACAGAACAACATGTGAGGCCAGCAAGCAGAATATATATACAGCAGGCACAGGTGTAAGTAAGAAACAATGCACCTGGGATCTTTGCAATAACAGTATATATATAATAAGTTTACAAAATTGACGGTATACCGGTAACTTCAAGTGTAAGAGGAAGAGGGAAAAAGTAATTATAGGCATGCTCGGAGACAGGAATCAAACTCAACTAATCATATCAATTCTCAAATCCAGGAACTAATAGCCTAGAAGTAACCAATTTCATACTTAACCGTAACAGGGAACAATTTTGTAAGTAAATAACAAGAGTCTACCTACAGTCCCCCAGCTGCCCATATAACCAAGGAACACAAACAAGTGAAAACAAACACTCCGGCATCCCATACTACCGGAGCATACAATCAACAAACAACAAACAAGGGTGGAGCCTCAAATAATGAATGATATGATTGATGAAAATCTCAAGTGAAATGGTATCTCTGTATGTACCTCCTCCGGTGTCGATCGAGCCCAGCAGGTAGGTTCCATGGAAGGATACTGCCCGTATACCTCTACTCTGCGGTATACCCTCCCTCTAGCACACGCAGCTCGAAGCCCCAAGCCCAGATGGCAAGGTCCATGAAGGTCCCAGACCCCATACTAAAACTCAGTATCAAGACATGTCATCTGGAAGCAAGTCTGGAATTAAGATAGAGACCCAGTCTCGAATATGCATGCCCAGACCTTGTCCAGGACTAAAATAGTGGGGAAATGCTTCAAAAACCCCTCCAAGGGTGCCCGGGCATAACCGGGTCTAAACAGTAGAAAGTCAATTCAGGTGCTCGGTCCGATCGAAGCTAAAAACCATCCCAATTTAATAAGAAACTCAACTAGCACCCTGTCCCTGTCGAGTCTAGCGTTAATAGTAAAATTGGTGATAGAAATCATAATTTGAACTTCTTTTACCCCAAGAATATTCAAAAGTTAAATCAAACCATTTCAAATTCATTTCCATAAAAAATGGGCCCCCGAAGCCATGCAAAGTTTAGAAAATAATTCAAGTAGGCCCGAAGCCAAAACCATAGTAAAACATAAATAAATCCCATTTTATATGCATGAAAATGAATTATCAACACAAATAGCCGCCCAACAGCTCACAATCAACCTATCGGCCCTGCATAGGCCCACAGCTACTCAGTAAGCATAACCAGCCTAGAAGGATAATTCTATGCCCAGGACTCGCGAACATTCCCAATATCCCACCTTCTATGTTCCGGAGTAAACAAGGCCTCACAGGAATACAAGGGTAAATAAAACGTATCGACAAGTACTACAAGCATCGGAGGAACAAAAGTAGGCGGACATGAATAAAGCGGTCAAAGTCTGTGGTACCAACCTAATAAACCCAACCCAAGGATGCCCATTAATACAATTTTATCCTATATATTCGAAGTCTAGGGAAAATAAACCGTAACCTACTTGTCATCCAATGACTAGCTGCGGGGACGGCGTCGTCCAGGCTCGAACTACTCCGAGAAGCTCTGAATCATAAAAATGCCTTCCAACAAATATCTGAATGCCCGTAGTTCCTTCACCAAAATTGTTCCTTACGTCCTAAGCTTCTCAAACACTATATATACGCAACTTATACTCACCTATAAATATTTCATAATTAAGCTTAAATCGGCAGATTTCCCAAAAGGATCATAACTTGACGAAACATCCGTAGAACTTCATAAAAACGATCATAAAAGAGCCCCGAGATGGTTACCTTAGCAAACCAAGTGTAAATCTTGAAGAACCACCAAGAAATACCAAGTCCTATCTTCTGAAACCAGCTCCAAACGTGGCTTATCGAAGGGGAAAATAATTGTCGCGCGTAGAGATCGCGTTTCTAGGCACGGGGGCAAACTTTAGCGATAGAAACCATCAAAAATGCACCTTGATCACTCAAGAACTCTCTTGGAATCCTCCCTTATGTTTTCTCTCTATTTCAGAACTCTTTTGGAGTTTTAAAACGTGAATTTGAAGCTTTAAATCGATTTTAACCCGACCCGGTTCGCGACTAGATTTCTGCCCAGACAGTCCGCGGTAAAATAGTCATAACTTTTTACTCCGAGATCGGTTTGACATGAAGTTTTATGCATTGGAAACTAGACTCATAGACCTTTGATTTTGTAGTTCGGGAGACTTCTAACTCTTTATATATTGAGAGAAAAGCTCTGAGACATTTGACCCAAAGTTCAGAAAATTTATTAAAGAAACTTATGATAACTTTTGCCGACTTGCTTGACTTCAAAACTTATCATACGACCATAAATACCAAACAAAGGGTTTGGACAAGACTTAAATGACTTGGATCCGCTACAGAAAAGCTCTAATGGTATAAGAAAGTCAAAAACACGTAAATGACCGGAAGGGTCATTACAAAAAATTTAGTAATTCTTTATATGCACTTTAGTAAGAAGTGTCTGAAGTTAGCTTTGACAAGTCAGATAAAATTTCAGTAAAAAATTTCTAAAATTTGGCTTTGTCAAGTGCACATCGTCAATAAAAATATCTGAAATTAACCTTGACAAGTCATACCAAACTTCAAGAAAAAATATATGATGTTTGACCTTCTTTTTACCCCTCTCTAATAGCTTTCACCTTTTTGTTCTTCTGGTGACTCGAATCCTAAACCTTAGGGTTGGAGTTGGAGGATGCTTAGAAACCCCCTTTTTTATCTAAAGTTGTTTTCAAAATGGATAAACCTCCAAAAAAATTTAAAAAATGGATACAAATTAAACATGGTAAACTACATAAAGAACCAAACATCCTTATCATATCTACTAATTCTCCCATTACTTTATTTTAACTACTTAATATAATACGTTAACTAAAAATTCCTACTCTTTGCATCAGATACATCAAACATCCAAAACACCTGCACATTTCTTTTCACACACTACAAATCATGCACAACTCAAATTTAAATTTCCGAAATCACAGTTAATCGTGATTTCCCTCTTCATTCTTTTTCCTGATCTTCACTAAATCACACTCCACTAAATCTTCTTATTGCTCTTTTTGAATTTGCTCCTTTCTCTTCTCTCTTTTCGGCAAACTCCTCTCAGATTCTCATTATCTGGCGTAATCAATTATGATGATGGAAGAAGTCTGACATCTATTTTTATGAAGTAGTATTCATGAAAGTTTTATGTGCATAGTCAATAATCAATCTTACTCTCCTACGAAAATAAGTAAACATAGTTGAGTGGGCAATGCATTGGCAAAAACAGGGCCAATCAGAGTAGAAAATCGATCCTTAGTTGATTCACTCAGGAAATATGGTAAAACCGAAGAGAAGTGTTTGGACGAGTATGGTTGTGAGAGGCTATCGATGGAAGACGTTCTTTGAAATCTTGAATTTGGGGCTGTTATTTTTTCTGTTATTTTACTTTGATAAGGATGTATCTGTGTTTCTTCTTCTTCTCCTAAGCATGTATCTTTGCACATATACATGTATCAAAAGTTTTAATGGGGTAACTTTGATAGGAATCTTGAATTTGAGGCTGTTATTTTTCTTATTGTTTTACTTTGATGAAGATGTATCTATGTTTCATCTTCTTTTTCTTCTTATTCTAAGCATGTATTTATGAAAAATACATGTATCAAAAGTTCTGACGGGAAAACTGTGATACTAGATACATATTTTTTGGATACATGTATGAAATTGATACTGGATATATTAGATGAAATTGATATTGGATACTGTATTTTTTCTTCTTCTTCTTCTTCTAAGTACATATCTATACAAAGATACATGTATCAAGAGTTCTGGCAGGATAGTTTTGATACTAGATACATATAAATCGATACATGAAATTGATATTGGATACATCAAATTAATACTGGATATATATATAAACAGATACATGAAATCACTTACTGGATATTGTTTTTGTTTTCTTCTTCTTCATCTAAGTACGTATCTATACACAAATACATATATCAAAAGTTCTGACATTGCAACTTTGATACTAGATACATGTATTTTAGATATAATTTATGAAATGGTACTCGATACATCAAATTAATACTAGATATATATAAATATATGCATAAAATTAATACTAGGGACATATGAACAAATACATGAAATTAATACTGGATACATATAAACAGATACATGAAATTGATACTTGATACATAAATTTAATACTAGATACATATAAACTGATACACTAGATAAAATTTGATGAATATATTCGTGTATCATTAACATCAGATACATCTATCTTTGATACATGATACATGTATTTTGATACACTAAAAAGAAATAGATTCAGAATTAAGGTAAGAAATGAGCAATATGAAAATAAGAGCTTCCGTTCGTAAAATTTGTGAAAAATATCAACTAATTCGTAGGCGGGGACACATTATAGTAATTTAATCCAACTCGAGACTTAAACAAAGACAGGGATAATAGATACATCAAATTAAAGAATTTATTATTTTAAAGAGTAATAAAATAATATTAATTAAATTATATAACTAAGATATACATATTTTTGTCTTATACTAATGAAATTAATAAATTTATTATTTTAAACTATAATTAAATGAAATTAATCAAATAAAGATACATTCCTTGATTTTTGACTTATATTAAGGTATTTGATTAATTTAAATTTTTAGAATTAGTTGTTCATGTATTAGAAATCACAATGTATCCAATTCTCTTTTATATGATATATTATATAATATTGAAAGTAATGAGAGAGGATACAATTAGCTCTTATAGTAGTAAAATTTATGTAAGTTACTCAATTAAATAAGATCCCAAATTTAAATAAGTTACTCAAAGTAGAAATGGCCCACCATGTTTATAATAGAGGCCTTAGTTGAATGAGAAATTTGGGTCAAATTAAGAAGGGGCCCATGGACCTGTAATTCAGAATCTAGTTTGACGGGAAAAGGACATGAGGTGACCCTTTTAAAAAATAATAGCTCATGTTTAGGTCATTGGACATTATATGGCCAGTCGGCCAAATAAATTTCATATTATAGTCATTTCACAATTTGGGTCATTCTGGCCCTTTATTTAGTTTTTCTTTTCTTTTTTTTCTCTCCAATTTTTTTTGGGGGATAAAAAATTGTTTTTTTTTAAAAAACAATAATAATTAAATATAATTTTTTTTAAATTGTATAATTATTGTAAAAAAAATGTACCTATATAAGATATATGTATAGAAACTACATAAAATGTGTATAGAAACTATGTAGTTGTATAAAATATGTATCTGCATAAAATATGTATAAAAACTACATAGAATGTGTATAGAAATGTATAGTTATTGTATAAAATACGTATTTGTATAAGATTAATATAGAAACTGTATAGGATGTGTATAAAAATAGTATAATTATTGTATAGAATATGTATTTGAATAATTATTGCAGCTAAATGTTGTATATGATGTGTATCGAAATTGTATAATTATTGTATAGAATATGTATCTGTATAGGTTGTGTATAGAAATTGAATTATTGTATAATTAGAGTGCCAAAATGCCCTTTAAACTTGTGATCTTAAACATATTATATATATTATAATTAGTGTGTGTGTGTGTGTGTATATATATTATACATTGAGTATGTATTGATTATACATTTATTACACACAAATCTCTTTAAAAAAAAATAGGCGTGAAAGATCATTATTAAACAAAAAAGAGCAGTAATTAAAGGAGTAGAGTTTTTTTTCTTTTTAAAAAAGTGCACAAAAAACAAAAGTAGAAAAAAATAAGGGAGGGGAGCAAGAAATTTGACCAGCGATTTTTTTTTAAAAATAGAGCATCAAAAACAAAATTAGAAAAAATAAGAGAGGGGAGCAGCAACCCGTCACTAGCGAAAAAGGCCAAAAAGGCCAAAATATGAGAAATCAAATTTGTTGGTCATTCGGTTGGCAATATTTTGCGCCGAATGGTCATATTTGTCCTTATCCCTAGTTTGACCGTAACATTCATAATCACCTTTCCACCACAACTAAAGGAACAATGTTAATTGAATCACTTCTCTGTGATGATAACCTTGAGAATGATGATCTCAATAGAATTCTAAAACACTTCAAGGAAAGGAATCAAAGTAAAACTTCACGGAATTACAATATCAAAGGGACATAAATATAAGAGAAAAGAACAAGAGAATTTAAAAAGATCATTGAACTATAGTTCTTTTTACTCTTTTGTACAAAACTAGTAATTAATAATATCCATCCTTAATAATTACTTAAGTTGCTTTTTCTTGACTTAAATCAAATATAAGTGTTGACATTCAACTTTGGCTTGATATTTTTTAAATTAATATATTAAACTTTTTATTCGTTAAATTGCACAAAATATATTTTTTCTCATATTTTTTCAATGTTGATATAATTTATTGATAATTATTTTCATTTTTTGATAATATTGAGATTTTTATTATTTTAATTAATTTTAATTATCATTAATTTTTGTCGCGATCATCTGCATATAAACAAATATTATTTTATTTTTCACAGTTGTCTTTGTTCAAATCACATTTTTTAAATGTTATTAAATATATTTTTTATTATTTTTAACACAGTGTGTTAATACATAAGTCGAAAGAAATATTATTTACGCAGATAAATAAATAGCACATGATTTTAGGTAAATCATTGTTTTGAACACATGATTTTAGGTAACTCATGATTTTGAGCACACAGTTTTGATAGCCCATGATTTTTGTTTTGCCACATACATGGTTTAAGGTTTCAAATTTTTCTATAAAGTGTCTCATACACTCAACACATTTTCTTGATATTGGAAATTTCTCAAAATAGGAAAAATGTTCCAAAAGAAAATATCATTCTCTTCCTCCTTTTCTTTTTCGGCCACCACCCACCGGAACACCGACGCGCCACCAGCTTCGGCCACCACTGTTCTCTACCCCTTGTTGACACCCAATTTTGACCTCCCTATACATTTCTCGGGCTGTTATTTTAATAATAATAATTATTTTAAATATTAATTTATTTTAAATTTTACTTGATAAGTTACGTGTTAACACTTTAAAATTAGTATATAAATATATAATTATTCTCTATTATTACTATTTTTATTATAAATTTCATATGATATTACATGTCATTTAATTTACGTACAATATATATACGTAATTTATTCTCTTTTAAAATAATTTATCTTTTAATAATTATCGTTAATTATTATTTTATCTACTAAATTTTATATACGTAGTAGTTTATTTATTAAATAGCCATCCGAATTCAATTTTCAATCTCAAATTATTTAAATCCTAGCCCCTTCCTATCCAATTTATTTCAATTTTAGCCTAGATTGAGCTAATTTGGCCCAATTTTAAATCCCAAGTCTAATTCAATCTCAGCCAATATCTAATACGATCAACGGGCGAGATCAAACCCCTTTTCTCTTTCCTTTTAAACAACCCCCAACCCTAACCCCATTCTCACTTCTACCCTTCACAGTCGCCGCCCCCCTCAACCCTCTCTCTAAAAAATCCCTCCGCCCACCTCACTTCGCCATCACCACCCTTCTCCCTCCACCACTCTCCCCTTAACCCTACACTACCTTGTCCCACGCCGACAGGCGGTGGCCCACCACAAACGACTCTAACCACTATCATCTCCGACCAGAAAAACCACCACCAAAACCCTCCACAGCCATCGTTCTTCCTCTCCCCCTCTCATTTCTCCTCTTTCGCCTCCGTCGGAGCCGCCGATGAAGCAGCGGCGAGTACCGCTTCCATTTTTGGGGTTTGACTGGTGAAACCCTCACCCCCCAAAACCCAAAGGTTTTTACTTTTCTCCGATGAACGGCAGAGGACTCCGACGAGCCATACAACGAATCTGGTAAATCCAATTGAGATCTGACTTGGAATTTATTTCTTTTGTGTTCAAGCGTATCGTCTTTCACGGTAACAGGTGCTGAGATCCAAAACCCTATTATGAGTGTTTATGCATGGTCGTTTAATTTTATTTGGGTTTGGCTGCCTATTACGATATGTGGAAAATCATGATTCTTACAATTCTGAAAATTCTATCATGAGTTTACTTTGTCGCCAGATCTATCTCTAAGCGTGTTTGGTTATTATGTTGTATTTCAAGTGTGAAACGTGGCCTGTGATTCGTCCGGTGTCATTGGGTTGACCAATTTTGTTCGACATGTTGTATCGGGTTGAAAGATGGCCTATATTCATGCCAAATGGTAACTCCTTATCTTGATTCACGATTTTTTGTTTGTGTAAACTCCGTGACTAAGTTCTGATTAGTACTTGTCTATTAGTATCCCTCTGTGCTCAACAAATACTGATTGTGATTTTACTACTAATTCTCTGTTAGGTTCAATTTTGGTTAATGATTCTGTGTTAGTGCTTTCTTAATTTGAAATACAATAGTTATAGTCAGTATGTTTTCCTTTCTTACATGATTCCATGACAAGATCCGTATCCCGTTTATAGCAGGTTAATTTGTGAGTTCCATGATTGATTCCAATTGATGAATAATCAGCCTTAGTACTTGTTTATTCACAGTAAAGCTTTGATTGTTTCATATATAATTGAGTCGAGTACTTGATTTTGGGAAAGGATTTTGGTATTGATAACTTGGTTACCTGTTTAATTATGGTAAAGTGTTGACTCGTTTTACCCTTAATTGACAGCTACTGGTCTATTTATGCTTAGAAAATAAAATCAGACCCATTTTTGTATTCTGATTGATCCTGTGTTTTAATTAAGGTAAAGTTTCTCTTTGTTTGATTTCTCTTTATTCTGGTATAACTTTATCTATTCTCTTCTTTATGGTAAATTGGTGATTAATTGATTTAGCTATTGTAATTAAAGAAAAGATTTACCTTGATTCACTCTTTGAATTATTCCCTTCCTCTAATTGAGTCCCTTACTTTCATTATAAAAAACAGCCTTCTTTTTCATTCACACTCAGACTTTACACTCATATTGACTACTCTCATATGGTTAAAAGGCTCTCTACTGTGAACAAAATTGTTGATTGGTAAGTGTTGAATTTCAAATTTCTCTTATTGTTTACTGCAAACCGGTATGTCTCTTAATTCGTATACATAATTTATGAGTTTGATAGAAAGCATGACTATAGAAGTTTAAAGCTAATAACTTATTGCCTACTTGATTATGTGATCCAAACTGCCACTACTTGTAGATCATGTATTAGTTATATATGTTACTGCCAAGATTCTTTCTTGTTATTGTTCTGGTATATGTTGTGTGGAACAGAGAGGGCCTTAAACATATCCTAAACCTTGACATGGGCAATGCCTAGAACCCTTGAGGTTCTCATGAAACTTTGCGATGTCAGGGACTAGTATTAGGAATCATTATAGGCTCCTTTGCATTTTTGTATATTTATCTTTAACAGGTTCTTTGCTAGCATTTGGTTGGGACCTTGAAGAGTTGCCAGGATTTGGGAGTCTCCAAGCTTTAGATCTGTTTATTTTATTTCTCATTCATTTGTTTGATCTGTAATATTTTGTATAAACTTCGATAAATAATAAAATACATTAGGGGTGCAACGGGGGAGGGGCAAACTACGTGCTACTTGCTTAATTGTAAACCGTAGAAATTATGCCTATAGGATTTCTGTTGATCTCATTTGTTAGAAATTATGCCTATAGGAGTGTATTAATATCGTTTGTTAGAATTCATGTTTTAGGTTTCAAAATCCTCTTTAAAAAATCAGAAATCGTGCTTATATGATATTTCCGTTTCAACATGTTAAATATGATATTATTTACCTAGAAATCATGCCTATAGGCTTAAAACTGTTTTTAGTTCTGAAACCACGCCTAAGAGTCAAATCCGTTTTAGCATATTAAATTCAGTGTCAGCATGTTTAAAGCTGTTAAATTTAATTCAGCATATTAAAGTCATTTTCGGCATGTTTAAATATGTCAAATTTAATTCAGCATATTAAAATCAGTTTCAGCATGTTTAAAATCTGTCAAATTTAATTCAGCATATTAAAGTCAGTTTCAGCATGTTTAAATCTGTTAAATTTAATTCAGCATATTAAAATCAGCTTTCAACATGTTAAATCATTAAGATAGCATGCCTATAGGATTTAAATTTGTTTCAGTACATTATTTCATTTTAGATATCGTGCTCATAAGATCAAGTTGTAGTTTATTAAGGCGTTAATTTCTGAAACATAGTTTATCACCTTGTACCTTCGTTAAGTGATTAAGAGGCATGTTTGAGACTGTTATGTGCTACCTGTTAAAAGGTCCCTTCTTGTTTTGCTTGACGCTTTCCCGGGTCTAATTAGTAACCTTAGGTTTTATTTGTCTAGATCCATATCCAAGTTAGTAAGTCCAATGCTTCTTGGACATTAAGTTGGGACGGGTACGCATACTAAGGTACGTTAGACTTTTTCATTTCTTTAGTACGCGCTTTAGGCTAATAATAATCTTAATAACCAACTTAGGCGGGTAGATAGACGGATATGATGGAAATTGATTCGAGCAGAATACGACAATGTCTTTAGAATTGTCTCCGATAATAAGCCGGCTGCTGATCCGAATAGGTTAGAATTAACATAAGTTTGTTTCTTTCCATCTGTTTGGGGTAGTTAACTAAGTCACTTAGTAATTAGGTCTTTTTTCTTATATCATTGTGTCACTTCTGGCTTCTCGCTTATCTGAGTTTTTGTTTATTTATTTTACTTGCGTTAATTCATGCATGATTTTCTCACTTAGATTTTAGTAATTAAATTGGCTTAAATACTTGTTTTAAATAAAGTTTTACTTGTTTAATTACATAGTCTTTAGTTTAATTAATCGACCTATTATTTATCACAT
This sequence comes from Jaltomata sinuosa, assembly GCA_003996215.1. Taxonomy (NCBI): domain Eukaryota; kingdom Viridiplantae; phylum Streptophyta; class Magnoliopsida; order Solanales; family Solanaceae; genus Jaltomata; species Jaltomata sinuosa. Next base: position 1,427,786 of record QJPP01007219.1, read on the forward strand.
ATTCCCACATAAATAACGAATCCGGCAGGGACCCACATTTGTGGACCTTCAAGGTAACTTGAACCCTTACCCGATTCTCTGGTTGCGTAGACTTAAAAAATAAAATTTAATTTAATTTAATTAGTTAGAACGGTGCCCTAACGCGCCTTAAATTCGTTAGGTGGCGACTCTTCACCCTCTTCCTAAAAGAGAATTGTCACGTCGAATCCCACTTTTCGCGAGAAAAATGGGCCGCGACAGAATGGCGACTCTGCTGGGGAATACTTAGGTTCTAACCATTACGGATTTTGTGTTTATGTGGGATTTTTATGTTACTTTGTGTTTTTGATTATTTTCCTGTCATAATTAATTATTTTCTTTGTCTTTGTTTTTTTTTCAAGTTTAGCATGCTTATTATTCTGTTTATGTTTTTTCTCTGTTTAATATTTTATTTTCATAAATAGTTACTTCCATGCTAAGAGTACTTTCTCTTTTGTGCTTCCTTAAATAATATGTGTATTTTTCATGTTTAGAATGTTTTAATTTGTTTGTGTGTTCAAATAATATATCTAGTCGTATATATTCCTTGAAAAAAATTATGTGTTTTTGTGTGGGTAATCATCTATTCGTAAAAAGATTTTCATGCTGAGCTTCCTTTCCTTTTCCCCCCTTTTCTATCTTTTAAAATAATTCTAGTATAATCATGATCATTGTGTCTTTTCGTATTTTCATTATAAATTTTCTTTGTCCTTAAATGTGTTTAACATGATTTTCCCTTTTATCCTTTCCTCATGTTTCATTCTCTTCCTGTCTTCTCCTGTTTGTTCTCATAAACAATTTACCTGTTTTATGTTTAGCATGTTATTTCTGTTGATATGTGTTTTATGTTTGATTTCTCCTCACCCGTTATATGCTTTTTGGTTTCTCTATTAATTGATTTATTTATTATTATTATTTTATTTTATTTTTACTGCTTTTCTTAACTGTTCAACGTGTCACTGCTTTTCCTATATGCTACATGTTACTGCTTTTCATAACTGTCATTCCGCTCATATTTCCCCCACTTGGGAACTTCACACTTTCACACACTATACTCGTGAGTTGTGCCTTTGCACTTCTCCAAAATTCTTTCAAATACCCATTTTAGAGAGTTGGCATAGACGTGGGGTGAGCGGATAGTTTTGCTACCGTGTGACCACGTGCCTCCTCGCATAGAAAAACCTTGAGTCCGTGTCTATCCAAATCTCAGAAACTTAGGATAGTGTTGTATCTACCCCTTTATATAAGTCATGCATGCATCAGCCATAGGTAGTTTGGCCCTAGGAGCCAACCCGCGAAATTAGCAGCCTCCTTATTATCAAAGGGTTCCCATCAATCCAAAGACAAATAATCATATTATGTGCTAAGTGATCATGACAAATTAATCCAAGCCAGTTTAATATGAAAGAAGCTTACAAAAGTTTGTTTTGTTTCTCTTTCAGGCTGTAGAATGGAAGGCACACCGGAATTTCCCAACACTAGGATGGTTGTGGGTGTTCCCCACAAATTAAGGAGATGGTGGGAAGATATGAAGAAAGAACATGGTAAAGAGATTCGTCGGTCCTTGGGTTTCCTGACCTCTTTGATTTATGTAGCTCCAGATCGGTATTTGATCAAGGCTTTGTTTCAATTCTGGGATATTGAAAGGGTCGTTTTCAAGTTTATCGATTTTGAGTTAGCGCCGACCGTGGAAGAGATTGGAGGGTTCACTGAGTTGCGGTACCAAAATAGAGGGTTGATCTTGCCTCACAAATAATCTGGGAAAAAGTTTCTGCATTATCTCGAATTGAAAAACAATCTCAAACTAGCTTGTCTGGACTTTGACTGGATTTCTTTGGATTTCCTGTATGAACGTTTTGGTCGCAGGGATGGTCATAAGGTTTTTCAGAAAGAGTTCTCCTGTTCTACTGAAAAATGGGAAAAGAAGCGACTGAATGCTTTTTCCATAGCCTTGCTAGGCACTCTAGTGTTTCCAAGAGAAAATGGTAAGATTGATATTTGCCTTAGTTCGGTGGTTCAGGCTTTATGGCGCGGTATTGATAATATGGAGACCACCTTGGTACCCATGATCCTTGCTGAGGTATTTAGGGCACTGTCCAAGTGCTTTAGGGGTAAGAGGTTCTTCGAAGGGTGTAACCTTCTGCTGCAGCTATGGGCCGTTGAGCACTTTTACAAATGGCCCAACTTGATAGACGTTTTGACGGGAATGGGAAACAAGATCGACACCCATTCTCAAAGGATGATCAGGTTCAATTCTCCTGTAGGTACCGAAGATTGGTTTGCTTTTATGAAAGCCCGTTCAGGATATCAGATTTAGTGGAAGTATTCATGGTTGCCCGCCCGCACAGCTGTCATAAGAAGCAACGAGCTTTACTACATCGAGCTCATTGGGTTGAAAGGCATCCAGCCTTACGCTCCGGTTCGAGTGCTCCGCCAGTTCGGACGGACCCAAGTCATACCTCTAAGAGCCCACATGGGAAGTTCTGAGCTTGAGTTTGGCTCAAAATATGAAATCCCTAGGGCCAAAGAATTGCTTCAACAATGGGAAGGGTTGATGACTGTGAGCGTGGGCACCGAGTAGGCCTATTGTGCACCCGAATACTATGTATGGCTTTTGGAGGATGCTGAAGATGTGCGGCTTAGAAAATTGGGACAACCTTATGGATTTTAAGATATAGAAGAGACCACCTGGGCACGGAAGCTGTTGAATCGTCATTATGATATCACTCCTGCAATGTGGGCACAAGTTGATCCAAGGTCTCTGAACCAGTACAATGGAGGCTTCTGAATTTAGGATTTTCCCTTGTCATCCCGCTTTCCCCTAGCTTTACTTTCTTGTTTTTTTTCATTTCCGCAAAGAATTATAGTAGACCAAAATTTGATTTAATAAATGGTTTACTTCGTTTATTATCTGACTCTAAACTCTGACTAATATCTGAATCTTGGCTTGGATTAAAATGTCCTGAATCATATATGTGTCGTTTTAGGCCTACCCCTGGCTCAACGAGGCCCCTTGCATTTAGGACGTTTATTTCTCGCAATCAATGTGTTTATCTTTAGAATAAATATCTTACTACTAACTTGGTTTCTGTCTTACTCTTACTCCCTTCCCAAAGGTTGATTTGTGCATGCTGGGATATCATACTAGATCGAAAGGGACTCCTCCTCCTCCTCCTCCGAGTCCAAATCGTGAAAGAAAAGATAAAATGGGTGATAATAGTGCTAGTAAGAGTAAGGAAGTCTCAGAAAGTGTTGGTGGAGACCGTGATGAGCTGATCTTATGAATGGAGCAAAGAATCCTTGACTTACAGGATGAACTGGCGCAAGTTCGTAATTTGGCCAAGTTGTCCTTCACTTTGAACAGTCCTCATGACCTGATAGTCGAGGACAATACCGCCGCAAAATTCCAAACCATACCAAATATACCGCAACCACAAAATGACTTGCAGCATACTTACATTCTTCCAAGGACTAGCCAATGTCCTCCACCACAATATCCTACCCTTTCAGCTCCACAAAACTCCCAAACCACTCCAAATATAGCCCCTACCCACGGTCCAGGAAATTATAACTTGAACCCCATATACGTGAAAACTGCTCCTTTTGTTCAGCACCAACTTGAGCCAGAGCCTTCAGAAAAAGACCGGTTAATACAGAACATGGTCGAAAAGTTGGAGCAGGTCACCAACAGACTACAACATTTAGAGGGCGTTAGGGGGGTGAAGGGTCTGAATTATGAAGACCTATGTATGCACCCAGACGTTGAATTACCGGAGAGGTACAAACCTCCCAAATTTGAGTTATTCAATGGGACCGGGGACCCCAAAGCGCACTTAAGAATGTACTGTGATAAGCTGGTGGGAGTAGGAAGAGATGAGAAAATACGGATGAAGCTGTTCATGAGAAGCCTTACCGGGGAGGCCTTAACCTGGTACATTGAGCAGGATACCAGAAAGTGGTCCAGATGGATCGACATGGCCTCCGATTTTGTAGAAAGATTTGGATTCAACATGGATAACGCCCCAAATTGGTTTCACATTCAAAACCTGAAGAAGAAACCTAATGAATTATTTCGGGAATATGCCTTGAGATGGAGAGCTGAAGCGGCCAGAGCCCGACCTCCAATAGACGAGGCTCAAATGAAAGATTATTTTATTCGGGCCTAGGAACCACAGTACTATGAAAAGATGATGCTCATCACGGAAAAGAGTTTCGCCGAGATCATCCAGGTCGGGGAAAGATTAGAGGAAGGCATCAAAAGTGGTAGCATTATCAATTTGGAGGCTCTACAGGCTACCAGTAAGTCCCTACAATCTGGCGGAATTTCTGAAAACTGAAAGAAAAAAAAAGTGGGGACTGTGATGATGGCACAAGATTTCAAAACACTACTCATTTCCCAAACACCTACAACCCACCCTCCACTATACCAACAATCTCCATACCCTATCCCTCTTTATCAAATGCCTACATACCCATACCAAATTCCCTCTCACCCTATTTATAGCGTCCAGCCTTCTCAATTCCAATCTCCCCCACCTAATCCAAATTACAGACCCCGAGCCAATTTTGAGAAAAGGCCGGTCAAGCAGTATACTCCTTTGGCTGAACCAATTGCCCAGTTGTATGAAAGATTGAGGGTAGCTGGCCTCATCACTCCCATTCTCGCTTTACCTGTAGACACTCAGGCCAAATGGTATGACCCTAACAAAGTCTGTGCGTACCATTCAGGGATGAAAGGTTCACATACTACTGAGGTATGCCGCTCATTGAAGGATCGAATTCAGAGGCTAATTGATACAAAGGTTATTCAGTTGAAAGACCCGGCTCCAAACGTCACCAACAATCCTCTCCCAAATCATCAGGTCAACATGTTGGAAGTTGGAGAGGCAGTGGATCTGGAAGGCTCTATTTGGGTTATCAAGAAAGAAGGGGATGTCGCGATGGTGTCACAAACATCTGCTCCGGCACAGAAACAGGTGTTGTTTGAAGTAGAGGTGGCTGCTCCTAAATCCGCATTTACTGTATATCGAGCTACTCCAGTTGCTTATGATCCCCATGCAGTACCATGGAATTATGAACGTGGTATTTCGGGAAAGGCAAAGGTAGCCGAGGCTGACACCGCTCAGGGTGTGACTCGATCTGGCAGAATCTACACGCCTGAAAATCTGGCTCAGGGAAGTTCTAGCAAGGGAAAACAACCAGTTGTAGAGGTTGAGGAGAATGGCATTTGGAAGAAGGTACAAGCAAAAGAATATTCTGTTGTAGATCAGCTGAGCAAAACTTCGGCTCAAATCTCTATTTTGTCACTTTTACAGACTTCTGAGTTCCATCAGAAGGCTCTAATGAGGGTTCTTAGCGAGGCTTATGTACCAGCTAATATCACCGATGGAGAGGTAGCCCATATGGTTGGGCAGGTATTCGAGGCTCATAAAATATCCTTTCACGAGGATGAGCTTCCTTCTTCAAGGAAGGGCACACAATGATGCTTTGCACATCACCATGCAGTATGAAGATAGGGTGATAACAAAGGTATTGATCGATCCAAGCTCTGGTCTAAACATATGCCCCCTCGCCACACTGACAAGGCTAGAGGTTGACACTTCTAAGATTCGGACTCGGAGGATGAACGTGAAGGCTTTTGACGGCTCTCAAAGAGATACCATTGGGGAAATTACCCTCGATGCATTGATGGGACCTGCCACATTCTCCATTGTGTTCCAAGTAATGGATATCCCGGCTTCCTACAATATGTTACTTGGTCGCCCATGGCTTCATATGGCAAGAGCGGTGTCCTCTACTCTGCATCAATGCCTCAAGTTTGAATGGGACTATCAAGAGGTGGTGGTCCATGGTGAAAAGGGGCATTCTATATACGCGGTGGAAGGAAAAGAGAGAGTGGATGGAGAAATGTTCCACACACTGGAAATGGTGGGATTTGTTGGAGAGGGACCATGGTGGAGCAGCACCATCATGAATATATTGCTTCGCTCAGGGTTCATACCTAATGGCGGCTTGGGGGCAAATTTGCAAGGCATAATGGAACCGATACAGATTCAGTCACAGGAGACCACATTCGGGTTGGGTTATCTTGGCACTGCACAAGAATACAAAGATTGGAAGTCACCCGTGGGCGGATTCTATTATCCTTCGCTAGGATCGATACCGTCATTGCATCAGACTTTCGTCTCTGCGGGATTTCTTGATGATGGTGAAGATGATGTGCTAGAGAGTTTAAGAGGTCTATTTCTGACAGAAAAGAACTGCAATGTCATCATCGATGAGGGCAGAGGGGGAGTTCCTAAACAGAACAATCAGCCCGAAGCCACCCTCAGCAACTGGACTGCCACTCCTTCTAGGGCCCGCCGAGCACTTGGGTAGATGAAGAAGATTTTATCTTATCGTTTTCAATAAATAGGCTCGATTTTGAGTTCACTTTCTTGCTATTTACTATGTTGAAAGCACTCAGCTTTCTTTAATAAAAGGTTTTTCTTCAGTATATTGACATCCTTTATTTATGTTTTCTTTTCTTACTTTCTTTTTCAGCAAAATTACTTCTAAAACCGTTGAATCTGAGACTGTGACATGTAATGAGACCGTGCAACATAATATAAGTGAACTAGAAGAGGTAGAAGAAGCTGAAGTACCGGAAGAACTCGTTAAGAAGGTTGAAGAGTTTGAACATAAACCTAAGGCAAACCTAGTGGATACAGAGGTAGTGAACTTAGGGGACTCAGAAGTGGCTAATGAAACATACGTCAGTGTTTACCTATCTGAAAATGAGAAACAGGGCTACGCTCGGGTTTTGAAAAAACACAAAGACGTCTTTGCTTGGTCCTATAAAGATATGACAGGATTGAGCACTTCGATTGTATCCCACAGACTACCCACTGATCCCTCCTGTCCTCCTGTCAAACAGAAACTCAGAAAGTATAAACCTGATCTGAGTTTGAAGATTAAAGAGGAGGTGAAAAAGCAAGTTGAGACTGGAATCATTCGAGTAACTGAATATCCGACTTGGCTAGCTAATATCGTACCTGTTCCCAAGAAGGATGGTAAGGTCAGAGTTTGCGTTGACTAAAGGGATCTTAACAGAGCCAGCCCTAAGGATAATTCCACTCCCTAATATACACATCTTGATCGATAACTGTGCCAAGCATGAAACACAATCATTCGTTGATTGCTTTGCCGGTTATCATCAGGTTAAGATGCATGAAGAGGATGCTGAGAAAACCGCTTTTATTACACCCTGGGGGGTTTATTGTTACAAGTTTATGCCTTTCGGGTTGAAAAATGCTGGAGCTACATACATGAGGGCCATGACTACCATTTTTCATGACATGATCCACAAAGAAATTGAAGTTTATGTGGATGATGTTATCATCAAATCTAAGAAGGGTTCGAGTCATTTGGACGATCTCGAGAGGTTCTTTAATAGGCTTTGGAAGTACAATCTGAAGCTGAACCCGGCAAAGTGTACCTTCGGAGTCCCTGCGGGGAAATTATTGGGTTTTATCGTCAGTCGTCGCGGAATAGAGTTGGACCCGACCAAAATCAAAGCCATCAAAGAGCTTCCGCCACCGAAAAATAAGAAAGAGGTAATGAGTTTCTTGGGCCGCCTCAACTACATCAGTCGCTTCATAGCCCAATCCACTGTCATCTGTGAACCAATTTTCAAGTTATTGAAAAAGGATGCTGCCACAAAATGGACGTCAGAGTGTCAGCAAGCGTTTGACAAAATCAAGGATTACCTATCTAATCCTCCTATATTGGTCCCTCCTGAGCTAGGTAGGCCACTACTGTTGTATTTATCTGTGATGGATAATACTTTCGGTTGTATTCTGGGATAGCATGATGAAACAGGGAGGAAAGAGCAGGCAATCTATTACATGAGTAAGAAGTTCACATCATATAAGGCTCGTTACTCTTTGCTGGAATGCACGTGTTGTGCATTAACTTGGGCAGCCCAGAAGTTGAGACATTACCTCTCAGCATACACTACCTACTTGATCTCGAGAATGGATCCACTAAAGTACATCTTCCAGAAGCCTATGCCTACCGGGAAGCTGGCTAAATGGCAGATGTTGTTGAGTGAGTTTGATATAGTTTATGTCACTCAGAGGGCCATGAAAGCACAGGCGTTGGCAGATCACCTGGCCGAAAACCCCGTAGATGATGGATACGAACCCTTGAAAACTTATTTTCCTGATGAGGAAGTGGCATTTGTGGGAGAGGACATATCCGAAATATACAATGGGTGGAGGATATTCTTTGATGGAGCTGCGAACTTCAAAGGGGTAGGTATTGGAGCTATTTTGATCTCAGAAACTGGCCAGCATTATCCGGTATCAGCCAAACTTAGGTTTCCCTGCACCAACAATATGGCTGAATACGAAGCTTGCATCTTGGGGCTTCGGCTAGCCATTGACCTGAATGTCCAAGAGGTATTGGTAATTGGGGACTCAGACCTGTTGATTCTTCAAGTACAAGGGGAATGGGCTGCCAAGAACAGGAAACTCCTGCCATACATAGATTGCATACAAAAATTGCGCAAGAGGTTTATCAAAATAGAATTCAAACATGTTCCGCGAACCCAGAATGAATTCGCCGATGCTTTGGCCACTTTGTCTTCTATGATACAGCATCCGACCAAGAATTATATTAATCCCATCCCTATTCATACTCACGAGCAGCCTGCATATTGTTTCCATGTCGAAGAGGAGTTAGATGGCGAGCCATGGTATGTTGATATCCAGGGATACTTAAAAAATGGAGATTATCCGGAGAATGCCACAAGTATTCAAAAGCGCACTATTCGGAGGATAGCTAACCAATTCTTCTTAAGCAGAGAAATCTTGTATAAGAGGACTCCTGATTTAGGACTGCTGAGGTGTGTTGATGCTAGAGAAGCTTCTAGTTTGATTGAAGAAGTCCACGGTGGAACTTGTGGCCCTCACATGAACGGATTTACCTTGGCTAAGAAAATACTGAGATCCGGGTAC